>OY728133.1:1551090467-1552359863 GCA_963277665.1 Viscum album
AATAGATAATATTATCCAGAATAAAAAAACCTATAGTAATAGAGGTTACGATCTAAAGGAACCTAATTTTTTTTACAAATGATCTCAACTAGAAGTCCCTAAACTATAGAAATTGAATGTCTTAGATGATTTTACTAAAATCTTAGCACCTCATAATTTCAATTTAAATGTCCTTAAAAATCCAATTAAAATAGCATAAATGGTATCTAGGTATAAAAAAATAAATGGAACCCCAAAAAAACATGAGTCTCTATCACCAAAAAATGCAATTTGTGTTTTTTAGGTAATATTTACCACTTATTAAATGGAAATGGCACACAACTTGTTGTGTTGAAATCCAAAAAATCATGACCAATGAAAAATCCATGTACATTTTTTCTATTAATTCACAATATCAAACATATGAAAATGATAGGTAAATATACCATAAAAATAAAAAACATGCAAGGTTCCTTATTCATCCCTATTAAAAATCTAGTTATGCTTACTATGTCCACAAAATTAGAAAACATTTGTGTGAATATATATTTTTTCTCCCCGTATAAGGGTATATAGTCCCCTAATTTCATAAAAATACATGAATATTTGTCCATCCAAGAGGACCTTAAATTGATTATAAATGAAAAAATGTGGCACATGATCCAGATCTATGAAACATTCATGTAGGAACACTAGCCCCCACCAATGATTTTGTGAAAATGATTTTATGTCCCTGACCCAACATACAAGATACACAAATATAGTATATTTCATCATATAGTTATTTATAAATAAACCAATGTACCATATGAATGATCTTGATTTCCAAAAAAATACCCCGCATTAGAACTACGTACAACTTGATTCACATTCCTTCATGATACATTTACACATCTACGTACCTTATTTTGGATCGAGAAACATGGAGTCGAAATTCTCCTATTAATGGTTCTATATATACCTCATTCAATATACTCAAGACATATCATCTTATAGAGATAAAAACCAAATCCCACCATTCATTCATGTTGAGAAAAAAGTGAACAATTTTTACATTTTAATTGAATTCATTTTATAAAAAATGATTCAAATTCTATGTGTACCATTTGTTGGAAACAATAATTGTATAGTAGAGATATTGAAGCCACACATTTGAGAGAATTTAAGACTATGAAAATGATATTGATGTAATTTTAATTAAGGTGTGAAAGTTAAATTCATAAAAGATAAAAGGTTTGGAATTGATTTTAATTATATGGGGGAAATGGTTTCCCCTAATCCTATCCATTTTAATAGGTAATTATACTAAGTATTTACACATTCTCGTTGCTAAAAAATTGGCCAACCAACTAACCAGCATAACAGATCATCCATGAAAATTGTTGGAGTAACCTCAACCATGCCTAAGAGAAAGCATATTTATCCATTTCAGAGGCATAATATATTGGATAGAATAATATTCAATTTGTGAATGTAGGTTGTGTGACATTGGTAGCTAATTGGGTTACACAATGACATGGTGCATCTAATGAGGGAGTGGGTGCATTTTTTTATGGGTGTTGAAACCTAGTGTCAGATCAGAGAATGATTGGTGTAATAAATATTATTATGTGATAAAAAAACAACCTAATATATATATATTATTATTTTTGTGTAAGAAACATTTCATCCATTAAAATATATGGACAAAAGAAAAATCATCTGATTGAATCCATCTATACCATATGATGATTCCAAAACATCATATTCATCATACGATCACCAGTCGTATTCCCAGATGTAGGCACTACAAGACAAACCAATAATCATTGGAGTCAGTATTCATTATACAATCCATCGGACAATCCAACCTTGATGAAAATTTCATGTTTGATGTCATGAAGTCATTCCTGAAATTGTATTTTTTGAGCATATAATGCATTAGAGAACCATGTTGTTTCATAAAAATGATCATGGAATGCTATCTCATTATTCCCCTAACATATGTTCTACGGACCACATGAATATTTGGATCAAAATCATCATGCGTATTCTGTTTGTTGTGTGATTCCAGCACATGAATAAATGATGACCAAATAGAGGTCACCAACAGTCGATGAGTTCCCAAAAATCAAAACATGATGGGGATCATACGAACCATGACTATCAAGACATGGATCTCATGAAAATATGTGTTTTTTTATTTCCAAAAACATTCTTCATTTCACTACATTTGTTCACAATAATCCTTTGAGGATTATTAGACGACTATCCACTGACATTACAAATGATCACACAAATCCTATGAATCAATCATGTATTTCCCTATTTTTTTCCAACTAGTTATCGTAGGATCATCCAAATACCATCATGTGAAGCCATAATGAATCAAATTAACAAAAGTGTTCATGTATTTATATTTAAGCTATAATATGATGCAACATCAATTTTCAAGCATGTCATCATATATAAAATTCACAAGATCTCTTGTTGTTGATCATAAAAATCCACACATCATCATAAGATAGTGCATGAAACATATTATCCCTGAAAAGTGTTATAAATATAAGATAACTTCTCCAAAATAAAATTTTACCCTCATGAAAAAATTACACATGACAATCTAAAGGTGATATCAAACTTATGAGATCAAAGAACCCTGAAATTGTAATAGTTATCCATCAGGTAAGCTATGGGAATAAATTAAGGTGATACATGGTATGTATATAGGCCTCACATGTTCACCATATAGATCATGTGAATGAATTATGAAATAATTTCTAGGTCATGTTAAAGAATTTTCTTATATAGTCATGGTCATTCAAGTCCCTAATAGACAATTACTTGTAAAATATATAGGCATTTATGCAATAAAAGCATAAAATTTTTGAGAACCTTATATGAGGATAGATATGCTAGTTTTCATGTCACGTGGCTTACTAAACTCGATTGAATCATTCATTTTTCATGTGATGGATCATAAGAATGTCAATTAAATCATGAGATATACTATTAGACCCATCAATAAAATTATATGTTGTCCTTTGGACATGTGAGATGCTTCCTGAGATACCCTATGGAGCTGAAAACTATTTTATATGATTCCATATAAACTTTAATGTTTGATCATGGGTGTCTCTATGGACATGTTGGATGGATCATGGGAATTCCTCCAAACATGTTGGCAGGTTCAGGAGGATTCAACCTAATATATCAACTGGTTCCTATGAATCCCTTTAGACATATTAACTAGATCATTATATGGCTTTGGGATGTGTCATCCAAGTGACAAGACACCCTTGGGACATTCTAAGAAGACCAGAAGAATTAATTTAGACATGTCATCAAGTTCATGTGAAAACTATGTACATGTATCCAAGTCTCATGATGATCACTACAAATGTTATCAAATTCCGGAAATTCAATCTGTAGAAGTCTACAAGATCATATAATACACACTAGAATTGTAATCTTATTCATGTAAACTCCTCCAGACCTCTCTTCTTGAACACACATCATCCTTCATAAATTTTAGCTTTATTCATAAAAAATATTCCTAGACATGTAACGAAAAACTGAAAGAAATGTCTAGAAGATTCCTTTTATAGGTATGGTCGACACCATTAGTTTTTTCGGCCTTTACTAGTAGGAATACTCATGCATGTTATCACAAACCTTGTAAACCCCAAACTGTGGGTCTTAGGTTGGATAGATTCCCTTTATAGGGTATGTTTCTATATTGTACTAGGTTTTTTTCACACCTTATGATATACTCAAGCTACTCATCATTTCTTCCCTCTATCTATTAGAGGGTAACATTCATATATATTTCAATGTCAATTTGCCTTGGTGTAAGACCCACCATATATGAAAAACACTAGCTCAGGGGACCCAAACCATCATATGAGTATATCATCCTTCCATATGCATTATATAATTAGAAATTAGCTATACATTGGAATACACATTAGGGTAATTCCATGATATTTAAATTCTAATGACCCATATCTTGTGGACATATAATTCTTCTTCAGCCATCTGAGGATTTAGAAATAGAATTTAATGATAAAGACCATGATTCATGGATATAATTAGGGTATTCATGCTTCATAACTATAATTTTATCTCCACATCAAATACTCCATCAGGAATTCCCTACTACATAAGTCTCATATCAGTGTATAGGGATTCTATAAGTATATTTTCACTTGTTTCTCAGTTGTGAAAGACTCACATGGTCATTCAGATTTTCAATGATCATACTACTAGTATAATAAGATTCCCCACAATTAGGTAATCCATAGGTTTAATTCCCCATTTAATGAAATGATGAATATTTGTCCATAATTGGGTTTTACCCATACTATATGTCACAAAGGTATCCTTATATTGGGGAATTATGAGGCAATAACTCTCACATGTACTAATTACCTATTCCCACACATTATGGAGTTAAGGATAGACCAAAATATGAAGAATATAATTCTTGTTATAATAATGATATGTATGAAACATTCCTAAGGCTTGCACTTCATACATAATTCCGATTTGACCATATATACATCTGTTGGACATGATGTTAATGTGAACAACATGTATGTAATAAAAGAATGTTGAATTTCATTATAATTACACAAGACACTTATGACACCACATAGAGATTCAATATCATCCTTTACACGAGCCACCTTCTGAAATGGTAGTAATATCTAGAGTTTTTGGTTCTATGGCTCCAAAACACAAGCGACTACCCATTACTATGTAATAATGAAACAAAATAGATAATATTTGATACATACAAATGGTCCCATTAATACATCCACCTATACAGGTAGAAGGATTAAACACCAAATAATTTTATTTGGTTAGAAAATATAAAATTTATATTAGGTTGAGATTCAAACACATATCATAAATATATAAGAGAGTCTCGCAATAGGAAGTAATTCCACATAAAATAGTGGGATGAGCCTGACGTCTCATCCTCTAGACCAATGTTTGTTCCTAATTGTCATTTGTTTTGAAACCCCTAGTAACCACTAGCCTCTTGAATGTATTCCAATTATTTGTTTAATATTTGTGAACCATTATAAGTTTACATGAGTGATGAAAATGTAAAACCTAACATGAATTATTATGAAACCATACTCGACCACCCCAACAAATTTATTTTTATCCCCAATATCTATTAGAATAATATATTGTAAACTCGATATTAATATCAAATTAATATCCTAATATGAAATAATTTAATTATTTCATTCCTTTCATAGGTTAAAAAGGATATATTTCTGAGCTTCCATCGACCCATTATTCTTATGCACCTTCTTGTGAAACACTATTCTTATCATATTATTTTTTTTAAATTTATTTACCCACTATAATATTTTCAATTATGAAGGATGTATTAATTCTATTATATAATCTTATCATTTAATGAAATAAAAAATATGTTATTAATTTCATTAATAAATACTAAATGTAAAATAAAAATTTTAATTATTTATTTATAAGAGAAAATGAACATAAAAAATAGTTTAGGATATTACACAATGAATTTTTTAATAATTTTTCCTCTATATCATGGATAATATTAGGTCACATCATCTTCCTCTCCTAAAATGTATCCCAACATCATGTATTCATGATTCTATTCCCATAAAGATAATCACAATGTGGTATTTGATTGATAGAATAAAAATTTATTTTTTTATAAAAAGTCTTCTAGAGGGTGATGTGGACCACAACATCCTTTGAAATACATTTAACATGATCTAATCATATTATCTAGAGTATGAATAGTACTATTAACTGAGCATCTATAATATAGTGATAATCAATTTAGAAACACATATATGTACACAATTATTTTTTAAGGAATATCTAGAACATCTTGATAAACCTTGGATCGTTATTAAATAATATAGACCGGTACTCTATAAAGTGTCACCACTTATCTTCTGTATATAATATTAATTCAGTCAAAAGATAATTCTACCACGATAGAAATGAAATGGGTTATCTTTTTAAGGTGACCGACTACGACAAATTTTTTTTTATTTTGTTTAGATATCAGGGATATTCTTAAAATAAAATCCATGGTTATCTGTTCCCATGTCAAAATTGGTACGAGTAATGGTTTCATTATTCCTTTATACATGTTTCAATAAACCATAAATACTTGGTAGACAATGTATCAGGATAAAAAATTATATAATACCCCACTTCATGTAATCCCACCAGAATATTTCCTTTATATTTATATTAATATTATTTATTCCATGAATAATAGAGAAAGATGATCCATGTGCATTATCAGATGTTACTTATTTAGTTTTGATTATAATGTCACACAAATCCTAATTAAAAACATTATTATTACATCATTAGAAATTATGAACTCTGAAATATTCGTTACCCTTCCTTATATATCTTTTTAATATTTTCATGCCTCCATAATCGTCTATAGATTTATGGTTGGTATGTTATATGATAAAGGAATGGTACTATATATTTATGATTTATGGTAAAATCCATTATGTGTCTTAAAATATTAAATCTCATTAAACACTAATTATCGATAGGGTTACAATATAAATTCTACCCCTAGAATCTCTAACCCCATTTTCCTACACGGGAAGGTAATGTATGTTAGTATAATTATCCATGATCAACTATAACCACCTTTGATAGTTTATATTTCAACAATTTATGTGAGTACATACTTTATTTTTTTGATCCATTTGTATTTCACAGTTCTACCCATAAAGATAATTTCAGAAAATATTTAATGGTAATTTAGTTTCAACACTTTCTTTATTTTTCTTTGGGTATTTATTTTCATGGATCATTCATTAGAGGATGTAATAGTATATCATTTTAACATTTATCTTGATCACACAACCCATAAATCGTATATATTTATAACTATGGATCATAAATCAATCCCTACTAGAGGATAATATTATCCTTGGTTCAATGATTAGGATCTTATTTAACACTATAAATCTTTACTCACAATCATTGGTGTAGAAGAACATTACACCCTTTTACGCCAGGTTTTTCATTGCATTTGGAAATTAGGATAAATTTCTCATAAATCTGCAATAGTTATGAGATAATCTATGGAATAAATGGATCTCTATCACATATTTTCGTCTGGGAAATCATTCAATTTCCTCTGACTTTAAAGGATCCATAAATATCCATTTACTACTAATTCTATTCTTTAGTAATGTTACATTTTCCATCCAAAAATAAAAATTATTATATTTCAAATATAAAATTTCCTCTGACAAAATCTTTTGTACAACATTCAAATTATTCTATTATTAATCTTGCTTTTTAATATGAAAATATTGAAATCTAAAAATGCTACCATAAATTTTTCAATGTAATTAACAAGTACTATTCTTATTATGAACATGAATATAGATAGAGAACAAGGGAGTCCAAATGGAATATCTAGAAAATCATAGTGAGCAAACATTGTATAAAAGGAAATCGTGGGTATACCCCCTTCTTCATCTTTACATGATAATATCTAGACTATGGATCCACCTTAGTGAAGTACTAGTTTCCACATAATTGATCGAACAATTCATAAATCTGGGTTAGATGATACTTATCCATTATATTGATCTTATTGAGATCATTTTAATCAATTTATAACCACATTGACACATTGTTATTCTTGAATAAAAGGTCCAGTGTATGCCAAAATGAAACACATTTGTATATTAACTATTTATCAAGATTATTTTTTAGTTTCTTATTTATCACTTAAAAAAGAATGGTGACCATTATATACAGAGAATTAATACCATAAAAATATCGATAATATGATTGATTGAAAAATCAACCACTCAGCTAGAATTAATACCATGAAATTATTTTGGGTACACATTATCTGATTCTATTATAAAAGGAACCCATCAAGGATTATCTTATCATAATCACAATATTTGGAGAATTATTTGATTTTTTCATAATCAATTAATAACCATTATTGATATGGTGATCTAAATAGAAAAACAATATCCTATTTATAATTGTATTTAATTATAGGATGATTTCAAATATGCTGGGATTTTTCCTTTTATTGATAATTTGTAATACCTCTATTCAAGGAAATCAAATCCATACCTTTGATAACATCAATTTCCCTTAAAGGGTATATCATACGATTTCTAGGTAAATTAATGTCATAAATAATGACAAGTTAAGTTATATACATGGGATGAAATAAGCTCAAAATTCTTATTTTCACTAATTACATTACTTTTATGTTTTATATGGTTTTTGAATAGTGGAAATAAGAATGATTGATGAGAAAGAATGCACAAAAATAGAATTAAATAGTTTTTTAGATATTATGGAATTAATTTATTGGATTCATATCACCACATCATTTTTAAGATACAACACTATATTTGGGATGATATATGACCACCCTGACAATATATCCCTCATAGGTTTTGGTCGCTAGTTATCTTCGACAATCATGGGATTAGTGCATTGGTTCACAATGTTTCCTTGATCTTTATAGATAAAATATTAGAAAATACATTATGGGTCGACTAGATATTTCCAATATTCAATTATATTAGTGGGAGTATCCTTTTAGTATTCTCTATATTGGTACCCCCAAACCCAAATCATTTCCTTTTCCTCTTAAGATGATATTCTTTTTGCTCCTTCATATACATTAGATAATTTAGATTTTACAATTTCTTACCACCATGATATATCTTTTTCACTCTCATAGTTTTAAAATATGATATTTATTATCTTTATATAGTTCAATGAGACCCTTTATACTTGGTAATTAACATTTTTACAATGATTTGACATCATTAATTTTCATTATAGATGTCAATGTCTTGATTTTATAAACATTTTCATATATTCAACACTATCCCTCTTATGATGTTTTCAACTTTACTTTATGGTTAAATAAAAAATATGGAGTATTTTAATGAATGTATTAATAACTCTTCCTCATATTACTAGATTTATTTATCCTCCATTATCTTGATGACATGAAACTACGTCTCCATTTTATATATGAGTGTGTGAGGAATGTATTGATCAAATGAATATATTAAATTCTTTCCACTCAATATGTTAGATCAATTCATATAGCATCATTGTCTTCAGTAATGTGAACCCTTGATCGACAAATACCTCCATGTGATAAATAAAAATCCCGATCTTTTATTTTTAAGAGCATTAATATGTAGATAAAATCATTTACTTGAATTAATTCATTATTCTAAAAATAAGGTATCAGAAGATCCAATAAAAGTCAGAGGTCTTTGTCACCTGAAGGGCCAAATTAAATATTTCCATTTCTTAGGTGGGTGAGGGTGTTAATCCTAATTTATGTTCCTATTAAAAACATTATTCAATTTAGTAAGTATTCTTATGATGTTATTGACTCCTCCCACTGGGTTGGCGATCTCAATTCAGTAGTTATAACATTAGACCTTGACCATGTTATTAACTAGGTTCTTCCGATTTTCATCTAATGATTAAATTAAAAGAAAATTTGTTATGAGAAATATCAAAATATTAATCAAATAAAATAGAAACTATAATAATTGAATAAATTACTGATAAATAGAACATTTTCATTAACATATGCCTTTATGGGTTTCAATATATGTTATAAGGAGTCTATTTACAAATATTAAATTTCATAGTGATTTTGTTCTATTTATAATGGTTTTTAAAGAGAATGCGATTTAAAAAAAATTCATATGGGTTTCAAAAAAAGTTTGTATAAAGGATTCTTGGTCTTATACTGGGTATATGTTTTATTAAAAGGAAAAAAGTTATTACCTCGTGGTAAAATGTTTTGAGAGCCATATCTACCTATAGTATCTAGAAAAGGATTTTGTTAACTAAACACCACTCACTATAAAATTTAAAAAAAATCATGGGATGTTTTAATATGTTTATTCTTATCCATATTGGGTTTCACCAAGGTTTTATAATTATAATACACAAAAAACAATACAATTATATGATACCAACTATGAAAACACATATATTTTAAACTATATATTTCACAAACTATTACATATATATAAACATAACATAATTCCAAAATATCGAGAGATGAAGTATATTTGGGTAATTAGATAAAATTTGAAATAACCTAAATCAAAGAGACAATAATATTTTTTAAAATCACGATAACATACCATTAAAATTCCATTGTTCATCTAAAACTACATGATATATAATGGGAATGTACCTAAGAAACAGGTGAACCATAAAGGACAGTAAGGGATTAATCAAAACCTAAAATAATATAAATTAGTTCATGTGACTCAATATGTAAAACATGTTGACCTAGAAATGCGTCAATACTAATAATGAAAATAGAAAAATATATTATATGATAATGACACGACATTATAGGGATATGGTAGCCACAAAAAACATGACATCATTGGAATAAGTAGAAGGAAACATCGGTGAAATCATAATTAATTTTAATTTTCTATGCTCTAATTTTTCAATTATTTTATTTCATGAGATAAAAACAATATCCAATTCATTGGAGGGATATATAATTTTTGTTCCATCTATCACATTCAGATTATGTACATGTACTTTTTTCCATATAGATTATACAAAATAAGAATATATTTTATCACATTTAACCCCATTATTAAAAGTGTGGGTTATATACATCGATGTCAATAATCAGTGGCATATAGGTACAACTAAGTGAATACCCTCGAGTGGAAATGGGGAAGGTTATTAATAACATAAATTTATAAAATGGAATGTCACAAAATAATTTCAGCAGTATATGGGGTTTCTATAAATGTTAATATAAGGATTAATGAGACTAAAAATGGTATCATATTACACGGTATTTACAATGATCATAAATGTATTTTTAAAAAAATGTATTTACATGGTAAATTTGAAGTAAAAAAATTAATAATAAAAATAAATTACATGAATAAATTTGAAGAGAAATATAATCCCGAACATGAGAGGTTCCTTCGAAAAGATCAAGAAGAGCTTATAAGGATATTTGTAACTCATTTTGTGGGACATAATGAGGCATATATGGAGGAGAATTATGATAAATGGATTTTTATTGAATTAGATGTGATTTTTGGAGGGTATTTATAACAAAATAGAGGGAAATTACTTATTAAATTCTAATCATTGGTTTTTTACTATAATTAGTAAAATAATAAAAACATAAAAATTTCCCATTGTATTCCCATTATATAATTCAAATAGGTTTAATTTCAAATATATTATTAGGTTACATTACAAACACATTTAAATAATTTCCTTCATGATGTGGAAGTGATTCATTCTCACAAATAATTATTTTTTAATCCTCAAAATGCAATATAGGTTTTTATAGATTCATTATAGTTTTGAAAATTCAATAAAACTACATCATAAAATATTTTAAATTGTAAATCTATTTTCATATATTGATTAATTTTTTCATATTTATTAAAACACTTATAGGTGATTATGATGTCATAATACAAACCGTATGTTCAATCCCAATTTACTTTTACCTAAAAAATTGCTCGTCTAAGACGATATTGAAAACTATACCATAAGATGAATTTGAAATAATGATTTCAGAAATTATATTTATTATACCAATATATTTTTGTAAAGATACATATTTTTATATTTAAATATAATTCATTATTTATTTAAAATCACCATTTTAAAAAAAAAATACTATGATTGTTATGAAAATTATATGGGAATTAATTAAATGAAATTTTCATTTATATGTAATTAATATTTATTAATAAAAGTATTTCTATAAAAATAATTTTATTTAAAAAATATTTGATTTCTAAAACTTAATTTTTTTAGTTGGAACTATGTATATATTTCAAAAATATATAATTTTTCTTTCTTGGTATCAAAATATACTTTTTTCAGACTCATTATACAATAATATATATATATATATATATATAAGTAATAGGGTTAAGTAAACTAAATGTTTTTTTAATATAGTGGGGCATTCTTGTGGTGGTTTGGAGGCATAACCCCTTATTATATCAATGTATGCCCTATGTGTAAGGTGTGTGATTGTGCTGCATTCTTGGGGTGGTTTAGAAAATATATATTGGTATGTGTTATTGATTAGATTAAACTCCTACCATAAGAAGTCTCAACTGAGTTTCATCTATAGAATCTCATATTGTTCTAGGTAATGGTTAAGGTTTTATGATTCCATGTCCCCATGATTTCCAAAAAAATTACGTTCATAGGGAATTAGCCTACTAGTCTAGGTTATCAATTCTTACATCCATGTAAATTGAATTTATTCATAAACATTATCATAAAATAATCCAAATGGGAACTTTATATTAGTGATTTTATTAGTGGTTATTATTAGTAACGTACTTTTATGCGAGGAAAAGAATTATGGACATATTTTACAATGCTTTAAAAATAACAAATTAAATATAGTAAATGTGATTTCAATAACTAAATTAATTAATAAAAAAATTACTAATTCATAAGTTATTTTAATTATGAAAATGGTGAGTCAGTAAAGGAATTACCAATGTCACTGGTTCTCTTCTTTACGGAATTTTAGGGTGGTTTTCATAGCAGGTGACAATACCACATTGGTTGATAACTATTATAGGGAATGGAATATGATTTCATATGGTCATATAGATGGGAGGTATAATAATTGTGGATAGTAAGTGTTAACACACCCTAGATTAGTGAATTTACAATAGTGAGGAGTAGATTCAAATTTATGGATTTTACTTGAAATGAGTATTTCAGAGAGGGTGAGAATATCATACAATCTGACACTTTTTGTCTCTTTAGGGACACTAGTGTTTCCTTGGAGATGTGCTGTTTAGATGAGCAATCAACTTTAATCATTTTGGGATTTTTGAAATGCCGAGTATCCATGGATTCTTAGGATATATGATCCTTCATGGTATGGTTGTGTGATGGTTATAAATTTTTAAATTTTCGTGGATTTGGTTTTTAGGGAATAGATATATCAATTATTATCTTCATTCTAGCTGTTCTCTAAAATTATAAATTTTATTTAAGAAATATATTAATATATTTTTGTGTTTTATAATCATTCAAATAGAAATATTTTTTCTTTCACTATCATGAAAATTATTCCAACCTATATTGTGTCTGTACTGATGGAACACATTTTGAAGATGGTCTTGGGGGAGTTAGATTTTATTTATTTTATTTATTGTTAATAGTAGTTACTTTTAGAAACACATTGTGGTAGTTGGTGGAAAATGATGTTTGTGGTGACCATCAGAGATAGAAACAAATTCAAAATTACACATATTGGGGATTGGTTTTTTAGTGTCTTATATTTTTTAGATTAAACAACATGAGGGATATAAAATCATTTTCATTTTTCTTTTAGAGAATTGATTTCCTCTTTATGATTCATTATTTCATTTTATTTATTTAATATGATTATACACACCATCTACTATTTTACTAATTATTTTATACATTTCATATATTTATTTTTTTTATTTGACACTGGATGAGGCCTCTATTTTTTTATGATATCTCAACATTGTAGTGTTCCCAGACCCTAACATATTTGAAGTGGTCTTGGGGTGGAACAATCTGTTTATTAACACTCTAATTTGGGATCCATTGTTTTGGGTTGTGTTAAAAATAACCCAGAGACTTATTATATTTTTAAAATAACAATCTATTATGTCGTTCATAAAAAAGAATAAATTTAGTTAATAATAATCAATAAACATGAATCCCTCCTAGAAATATCATAATATAAGAAATCCCAAATATATACATATTCAAAGGAATTTGTGAACTAGCAACTTATTAAGGTGTAAAAAATTTTGGATATAAAATAGAGATTGCTGAGTGTGTATATTGGACATTATAATGTAATGTTTATTTGAAAAACATTCATGAATAAAAAAATAAGCTGGGATTGTGATAAAAGATTGTGGAAATCATAATAGATATAGAATTTAACTATTCAACATAGAACTAACTTATAATTTAATGAGGTGGACCTTTCATAATCATAGAATATCTTAAAAATTAGTCCTAGATATCTTATAAATAAATATTACAATATGGGTTATTCCTAATTCTCTTTAAACATATATAATAATTTATTGAGATATAAGAATATAAAAATTCATGATAGTGTTATATAATTTTATCTTATTTTTTACAAAATATGATATCCATAAATACGTATTCCAAATGAAAACTATTGTCAATGAAATACATTACCCATGAAAATCCAATAGATTAGAACAATTTAATAGGGTATATAAATCTTCGAATGATAGAGGGATTAGATGATTCTGATAATTTAAATCACCATTGAAAGTGAAAAATTGTAACATAATAGATTTTTTAGGATATTAAAATCAAATATAAGAAAAAATATGAAAAATACTTCAAAGAAACATAAGAAACTATAGAGATGTTAATATGATATTTCTATATATTTTAATTTCTCCATGTAGTAAAAAAATAAAAGATGGGTGATTTGAACATTTGTTTCAAATAATGTGATAACAACCAATAAAATTCCACATAAATAAGGAAAAATTACATTAGAGGTTTTAAAATAGTAAAACATAATAAAGAAAACACTAAAAATTAAGAATGATCATTAATATGAAGAGAAAAAATACAAAAAAATTTAAGAATAAATATATTTATCATTTTGTGGAAATTATATTATAGGATGTAATGAATCAGTCCCTAGTGTCTCGGAGCCAGTTTTTTATTAACTATATTATTATAGATACATGGGTTCAAATCCCAAAGGACCAATCAGTTCAGCAGTTTTAGATAACGAAATACTTATATTATGCCTATTTTATATAGGAAAATTAAATTAAAAACATTATAATGTAGATAATTATGCATACATTAACTCATTATATGAATTATTATTGATGTCCTAGGGAATGGGAAAAAAGAAGGGTGATCTCAAATACTTGATCAAGGTCACATATGGTGGAATTTATCACATATGAAGAAATAATAATCCATATTTTAATGTAAATAACTAAATTGACATTCCATTAAATAAATAACTATAATATAATAATTGTATGTTGAATAATCAATATATGAATATAAACATCCTAAAACAAAATCGATTTAATCAATAAATTGAAAATGAAATGTATCTCGTGAAAATATCAAAGAAAAAATATCATGGATAATAATATAAATAGCAAAATAATCAATTAAGGAAACACCTATTTATTGTACATAATAATATCAATAAACTTGATACCTATACATCAAGTTCATTCACAAGATATTTTAAAGCTAATGTCTAAATACCTATTTGATTTGGCCAACTAATTTGTCATGTGAGACATTTCGATGCATCGGGGTCAACTTATAACCTAGAACAATCATTAAAAGAAAATCTGAAAAATTCCTCATATATAGAATAATTTATTTATTTCATGAATAATATTCCTTATTTACAGATATAAACATTATGTAATGGACACAAATTTTTAACTATTTCCACATTTAATCAAATAACATTGAAATTACACATCATACATAATAATGGTATACCGTTTATATAATATTTATATCCCTGATAAAAATAATATTGATAAACTTTAATTGAAACATTAAACCCTATGAATAAAGCTTTATTCAAGTTATATACATCAAAGTTGTAGTATGTATTGAACATATAATTGAATAAGTGCATGTTAACATAAATTTCTTAACGAATTAAGAATTAAGATGAAATACCTTACGACAACTGTAATGTGGAAGGGATAATTAATCAATGAATATATTTTGTGAATCAAATTTAATTCCACATTGAACAAGTAGAAATACAATATAAGGTAATCCAAATTAATTATACACATATTATAATAAAAACAATGTAAAAAATGATGTAATATAACCCAATGAAAAGAAAATGACCTATGAAATTCTTTACCATTTTGTAACATTCATGTCAAATCGCCATGGATAAAATAACTCTGATTAAAAATTTAAATTCCATGAATAATTATGTAATCATTATATTATGTGTCAAATGGGTTTTATATACACTATATAAAAAAAATTTGGATCATAACATTATAATATCTCTTGATTAAGAGAAATACAAACAGACACTTTTAGATCATGCATTCTATTGGATAAACATGATTTAAACTCATGCATAATGTTCATAATAATGATATTAATTTATAATAGAAATTTAATAAAATTAATAATATTATATGACATCCTATTATAAATTTTTACCGCACATTTGTTAATAATATTTAATTATTTTCATTATTCCAGTTGTCAATTTCAATTTTTTATCATTCCGATTATGTAATTAATTTTTATGTAATTGTATATAGGATATAAATACATCATAAAAATAATAATAATCAAGAAATAATTAACATATTTATACATAAATTATACATTTATGTCCATTCAAAAAAGTTTTGTTTTGTGAAATGAAGTAGGTTACGATCATGGAGATGGTAAGTCGTGCGAACACATGAGTAACATTGCCATTTTTCTACGGTCATATTAATAAAAGAGGTAAGTAATATATTTTCCATAATTAACAATAATAATATATTTAATAAAATATTATTTATATATATGAAATTAAATATATGAGAAATATTATTTTGGTAATAAAATGTGATTCACATTGCTTCATGATGGCAGTAGTCGACACAGACACGAAAGATGTTATCATCATTTAGTGAATAAAAAATGTAATAATGAAAAAGATATATTATTTTTTTTAAACAATAAATATTTCATAATATAATAATTATTTGATTTATATCACATATTTAAAATAATATTATCCTTATTACCTTCCATGTAATGTGTTAGTGAAAACCGATTGACATCGCTTTGAGAGACGGTAGTCCGCCATAGACACAAGGGAAATTTTCGTATCCACTATGGAATGGAATGTATAAAAATAAAATATGATACAATTAATAAAGATATATAATTTTGTTATAAATATCATATTATTCATTCATATCCATCATTTCACCAAACTGTGAGAGGTGTTGATAGAAAACATGTCACATTAGTTTGTGAGGCAGTTGTCCACCGTACACACGAGCAATATTATTATTACATATTTGAGAGAATAGTAGATAAAAATAATTCATTCCCTTAACATAATAACATATCAGTATTTTTATGATACTATTAATATTATATAATATTATATTAATTATATTTTAAGGATTTGAATGATGAAAAAAAATTAAAGCACATAGTTAGGAATTTTACTTCTTCTCGGACCACCACTTTAGGATTATAGCTAATGTTTTCTGGAATGGATTTATGATTAAAAATTGGTTCTAGGATGATTATATTAATTTTGGTATGTGATGTGTGTTTTTTTATCTAAAATTGTTTGAATGTGCTTAGAATAGAGGAGAGGTGACGACCATTTATAAGTGAGGTGAGTGACCGGCATTTAATTTTCGAAATAGAAAGGCAGTAACTAGGATTTTATTATGAAAATTTGTAAAAATATATCATTATATATACTTAGACATTATAAGCCCGATATATGGCCTCAAAATGACTTACTGATAAATTTTCAGTCCATTTAAACAATTCACTATTTAGTATAACCTCAGAATAAACACATACATACCTTAACCAAGGTAATCATTTTTTACCAATTACATTCTTCGTTATGGTCAAAAATTAGGTTGAAATTTTTATAAATATAAGTTTTTCTGATTTATAATATTGAATATGTTTTTAAATTATTAATTTTATAGAATCATAATGATTATATTGAAACTAAACCTCCAGACATAATGAAAAAGTTGATTTCCAAGACGAACATTCTCTTGAATATGGAATATTTTAATATCAAATATATATATATAATTCATTAAAATGGCCCATTTATTTTTATTACAATATAATTGAACTAATTATACATTTAAAAAAATTAAAATAATATTTAGCATGATAAATAATTTTAACGAAATAATGTATTTAAATAACAATAAGTATTCTTCAATATTTTTTAAAAAATAAATATATTTAGAATAATTAAAAAAAGTCACCATAGTATAATTTTGATAATTTGAGTTAAAAAATGTATGAATTTTTTTGAAATTATGTTTTTGAATGTTTAAATAGTTAGTTTTAACATATGTTCACAAGAAACAATGAAAATGTTTTATTTGAATTTTTTTCCAAAAAACATTTATTTTCATTTCAATGAATAATATTTTATTTTTAATCAATATATAAAAATTTATTTTATTTAATTAATATATAAAACATATATTTTTCATAATTTAGTTAGTATAATTCATACCCCTTAAATTAACTTCAATGTTATAACAGTCTAATTTAAATAATATTTTAATAGATAATTTTTAATTAAACATTGTGTTGTGTGCATACAAATATAAAAAAAAGATTTAATTTATTTAAAAGAAATAGTTTTTATATTCTTAGGGTTTTAGATACTACGCTCAATAAAAAAATTTCATTCTCATATTTTTTTGGCATATTATAGTCTAAAAAGATGAGGGTAATTCTTATTCATAACATTATATGATTCCCATATTTCTTCCACAATTTTATGGTTTCTCTAAAGAAACATTACCATAAAAATTATATATTCCCTCAATAATTACTATCTTGTTTCAAAAATAAGGATTATTTATTCATTTTAATATTGATATTCTTCCAATTACACTTCCTCATAGGCGAGCACCTGTGTTGGGTCTGGAATGTACTTTCATAACAATGATATATGAAACACATCATTTACTCATGGGAGGCTTGGTGGCATTGAAAATAAGTAATAAAAAATCGGTTTATTTTAAGTATTTACAATTTTATAATGTACCTGGGGATCAACAATCCCTTCTTGCTAATCGTTATGACACCATTCTATAGAGAATTTTTTTTATGAAAACATGATCTTCTCTATGGAATTCTATGTTTTCCTCTAATTATTAGTATGACTCATCTTCTAATGTTGTGATACATTAATGTGAACCTGAATAGCATTTACCTTTATTATTGTATCTTAAAAATGTCCAAGGTATATAAGTTTTCTTCCAGTTAATTCATCACATAAAGTTGTAATACAACGTCTATTTATATATAATGATTGAATTAATGTCATTTGAATAATTGAATGGAATTTTTTTTAGGAAAACTCTACGAAAGGTAAATAATGATATAATATACCTTGAATGTATAATGAGAATGAAATTCACATTTATTCCATTTTTAGAAGTTATATTATAATTTCCATCACTTTAAGGATGGTAGGCAGTGTAAAAATGAATCTCAGTATCACGAACCTTCTCAAGAATCATCTTTAATTTCAATGTAAAATGTTGATCAAGATAAGAAAATATAAAAATAGGTTCACCATGATGTAATAAATTAATTAATGTTAAGTCATATGAGGAAATCCAGATGTAAATATTCTATTATCATTCAAAAAAATTATATTTTGTAAGGTGATCAATTATAACCCATATTTCTTCATTCTTACACGGAGTATTTAGATGACCTAAGGTAATTAAAATAGTAATTTTAACCAATTTACAAATAGTAATAAGTATTGTTATTAGGAATCCTTTAGGATTTCATCTCATTGGTATATTTGTTTTAAAAACAAAACATTTATAAAGAAAATCAGCAATTTCCCATAACATTTTATCCCACATAAAATTTTCCCTCAAATCCATATACATAATCGTACCAACAAGGTATATAGAGGAATTCGAGAAATGTGTGTCATCAAAATATTTCATTATTATCCTAGGTGTAGATGGAAGCCAATATATCTTTTTATATTTTAAAACACCATCTCCACAAACAATGTATGATAATTATCCATAATTGATAGCTTTTATTTCCATCTAAAAGTTATCATCATAAGATTGATATAATTTTATCCTTTAAAAAATGATGGGTTTATAGTAATTTTAATAACTAATGATATATATTCTTCCATAATATTTTCCAAACTCATATTTAAAATATCCATTAACATTGGATCTCTTTCAATCCTCATCCAGTTCATAAAATTATGCAATTTCATACTTAATTGATTTGATACATTATTTTCATTCACAGTGTGGAAGTGTATTGAGAAGTCATAATGTGTGAGTAGCTCAAGCCATCATCTTTTTCTAATACAGATATCATTCTATGAAAATCTACGTTTTAGTCTTTTATGATTCATGTACATATTATATCTTTCACAAGAGAGGAAATGTCCTTGTATATTAAATGATAAGATTAATAATTCCAATCAAGATCATGAGTTTGATAGATTTGTTTATAGTCTTCAATTTCCTTGATTTATATACAATAATTCAATAAGATGACATGAATGATCTATATATGATTCTCATAGTCCTCACAATTTTTATAATTCTTCATTATGAAAACATTGAATACAAAAATATTCATCACATTATTCATTATATTCTTAAAAATAGTTTTTTCATTGGTCAATCAAAATTGAAATATTCAAAATTCCTAATGTTCATAACTCATTTAGAAATATGCCTTCATAAATTATTCCTTCATTAAAAATAAATTATGATACACATAATTAAGGTCATACGTTGAAAAATATTGGGGTACATTATGTTAAATGGATAAGTCACAAATTAGTGGTAAAGGATGGTTACACATTATTATAATAGAATTTATTTTTCTATAAAAATAATTCACAGCCTCATGGATCCATATCACTTATTAATAAATAGACCATGGGATCCCCTTGGAGAAACACTAAGGATAATAAATAACTTATCACACAAATCCTCTATTTGTTTCTTCAAAATAAATGAATTCCATAGTTGAAATTATATAGGGTGTATTTTATATTGGCATTGAATGATGGATTAAATAAATATAAAAATAAACTTTACACTAAGTGAAATGTCAAATTAATTCTTTATGATATACTTAAATGTATTTTTAGTACAATATGAACATCTTCAATTTTATGATTACCTTACCCATAAATAATATTTTAATTTTATTGTTTGCTAAGAATATTATTTAGTGGATCTATTCTTAGTGGATCTATATATGTATTTGATGACTATTTCTCTTCTATATAGATATGGAAATCTAAATCTTCATCACCAATATTATTTTTATTCTCCTTGAAATAATTTTTTATCGTTTTTTTAAGCCATTCTATAATGCGGATTATATTTAAGTCAACCATAGGCATGATAAAAAGGTTAGGAAATAAAAAATCATTATGTATAAAAATAGGGACTACTTGAGACATACTTGTTATAGTGAGCCTTAAACTAGAATATTTTTATGAGTACTCCCTTTTGAATGAGATTGAGAAATATTTAATTTTCATTGAAAACATAGAAGATATAAGAGTGTGAGGATACCTAATCAAATAAGTTAGTATCCAAATTTTATTATCGGATTAATTCCCATTCCACTAAATCATTTGGTACCTCAACCTTAGATATAATAATCTCTTAAGAATATCATGCACCCCTTGGATTCTTCTTTGGTAGATTCAACTAACACTTGCAGAATTTGATTGCATAGTTCCCTGTATCCCTATAGTTGATACACTAAATAGATGTGTTTTATTTATTAAATTTATGTTAAATAGACTAATGAACATTATTTTTACACTTATAAATAAATATCAAACCCTTCAATCATTTCCTTGGATGATTCTTTCCATAGATATCACAAGGTGGAAAATTATTTTTTCCCTTCTTCTTCTTCGTTGCGTTCCCTTTTTCTTGGTCCTTATTCAACCTTGTATATTGTTTATTTACATCTGATTTATGGGATATATTGAATTCTTCATAGTTATTATAGTAAAAAACATTACATTATATGAGGAAATATTGTAGTGACTAAAACACTTCAAAGATAGGGATTAATCCCTTCAAAGAAACAGCCATACAGATGCTCCATATTCCATATATAATTCATAGAATTCATGGAAAATTTATAAAGATAGGCGCATACTCAATAAAAATAATTTCTTCCATTTTCATTAGTATTATAAAAATTCTATCTATTTTATTTTTTTCCCATTAGTTAAATATTTTTTTGAGAGTCTACATAAAATATTTCCATTCAATGCATTTTATTTTCTCTAACTCATTAGTATTCTGGATTAATAACCACAATTAATTAACATTTTTAGAGACAGTATACTACATGTGTAACCATTTCATTTACATCATATCCAAAGTCCATAAATATAGTTTATCTAGACTTCATGAATTGTTTAGATACTATTGGGTTAGTAGTACTACTAAATGATGAGAGATTCTGTCACGTAATGTGATCCAAAATAATATAATATCATTATGAAATAGTTTTCTCCATCTGGGAAATGTTATATTTCTCAACATGATTAACCTAAAATACTCTTACCAAAATTATATTAATTCTAATACCACATTTATTAGATTCCTCAGTGGTGAAATCTTATCATTGTCCACGAAAATTGATACCCTTTATCTTTTAATGTGTTAGTTTCATAAAAATTGTTATATACAAGATTAACTCACAAAAATATAAATTATAAATCATGATGTACATTTCTAAATATGGTACCACATAAAATGAAATTTAATTTTATGGGTTTTTAAATTCATAATCATAAAAACAGTTTCTTTGGGGTTAACTTTATCTTTAAATCCTTCATAATTGATTGTAATGAAATTGTTAATTATCCAAATCATATCCCTTGGGAGTATTAAACCTGGTGCACAAGAAGACCTATTTTCATGCATTATTATATGATCAGGTCATTAACAATGCACACTATTGATAGTTATTAACTCTAGGTACCTATGATCTAGAACCAAACATACTTTTAGTATCTAGATGGTGATGAATTATTACGAAAAATCAGATAATATCCTCAATATCAAAACATTAAGATATTTGTATGTACTTACCCATAATGTATATCTTTGATTTATATACCATAATAAATTTATTCCTTAGTATAGTCCTCAATGTATCTACTAAACATCCTCTAAAACCAAATCCAATAAACCAAATTCCATTAGCTTAAATCCAATGTTTTCTTTACTGCAAATACATAAATATAAGTGGTCAAATCCCAAAGCAATGATCAGTTTAATTTTTTTTTTGATAACCAGATATGTACCTAAAACTAATTTTTCACGGGGAAAAAAATAAAAATGCTAAAAATGCTAAATAATCCATCCTTGAACTCATTGGAAAAAATATTCGTTGTAAAAGGGGGAATGTAAATAAAACATGGGTGATCTCCAATGATCAGTATGAGTGACATATAACAAAGGATTTCAGGAATCAATAAATGATATTCAATATAGATGGGTAAAAAAACTAAAAACCATTCCATTGGATAAATAAGTTGACTACCATAATTGTATAAGACATAATAAATAAGGCAAGTTAAATAACTAAATACCCATGTCATTTAATCAATTAATAGTGACTCAATTGAATTAGAATATAATATCATTACCAAAATTAAATAGATAATAATAATAAATAATTTTTTAATGAATTAATGTATTAATTATTAGATTTCATAATGTCATGCAATATGATACATCTACCTTCATTTCCATTTAAAATGAATCTTTAAAATACAATGTAAATACGAATCCTATTTGGAAAAATAATTTTTCTCATGAGACCTATCGATATAAAGAGGGGTTATCTATAATTGGTCTCAACCTGTCATTAAATTTCCTAATAATTACTCACAAATAAAATAATCAATTTAATTAATAATTAATATTACAAATCAAATAATATCAACATTGATCATAGAACAAGGATTTATCAATATTTATACAGTTAATAAAATAGCATTCAATATAAACACCTTATTTATGAATTGTATTCAGGGTAGGAAATATTTATATTAATGATACAAAAAAATATTTTTGAAAATTAATTAAAACATTAAACATCATTAATAAATATGTTCTATGGTAAAATACATAAAATGAGTTGAATATACACCACATTTATGTGAATAGATGAATATTAAGAAAAATATATCAGTGAAATGGAAATTGAGACAAAATCCCTTTCAATGATCTTAACATAGAACAGAGAATTAATCAATGCATTGATTATTTGTATAAAAGTTAAATCAATGTTTCATAAAATGAGATAAGAAACTAGTTAATAAAAGAATTTATATCTATATACAATATTGGAATATCAAAGGAAAGCAACGAATTAATACAAAAAAATGAAAATAAATCGAGTTATGAAGTTCCATACCACTTAGTAAATTTCATTTCAAAACTATTAGAATGAAAAAAATGAAATGGAATATTAAATTTCCCTAAATTAATAAGGAATAATGATTTTACAAGTCAATAGGTATGTATATACACCATATAAAATACACCTGGTTCATTACATTTTAATATGTTCATTGAAGAGAATTTGAAATGGAGTCCCATACCTCACAACTTATATTAGTTGAATTTGTTTTAAACAACTATATAATGTTTTTAAGAATGCTATTAATTAATAAATTAATTATAATAATATTTTAATATCATATATAGTAATATTATAATATTTTACTCTCCATTTTTCAATAATAATTCATTATTTTCATTGTTTTGGGTGTAAATTGCCTTATTTTCTCATGCATGGATTATAATGGAAAATCGAGTTCTTATAGATAGGATATAAATTAATAATCTCTAGAATAGTAAAAATTAAATGTTTGTTATATTTATACATAAATTTTTTTTAATAACAATTATGAAATATGGTGTTTAAAAATGAACCACGTTATAATTGTGGATTTAGTATTCAATATGTTTGAATGACTAACATTTCTATTATTCATTGATCATTATAAAAAATATTTAAGTAATATTTTACCCTTAATTAATGATAATAATATCATAAATACCATATTATTTTTCAATATCTTCTTATATATATATCATCCATCTGTTTTTCTAAGGAAAATATTGTCACATCTCTTCATGCGGGTGGTAGTCCACATGCACAGAAATGATGTTATCATTTTTCTATGAGTGAAATATTATGAAATGAAATTATAAACTATAATTTTAGCATAATAAAATTTTCATGAATATCATAATTATTCCATGTATATCACTTATATTCATTAAAATATTCCTGATTACTTTCCTTGTAAAGAGTTAATTTAAACCGAATCACGTCGCTTCGTGAGGCAATAGTCCATTATCCACACAAGTGATGTTATCATATCATATATGGATTGTAAACTAAATATTTTTATATAATTTAAATAATAAAGAGGTATAACTCAAGAATAAATATCAAATATATAATTCATATTCATCATCATGCTAACCCATGAGAGGTGTTGATAAAAAAATGTGTCGCATTGGTTCGTGAGGTGGTAGTTGGCGGCATACACAAGAAATGATATCATCTCCCATTTGAGGGAACAGAATATTGATATAGGTCATGAATAAAACATAATAAAATATTATTATATGGGATATAATGGTTTTATTATATAATTATAAATTAATTATATTTTATGGATGTGGAAGAATAAATAAAGCAGAAAACAATGATAGGAATTATTCCTCTCCCCTAATAACCTCTTTGAGATTATAGATAAATTATTCATAAAATATATTTCTGACCGAACGAAGGAATATAAGATAATAGAGTAAGATTTTTTATTCTATTTTTTAATTTATTTTCGAATCAAAATGAGTTTTATGGTTTGAACATCAGAGGAGAGCGGTGAAAACTTATGCAAGAGGAGAGTGGCAAATTTGTAATTTTTTAAAATTAAAATGGGGTACCCTTGTTTTCTACATTAAAAATATATATGAAAATGAGTATTCGACTGATTTATATATTAAAATGTCTAAATATTTCAATATAATATTTTTAGACATGTTTTAATGTTATTTAAACCATTATCTTTTTATTTTTACCCCTAGTAAACCCATATTTACTATAACTGTGGTAATTAATTTTTTCTATTTTTACTATTAATTATTGTAATTATATAATTTGAAATAATTTGAAAATATAAATCATATTTATTCAAAACATTTAATAAATTTTACCTAGTTAAATCAACATATCAATAAAAAATAAATTTAATTCCAAAACCAAAAGATGTGTTAGAATAAGTAGTTTCAAGAAGAAAATTCTTATAAGTATGGAAGGTTATATTTCCAAAATATAAAATTATATTGACTAAAATGATAAAAAATGTATTGATTAAATTATTATTTAACTTTATGAATTATATAAATGATGATGAAGTTTTCAAATAATAATCAATATTTTTCACTATTTATAATAAACGACGCTATTTCAAAAAATATAAAAAATTCACCCTAATTCTAATTTGGTATTACTATTTAAAACATAATATCAATTTTATAAAATATATTTTCTAAAATTATAGAAAAATAATTTTATCATAATAACACATGATGAGACTAACATATTATATTTGAAAAAGCATTTTTTTCGAAATACATTAATTTTTTCAAAAGTTTCTTATTTTATTTCTAAAAAATAAATATCCATTTATATTATTTTATACATCTAAAAATATTTAATTTTAATAGTTCAATTTTTAACATTCATTCTTTCATATTTAATATATATAAGTTATAATGTTCATGTTTATAAAATAATTTAATAATTAATTTTCCTTTTAACCTAATGTTTCATACATCGCAAGATATTGTAGTTATTTAATTTATTTATTTAGCAATAAGTCTGAAATTCATCGATTGTCACATAAAAACTGATTAATTTATGAAATATGCGGAATGATAAATAATATATAAAATATTTAATTACAATTTAGTAAAGTATTCTAATGTAATATACATTTTTGACAATGGAAGTTAAATGGTTGAAAGGTATAAAACCATGAGGGAAAGAAGAATGATAGATTGGGAAATATTTTTTTCATAGCTTATGACTATAATGAAAATACCAGGACTCCCTAGATATTAAACTATACGTTATTAATCAATAAAATATAATAAATTATTATATTTATTTAATTTAAAAAAATTTACATATATAATCATTTAATTTACATATAACTTACTCATAGTTCATAAAAATTATTAGATATTATCATTAAGAATTATTCCATGATTATTTTCATATCACATTCATGTTTATTTACATTGATTATAGATTCATCATCATAATAATATTCAATTTACTTATGACATAATACTATAATGATTTGTGATGTTTTTATTTTGATGGGGATTTTATAAGTATTGTTTTTTATGAATTATGTTATCATTAATTCATTTTTATGTATCTTTATCAACTATAAAGACTTATATTATGATTAAATATTATTTTAAATATTATTATTTAAAACCCATTAAAATTCTTTATTTATTATATATACAAAAATATTTTATTTTTTTGAACCAAATGATTGAGATGATAAAAACATAGTTTCAATTTTCATGTTAGTGGATAAACTAATGTAAAAACGAATGTGGAAAATGGAAATAATTATTACAAATAAAAAAATAATTTATTATCATATACTTATTATATATTTATATTATTTTTAATTCTGTTTTACTAAATTAAATAATAATTTTTTGATAAATTTTGAAATAAAAATTTATATTAATTTGGTTATAAATAATGAAAGGACCCCAACCCCATTATCCTAGTTTAAATAGTTACTTTTTTTACATTAGTTCAAGATATATGTGATTACATCCAAAGGGATATAATATTATCGTAGTATCATAAAACATCATACAAACATTAATTTTACATTACAAAAAACACATAAATATTCTATTAATACATATAGCATATCCTTATATATCAATCATAATACACATCACAACATTCTGCTAAAAGGAAACATCATAAAAGGGTGATTGCAAATGAAAAACTATGTTATGTGTATAGAAGAAGACATCATTAACAAATAAGGAGAAATCAATTAAGAAATTTGAATAACTAAAACACATTCTATTTAATTTATATCTTCAACATAGAGAATAATATTTATAGAATAACTGATTATCAGCATAATTATATATAAATAATCATAGTAGGTTGAAGCATATATTTGGATATTTCAACTATTAAATTAATCATATGGATATCAATAAAAAATCTCATAATTATTTGATTAATAATTCTATATATAAAAACATAACCATGATGCCTTGTTCTAAGACATTTAAAATGTCGTCGAGGCCTCGTTCCAAGAAATATATATAAATGGGTAAGTCCTCAGAAAAACCCCAATCTAGTTTGTCTCAGGAGACATATTGATATATTGAGGGTATATAGATATCCCTTCCCATCACATAATAATTACAATTAATTCCTTATATAAATGGTGTGAAACATATTCAATATAAAAATATGTATTAAAAAAATACAATATGGAATGTTAGTACATTCCTAGAAAATTTAAAAAATCATAAACAATTAAGACTAATAGGGATAATGGTATTAAAACAGTATATCTCGATTTTAAATAATCATAGGACATATCGATAAATAATAGGGATGGTATCATTTTAATATAATATGAATGGTGATTTTGTAAAATAAAGAATATTTTTACTAATTTATATAAATACTATAAAATTCCATTTTAAAATTAAATGGGGAATATATCCTTTACAAATTTTGAATAACATTAAAAAATTTAAAATTTCTAGAATATAAAAAAACCCATTTTTATTAAAAAGGGAATTCTAAATTCGTAAAATATTCATAAAATAATTAGTTTTCATGATCGTAAGAAATTACATTAATGTAGAGTACATTAATTTAAATATGTCATTCACATTTTTATAACAAAATTATCAATGTAACTTATACTGAAAAAATAAAAATTTTATTTTTTAATATTTTTATAAAAATAATATAATTTTCATATATATATTTATTATATAATATAAATAATGTTAAATTTTTTTGTTAAAATATTTTTTAGAAATATTGTATTTGAACAAAAATGGTTTTCAACCAAATACAAAAATTAATTTTACTTTTTTTAAAACATTTTCTCAATCATTTACGTTCTAAGAGAGAATAATAGACCAATTTCTTGAAAAAATCATTGATAGACATAAGAGAAGAAAAATCATGAGTTCTTTGAGAGATAGATCATAATATTTTAACATGAAAAACATAATAATAATCAATCCAAATAAACAAATATATTTTTACATAAACCATTCTCACTTTGGTAACATCTGAATCTCAATCCCCAAGAATGAAATAACCTCAAATGAATCCTTATATACTATAAGGATAATAGGATTCATGATATAACATATCAAAGATTTAGTATATAGAAAAATAACTAAGTGGTGAATATTTAATACATATCATTGAAGTAATAGTGAGGAGGAAACCCCCTAGACTTTAATTACATGTTTATTAACAATTCTTTGTTAAAAATCACTATTTTTATGTCATAAATGCATCATTTTAATAAAAATTGATATGGATATTTTGTAACATTTTTATTTATCATGGTTCATTAATTTAAAAATTTTTGACCATGATTTAAATATCACATCTAATTAGTATATAAGCATTTATAATAGTCGATAAATTATATATATATAAAAATGAGCTACACCATTCAATTAGATGGCTGGTCATTCATACGCAAAAAAAAATTATTTCTATTTTCCACATATATGAATTGTAATAAAAGTATGTAATTATTCATCTTTCAAAAAAAATTATTATTTATAAGATATCATGTATATAAAATAAATATATCCTAATTATCATTCAAAAAGAAGATAAACAATTCACATCACTAGGTGGAGGTGGTTGTCAACACATATGCACAAATGAAGTTATTTTCATTCTAACGGTCGAATGATAATAAGTTATATATTATATTATAAATAAATATTTATATTCATTTCATATATATCATATAAAAAATTTAAATCCATCATTATATAATGAAATAAGGGGAGGTGATGGAAAAAGAATTACATTGGTTCGTAGGAGGGGGCCGTTTTTCATACACATAGTTGACAGTTTAGTTTCCCATTTAATGGTTGGGGATATGGATATAGTTTATTACACTTTAATAATAAAATTTTATTATATATTAGAATTTATTTCATATTTTATAATAGTTTAGATTATTTGATTGAGTTATAATAAAAAGTAAAATGAAAATACATGGTGCAGAAATTTAGCTCCTCTTCGGATAACCACTTTAGTTTAATAAATAAAGACTCACTGGATTTTATTTATAGTAATTACTTCTCTATAATATGTGTTACGATAATAAAGGAAGATAATTATGTATTTAATATACAAACCAAAAGAATTTGGGAGTGTAAAGATGAGAAGAGATGAGATAGTTGGAATTATAGAAAAGAAAAAGTGATACTTACATTTTTCACATTTCAAAAGGCTTAGAAATGTATCATAATTAAAAATTAATGAGATAAAGTTTTAAAATTTACATCCAATCAAAATTGATTGATGTTTTATTTCATATTAATAACAATCTTTATAGTTAATCACTAGTAAAAATGTTTCTACCGTAACCATGGTAATTAATTTTAACTTCTTTTACAATTAATTATGAATAGAAACTAATTTAAAGTTATTATGTCACATTTATTATGATGATTATAAATATTTAATGTTTTTTCAAATTCAATCCACTCATGTGGGAATACTTTTATTAAAAATTGTGGAAAAATACACCAGAAAAATGATTTCCAAAGAAAAACATTCATTGGATTAAAATGTTTTTTATAAACAAATACAATAGTAAACTAATTAGTATAACCTAACATTTCATAAAAATAATATAATTAAATTTATATTATATTTAATTAAAATTTTAAAAAATATTAATAATTCTAACTATATAATTGAAAATGTTGTTTTCTAGGAAAACAAATATTATTCACTATTCATCAAAAAATTATCCATATCATAGAATTATAAAAAAGTCACTATATGTTAACATTTACATGATGGTTTTAAAATTAAATATTACTTTTTAAAATAATATTTATAAAATTATTTAAAATTGATTTTATGATATGTACAGAATGTATGATGAAACCGCCTTTTAGAAAAATAATATATTTTATAATCATTTCCTTTACTATTGAATTATTTTAATTATAATTTAGGAGAATTTAATAACCAATATTTTTATTTTATATATTTTATGAGAATATAATTTTCATCATTTAGTTGTTATTATACATTTAATTCAATTTAATAGCTAGTTTGTAACAGTGTACTATATTATAATTCACATTTACTCGGGGTAGTGTGTTCCATAAGATATCAAAGAGATTAAATTTATTAAAAAAATATATTAAAATCTTATGGTGTTATATTTTCATCTTTGATCAAAGTTTGGGGTTATATAAACTTCGAAAACATATATTATTCCTTTAAAATATCAATTTGTAACATTCTACCACTAAAATAAATTGAATCCCTGTAATTTAATCTTGATCATTGTAGTTATGAAATTGAAATGTAAAAATACATTTATTTTAAAAAAACAATTTAGAAATTATTTAAAATATCTTATTGATAATATGGAGAGGTAAATACTAATGTAAATTGTAAAAACATGTAATAAGATCTTCACGTAAGAGAATATTGTTTGGAAGTAATAATTTGGTCATGGAAGTAATGATTAAAAAATTATAGTGAGTGATATAAGTCATTAATAATGTGAAAGTGAATGACCAATGGAATGTAAACGAACAGAAAACCATAAATATATGATGTGTTAAAGGAAAATTTTATTTAACAGATAATAATGTCATATGATAAAGGTTTTGTTTCAAGATATTTTTTCTAATAGTTGAGTGGTTATTTTAATATCAATATTGAAGGATCTAGGAAATATACTCTCTTGATATCATTCAAGTATAATATCATCAAATTATTATGATTAAATTAATTTTCACGTATTATTTTACTCCATGACATGAAAAGCCTATATAATTTTTTTATCCCTCATGCACTAAAATTATCTTTTAACAAAAAATATGATCTACAAAAAAGGAAAAGTAATTCCTCCTATCCTTAGATGTATTCCATGATAAGAATGTTTATCATAACATAACAAATAATAAATAATTTTTAAAAAATAAAAAAATAATCCCATAGTTCAACATAATAAATTGAATAAATTTTAACTATACGATACATTGATTTTTTTTTTACAAAATAGATATTTCATAAAAATTTGAGGAAGGATAACAAATTTTAAAAGTAAACATAACATTACATTCTATAAAAAAATGTAGCTCTTAATGTCACAATCTAAATACTTGAATACCTCTATCACCATAAATCCATTATGAAAACATGAGTTCATCTAAAAATAAAATCTAAATTTGCAGAATATGTACCGTAAATCCCAAAAAAATGCAGTAAACTCTTTTAAGGATAAAATAAATTATAAAATAACTGAAAAATTTTATGTTGACCAATACCAAACCATAATAGACTCAACAACACTATTTTCATAACAAATAGATCATTATAAGGTTTATATTCCCTCTATCATGCGTTTTATAAAAATATCAACCTCCCACTAAATCACTTTTCAAGGTACAATTCAATAATTTCTTTAAAATCATATTTTAAATTCTACTAGGGTATAATCCTTATATATTTCATTATTAATTTCACTAAATTATCATTAATTAATCCAATTTACAACAAAATTCTTAAATCCTAATTCATAATCACTGTAATCATTCCACTATGGCTATATTAATAGTATAAGGCGGACCTTAATCCTTTAGTTTCTTTATAGGTAAATTCCCTATAATCCTTTATAATTTATTTTAGTAGTGCCCCATATCATTATAGATGAATCATTTGAACTTTTCATCTTCTTTTAGTCCCATGGAATTAGGTTCCTTATTACATTTATCTCCATACTTGTAGAAAAATCTCATTTATATAAGAAATTACTATGGTGTCTCATTTCACAATTATCACATGTAGGAAATTAGTTCCTTAACTTCATCATCTTAAACAATTTTTACTACCCTATCCTCTTATTATTGATCATCCCTTAAAATCCAATATTTTGGTTATTGTTTATATATCATGATTGAATGTGGTATTATTTCATCATATGATTATACATTTTTGGAGAATAGATACATTAGAGTGATTTTCATTAGCCCTTAAATAAAATAGAAAATATCAATTTTGGATTACATATGTAATCTGCAACATGCCTTGATATTATTGAAATGTAGGATTCATATTTAGAAACAAAATATCATTGTTTTTTCTTATACTAAGTCATTTTCTATTTATATCCACTCATTTTTTAAATGAATAAAAATTATCCCAAAAACATAGTTAGAATACATCTACTATGTTTTTGACCATTATTATTTTACCTTGGTGTTCAAAATCAATGAAGACCATTGATCTGCATCACCTAATAGATAAAAAAATGAAATTATAACCCGCTCCCTTTAATTGTTTCCCAATGTGGAAATATCATCTTTACTGCACCAATCCATTTCTCAGCTATAAATAGATTTTATCCCCCTAGAATGAAGGATGATTCTGATGCATAAATTTATCTATCATTATTACACCACAAGGTGGATCAACATTATGCTTAAAATGATCAAGGTTATTATTCATAACGTGAGTTAATTACCCCAATATTGTCATATTTTTTAAATCATGTGCATCACCATCTTCATAGTCATTATCAATACCTAGGATGATATACCTACATGGGTTAGTTGCCTTTATACATTTACCATCCCATCAACAAGGTTTTATTTATAAATAATAAGATTGACTGTATTTGGTCATAAAATAATGAGATATAATGTATCATCCAACAAATGGTGAAGTAAATATTGTTAATTAAAAAAATTATTCTATGATAATCTAATAATCATAAACATGGTATCCTCATGTTATTTTCCAATCATAAAATTTTATTCTTGTCCTTAAAAATATTTTTTATATAAAATATAAATTATCCTAAGAATATGTTTCAACAGTGATGAAATAGTAGAAAAATAATCCCTCTTTTTGTATTAGGTAATGCCTGAGTAATGATCAGTTCACCTTTTTAGAGTTATCACCACTATGTAATTATTTTATAATGAAGATATCATGAAGTATATAGAATGAGAAGTATTTATTAGAATAACCACACAACCTATTCCTTTACAAAACATTGGGATGTTCTTATAAGTGTATCATAAAATCCCTTCTTATGTATATTTTTTATTATCTATGATTTCCTAAATATTGTTTAAAAATATTATACTAAACATGCTCTAAAACTAACTCTAACCACTCCAAAACCAACATCATAATGTTAGTGGTCACTTTATTACATTGGTTCTAGGTAAAATTGATCACATCCAAAGGGACCAAATTTTGAAGTATTCTTTTAAAAATCGATATATACTTTAATTTATCATAAAAAATGAAAACCCAATTTAAAAATAATATTTTCTTTGATTACACCATTTTACCTTTATCATATCCCAATATATAGATCATAATACACCGATTATAATCCTAGGGAAAGGAAGTAAAAAATGGTTGAGCTCTAATGATCATTCGAAGAAAGAATACACTAGAATTATATCAAAAAACGATGGCATAATTACATTAGAATATTTTATAACTAAAACACATTCCATTTAATCAATAACCAAAACATGAATAATCATATGTCCAAAATAACTGATGATCAAAATAATTCTATATAAATAATCACATGATCTTGAAACTTATCCATCAATATTCCAACTAATTATTCAATCACAAGGATATCATTAAATAGTTTAATAATTATTTAATGCATAATGATATACATATGAACTTCATAGACATGTCTGTGTGACAATATTTGTTAAATACATTCGAGGCCTTATTTCATGGCATTTATATAAATTTTTAAGGCATTGAAAAAACCAAATCTAGTTTGTCTAATTAGACCTACCAATTCATCGAGGGGTTATAGTGAGTCCCACCCTCAACATATTAACACACATTCAATCATAAAATGAAATGAGTTAAAACAAATCAACATAAAATTTCATAATTAAGAACTAAAAAATGAAATGTTAATAATTTCCCTAATAAATTTACATTATCCTAAATCATTTAGGGTAATTTGGAAAATGGTTTCAAAATAATATATCCCCAGTTTAAGAAATCAAAGAAAATATAAATTTATAATAAGGTTTATATAATAAAAAAAAATATTGCCAATGGGTAATAAGTGAAATTATGGTTGTTAATATTGATGAATAGAAATATAATACAATTCCATTAAAAATATTCTTTGGCAAAATAAGTTTTTTCACATTGAAAATCACATTAAAAACAACAATTTTTTTTATTTATTATATAAATTATTTTAAATAAATCTTACAAACATATTAGTGAATCTCCAATGTAATATTTTTTCATGATAATAGAAATTTCAATTCTTTTTGAGTACATTAATGTAAATATTTCTTTCACTTTTTTGTGTGAAATATCGAAATATAACATGTTTAAAATAATATAAAAAGATTCAATTTATATTTTTTAAATTATAATAATGATTAAAATTATATTTATTAAATCATTTGGGGAATGATAAATAATTATTTGGGAATATGTATAAAAAATTATTTAGATGAAAATTGGTTTTTTGGCCAAATAGAGTAACAAATTCATATTTTCTAAAAAATTAATTCTAAATCATTTATAGTATGAATTAATAAAAAAATTAAAATTAAGTGAATTATTCACATGTTAAAAGAGCACAAGATACTAAATGTGTTCATATATAGAAAAATCACAAATTTCATCATCATAAAATTAATCATAAAAAAACTTTATAAGTAATGATATTTTTACATAAAATGTTATCACTTTGGTAACTTTTGAATCGTAAATCTCTAAAGAAAATAACATAGAATAAATAATTTAATAAAATTTTTATATATGGTTTAATTATAGAACATCAAAAATGGGTAGTATATACATCAAAAAAAATAATTAAGTGGTGAATATACCGTATATCTCACATAAGTAAAAGTGAGACAAGAAACAATTACATTTGGTCCCACATCTATCATAATGTAGTTACCTATGGATTTAAACAAAATATTTATTATATATTTATTATATAATTAAAATAACATATTTAATAGAATATATTATTTACCTATAGTATTTTATGAGTCATTTATTAACAAGTATTTGTTAAAACTTTCTATTTAATGTGATAATTGTTTTTGTTTTTCATATATGTTTTGGTTTCGTAATTTCAGTAATTTTTCATTGAAAATGGTTCAATAATTTATATAATTTAAAAAATTATATAAAAATAATAAATAATCATTTAATATTTATTTATAAAGTAAATTTACTTTTAGATATGAGAGAATGAGTTAAACTATTCATGGAGACGGTTGGGTATACGTGTGCATGAATGTTACTTCTATTATTACATGATATTGAATATAAGAGAGGTGAAAATATTTAATCATAAAAAAACATTATAATATAAAATATATAAATTATATTTATGAAATATATTCTTATTTCAATCCATTACAATATAAAATGAGAAACATTTAATATCGCTATGTCGAGGTGGTAGTCCACACACACGCACAATACATGTAATTATTATAAAATGGATAGGAATGAAAGAAGGTGTGTGTGATATTATAATTATATAAGTATAATAAATTCATAAATATCACAAACATATGTTAAATCTACCATTATATCTTGTTGAGAGAGGTGTAAATGAAAAATTAATTACATCGGTTCGTGAGGTGGTAGTCATCCGAACACACGATGGACATCTTTTATAACCATTTTATGGAAGTGGAAATGGTTATAAGTTATGTAAGTAACATACTAAATTATCATTATATTTATTGTAATTATTTTTAATATTTTATTATATTTTATAACATTTTTGGATTTTAGAAGAAGAAGTTATATAAATAAGCATTTTTAGGAACATTACCTCTTCCTGAGATTAGCTGTTTAGATTTATACCTAAATCCTTCATAGATTATCATTAAAATAAATAAATTTACTAAAGTATATTCGTTGGTATGTAAGGAATATATTTTTATCATTATTGACAAAAAATTTATTATGGATTATGAATATAAGTTAGAGGGCATGATAATTTATATGCAGTAGAAAGGAAACACGTGGAATATTTGAATAAGAAAATTGATAACTATGTTTCTAAAACAAGATAAAGAATATGAATGGCTCATTATGAAACCATTGACGATATAAGGTTTAACTATGGCAAAAAAATTTAAATTTGAAATTTTTTATGAAATTTTAACCCGTCTATTCTTAGTTTTAACACTTAGTAAGCCCATTTTTACTTTATCAATGGTAATTAAATTTTTTAGTTTTTATTATTCAATATGATAAAAAATTAGTTTTAACAATTTATATAATATTACTTTCACTTTTTTAAAAAAATTATAACTTTTTTGAAATTAAATTCAATGATTCGGTAGAATTAAATTTATAATTCTACCGAAAAACAAAGTGAAATAACAGTTTTTTAATGAAATGTCGTTCAAAAAGATAAAATGATTTAGTATAAAATTCAATTAAAATATATTTATGATGAAATAATATAGATTCATTAAAATATAATTTAACTAATTTTAAATTGAAAATAATTTTAAAACCAAAATTAAATTTTACATTTTCTAAACGAAGGAGTAGTTTTCAATAGAAACCAATATTGTTCTCTATTCATTGATAAAATATTTTTCTTAGAAAACTATAAAAAATTTAATCTAAATAAATATTTAAATTTATTTTTAAAAATATAATTATATTTTGTTAAATGAAATATATTAAAGTGTAATAAAATTATTTTTGTAATATGTATGAAAATCACAAAAAAAACATCCATTTAGAAAAATACTGTTTTTTTCGAGAACATATCTTTTATTGAATATTTTCTATTTTCATTTTATATTAACTAATAACCAATGTGTCTATTTAATATTATTATAAACTATATAATTAATATAATTTATTAATAAATATTTATACATTATAACTTAACAGCTATGTTGTAGCGATAAACTATATTATAGTTCATTTAGATTACGGGTTGTCTGTTCTATAAGACCTCGATGAGATTGAATTTATCAAAAAATATATCCTAATTAATATCGATGTTAATTTATCATATAATATTGGTTTTTCATTTTATATAATCTATTAAAAATTTCATTCTTTTAAAATACTGGGGTGTTACGACTGAGGATTTTCATACATTAAAGGACTCAAATACATATACATGGATATTATTTATTTTGAGGAACTAGGATACCATCTCATTTCTGGATTCTCTAAAAATTGAGAACAACGGCACGAAATTTTTGAAAATACATTAAAAATAAATATCTGAACTATGAATGTTTTATTAGTGTTGGAGTGATGAATTTTTAGAGAACAATTTCTTGGGATATTTTTGATAATACACCTTACTTATTGGTAAAATATTGTAATTTTTTGGTTAAATTTAGCATAAAATTTTAAAAAAGGATGGTGGGAAATCCATTTCTCATATATAATGTTTTATGATATAATTTTATAATTTAATGTTAAATTATAATTTTTTTAGAAAATATATTATATTTATCATATTTTCAAGTGTATTTCAATATCACTAACGTAATATACATATTATAGAAAAATTTTATTATCCAGAATAAAAATTTACAACTTTATAATTAAAAATATATATTCCATTTTACTAAATTCAAACGCTTTATTTGTTAATTTTTAACTATATAAAACTTATAATATATAAATAATACTATTTTGAGAATAAATATATTTATTTAACAATGTTTTCATATATTTTTGTTCATACATAATTCTATAATTATTCCATTTATAAAAATCATATATTTAATTATAAATAACATATATTTTAAAAAATCATTGGTTGTATATATATTTGGATTAAATACCTCTTATAATTACATTAATATACCCATTTTTATATTCCAAGTTACAATATATACCCAAAACACTATGTAACATTACCTTTACCATTTTCTATTTCTATATTTTACCATAAAAACATTACAAAAAAAGTCATTATATCAATTTATTTAATCATTAATTTTTTATCATCGTTTTATAAATCATTATTCCTTTTAAAATGATTATTTTAGGTATGTTAATTATGGTAGATAATGAAAAATTAGATTTGTACCTCATAATCATAATTTATTTAAGTAGATTATTGTTAATATGAACCTTTTATATTTTATTACTCTGATAAAAAAATACTGGACAAACATATGTTGTTCTAAAAAATCTCAATATTTCATATGTTTTAATGCTCTCCAAATACTTATTTTCTACTAATGAATTCATCTTAATTGATATCAGTTGAATAATATAAATTTTCGTATAGTCTTATTTCATTTGCAAGATTCTGTTCAATATGTCACCTATATCATTTAAAAAAATTCCAATGGAAAATATTATTTGAGCATGTAAATATTTTTTGAGATATCAAATCTGGAAGATTGGTCATGCAATGAAAATATCCTATCTGATTAAATTATCTTACAAGAAAAATTTATAATTCATAAATATGAAAATTTAAAATATCATAATATTTTTTTATATAATTGAATTATCATATAATGGGTGGAGAACTATTTTATGAATGGAAATTGTTATGGGAATTATAATATAATTCTAAAAATTCTTATGCACTTGATATGTACAAAGGTAAAATATTCAATGACCAAATAATATTGTACGAAAAATGTGTTGGGAATGAAATATATCATAAAAAGTTAAAATATCATATGCACTTAGATTATATCATATAGAATATCATATGGCCAAAAAATTATCTTTTAGAAAAAGTGTTTCACAATTATATCATTAAATTCATATATAATAAATAGTTGTATATCTTATGACATTGAATATCAAGCAAGAATAATGATTTAATTCAATGGATAAAATCATTGTGATACTTAAAATATCATTCTAAGGTGAAATACCATACAATTTCTCGTAATTATTATCTAAATTTAAAATTAATATGAATTCATAATGTTCCACTATAAATTCAAAGGCCTTTTTAATAGAAATAAAGTCATAAAAATTATAAAATGTCATACAATCATGGAATATTTGATAGGAAATTATTTTGAAGATAATTTGATGCAAAGTTATGTATTTTTTCAATATATAATAAAATATAAAATTTATTTATTAGAATCATAGTATTGTATGAAAACTCTGAACCAACCAATATATTTATCAAAATCTAATATTTAGAATTAGAAATTGGTGATTTTAATATTGTTATAATTTTCAAGAACATGTATAGTTCATATAATGACCAAATTAGCTATCAAAAACTACCTATTTCATTTATATTATTGAAAAAATACATATGTTTAGGTAGACTATAAATTTTATTAATTGTTATATTATCTCAACCATTTTTAGTTTTAAGGAATATTTTTGGTGTCACATAGTTTATCCACATAGTTGGGAACCTGTGTTCCATTTGTGAACCTCCCACTGCTTATGGAGGGGACCCACACGGTTAGGCTCACATGGTTTAGGAACTGTGTTCTGTATGTTATTATGGGTCTGTTATGTTTTTTTGTGGTATTCACACACACTTTGGGCCCCAAGATCATAGTTATGAAATGTCATGTAACCTGCATTCTCTTCTATGTGGTTCTATATGATTAGGGGTAACCATGCGATATGAACCGTAAAGTTTATTCTAATATTTTTCTAGTTTTTCTCCAAAAACATGGGGCCCAGGCTCCAAACCAGCCCTGGTCATCCCCAAAACACCCGATACCTCATTGGGAATCCATAAATTTTCAATAAGATATAATTTTAATTCATTTAAATGGATATGTGCCTGTTAGGAATAAGTGACCTCTCATAGTGTACTTTGTGATGTCCTGACCTTGGGGACACTCAAAGGTTCCTTGAACATGGTTTCCATATGGGGTCAAGTGCACAACCATGTATTCTAGAGGTAGATAAATAGAAGTGAGGGTTGGGATGTATTGGTGGGGAGACTATTACTCTTTTACTTGAGTGTAACATAATGGGTATGATTATAATAGGAAACTTGAATAATTATATGAAAAAATAGAACAAATAAATAAGAAACAGTATCATGGCTGGTCTTGTAACCCTCTATAGCGGAAAGAGATAGAAACATCCAAGAAATATATAATAATAGGAAAATATAAAACTAAATCACGTTAAAAATGATGATAATTGATTTCATGTCTCTAAAATTTTGAAATATATGAATACATGGAAAAGGGTAATACATGGTATACCAAATTAAAAAAAATCAACAAAACAATCCAATATCTCAGGCCCCAGAACTATCATTTTCTACCAATCTCCATCCTAAAAAAATAGAAACGATTACTTGTTGAAGGTGAGATTCATCACCTTATCTACTCTTGCATAAATTTAATCTTCCAGTGTACTGATCAGTGTCATGGATAGTATATGAGATAAATATATGTAGGCCTCCAACAATAACATCTATAACATCTATTCTGAGAAATATAAACTCATAGTCTGTCGATATATACAAATGTAAAGTAGAACAGTTACTAAAATACATTTTTACCTTCTTCATCCTAATCAAGAAATATCATTGATCATGTAATCATTTACTTGATTCATTTTATTTTAGTTTATATAAATATGTATTGTGTCATATAACAACACTGAAGACATATCTTGTTACTAACAATAACAATGGATCCAAGTTATAGTATAGAAATCTGTAATGAAGATTATAATTGTGAAGAGGATCCAAGGTAAAAACCAATGAATCCTTGACATAATGGTTTAATACAACTCTGTAATAACATGAAGCCTTGCTGTAAGGGGTTTGAGTGTAATCCAATGGTATTCACGCAAGGAATTATATTGTAATAAGATTCTTACCAAGTCCAATGACCTCATCCTTGGTAAAATTGGAAAATCATGACATGACCCAATTGGTTGAATCCATGGTGTCACATATCATAAGATGATAAGTTGGATACCATGAGTGTATCGAAGAAATATTAGTATCCATATGATAGTGAAGGGATCATAATACTTCTTATAAAGCATAAACTAATAGACAAGATCTATGTTCCAATATGGGTATAACCCTTGGCAAATAGCTCCCTGAATCATAGTTTCATCCTCTAACTACTCAAGGTATCCCCTTAGGAATACAATTATGGATACAGCATGGACTCTCATATAAAAAATAGGACATAGGAAATAGGCACCTAATACATTATTCATTATATAAATTATATTATTTAAGACTCATTCTGCTGAATAATCCAATAGTATCAGTTCGTACAATCTATACTAAGTAGGTAATCTAAGAAGGACATGCAATCATTCAATAGATAAATTACTTAATCATTGATTATTTTCACTACATTTTGTTCCATTTAGAGTGTAATGGTATGCTATAGACATTAAACCAATTACCATTCGATATATTACAAATCACAAGTTTATCTGAATAACATTCCATAAAAGGGTTAAGTCAAAAGTATATTAGTGTGATTCATTACAATTCATTAATTTAATTACAAATCATACAATAGAAAGGTCATGTGAAAGAATTCCAAAATGTTGGCTCAATATGTCCCAACAAACCATTTAATTCATAATTAAAATAATAACCAACCTGGTGTGTGGAATTGACGTTATTACCCCTACAATGTTAAACCCATATAAAATGGGCTCTATAATATGAGTATAATTATCCTAACCATTAAATTCGACTTAAATATAATTACATGATTAGATCAGTGTACACACATAAAAATAGTTTATAAAATAGAGAGACTTGTGGGATATATCATAGACCGCCTACCTTATTATTGTTCAACTCTCCTCATCCAGTATCATCCAATAGTTCATCATTGATCACAAGAAAAATGATGTATGGATCAAGTATATGAAAATAGGGGGTATGAACCTGTCTCAAAATTACTCCATCAAGGAGTCGGGAATAATGGAACGAATAAAGTTGATGTTATAGATTTCTATTATAAAACCAAAGTGGTGAATGATTCATTGATCCATCCCAAAATGATGGATTCAGATCACAAAACAGTAAGATGGATCCCTGGGAGCTCTATTGTGAGACTAGGGGAAAACTTATATACGATAATTAGAAAATGAGGAAGTGGTAATTATATTAAAAATCTAAGGTAATTTTGGTAATTTTTCTTAGGGGTTTTATGGGATCAGGGTTAAGCTTGATGTTTGGCCAAACCATACTCAATCTTCATGCTGTCCACTACATAAGGAGGGAACCCACAATGTTTTTCCAACACAGTTTTGAAAACCATGTGCCGACAATGCTAATTAATCTGATAAATTTAGATGAGACATTATCATTGGCATACAACTCTAGGTACATTGTTTGGAAAATTATTTCTCCCGTATTGCTTTTCTTTCCATCCCCACACGGTTAGTGGTAACTATACATCTTTTCTTTAATAGTTTCTTATAAACATTATCTATGTATTATTCTCAAAAAATGTTCGGCTCTAGGCTCTAAAAAAGTGTTTAACTCCACCGAAAAACATGAGACCTCATTAGGCATCAATAAAGGGTCCAAAAAATTAGTTTTAATATCCAGGGTTCAGTACCTAATGGAAAAACCAGGTTCTTACAGTCTTACCCAATTAATGTAAATCTTCCCCGAGTTCACCTTCATGGGTAGAAAAACATAGTATGAGAAATAATATGTTTACTAGGTATGTATTTCGGCCTCCCACATTGAGATCTCATCCTATCTACTATCATGATTACATAGACCCATAATAGAGTGAAAAACCATCCTCTGTGATCCTACATGCTGGTGTAAGTGATTTCTACATGATCCTCTTATAATGAACCATCAACATCTAACTAAACTTATTTAGGATCAAAACTAGGAGACTATTTGACATTATTATAGTTATGTTGTGAAATGAAGAAGATGTTCTTCATGGAATGGTACCTATGAGTTATTAAAAACTGATATGCTACAATCTATACACTATAAAGAATCCAATATAGTCTGACAATGGATTATTGTAGATTCTCAATCCCCTATATCCGTCTATGCCCAGCCTAGGAGATTCCCATTGGGAAATACATACCTCAACCTCGGACTGTAGAGGCATTTAGTGGAAGTCAGAATAATATTTATATCTACACTATATAGTAGGCATATTCTTCCTAATCAACTGAACCTACTGTAATGCCTCTTGAAAGATAGGAGGACCTAGTAGTGATACATCTCCTACCACTATCCAGAATGTGGGGGAACATCCCCACCTACAATAGAAGGCCACGTAGGGATCTATATTAATTAGTCCTTGAATGGAATTATTGTAGGAGACCTTGATGACATGGATACCATTCTACCATAAGCTAAAAAATTCATGGATTCATTTCTGGATAATATACTCTAACACCTTTATCATTCCTTCCAATTGGCCTTTGGTCTGAGGGTGAAAGGTTGTTCTCAACAATACTTGTGTACCCATACCATTCTGCAACCCCTATAAGAACATCGATGTGAAATGAGCATACTTATCTAAAATGGTACTGTGAGGGACCTTGTGTAGTTGTTTGATCGAATAGATTTACAATCCTACCATCTCATCATTTGATAAATTCTCTAGGATATTAAGGATGTGGACCTCCTATTGTAGTCAACAAACAATGACCCTAATAGCATCTCTACATTGAGGTGGCCCCGGTAAGATGACTAAAAACCCCATAGACAAATCATCTAACAACTATTTTGGGATTGGAAATAGTTTTATGAAGACAAAAGTTCACCTGTGATCCCCCAAAACATACAAATAGGTGTAGCAACTAATGATAAAACTAGATTATTAATGGTTCATCTCATGACACCAAAACTAGCATCCCATATCTTGATACATCATGGTGATCTTATCATGAACTTCTAACAAACGAGCATGGGACTCTCACATTAGTTCCTATAACATATCTATAAGAATAAAAAAAACCAATTTATAAAAAGTATTTTATCACCATCTAATGAAAAATCTAGATTCATATATGGTTAAAAAAAGACTCTATTAGGGAACCCAGAATTTAGTATATGAAAAGTGCATACACTTCTTCATATCAAGGAGTCATTAGGTAAATACTATTTATTAAAGAATGGAATGATTAGGACTCCCATAAAACTCCATATGCATCATATAAAATAGGTTTATAAATTTCCATTCAACTATACATTCCTAAATATAATGCACTAGATTTTTATGACACGACACATTTGATATGGAATTTCCAATTCTAGGTAGATTGGAAAGATCAAAATAAAAATAAATGATGTCATTCGACCCATCAAAATTTTTTGAGATTCATTTAATGCTATGAAATTATAAATTTTATTCTATTGGGGTCTATAAACATAATAATGTTCTCACCAATCTGATAGAGTCTCCAACAGTGTAAGTCATGGACAAAAGCAACTAGTGTGAGGACATGATTTAGGAAATTTCCCTCATGAGCCTCAAAATTTGAGATCTGAATGAAATGAATGCATCCTCATATGATATAAATTATCCTATGAAAATTATTTATGCATCATAAAATACTCAATAACCTCATTCAGGCTCTAGGAGAATAAGTATAGGTATCAATGGAAGACTAAATTTCAACACCTAAAAGGAATTCCCTCATGCTTCTGACCACATAAACATGTCACCATTCATTGTATAACCTATTAGTGGAGAATTAAGGCATGATAAGTCCTGTACGATATTTATGCTATATAAATATATCCCCAAAAAACTACAAATATCAAAAACAATCATGAGATACTCCCAATGAACAATGGAATTTACCTTATCTAAGTCAATAGAAACTCATAATTTTGAGATAATATGAATAATAAATTGATTTTTTTATCCTTACTTGTAACTTATTATTTGTGGAATAATGATGATTGTCCCCTTGTGTATTCATAATGATCTCAGTATGTCTATCATTATCACTATGAGTGAGAATATATAATAACATGTCATTAAAAAATACGACAAAAAAGAATCCAGATATGGATAGAAAACCCGATTCATCAAACCCAAGAAAATTGAAGGCATGTTCGTATGACTTAATGAAATAATGAGTTAATGATATAGGTCATAAATGATATGAAATATTTTATGTTGTATTTATGATTTATAATCCTGCACCAGATGATAGCTCAATCATAGGTCTGTCATTGAGAATACCATAGATAACTGGAGCTGGTAAAAGGATAATCTATATGAGGAAATGTATATCTATTATTAAAAATATTTTTGTTAAATAATTTGTAATACGAGCATAAATTATGGGTATCATCCTTATTCTTGGTAAAAATCATTGGTGACCCCCACGAGGAAGTGTTAAGTCGTATAAAACAATTGGCCTTCAGATCCTCCAACTATACCATGAGATCCTTGTGCTCAGTTTGTTATATCCTATGTGGAGGAATGGAAAATGGATTTTTTCTTGTAAGAATATCTATGTTAAACTATAACTCTCATGAATTTTTTATGTCTGAAAAATATTCATGAAAGATACCACTAAAATAGTCCATTATGGGAGGATAATCTGTAGTTGTATTGCCTACTCCTTTATAAATGGACATGAATTATGGGTGACCACTCCACCAATACCATGATGATCTGGCCCATATCTACCGTCATGGACATACCACTCACCATTATGGAGATAAATTCTTCCTTATGGTAATGTAAAGAACTCCCAATTGTTGATTTAGTCCCTGAATTCATGATATTGAAACAACCAATCCATCTCAAGAATGATTTTGAAGCCTGTATTCTAGAGAACAAAGAGGTTTCATAATAACGTATAAATTCCTACATCAATGGGAAATCCTTGAAGTAGAATATTCTTTCAAACTGTACACCCAATTATGTATCAAGGTCAGAACACCACATTAACACTGAATTTACAATCAAATAATTTACATAGTAAATAGAGATATAAAGGATTGTAAATAAACAATATTGAATAAAGGAGTTACAATAATTGAGTACACTACAATGGTACCACATACATTAGATGGTCCTAGATTGTGATCCTCACGTATCAGTTATAATCATGAAACTAACATGATAGATGGCCTTTTACTACACCTATGATATCCTAAGTAGGTCCTCTCTATTGATGTTGATAATCAGAAATATGTTCACAACACCCACAAACTCCACCTCATTCATCCCTGTTACTGCTACTCCAAATCCATGACTAACACCACATAACATATCATTACATTGAAGGTTAATATCATGAAGAGCCTCTTCCACTAGAATTATATGGAATGGATTGGTAAAATTTCTAAATATTCCACATACTACCACAAGCATGGCCCTACAAAGTATCTATATCATAGTGAGGCTTCAAATAACATATTTCCCACGTTGATGGAATATAATATAGCTTCTGGTGTAGCTAATATGACTACCACTACTCTGACCAGATACCTTTATGGAATTCATTTTTCTATATGGATAACTACAAGCTTTCCTCATCACCAAACCTCTATTCCATGAACTATCATCTTCCCCCAGTTATTCTCCAAGATAAGATCTTGAATAACAATATAAAAAATGGTAGGTCTGGGAAAATCATTCATCTGAGTGTGGATGCCATGTCTGATTCCTTCTTTATACAATCGTTCACGTGATAGATTACCACTAAATAGATGTGGTGAAAAGCACTAAAACTCTAGGAAACATGCTGAATAGTCCATAACTAACATAGAACCCTCCTTCAGATGTATGAAATCTCACGCTTAGTCATACCTCATCATTTTTTGCTTGATTTTATCGTAGAAGGAAGTATTGATGTCTACCCTGATCATACCGTAATGATGATCATCCTCGGTATTAACATCCCACCAATGCATGGTCGAAGACACAACAAATATGTTGAACAATATAACCTTTTCTCTAGAGGATTCACCAAAATATCAATGATATATTTAGTGTCTTATGAGGAATACACAATATACATTGATATCAATACATAGAAAATATTTGAGGATGACGCTTATTGAACTCATAGGTCCTATCATCTATAGTAGGTGATGGTTATGGAGAATCCTGAATTGACCACATCATAAATAGAAAACCTTCTTGAATCTATGAATCAGTGCCAAGATCTGGTATATCAGGTGGTGACTCAATTAGAACTCATGTCTGTAAGATTTTCGATTACAGGTCCACCATTTCTAGATCACAGTCATCACCCCCCTCCAAGTGCATGAAATGAGGATGTTAGGGTGGGATAACTATACAAATTCCTAGAACATTCTTCACATAAAAATTCAATACAGATAATAATAGTAGATGTAGAAGATCATTTGAATAATGGTATAGTACCGAAGATGTTTTCCCCAACTACATAGTTACATGTCAAGGTATTGGAACACATTTTTTGTTCGATTTATAAGAGTTTCATTAGATGACGGTTCATTCAAATTTTTCTTATTTATTTAAAGAAAAATGATTCATTTTTCTATAATCTATGATTTAAATTTTATTTTTGAATTTTATTATTTCTATAAAAAATGTTGATCAAATGGATCCATATTCCTAGTGAATCAAGGACCAAACAGATTATCTTTAAAATTGACACCGATTCAATTTATATTTAACTCTATCTGTATTCAGTCAAAAAATGTAATGAGTAATATAAAATGTCTTGAATCAGAAAGTTTACCATTCTAATTCACGAGGGCCCATACACATCATGAATTTAAACTGTCAATCACTCAATCATATTAGAAGAGACATCCATGTAACCAAGGGTAAATTGGAAACATGGGTAGAAAGAAGATAGTTAAGATGCCACCACCATCCTATAAGGGAAAAATATATTTAAATTTTTGATAAAAATTTAAATAAAAAAATACCTACCCTATAAATGATGATATAAGAAGAATAATTATAACAAGAATGGGTCACTCAGAAACCACAGTCATCAAAAGAAATGGATATAGTTGAATTCACCAATAATTAATGGAATATACATGGTATGTGAATTCAAGGGGCCTATGTTTGGTAACTGTAAAGTTGATTCTGTTCCATAATCTCAAAAACCCATGGATAAATATCAATAATGAATATCAAATCCCATATCTCACATGAGTCACCCAATGTTGAATATATATCACATGTAACAAGAAAAATACAGAACACAATTTGTAGTTCTGGATGCTTGGTGTTTACCCTAAATGTTGGTTAGCTATGTCTAAACATGACATATAACCCCATTCCGATCTATTCTTAATTTCCTGTATACTATCTAAAAAAAGTAATTGAAGAAATGAATCACTCTAATAACACTTTTTAAAGTCCCAAACATGGTGACACACAAATAATTCTGAATCCTAGTTGGCCACATGGCGTCATGTAAACTACCTTATAAAGAAAACAATTCCGACTAAGAATGAGAGTCTATATTAGGTTTGTAGGTAGATTATTCCATAGTTACATGAGTTTACAACTATGTATATGATAAAAACATAAATTGAGAAATAATATACTAAAATATGAAAAAATAATGGTACCCACTATATGAAAAAAGAATCAGTAACCTACCATAGTGGAAATATAAAAAACATCCCTGACAAATATTTTAATAATTAATGGTGAAACTGAATCTTATAAAAAATGATGATATTGTATTCTATGACACTATAAAACTAGGAAACATTTATACATGGATTTTGGTAGTACATTACATTAAAAATAATATAAAATATTCCAAAAACAATCCAGAATCTTGAGCAATAGCTTGGTAATCTACTTCTAATCTCTATCCTTATTAGAAAAGCTAGATCATTTGAACAAAGCAGGATGCTTCCCATTATGCACACCAACATACATATAATATTCTTTAGGTACCTATTGGTGACCCGAATAGGATGTTTGGTATGTCTTAGTAGAAAACCATCAATGACATTGATTCCATCCAGTCTGAGAGTGTGCCTGTTTATATAAATGGAAAACATAATTGTAATAAAAAAACAATGATAAAAGAGTCAGACTCTATTAGAAATTTCTATGAGCATATATTTATTTAAATGATTTATATGATTTTAGTTTATATAAATACATCCTGTGAAATAAAACATCCCTCAAAATGTATCAAGATGATAATAATAACAAAGAATCCAATTTTAAATAAGAAATCTTATAGTGATGACAATAACACTAAATATGATCCTTGGTAATAACCAATAAATACTTAAACATAGGGGTTGAGAAAACATAGTAATAACATGATATCTATTTATAAGTGATTTGACTATAATCTAAAGGGAATATCATAATACACTCCACTTAAAATTTATTCTAACAGATTCCACAGATCTCGTCCAAGGTAAAATGGTTGAATCATGACTGGATAGAAAAGTGGTGAATTCATGCACCCTGTGTCCAAAGACATAAAACCAGATCCAATGATTGTATCCATGGATCGTAATATATATATATATTACTATAAGGACCATATAGATTCATTTCAATCATTATCTCGTTGATAATGACCATGTTCCAAAGTAGGTATCTCCCTTAGAAACAAAATCTATAATTAGAATGGATCCCTCTATGTGACCAAGGAATTTCCCTAGGAATCCAATGATAAATCATGTTTGACAACTTTTATAAATAATAATATGTGTATATGCATGGTGAACAGTATACAAGATTAAAAATTAAATTATTCCATGTAATAGTCATGCCTGTTAATAATTCAATTGGTTTATTCTATACAATTAATACAAATTGGAAATGAAAATAAGTACATGAACCCATTTACTGGCTTTATTAAGTAATCATTAATTTGGTTCACTCATATTCCTTCCCTTAAGAATGTAAATGTGTTTACGAACATTCCACCGATTACCATTCAATTACTATTAAAATTTATCTGTGGTATTTATTAATATACATAAGAATTTAGATATTATGGGTTATTGAATTATTTAGAATAGTTACATTAGAAGGGTCATGTGGGAACCATGCAAGTGTTAGTCATTTTAATTTCTATATTTATTTTAAACAATTACAATAGAAGGGTCAAGTGATATCACACATTAACGACGTCTCAATTAGTCCTAAAAACCCATTCAAGGAATAATAAATAGAATACCCTACATGGGATTCAAGTCATTGGTGTTTTAAAACAATGTTACAAGAGATACGAGTCATAGAACTCCTACTGTAAGCTCATAAACTATCCTAATATAGTATTTCATTCAGTTTGGCTCGGATTAGAAGAAATATGAAGAAATGATCAATGCCATAAAAATAGGATATATGAGTCAACATCTATATAACTTCCTCAAAGAGAATAGAAACAGTGTAAGGTTCTAGATGATTGTAGAGCTTACTTAGAAGAATCCAAATCGATGGATGGTGCCTTGATTGGACCCCAAACAATGGATTGGAAAAAGTAACTAGGAATATGGAACCATGAGAGATCTAATTTGAGAAATCTGGATCTTCTATCCATGGGAAATAGAAAATGAAGAAGGGTTGTGTTTACTAAACATTAAAGAGAATTTTGGTAAATTTTTGATGAATTTTAAGGGTTCATGGTTTGTTCACACTATTTAATAAATGATTATACAACCCTGAGATGCTAATTGATTAACGAGGGAACCAATATAGTTAATCTCACATAGCTTGAGAAACCATGTGTCAACTATGAGGATGGATCTAAAACATTTTGATAATGTAATCACCTGAGAATGATTCCCTAAGAATAGTTTTAGGGAAAATCTTGTGTTGTGATTCTTCCTCTATCCAACCCTGCACTGTTAGGGTCAACCATCTGGCCTAACCTTCTTATTTTATCCAAACTATTCACCTAGTTTGTTTCACAAAATCATGGTTTCCATGCCTTGAAAAGGCCCCAGAAACCCCAAAACACCCAAGACCACATTTTGAAATAATAAATGGTAAATCAATAAATAATTGGACCAAATTTAAAAGGATCCATTATTCAAAATGAAATATAGGTTCTTACAGCCCTAGAATGGCTTTCTTAAACATCTATGAATCATCTATTCCCTCACAATTTTCATTGAATGACTTTAATCCTTTGTGGAGCTAGATTGATGTACAGGATGAAACACAATTAATTATTAAAAATCATCATCTTTTGGATCATGATTTGCGCCATCCTGCACTCATTTATCAGACTAAATGACAAAAATTTGTAAAATACTCTACAGACTAACACTTTTTGAATTAATTTTTTAAACCAGATATCAGATTGAAGTAACCTGAGCATGGTGAGAGAGAGATTCTTATCAAAAAATTGTTACATACATCTAAACAATAGATACTTAAATGATTAGGATCAGATAGAGAACCATCTAAACCATAATTTGTATCTTCAAGAAAGAAATATGACCTATGAAATAGAATTGAAAAATATTGATCTATAAAGACTATCGAGAGGGATCAATTCATTGAACATGTTCAGATAGATGTTGGTTTATAGAGATAACTACCAAAACGGTGTTTACCAATCATGCATTAATAAAATATGTTTTATTGGATGGGAACCCTTGACATTATTTACATCGTCAAATTTATTTTTGAAGATTACCAAACTATAATAAGAATGATTATGGACCAATCCAGGATTTAAATAACACTGCTTTATTGCAATGATATTCCTCACTAACTTCAAGATGAATAGTCTCGAATGGTTGATTAGAAATATATAATTCAATATAAAAGTGAGAAATAATGTGGGGTTCTATATATCAGGACCTATTATAAATGAATAAGAAATGACATACCATGTTTTCAAACATATTGAGTAAGGACCTACTTTGGATGTAGAGAGGCAGTTCATGGAAGGAAACAGAAATAACCGTCATCAGGAATTACCTTTTCATATAAAATTCATAGGATTAGATGAATAGATATAAATATTACCATTAAATGATTCTTGAATACGGGGACCAAGAAAATTCAAGGTCACCTTCATCAAAAAAGTATACTAGAAGGTGTTCAGAATCAATATTATAGACAATGGTGTGATATTTTATACCCTATGTTGTGTTGGAGAACCAATCAAAGGAATCTGATGATAGATTTCTCATATTGAATTAGGTGAACAATGAGTTAAAAAGAATATTTGATTCCAAAAAAACTCATGGAGGGATAGTGGGATTTGGTATATCCATAATTGAATGTGGGAATATTTAGTCTTAGTGAAATTGAAGGAAAATCAAGGAGTGAGGGGGGACTAGGGATAGGGGAGAATAACTAAGGATGAAAATAAAACAGTATAAAACCAACCAAATCAGCGTCCTAGTGTGTAGAAAATATAATATACTTCACACTTATGGCTCTCCCAGCTATCCAAACAACTTAATATTCATCATCAGGCTAATTTCTCAAAAAAAACTATTATCTTAAGGAATACATTTTTCACTCAAGAAATGATACAACAATAACTATATTATAAGTAAGAATTATTAAATTAATTTAAATTAATATTTAATGATTTAGAATCTATACTTTTAATTAAATTTATCCCTTATTAAGGGTTTTTTCAATTAATTAAAATAGAGATTCATTACACACGATAAAACAGTTTCCAGAAAATGCATTTTAAAGCATAAAAATAAATATATACTAAAATCTAGTATCAAGATTATTTAAATGTAATTAAATTTGATGAAATATTACTAAATAATATTTATTTTACATTTAAATAAATCTAAATTATTAACAGATCTTTTATATTAGTTAACTTATTAAAAATAAATGATTTTTTTACCAAAACACAGAATTTCTCATTATTCACTTAAAAATAATTATTTTCTGAAATGTTTAAGAATTTTATCATAATTCAATATTTATATATTTATTTAGAAATTTATTTTTATTTTAAAAAAAACATTTATAATAGGTCAAAATTTTTAATAATTTATTTTTTAAAAAATAATATAAACACATTTTTAAGGAAACATATTATTTATAGAATAAAATATATTTATTACAAATTCATGATTATTTATTAATAAATTAGAAATATATTTATATTGAGTAGGATATTACTATATATTTCATAATTTAATGAATACTATTATTACATCCCAATTTAATAGCCATGTTAAATTGATCATGATTAAATTGTAATATTTTAATATTATGTCATTGTTCCCATAAAAATGGTGTTGGGTGTAATTCATTATATTAAATAAAATAAAAAATAATTATAAAAAATATTCAATTTTTTTTGTGTGTTATATTCTACCCTAATTAATTAAATTCCATCTTTGAAACATTATCTTATTCCTAGTAATCAAAGGTTTGATGTTGGAAAATTTATTTGTGGAAAACCCATGTTTTAAAAAATTGAAAACAATAATTCCTCTGATAATAGATAAAGGAATGTACAGCGGTCGTATATAATATCCCATACATTGGTATTAATCTAGGAATGAATTACGGGGAAGTGAAAAAATTTAGATATATAGAATGTTTAAATAATTATAGAGAGTGATAGAGACATTTGTTTGAAATCAATTGACTGATCAAGAGAAGGTTAAAAATCACAAAACCAAAAATATGTGATGATTTAAAAGTCCACTGATTAATCGTGTATGATTGTTGAAGAATAATATTTTATTTTCAAGATTAATTTCCTATATTTTAGAGATTATTTTACTCTTAAAATAGATATCCGATGAAAATATATTTACTTAATAAAGTAATATTTTATAAACACATTTTTACCCATTCACTATACATTGATAAATTTACACTTCACCTATTAATCTGCAAATTGAACATCCACATTGAATTTTTATATTTGATGCCTTAAAATTATTATTTAATGGATATTAAGATTCATAAAATAGAATCAATGTATTTTCCCTCTCACTATTAAAACCAAAAGGTTCTGCAATTTGTAAGATATTACCCAAAATGAATTTTAATATATTAATCTACAAAATTTAATCAATAGTACCAATGTTTTCACAAAGATCAATTTTTAAATAAAAACCTTTGTGTTCCAAAAAAAATAACCTCAAAATGAAATAATTTTTTAAATAAAATTTTCATCTCATACACTTCAAGATACATCTCGAAAAACAAAATAGAATTATTAGAAGACAATCCATTAAGTTAAACCTAATGGTGGTATATATCTCCAGCAAATAAAATAATACCCAAAATATCATTAATAACATGTATATCAAAAAAGTACAAAAAATTCAATCCAACTAAATTTTTAATAAATCCACTTATTATTTATGCACAAAATAATGTAAGAAAAACAATGGCATACTAACCAATACATCACATAGGCCTCTGGTAGGTACTAATCCATTATCATCCTTCAGTTATGGGTTCAAGACCTATATCCTTGTTGTATATGATGAGATGTCACCTATAATATGGGTGGTATATTTTTTAAAACTAAAACAATGAAATTTTTATATTGTTCCCAAAAATATATTAAACATCCTAAAAATGTAATTAATCCTCAAATTAGTTTTTATCCTAAAAATTAATCTATAAAACTATTTTTTTCCATAAAATCATTTATCATTAATTATGTACAATTAATCAATATAAAAAAATATAATATTATCTTATCTTCAATCAGGATTTTTTTCCTAAATAATCACCATAATATTAAATCACATTTCTTGTTCAATCGTACAATTTAAAATATTCTGGAAAAATCTTAGAGAACAAATACTACAGAAATATCCTTATATGTTTCCTGATTCTCAAATCTGGCATAAAATTGAAATAAATAATTGAAAAACATGATTCACAATTCTAAAAACCTAAAAAATACAATCATTGTGTTTGAATGATTTTCAGAACATATTCTCTTGGGAATTAATCACAATATTTCAGAATTTTATTGGATAATTACCTTATTCTACAAATATATGACATATAACTATTAGTGAATCATTATGTATAACTATATTTATTATCATTTTATTAAATAGAATATTTATTTTTCATTGGGAAATATAAAAGTTTTAACCTCCATTAACACCTATAAATAATATTGTAGTTTCTTTGTTTAAATTTCCATGGTTCCACTTACCACATTTTTGGCATGTAAGAAATTGAATCATATATTGGTTATTATATTTAATACTTGAATCTCTTTTAGAATCTATTCTTCTCTTCGTTGATTTGATTAGAAAATAAACTATGTTCCAGCTATTAATGAAAATTCAAGATACTTCATTTTTTATGATCAAAATATATCCAACTACCATTTTTTTTAATTTAGGAAAATCTTTACATTTAATATCATATTGTTTTTTGGAATTATTTCTCTTATATCACAAAATTAACTAAAATAATAGAAACAATATGAGAATCCATTAATGTAACACCCTCTGTTTTTGTGAACATATTTTTTGTTTAAATTAATTTCCAAGGATGTGTTGCATTGACATAAAAAACACATTCCTTGCATATGACACGAACATGGCTTACGTTACACGTAACCCTGACATGGTGTACCATACACAAAACATCAAGTTTCTTCGAAATATTATTTTGTTATAAAATAAGTAATATAATAAGCTAGATATTAAATTTTCATGTACTGATATCATTAGAAAACATATAAAAATATGAATTCATTGGTTACAAGTTAATTATAAATAAAAATATATACCAATTAAATATAAAAGAAATATTTTTATTTTTATGTTCCCAATGTAATTTTTTATTAATATACTTACATAATTAATATTCGTGACAGGTATTAATTATATATATATATATATATATATATATATTATATATCCCCTTATTAATTTTAGATATTCATTCCATGAATTTTTAGTCGTTCAACAAGAACCAACCCAATTATTTTTCATAAAGACATATATGTTTCAAAATGTAAATTTTACACCTTTTAATGGAGAATCCAATTTAAATACAATTTTTAATCATTTATTTATGGTATTTGAAAACATAAATATTTATTTTAATGAGGTTTGTAAAACTTTACTTTGATTCTGTTTTTTTCATTTTCATGATATGTTCATTGTTTTAATGAATGGTTAAAAATATAATAAATTTCAATTGAAAACCATTTTTTCCTCAACATGATTTTTCGCATTAAATTATATTTTTTATTTTCTTAAATGTATAATTAAATAAATTTTTTGTATGTTAATATAATTAAATTCATTATCATAAATTTTTCATAGATTTTAGATATAAAAACATTTTTAATCTTTTTTCATATTTTAACATTATTTACCTTTTTCTCATCCCGTCAATGAGAATAATTTTAAATTAATCACTAAAAATTTTGTTTTATTAATTTTAAGAAATGGATTCGATATTTGGAATAAGTGGGTCAAAATTATTTAAATGGGTTTCTTTTCTTTTTAGACATTATAAATAGAAACTTTAGTATGTGTTTTATCAATAATTATAGGTAAATTATGTAAATAAAGAAAAAAATAATGTTATAATATTATAAAATTATCCTTAAACATGTTTGAATTAAATTGTAGGGGGTATTTATGTCAATATAAAACTTATTCTGAAATTATAATCATTTCATGACACTTGTGTGAGTTTATGACATTTATTATATTTTATTCAAAGACAAGTTAAAAATTCCATACTCATTTTTTTGTATGAAAATCATTTTTAATATATGGATATATATAATATAAATTCTACTATATTTATTTATTTAAAATATAATAATTCGATATTTATCATGATAATTTATTTTTAATTTTTAGATAAGAAATTAAAAAATTAAACTCTTCTATAATGAGGTAGAAAATATTGTTCAATTAATTGAAATGAAAAATAAATTACATTTAATATACTAAATGAACTAATTTCATACACAAATTTTATAAAAATATTTGATATATTAATGAATTATTAAATTTTTCAGATTTGAATGTACAATTTTTTAGGATATTTTTTAAAATAAAAATGTTCACTTCCACATAAATTGATATAAATAATAATTTAAATTGAATAATATATTGTTAAATTATATAAAATTCATAAAAATATCGAATATAACTGAATAACTTAAATGAGAATAAAAATATCATCAATAACCAAATTGGTTTATCTTAAAAATTATATAGTAACTATATTAACTCTATAGTGTAAAATATCATATAGTCAGTGTTAATGTTAAAGGGTTTATGTTAGAGTTAAAAATAAAATATAAGGCTATTATTGTGACCTAAATATTTCTAAAAATAATGATTGTGTGTATTTCGGCCCATAACCATCATATATTAAAAATAAATCACTTTTGAGTTATTTGAAATTGAAAATCAATTCATATTAATTTAATATGTTTATATTTTTCAAGAGTGCTCCTCCATCTTATAAAAAGCCACATCCTCCCTCACCCCCTCAAACCACCCTGATCCTTATAGCAAGACCGACACATGAAATTTTTTCCTAATAATATCATTATTAATGTTCTATAGGTAATGTTCTCTAGAAAATACCAATGCTTGTTTCCTGAAGAAATTATATAGAGGGAGTTTACTGAAGAAGAGGTAATCTCCTTTACAGATTCTCTCAATAGAAATTGTTCTTATATATAAAATTAATTTATTTTTTATTATAAATTAATAGCTATAGTATCATTTATATTTTAGATGTTATTATGATCATGTAAAAACTATATTCCACCATTTATCCACCATATTAAAATGGAAATCACCACGCATTCGTATGTATGATTAACCGTCTCCATGTTGTGGTGTAATCTATTTTTCATTAAAATTTTACATGGATTGGGGTAATGAGGGAAATAAAAAATATATATTGTAATTATAACATGATATTGATTATGGAACAAAATTTTTACTATCCACCCCATACCATTACAAAATTAACGGAATGATATCATTACTCGCCTCTACGTACAACCTCTTATATCAACAACACGATGTGATTCATTCTCCATGATCATCAATAATGATGGTTTATATAATCATATATAATGCATAAATACCTTATTTATTACCTTAATATTATTTTGTAAATGAGTTGTATCTATTCTATCTGGATAAAATGGGACATATATGAAAAAAACATTCATAAAAATTGATGAAGGTAACAACCCAAAGAAGAGTAATAATGAAATATTATTAACAAATGGGTTATAATATGATCATATATGATATCATATTAGTGTGTTTATAAAATTATTTAATCGATTATATAGGCATATCATATAGGTATTATGGAAATCATATCTAAGGTAAGGGTTAATTCCCCAAACTCATTATTATCGGAATTTTTTATATGTATGTATCTTCTATGAAATATATATCATACTTGTCAATGTTTTTGAAATATATATTTCAAAATATTATTATTATTATTATTATATATTATTTAATAATGTTTTTACCCTTGTATGAATTTTTTTAAATAGTTGGAAATGAGTCTTTTCTCATTTTTTATTGAGATACTTTTTTCTCTTTCCGGAAAAAGTACGAGAAGAATGATTCATTTAAGATTATGTGTCATGAATGGATTTTTTTTTTGGAATTTATGAAATAAAATTTCTTTTAGGATTCCCATATATTCCATCATGTTTAATTTTAAAGAAAATTATTTGTTTTTAATATTGCATATTATTTTACTGGGAAAAAATTTTTAAAGGGAAAATGTCATTTTCCTCAAGAAATATTTTTAAATTATATTTTTGAATTATTTCCCATCAAAGATGACATCCAATGGTGTAACACAGGCTTTTCTAGGAAATAATAAAACGAAATATTATTTATCTAAATTTTTTATGTTTATTGGCATGATATTTTGAAAATCTGTTTCTCTCTCATGAGTTATATGCTTATGAAACCCACTTATTTTCATAGGTCATGATTTAATGAAATTACTATAAAACCTATACATTTTTCATAGGTTATGATATACTTACCTATTTATGATACTAATTTAATTTCATTGGTTAGGATGTGACTTTTTATGATCTTTTGTAACATGTATGTATGATTTAATTATGATATGGGTGGGACATATATTTCCCTACAATAAATCGGGTAATGATTTATATCTTATGAGATAGACATAAGGAAGTTTTTCCACTATGATGGTCATGGGAATGAACTATGAAAACCAAGAAATTATCGAATGTGAATCCATACTACCAAGATGGACTTGGTAGTTATTCCTTAACTACTGTGGAAATCATTATAATATTCTTAAGAATACACTTCAATTTCATGTTTTATCCCAATGTTATGCCATCATGGATCATATTCAATACATCATTGTGATTCATGTCTTAGAAACAACCCATATTTATTTCGTGATCCTATTTATTATATTTGATATCTAGGGAATGATATTATTATTTCATTATCATGTTCTCATACCCTTATTCGTAGGTTTATGTTTATATATCTCCCTTATTTACACTTACAAGGAATTGAAGATCACCCCTTTTTAGGTTTTATTTCACCCAGTTTAGAAAGATATTAATTATGGATGATGTGTCTAAGAATTCATCTAGTCATGAAGAATGTAGTGGGAGATAATATATCTCACATATATACGAGTTTTATGTTTCTATGTTTCCAAAGGAACTAGACTACAATGATATTTAGGAATTCATATGTATAATTTATTAAGTATTATATAAACATATTGTAATTCTAATGAATGGAATGTGATGGTTACAATAGTAGGTATCAAAGAAAAATTTTAGTTATCATTTGGAAACTAGGTTAATAAATCTATATTAACAAGCATAAGGATATGTCTAATGATAAGTATACGGATAAGGAAAACAATAGGAAATTTTCCTAGAATTTTTGGTCAAGGATAGAGCATATTAATTACTATAAATACAACTATTTATAAATACGAAACGTTGATTTGGATTTAGAATAGATGTACATAGGGGTAAAAACATTTATAAGGTGTGTTGGGACTGACTCTACATATCCTAGTAAAATACATTGGGCCTTGCTGAACACCTAGTTTAACACTCCCAATAAATATGCTTTGTGAATTTACAAACACTAATGAACCCATAATGATAGATTTAAATATTAGTTGCCTATTAGTAACCAAGGATAAACTAAAGTTGAGTTAGATTAAATAAGGATTCATAATATAGACATCCTATTAGAAATATTTATGATTATGTGGTTCTAAATTATGATAAATTTTTCTTACTCGATTACTTTGGTTTTTGTAAATGGATAGGACACGAAAAAACCATTTTAATGATAATTATGATAGAAAATGCTACAATTTTACTCTTGAGACACAAAATTCTATGGGATATGGAATGAAAAATATGGTTTCTATACTCCCATAACTCTCTCAATATACAAATCATGGGGTAATTACAAATGAGAAATAAAGGGAATAAATTTTTTTCAGAACATTCTTGAGGAATCATCCACCTTATTCTGGTATGAATTATAAAATATTTCTTTTTTGAAAGTCAGATTATTACTACTAAAAATATATTCTCTATTATTTGGTGTTTAGGGCAGAAGAATTTTACCATAGCTGTTAATCAGCTATAATGTAATGTGGATGAATGGGGGATATTAATTAATAGTACTAGGTAGAAAGATAAAATTAAATTCATTTATTTGTATGAGTTTAAGATGTTTTTTAAATGAGTATTTTCCTCAGATTCATCTTACCAAGATAGAGAAAGAGCTCCCTGAGTTGAAGAAAAGTGATGATGAATCTGACATTACCTGTGAGGTTAATTTTGTGAGACTTTCTAGGTACGATTCATGAATTATTATCCAGGCTTAATGTAAAATAAATATATTCTTTAGTGTATTAATTCCAAGACTTATTAGGGTGTTGTCCATAAGTGATTTTAGTAGCTACGAAGATATCATGTGTTGTGAAATCAAGGTTGAAATAGAGGCTGAAGTAATATACCAATCTCACGGTTTTGAAAAGAAGAGGAAAATAGAGTTTAAATGGGAAATATAAAAACCATTAAGGTAAAAATATAGTATTTCCTTTATGCTCTTAGTGTGGGATGATGCATGGAAGAAATTTCCTTAATTCTTCTAATAAATGTTTTATGTGAATATAGGAAGATCATCGTGAATTTGATTACCAAGGTGATGGAAGAAGTTATCTAAAAATTTGAATGGAGAGAAAACCAAAGAGAATTAACCTCGCACGCTTCAATTCAACAAGTGTAGTGAGAATGTGAAGTATTTTGGAATGTATCTAAACCTAAGGGCTGGTGATGATGATCGATGTCAATAGCCTATCATGCTAAGGAAAAAAGGATAAATTTCATGTTATCACTATTTATAATAAAGGATGTGATAACAATGTGGCCAAAGGTACACATACCATTCACTCTAGAACTAATAATGTCTTATTTGATTATTAATGTTCCAACTATTTCATATATAATGGATTTTTTGAGAGTTTTAAGATTCCACCCAAATTATTGGATTTGGAATTATAATTTCAACCCATTAATGGTATGATAGTTGCATCTCAAATCTATGATTACTCACTAGTTTAGTTTTTTTGTTATTTGTATACTCAAAATAATTTTATTCTTCCTCTAGTTAAATTTTATATCATCTTAGGAAAGGATTGGATTTCATTGTATAAATCCCACATTAATTGTCATGGAAGGGATGTTACGTTATATTTTTCAATCAAGCCTATCAACATCTATTGATGTGATGCTATGTATGAACATTATATAGATATTACACCAAGTGTATGGGTATTAATCCCATTCAAACGAACTGATTCTCTTAAATGGTTTGGGAGAAAATTTACATTGATGATATTCCAAATACTCAACATTTTGTGGATGGACATCAAGAAGAAATTAAAAGTCTTTCACCAGAAGTTGTAGTGGAGTTTTCTATAGAGCTCATACACAATTATACACCAATTTCATATACACTTTATAGAATAGCCCCAATTGAGAAGCATTAATTGAAGATGAAACTCTAACAAATCCTTGATAAGGGATTCATTCGGCCAAGTGTGTCACCTTGGGTTGCATCGTATTTTTTTTTGAAGAAAAAGGATATATGAATGATAATCTTTATTGATTATAGGATGTTGAAGTGGATTACAATCAATAAGAAGTATCATATTCCCCATATTGATGATTTGTTTGATCAACTAAACAGATCTGAATACTTTTCCATGATTGAACATCATTATAGTAATCATCAATTAAGGGTCAACAACGAATATTTACCCAAGATGAAATTCTATAAAAGTTATGTTAACTTTGAATATATAATAATAAACATAGAGGTCATACCATTGGAGAAGGATATCTCATATAATGAACAACTAGTTGGAATTATGGATTGTATTGAGAAGGGTTTACATAACAATACCACTCTATTAGTCAATTTTCTGTTGAGAAATAAGATGTTATAAAAATCTACTTTAGAAATTGAGGATGTGATGAGGTTGAGACATCATAATTTATTTATATCAGAATGAAATCATTTGAGGGGAAATTAATTTTAACGGGGTAGAATGTAACACCAAATATTTTTGTGAACATTTTTTTTCATTAAATTAATTCTTATGGATGTCTTTTATTTCACTAAATAAAAAATTCAATTCATAGGGCACTAACATGTTATGTGCTAGACACAACACCAACTTGGAGTATGTTGCATGCACGATTGAATTTCTAAAAGAAATCATTTTATTATTATTTAAATAATATAATAACCACATTTTTAAATTATTTTTATTAGTATTTTTAACTATGTTATGAAAATTTGAACTCATTCATCACTAATTTATTATAAATTAAAATATACACCAATTAAATATAAAAGGAAATATTTTTTCTCCCAATGTTATATTTTATTAATAAATTAAATTAGTTTTCATTAGTGAATGGTAGTAAATAAATTTAATTCCTATATATTCAATTAAATATTATGGAGATTAATATAATAAATTCTATTGTCATAATATATGAAACAACCCAAGGTCATACATACCAACCAGTATTTTTTAAAATGGAAATTTTTTTTCTTTTTAATGGTGAAGTGATTTTAAATCTACATTTTACCACTATTACGTAGTTTATTTTAAAAAATAAATTTTAATTTTGAATAAGGGATATACAAATTTAGTTTTATTGAATTTTATGTATTTTTATGATAAGTTTAATGTTTTGATGAATATTAAAAAATACAAAAAATTAATTTAAAATAATTTTTTTCATCCAAAGATTTTATATTGTTAAATTATATTTTTATTATTTTTAATGAATAGCTAGAATAATGTTTTCATTAAATCTAATATAGGTCATTGTAATAAATTTAAAAATGAATTTAGATATAAAATATTTTAAATCGTTTGCATGTTTTAACTCTAATAACCCATTTTCTCACGACATCAATGGGATTAATTGTAAATTAATTAAAAAAACATATGTGTTTTTAACATTAAAATATGTATTATATATTTATAAATAGAGGTTAAAAATTATGTAAATATATTTATTTTGTTTTTGGGCATTATAAATAGTATCATTAGTATGTTTTTTACAAATATTAAGAGTAAATCAGGTAATTAAAGGTAAAAAATATTATAAAATTATATAATTATGATAACAATTGTTGTAATTTCATTTTATGATTATATTTCATATAAAATATCCTTTAGGAAGAAATTATATCATTTTTATGTCCCATGTGTATGAATATAGTATTTAATATATTTTATTTAAAGATAAGTTAAAAATGTCACACTCATATATTAAATAAGATAATTATTTTTTATATAGGTATATAAAAATGATAAAATATAATAATCATTTTTAATTGGAATATAAAAAATCATTCTTCATCATGATAATGTATTTTTAATTTTTTGAAATAAATTATTTGAATAAAATAATGTATAATGGTGATGCAATAATTTTTCAATTAATGGAAATGTGAAATAAAATATATTAAAAATAATAAAATAAATTTAATTTAATATAATTAAATATATAAATGAGTTTTATAGAAATACATGATATTTTATTTTTACATTATAAGTAATGGTTTGAAGTTATCGTGTATGTATATTTTTTAAAATACAAATATTGAATAATATCAAAATTGACGTAAATGATACATTAAAAGAAAATATATTTTACTAAATGATATAAAATTTAGAAAAAATAAATAATTAATCCAAATTAATTTCAAAATTTTAAAAATGTCATAAATGATCCATTTTAGGGGTTTTGAAATTTAATTGTAACTATATTAACCCTAATGTTTAAAATCAAAGACGTCATGTTAAAAGTTAAATGGTTTAACATTGGGTTAAATCCAAATGATAAGGTTATTATTGTTACATAAACATTTGTAAAATTAATTTATATAGAGGATTTATATACATACTCATATTATATTATAAATAACTCACTTTAGAGCTATTTTAATAGAAAATAAATTTATATTAATTTAATATTTTGAGTATTTCCAAGAGTGCCCCTCCGCTCTCTTATAAAAATACACCACCTACCTCACTTCATCACCCAACCATGAGACTTATAGATTAACGGAACACTGAAAATTCCTCCTCTTAACATATTTATCATTGTTTTGGAGGTTCTTCTCTCCTCAAAAGACTAACTCTATTTTTCCCTATGAGAATATCTAAAGGGAATTCACCAATGAAGTGGTAATCTCCTTTACCAACTCTCACAAATTTTTTCTTCTACAACATACAAATCATGTGTTATATTCATTTTATATATTTAAATAAACTATAAAAAAATTATTAGATATTTTTATGATTATTTAACAATAATATTCCACATTTTATCCATCCTACAAAAAATGAAATCACCACACATGCGTTCATAGAGCCAATCATCTATACAACCGTGGGGAATCTTTTTTCATTACCAAATTACATGGATTAGAATAATGATGTAATTATTCAATATATATTATTATAATAAAATTATATTTATTTTTTAAGATAATATATACTATTTAATATAATGTTGTTTTATAATTAATGGAATTAAATCGTCACTCGTCTGTATGTACGACCTACCATCTCCACGACGCGATGCATTTCATTTTCTAGGATCTCTAAAAAAGAACTACATAAATTTATTTGTTTCATAAATAATTTATCTATTGACATAATATTTCTATTTAAATTATATAACTATTTCTTATCTGCACAAACTGGGACTTCTATAAAAATATTGCATAAAAAAGGAAGTAGTGTACACCTGAAAGAAGAGTAATAATAAAATATTATTAACAAATAGGTGATAACATGGTAATATATTATATAATTTTAATATGGTTTTTGATGAAGTTAATATGATTCATTAATCTATTTTAAATTCATTATATATATATATGTATACAATTAAAATCCATACTAAGGTTAAGGGTTAATTCCACATTCTCATTATTATCTGGATTGTACATACGTTAGTATCTTTTATGAAATATTTATAAATAATTTTAACGATTCTTAAAAATATATTTCAAAATATTCAAACAATTATTATAAAATTTTTTAAATTAGTTTTTTCCATTTATTACTATTTCTTAAATGGTTTCACATAAATCTATTTCATTTTTACTAATGTGGTACATTTTGTCTTTTCCAGAAAAAGTAAGAGAAGAGTGTTTCTTTTTAAATTATAATGAATGAATGCATTTTTATGATTTCATGAAGTTTTTAGTAATTAAATATTATGATATAATATTTCATGGTTATTTTTAATGAAAATATTTTCTTTTATTATTTCTTAGAATTTCTATAATATAAAACTTTTTCAATGAAGAAAGGATACTTTCCACATGAAAAGTTTATAAATTATATTTTCAAATTATTTCCCATATAATATTACTTCCATTGATGGTACTCATTCTTTAATAGTAAATAATCCAAAAAATCCATTCATATTCGTTCTCTGTATGGTTTATCATTATTAGCATGATATTTAAAAAATTTTTCTCTCTTCTACATGTTATATGCTTATGAAACCCACAACTTCTCCTTGGGTTATACTAAAATGAAATTATTATGAAACCGGTGTATTTTAAAAATAATATGATATGATTACATGATTAAGATACAATTTTAATACATGTGCTATTATGTGATTGTATATGACCTTGTGGAATACGTATGTATGATTTCATTATGAGAAGTGTTTGACCCATATCTCCCTCTAATTTGTTGAGTAAATATTTATATCTCATGATATATACCTAAGGGACATTGACCGCAATTAGATTAATTATAGTTAACAATGACTATAATGATGGTTTGGGAAGTGAACCCAAACTATAAATATGGGATGGGAAACAATGACTTTGCTACATTGGAAATAAATATTATATTATTATCTGTCTTCAATAATTCCATTCTTTATTGCAATATTATGCCTTTATAACTTTGGCTCATCGTTTCTATATTATTAGGGTCATATGATCTATCGATCATTATTACATGATCATATTTAATATCTTTGATATGCATGGTATGATCTTTTCATTTTATGATCATATTCTACTACCCTTATCTTCTTGATTGTGTTTAGATATCTCCATTGATTACCATTACTGAGAATTAGAGATCATTAATTTTTGTGTTTTATATATCCTGAGTAATGAAGATATGTATTACATTTGATGTGTCCTAGAGGGGTTCTAGTCAAGAAGATCCTAGAGGGAGATAATTTATATCACTTATGTACTAGTGATTCTATATCAATGTTTTAATATGCGCTAGACTACAATGATATTTAGGAATGTTTTATGTAATTTTTTATGTATTTTGCAAAATTATTTTAATGTTAGTCTATGAAATGGGAGGTCTATTATAATTAACATAAAAAACAAAAACATAAATATATAAATAATAACATGTAAATGATAAGTACGTCCTAAATAGTGGGCCTCTAGGTTTCAATCTATGTTATCCTTCATAGTTTTTTATTTTATGTTTTCCAATCCAATGATTTTTTCAGGTCCATCATAATGATTTGTATGGTTTTTTGGAATATCCAAAAAATATCTCATATGAGTTTTAATAGGGGTTCATGGTAAGCTCATCTTTTTGTACTAGGTAATTATTTAGTCACGTTTGATCAGTCATCTAAGTATTTATTAACCCTAGGTAAATATATTCCATTACTACAGCATCTTGTATTATAAATATAGTGATGTGATGTTTTAGAAACCTACCACTCTATACTTCACCTAGATTACCAGAGATTTTTCAATACATTGTATTAATATAATACATACTTATGATTTCTCACTAGTGTTTTATACCTATAGTTTTTAAAGGTTATCTAAACATCTTCTGTGATAATGAATATAATGATCAAAACCTTTTACAAATATGATTAAAATATTATTAATATTAACTTACATTAATTAATATACAAATACCATGATGACTAATGTTTTTAAAAGACATGGTTTAAGTACATCAATTTGAGACTAAAATAAAATAAAATATATTTTTATCAATAATGAGCTCCTAAATAATTTTGATATCCAAAAAATAAATGAGATAACATAATGAAAACATAAAAAAGGGTGATATAAAAATTGCAAAAATGGAATAATCCAAACATGGAATCCTTAAATGCAAATCAAAGGTATAACATGATATCATAAAATAGAAGGTAAATGATTAATGAAATGGAAACATGATATAAACAACATAGAATCATAAGATTATATGAGAATAGAAAATTTTTCTATCAACATAAAAATACATCTCGAGTAATGGCTAATATGACACCACAAGGTGGAAAAAGTCCTATAATGGATTAGGTTCACTCTGAAATGCAATACATGATGTCTCAAGAGACAAAAAAGTTAACCAATGTATTGGAGGGCCAAAAAATGTTGGGCTAACCCATAACATGAAATCCATTTACATAAATATTTGTGTAAAATAAGAAAACAACAAATAACAAATAAATATATGAATTACCCATGGTACAAAAATGTGTCACATAATCTTTCCCCATATTATAATCAAGGTAATTTTATTCTAAAGAAATGTGATAAATGTGAATAATTTAAGTGTTACCCTGTCAATGTAAAGGTGGGTTAAAAGTTTATATATGTAATAGACATATATATATATATGTTTTATAAGTATTACTTAACATTAATTTTTGAGCTCATTAATGAATAAAATTAGTTTTATGAATATTTTCTAGAAACAATCGTGATGAAAACAACCATGATACATTCAAAATCAATTTTTAAAAATTAAAATGCTTCAAAATATTATTGGAATGTTTTTATTTAAAATATATATTTTTATACATATAAAATTATATTCAATGATAATGTAGTCAGGTAATTCCATACTGGTTGTATATGTTAAAAAACACCCCTTTCACATTTTGTAAGAAAATTCAAAAAGGACCTCATTTTGAAAATGATGGGATTATTAATTTTAATTTTTTTTTTATAAGAAAAGGGTAAAAAGTGATTTAATATTTATATGTTAACTATTAAAATAAATTTTAATTTTTTTATAATGCACGTATTTGATATAGAAAGTTTTTTCCACCGAATATAAAAATATACTTCTGTTTTATAAAATCCATTTCCTTATAATTTTGAGTACCTAAGAGATAAATATTCAAAATTACATGATAATGTTATAAACAAAAATATGAGATTAAAATTAATGTGGTTAATTATAAAATTATTAAATATTTTTATTCAATTGAAATTTATACATAAACATGCCCGATGAAAATGATATTGAAGCATAAACCCTTACCAGTTGGGTAACATTTGGATCATAACCCCTGAGAATTGTGAAATTGATTTTTAACCTACAATTCAATGTTTTATAAGGTATAAATGATATAATATTAAATGGGGTATTCTATACACCATATAAAATAAAATAAGTGTCAAAAAAACTATGTCACAAATAAATAATCATGAAATAGAACATTTACCACTAGTCCAGACATGTCTTTTATGTATTTTATCTCATGTATAATAAAATAATATCAATTATTATTTTTAATAACAACGTTTTAACTGTTTATTAAATTATAATTAAATTTTTTTATTCATTTATTGTAATTTCACATTGAATTTAATAATCAGTTACCTTCTTCTCGAGTGTTTGGATGATAAATGATTCAGGATTTTCAAAAACACATAGATGTGTTGCCTATTTTTATAGGTTTAATTGTTATATAATTTCCAAAAAAAATATTATAATAAATATTTTTAAAAATAAATTATCCTTTTGAAACCAACAATAATATATGGTTATGAAAAATTATTTAACTCACAACCTTGTTGACTGTATGTTGAACTTACGCATTTATAACATTTATATTTATATAATTATTATTACATCAAAAATTTCAAATTATATATTTAAATATAACTATATAAAACATACATTTTATGTGTTAATAAAAACTAATGAAATCATTTCACGAGGTCATAGTTCATTATACACAAAAACTATATTGTCATTTTCAGGGGATGGTAAAGTATTAAAGCATGTGATATATTAATTTTAAATAACTATTATTATTTATAGAATAAGATACAAAGAAAATCCTATCATCATAAAAAATTGTGTGAGGAGATAATAAAAAATGGAACACATTGGTTCATGGGATAAGAGTTAGTTGTACACATGACTGATCATTTTGTTTCCCATCTGATTGAAGTAGAGATGGATTTAGTTTATTAAATTAAAATGATATAAAATTACTCTATGTGAGATAATTGTGTTATTATATGATAATTATTGAGTAATATTCTCATGGATTGGTCGAATAAATTATTTAAAGGTGTTATGTTATGAATGATACCTCTTCATTAGACCACCTCCTTAGAAGTATACCTAAAGACTTTATATATTAGATATTTTATCAAAAAAAGTCTTGTAAGATGATTTTATTGAATTAATTATGGTATTGTTGTAGATCATGTATAAACCAATAGGATTTGAAAGTGTGTAAATGATATTATAGGGGTGCCCTTCTATAAGGGATAAGGAGTGATATTTTTGTAAATACACAAATATATTCAATAATGAGAAGTCACTATTAAAAAAAGTACATAAAAATTTGAAAAATGGATCAGTGCATATCTATGTCCAATATATACCTCTAAAAATTTATATATATTTTTAAAATATGTTATCCTTTTTTCACTAAGGTTACTCAATTTTACTTATTCATTTCTTTTACAATGGTAAATAATTTTTAATATTTTTACTAATAATTTTGACCTAAAAAATATTTTGAAATTGTAATATAATATAAATTATTCAGATTCAAAACATGTAAAATAATTTACCAAATTAAATTCACATTTATTTTAAATTATTGTTTAAAATTATACCCATATAGGTGGTTAAAATAGGTTTTTCAGAGATTCATTTTCCAAGGATAATCCTATATTATAAAAACTATATGATAAGTAATTATAATTACACTAATATAAATTAATATTTGTTTATATGTGATCTATGAATATCAGATAAATCATTCCTTATTAAATGTCACAAACCGAATCGATCGCCACCAAAAATGGCACCAAACCCAGCCCGTGACAAGTCCCGAAGGGCGTTCCCAATCCCCACGGGCTGGCACAAGTGCTCGGGTATCATAAAACTAAAATTGGGAATGATTTACCCGAGTTTATAAACATAAAACAACAAAAGAATCCAATGAAACAAATCTGGATTTTTCAAACAAAACAATCTTTTACAAAAATTCAGAACTTAATTACATAACTTAAAACAACTAAAAATGACTATACCAAAGGTAAAAAACCAAATAAGGACAGCCCAAGAACCCTCATGGAAAGGGGCACCGCCCTCAAGCCACCTCTATAGGACTTCACCACCAAGAACCTGCTAGAAACCCGAACTACTAGAACAAAAAAAACTGTACCCAACCTGCGACAAAAAAAACAAGTCTACATAAACCCAAGGGTGTATGTAGGGTGTGATCCAATGCCCAGTAGGATACCACCACTACGAGAATCCATGTGATAAACATTTAAAGACGAAAATCATGCAAGTCTTCAAAAACATGAAAATCTAGTTACAATTTCTAAAAATGCAACTTTGAATAAAAACAATTTTCAAGTGGGATATCATTAAGAATCAACACTTTTAGAAATTATTTCAACACTACTGAATTTTCCAGACAACTATACCGTATGCTGAAGGTAAGTAAAAAGTAAATAATGAGCACAATAAATAAGAAATAACCCCTAGGCACTCGCTCGTTCGGGGTCCCAAGTTCCTTGTATCTCGGTGAGAGTAACCACCACAATATCTGTTCTCGTGCATGAGCCACTAGTAGGGAACATACCCATAAACTATTGGTCCCCAATAATCATCATCATAGTTTAGTTATAGTTTTAAGAATCAATCTTGCTAAGTGAAACTGAGGCCGAACCCCACAGATTCACTAGCATACAAGTACACATCCACCCACCTAGATACCCGGGTTTTCCCTTTGTGCTCAAACTTGTTCAACAAGCCAAGAAGTATTGTTTTCACATGTAGATATCACTTCCACATCACACATTAACCAAACATCCCCATTTACATCACATAAGTCACAAATTCCACTTTTCATTCAAATTCATTTTGAAATCAAACGCACACCAAAATAGCCCAGAACACTTTTATTCATAACATTCACAATCCAAAACATCCTATAAAAATTTTATGAAGTCCCTAAAAATATGATAAACATCACATAATAGTACTATTCACATTTAAAATTGCAAATTTGAAAGTATAAACAATCCAAAACAGTTTTCCAATATGGTTTCAACTCTTACATAAATCATTAAACCACTCAAAACATTCATAAAACAATTCTAAATAGTGTACCAAAGCTTTTCAAATCAAACCCATTTCAAAACCATATTTCAAGGACAAAATCTCACCAATAAAAATTAAAAACAGAATTTGAAGCCCCAAAAACATTTATTAAACATCCCCCATGTGTTATACAAACACCTCAAACAATAGCACAAAATATTCACATGAAACACACACGTTTTCAAAATCACATTCAAGAAGTACAATAAGGTTTTACAGCTTAAACCATTAAAAAACTCTTTAAGACCTAGTGGCACACCAATAACCCACCAAATAAGAATTTTCATCCCAAACAAGATTTATTAAACCAAATTCATATGTTATAAAACAATCCCAAACAATCCCCAAAGGGTTACACATGGAAAACACCAAATTTTAAGCCAAAATGAAACTATAAAAATAAATACTTAACCAAATCCAATGTAAAATACTTTTTCAACACACAAAGAATATTATTAAAATGCATAATAAGTAATTCAATCAAACTAACTCATCTATAAATGATTACACACGGAATCACCTACCGGAAGTGTCAAATCCCTCAAATCGTGGTTTGAAACGTCAATCGCACAACCGCCGCACCACACGGAAGATAAATTCAGACCTAGATCACAATATTTTACCACAAATACACCAAATGGAACCTTAGTATCAAACCCCAACTTCTGTAAATTTAATAACATAACGAAAGTGAGAGGAAACCCTAAGGGAAAAGGAAGAAACCAAGAAGAAATCACTTACCCAAAACAATCCTGAAGAAAACGTCCCAAAATAGACAAGAATCTGAATTTTAAAAAATATAAAAAATTAATGGATATTCTAACAAGAATTATAAGGTAACTTAGGAATTGGAATTAGGGAAAATGAGTAATAATAGATGTAGTTATGAAAGGATCAATTTACCTCTCCAAATCTGGACGATTTCTGAAATCCCAAGCATATTCGACCATTTTTGCGCTTCTATATATCTCCAAATTGTGGGAGGAGGGCATGGGGGCGCGCCTTAGGTATGTGGGCTCTGGTGAGAGTTGGAATCACTGAAAACCCACAAATAGTGAAGTAGATATTAAAGAATTAAAATTTATTTTTAATGCAGAAAATGGGCTTTCGGGCAGTTTGGCACAATTCATAAAAACTCACACATTCCTCCATAAATTCTTGGGAAACCCTAAAACAAGCATGAATGGAAATTAAATAGAATTTAACATTAAAATAATTCATGTATGTGACAATTCTCCCCACCATGAAAACTTTCTGCCCAAAAAATTCACATCAAGGACAAAGAAACAACCAAACCCAACTATGAATCCAAGAGGTACTCCTTTGCCAGGTTTCACCCCCAAAGGCCAAAACACCTCCAGTGATCAATGAAGGAAGGAATACTGTCACAAACCAAAAATACACCACTTTTCGGAAACAATCAAGCAAATTAAAGCTTAATCCCAAATTAAAACTCTTCAAACACAATCTAAACAATACTCAGTCAATTTATCCAAATAAACAACAACATCGAACAAGGATACATGTACCCTACTATAAATAAACCATTGGGAACTCTCCAATATCAATGTTTACCCAAGGAATATGTAGGTAGTTAGATATCTCCAAATGATAATACCTACTTCCTAGACAATACCAAGGAAAAATATGAGTTACTCGTATGAAGAGACACAAATGGGTTACCCACCATAAGAGACAACTTTTTTTCCCGAGACAGAATCAAGACACTAATAGGGGAAGGCCCAAACAGACTATCTAGTACAAGGGGTATACATCCATTAGAAATTTACAAAATAATATACATGATACCCATCGTGGGTCTTCCCACCACAAGAACCCCCCATCTTAACCGACCGACATGGGCCAACACGAAAAGACCCCAAAATTTTGGAGTTGGGACAGTCACACGGTTAGTCCGCACAGTTTGTGAAAATGTGAACTACTGTGCGGATCAATATTCCTACATGACTTCTAGGCACACAGTCTCTCTTAATCGTTCACAAACCATGTGCTCGGCCTCTCTAGCCAAATTTCCCACCATTCTCCAAATACTCAATGGAAACCAAAGGGGAGGGTAATGACATTGGGCGATGTCATGGGTATAAGTCCTTCCACATATTTCCACCAAACGTGAAAAACAGAATAAAGATAATGAAACAATAGGTTTAAAGACTTCATATCTTTCATATTTAGGATAGTACTTTTTAAAAGGGTTTAAATGAACCTATTATTTCCCTTGACTATGAGTCAGCTTCTCTCCGAGACCTATGGCTGGAGCTCAAATGATTGAAGCATCTTCGGCTTCGAAGTTAGCATTTGGAATCCAACTGAATGAGAATTCTTCTTTCGGTGCCACCAAAAACTACACCATAATCCCAAATAAGTTTTCTAGACATAACACATTCCGAACTCACTTTACCATATCCCGATATTTCCCTGAAATAAGGGCTAAGAAGATTCCCACACATCACACCTTGTTTCTTCAGGTGAGAAACAATAGAAGTAAAGAACACCTACACTCACATTCCTCTAAAATGGAAAATTTTGAAGTTTTTACAAGGGAGACATTCGCCCAACATTACAGGGACTCTTAGAGGATTTCACTACTTTCACCTATACGGTCAATTGAGCACGTGACATCATAAGGCATCACCGAACATGACCATTGCGATTGATATAAACAATGCATGGAGAGGGACCTTATACAACATCCCTAAACAACACATAATTCTAAAAAGTGGCCACAATATCTTCTCATGACCATATTTCCCACACCGGTAGTTTATTGTGAACTTTTTCTTCAAAGAAACTACAAAGGACTCAGAGGCCCTCTTAGACACTATCTATACTGACAACCCCACACAACTTCCACCTTCGACGAATCAGGTAGCTTAAGAAACTAAGGTCTCTTTTAACCATCCACGAGCACTCTTCCACAACCAGAGGATCCAAAAAAACAAGAATGTAAATGGTGTAGACTCATTCTATAAAGCTCAGGAAAAGATTCCTTACATTGATCAACTGGAGGATTTTCCAACAATGAAACAATCCGAGTTTCACTTCAGTTGTCCACTAACCCTAAATGGGGGCGTACCTTATCAAACGGGATAACGCAAGGACCCAACCAAGATGGTACATTGGTTAAAAAAACCATAAACCAGATCCAAACACATAAGGTAACCACCATAAAGGTGTCCCAAAAAATATCTCAATGGAGACTACTAACCGGTCCTTCTACCCAGCTTATCGACCAAACATAAACCCAAAACACAGTTCAAATAGGAGGGGTTATCGGACTAAAAAAACAACCCAAAAAAAACTTTTTCAAAACCCAAAATACAAGCCATCCCAAACAATTCATCAAGACATGATTTTTTTCTTTAAACCCATTTCTTTGAAAACAAACAGTCCAACGGTAATAGTATTGACCAATGGTATCCCATGGGCCTCACACATGCATGTTTTTGTGCCACACCACACACCCTCCTCATATCCATCCCGACACTCATCCAGTCGTTTCATCAACCATCCATTATCCCATATAACCCCATGAATGTGGTTGCTAATGGAAATACCAAAGGTTAAAACAAAAAATCTTTCCACTTTTCAAAACCAAAACGGTCAACCAAAAAATCCTTTTTTCTCATAACCGCTAACCACGAGATCAAAATCACAACTCACATATTACAAAAATTTTCAAAATGTCACAACCATTTTGAAAATAACTCACTTTCAAGATATTCACATCAATTTCAAAACATCTCATCCAATTAAAACACACTCTGATTGTTTAGAAAACTTTATTGGAAACACTTTTCAAAACCAACATCAATATTGTTCCTGCTTTCAAAGAGGTGTAAGCACACCATTTTACATTTCAAAACAATTCTAAAAATTCAGTTCCGCCATTTCATAAACTAAACCATTCCCTCTTTATTTGAAAATCATTCCATAAAAACTTTACACTTCTTAAAACCAAGTCACCTTAAAACCAAAGTTCTAAGATTTCAATGCTAAAGCACAAAACAATGTGATAGGAAACAGGTTTTAGTGGGTGACTTGGAAATATGGTTGGTAGCCATATTCCAATCACTTAACTGTCATAGAGAGTGTTCTAGGGAATATCCCCGGCTTCACATTGCTTTCCAGGCCCTGTGAGGTCACTGAGACCATTAACCCAACTCTCTTTTCATTTCCCCTAATCATCATCAAACCAATAAAACCAAAGGAATCTGAAAGGTCATGACTTCCCCTAGAGACTTGAATCCTGTCATGAGGTGTGGTGAATAGCCACACTACTCATAACAAAAATACCAAGTCCAAAAAATCCTAACTCTAGATTATCCAGACTATTCCCCAAATAACATGACCCAAAGAGAGCTATCCTCCTCTGATACCATTTATTCACGAACCGAATCGATCACCACCAAAAATGGTACCAAACCCAGCCCGTGACAAGGCCCGAAGGGCGTTCTTTTGTCGCGAACTGAATCGATCGCCACAAAAAATGGCACCAAACCCAGACCGTGACAAGGCCCGAAGGGTGTTCCCGATCCCCACGGGCTGGCACAAGTGCCCGAGTATCATAAAATGAGAATTGGGAACGATTTACCCGAGTTTATAAATATAAAACAACAAAAGAATCAAATGAAACAAATCTGGGTTTTTCAAAACCAAACAATCTTTTACAAAAAGTAAGAACTGAATTACATAGATTAAAATAACTCAAAAAGACTATACCAAATGTAAAAAACCAAATAAGGATAGCCCAAGAACCCTCATGGCAAGGGGCACCACCCTCAAGCCACCTCCATAGGACTTCACCACCACGAACCTACTAGAAACCCAAACCACTGGAATAAAAAAAACTTTACCCAACCTGTGACAACAAAAAAACCAAGTATACTTACACCCAATGGTGTAAGTATGGTGTGAGCCAATGCCCAGTAGGATACCACCACTAAGATATTCCATGTGATAAATATTTAAAGATGAAAAGCATGCAAGTTTTCAAAAACCTGAAAAGCTGGTTAAAATTTCTAAAAGATGCAACTTTGAATAAAAACAGTTTTCAAGTGGGCTATCATTAAGAATTAAAAATTTTAAAAATAATTTCAACACTTCTGAATTTTCCAGCCAACTATACCATATGCCGACGGTAAGTACAAAGTAAATAATGAGCTTAATAAATAGGAAATAACCCCTAGGCACTAGCTCGTTCTAGGTCCCAGGTACCTTGTATCTCAGTGAGAGTAACCATCACAATATATGTTCTTGTGCATGAGACACTAGTAGGGAACATACCCATAACCTAGTGGTACCAAATCATCATCATCATCGTTTAGTTAGAGTTGTATGCATCAATCTTGCTAAGTGAAACTGAGGCCAAACCCCACAGATTCACTATCATACTAGTACACGTCCACCCACCTAAATACTCGAGTTTTCCATTTGTGCTCAAACATGTTCAACAAGCAAAGAAGTGTAGTTTTCACATGTAGATATCACTTCCACATCACACATTAACCAAAAAGCCCCATGTACATCACATAAGTCACAAATTCCACTTTTCATTCAAATGCATTTTGAAATCAAACGCACACCAAAATAGCCACAACACTTTTTTTCATAACTTTCACAATCCAACAAATCCTCTAACAATTTTATGAAATCCCTAAAAATATGATAAACATCACATAACAGAACCATTAACATTTAAAATGGCTCATTTGAAAGTATAAACAATCCAAAACAGTTTTCCAATATGGTTTCACCTCTTACATAAATCATTAAACCAGTCAAAACCTTCATAAAACAATTCTAAATAGTGTAACAAAGCTTTTCAAATAAAACCCATTTCAAAAACATATTTCAAGGACAAAATCACACCAATACAAATTAAAAACCGAATTTGAAGCCCCAAAAACATTTATTAAACAACCCCCATGTGTTATACAAACACCTCAAACAATAGCACAAAAGATCCACATGAAACACACACGTTTTCAAAATCACATTCCACAAGTACAATAAAGTTTTACACCTTAAACCCTTAAAAACTCTTTAAGACCTAGTGGCACACCAATAACCCACCAAATAAGAATTGTCATACCAAACAAAATTTATTAAAATAAGTTCATATGTTATAAAACCATCTCAAACAATCTCCATAGGTTTACACATGAAAAACAACAAATTTTAAGCCAAAGTGAAACTATAAAAATAAATACTTAACCAAATCCAACATAACCATTTTTTCACCACACACAGCATATTATGAAAATTCATACTTAGTAATTCGAGAAAACTAACTCATCTAGAAATGATTACACATGGAATCACCTACCGGAAGTGTCAAATCCCTCAAAACTTTGTTCGAAACGTCAACCGCACAATCGCCGCACCACAAGGAAGATAAATTCAGACCTAGATCACAATATTTGACCACAAAAACACCAAATGAAACCGTAGTATCAAACCCTAACTTCTGTAAATTATATAACATAGCGAAAGAGAGAGGAAACCCTAATGGAAAATGAAGAAACCATGAATGAATCACTTACCCAAAACAATCCTGAAGAAAACGTCCCAAAATCAACTAGAATCATAATTTTTAAAAAGATAAAAATTTAATCGATATTCGAACAAGAATGAGAAGGTAATGTAGGAATTAGAATGAGGGAAATATAGTAAGAATAGAATGATTTATGAAAGGATCAATTTACCTCTCTAAATCTGGATGATTTTTGAAATCCCGAGATGATTCGACCATTTTCGCGATTCTATCGAGCTCCAAATTGTTGGAGGAGGGAATGGGGGCGCACCTTAGGTATGTGGGCTCGGGTGAGAGTTGTAATCCAAGAAAAACCGAAAAAATTGATGGATATATTAAATAATTAAAATTTATTTTTAATGTAGAAAATGGGCTTTCGGGCATGCCCAATTCCTTAAATAAAAACCCATATCCACCATTATTATGGATTTATAAATGGTCCAAATAAATATGGTGGTGTTAATATGTCAGGGTATGAAAATTAGGAATTTGAATGGATGAAATTTTTTGAAAAATGAAGAAGTTAAAAAGAAATCAAAATTTATTTTTACATCTGGAATTGGGCTCACGGTTTGGCCCAATTCATAAAAACTCACCCATTCCTCCATAAATGCTTGGGAAACCCTCAAAACAAATCATGAATGGAAATTAATTGGAATTAAACATTATAATAAGTCATTTATGTGACATTAAATGTTATAATAATTTATTAAAATGGATAATCATTATAAACTTTAAAACTATTTTATGACAATTGTTTTTTAATCCTAAAAATAATTTTTACAAAAGTACTATATAAGGATGATTTGAAATTGATTAATAAGATAAAATATAATTGAATAAGAATAAATTTTATTTTTATTGAAATTAAAATAATTATTTTAATTTTATTTACTTTATTTATTAAAAGGAAATGATTTTTTTACTGATAATCAAAATTATTTAACATTAACTGAATATTAAATTTTTTTCAAAAAATAGAAATTTTTTTCCAAATATAATATTTAAATGATGACTTCAAAAATGATGTTATTTTCCTAAAATAACAATTCTAAATTTCTTAAAAAATCATTATAATATTTCTATTTACTAAAAGGAATAAAAATCAGTTTTCATGGTGATTTATTTTCCACAGAATAATATTCGTTTTTTAAAGATGGAATTTTATTTATTCTTCATTTTTCAATAAATTTATGATTAGTATAAATTTTAATTATATTTTAAAATATGGTTAATAATATTCATATCATGAAATTTACTGGCAAGGTTATATTGGTCACTTTTAAATAATAATAGTTTAATATTATATCCTACCTCACATCATCATAGTGATTAGTATAATTAAAGGAATAAAAAGAATATAAATTATATAGAAAATGTAATATAAATACCTATGGGTTTACATGTTCACCATAAATTAATGATGATAGATATTACTATATGAATATATTTAATAATTTTATATAAAAGATTGTGAAAATATATTTGAAAGAAAGTGGTATGGGTTCATTTCTATTTATTAACAAGTATTCAAGGATTCATTTTGGTGTAATATTATAAAAATAAAATTTATGTATTTTTTTAAACATATGGTTTCAATATTAAAATAATCATATTTTTATTAAAGGGTTATGGGATGCAATATTTCAACCAGTTTTTTGAAGCAATTTTAATATGTTACGCAATCAGTTTATTATCAAAGTTATGGTGATGGCCAAATTAAATAATTTTCATAATCTAAATTCAATGATATTTACACACTGTATTAAATATTTTAATTAAGCGGATAAAGAAAAGGTATGCATCAATTAACTATATATATTTTAAATTTTTTTCCATCAGTGTGATATTGTTTCTATGAAATTAAGAAGAATAGTGTGAGAAAAAAGAGATGGTTTTCTTCCTCATCAGAATAAAACAAAGAAGAATAATATAGTAGTGTCTATGTATAATGTGTGATGAATTCATTTAAAAAATGATGAAGTGTTGAAGCCTATTATGGATGGTTTATTTTATTATTGAAAAAATTTCTTTTATGATTTTATCTCTACATGGGGAACATGATGTTTTAAAAAAATATAATAAAATAAAATTAATTTGTATTCCTAAATATTTTAATATCATAATGTATTTTTTATAATAGGATTGTGAAAATTTATTTCCTCCAGATAATGCCAAAGACTATTTACTTTTATTGAGTAATGAACATTATAAATTATTAGGTTCTTATGGATACAATTGTATACTATGTTTTAGTGGATTCAATTCTCTATCACTAGAGGTGAATTTTGTTTTTACAAGATTAAATCATAAAAAGATTACCCCATGGATTCATCACCCTCTTAGTAGTCAATAAAATCTTGACTGGTCCATTCTAGATTATCATTGAATTCCATCCATGTTATGAAGTGAACTACATAATAATATTAGTTATATTATTCCGAAACAATATATTTTCATTGCTTGAAGTAGATATACTCCTTTGATTTCACAAATTATTTTTTATCAAATATATAACTTCTTAGCGAATAAAAAATTAAAGTCCATTTATGATAGATTTACATATACCTTTTCCAGAGTGACAGACTCCCATAATTTTTGTTTGGTGATCCTAATAATGGTAGTGCAACAATTTATGATTATATATTATATTTTTTCTATGAATATGAAGGTAATTTTAGTCATCTATAATAAATAATATTCCTTTTTATATTTAATTTATCATCCTATGTGTAGAAAGTTGTGGAAGAATAACTCATGAGATCGACCATTATCATAAAAAAGACAAATACTCACCACCAAATCTTGAGATAGAATATGGACCAAAATTTGGTATATATCCTAAAATTATATACACAATATTTTTAAAAAATATATTTTCAACATGGGGATGGATTTTGGGAAATTATTTATATCTTCATTCAGAAGGTTGACATGACCTTTTTTTGGTAATGATAATATATGAAAACCATATAATATAATTAATCCAAAAAAAATAATTGAAATTCTGTTAAAATCAAGAAGAAATATATAACTAAAATGTTAAAAAAATAATAATCAATTAAATATATCAATAAAATATTTTAATAGAGAGGAAATAGGGACATTCATATTTACCCATTTGGATGGTGTGACAGCATGGTTTCCCATAAAAATGTACTTATAATTCCTAGGAAATATGAATGTTTGCATATGGAAGGATGGTTGAGATGCAAGACTTCCAAAACTGTTCATGAAATATTTTAATCATACCAAAACCCTTCAAAAATAGGTTATACAATTGGTGTATAGTAAAAAACCTAGGAACTTAAACCAAGAATCATATAAGTCTCTATTAATTTCTATCCATATTCTTGGAATTCCTTTAAAATAATTAAAAAACTAAATTACTAAATAAGATACATATTTGTCGATATTCTATGGAAACAAAGTACTTTTAACGAAATTCATTGTCTTAAAATTTACTCACAACCTAAACCTCATATTAAAAAAAGTTTTCTTTTGTATATCAAGTCTCTAAAAATTACATAAGATTAAAAATAAACTTTTTTATATTGTTGTAAATAAAACAAATAAGATACCCTATTTTTTATTGGGCTATCTCACCACATGGACTGAGGTTCATTCATTATCACCATAGGCCATGAAAAAGTTTCATAGTATAAATTTTAAACAATTACTAATTTTTTCTCACAATTAATTGTTAAACTATAAAAAGTGGTTATCTCCATCAGCCTAAGAGGCCATTATAATACATTTTAAGAAAATGAATATGGATATATTTTTTCCAAAATAAACTCATTACTGAAAATGGAAAAAATATAAAAGGAATAAATATATGTCCGTAAAAAACAAAATTAACAAGATAAATCAAAATTTATCATTAACAATAACATCATATTTAAAATGTATATATATGAAATATACTCATCTAAAATAATGATAAAACTTTTATGGTAATATGATGAGATTATACTTATGTGATGGCTATAATTAAAATCCCATGTAAGAAAACCCCAAATCTTCTACCTAAATCCCACATTACGTAAGGGTGTTAGGATGTTATGTGAACATAATTTTCTAAATGTGGAATTAGATATATTATAAGAAGTAAATCTAGTGGTCTAACTACTGATCGTATGGGGATATAGAGGAGTGAAAAAATGATTTTTATGATTTATAAATAGGGAATTAATCAATGATAAAAGAATAGGTTATAAAAGTCTAACGCAGGTGATTGGTAATATCATTACCATAGTTGTAATGTAGAAAATTTAAATGGAATGTATGAATGTAACTCTTTGATAGATGATAATCACTCTTATGGGTTTTCCCAATATATGATTTTCAGAATAGAACATGTAATATTATTTAGTATAATTCAATATATTGAACTCACAATATCGATAGGATTAGGGACTATATAATGAAAAAAGGAGTGGATTTTATGGGAGTATTCAGAGGATTTGAGGGTTACCTTTAGATATTTGATCTATGTGGACTTCTCCCCAGAAATATTAGAAGAACGTTAGGACAAGTTGCATTGGTAAAACTCCACATTATTTATTATTATGGAGAATTTTTTTAATGAATATAGAATTGTAATGGTCTTAATATTCTATAATAACAGTATTTATGCACTCCCACATGGATTACAAATCAAATTTGGATAATCAAGAATTATATAATTGTGGATTACCTTATATTTCAAACAATAATTTTCTTTTTGATGTTCCTATTTGATTTTTCCAATGATATCTATTCAATTTTGTTAATTAACATTGATTATCATCTAATTTTTAGTTCATTGAGATCAATCATTCTTTTTTTTTTTCAAATTTTATTTTATATCCAAAAACATACAATGTATTAACGAGAAGTTATTCAGACACAAAAAAGTGGTAAGAATGCCTTGTTTTGGTCCTTTTCGAAACAATACCTTAGCGTAGAGAATTTCTATGTTGGGGTTTCAATATAATTCTACTATCTTATTTGTAATTATATTTAAGTATGTTTTTCATGATCCCACATATCTATTTCTGAATATATTTGTATTTCACTACCTTCAAAATTCATGAATGTTTATGAGGTAAGTCATTGTGTATAATTTCAAAAGAATATATTTACAACATCAAAACATGCAGAATGTAGATAGTCTATTATTGAATAATTTTATATACCATTGTGGTGTACCATTCCAGAATCAATGAATGGGTAATGGTAAATAATGGATAATAATGAACTATTGTTGAATCAGAACTCTTTAGCTTTAAATTAATCTTATTAAATTTTGGAATTGAAGAAGGCCTTAGAAGATATGAAAATACCTACTGATATGTTTATGAAGCCAAAAGAAATTAACATGGTGTTAATATTGTTGATGTGTTTTGATTTTTGAATATTATTGTAAATAATTTTTTTGATAACATAAAAAATTAAATAATTCTACCATCTAGTAATAATCATTCATGAATTTTTTTGGAGATCAATAGTGGGAAAAATAATTAATCTCAATAGTTAAAGAATATTTTGATCTGATGGTAACCTTTCTTAGAAACTCATACAATAATTTCAACCAAATATATATATATATTATAGATCTAATAGTAAATAAGAAAATTCATTGGATACAAATCAAAAAATATTATACAAATTACAATAATGAATAAATAAGGAGTATTCAATATCCTTAAATGATCAAAATAATGGAAGATTAAGGGATATGACAAACATAGGGTAGTTAGACTAAATTTTGTCTCATGTATTCTAATTTTGGACAAAAAGGACACCTAAAAAAATATATCAACTAATGAATATTCAAATTTAGGATATAGTATAATGGAAGTAGATCCATGAATACTTTTTTATAAGATATGAGGGTTCTATTTTTATGTGTTGATCGTTCATAGATGTTTGATTTTATAATATATATATATTCAGTTCACTCAAAATATAATAGACTAAGTATCAATAAGTATACTTTATGATGTTTTTGGAAGATTTTATTTTTTGGATGATAAAAAATGTGATATTTTAGAAAAGAGTGATATCTATATTTATAGAGGGAATAAAATATTTCTGGAGTTTTAAGGATAATAGATCATAAAACAGTTTGGAAAGAATATAATCACCCTTTAATTTCTAGTGGAAATGGGTTTATTTATTAAATTCATTTATTGAGAGTATACAATGATATGTGTCTCTATAGTGGGGGAAATAGGAATGAAGGATGTATCTTTTCACCTAATAATTTTATTTAAAGGGTTAATGTATTCTTGAGAGAAAACGTTTATACTATTATATTTAAAAAGTTTGGGGTACATGGGAAAGAATCTTTTAAAAATAGTTTATTTTATGGGTGTTTTTTGAATTGGATGAATGTTGATTGAACTTTGATATATTTTATCACGAGGAATATGTGGATGGTGTTATTGTTAATGGAAGTTAAGACTCCAAATAAATTGATGTTAGATTTTTTCCATTCAGATGAATCGGGGATAGATCTGGTATTTTCTCAAAGTGGGTCATTATAAAATGTTACCTACATAATTTATGTGAAATGGTTGGTGTTGGTGTTATTTATCAAGTATATGTTTAATGTGATCATAACATTTCTATGATGGATATCCATTATGGGAAAAGAGGCCAAAATAATGCTGATGTGCTTCATGTTTGACCATGGTAAGTAGTATAGAATAATGTAGTTACAAATATATTTTTAGTGGTAGGAATTATGGTTTGATAATACCACATTATTAACCTTAAAACATAAAAATATTAATTTATAGTATGTACATGATGTTAGTTAAAATGGAATGGAAGATATCACTAGGTTGTGGGGAAGTGAACTCTCTTGTGTGAACATGTTCCATTCATGAGGTACAATGTCTTTTAATTACATACATTTTTAGTTTGAATTATTAATTATGGATGTATACTATTACCCATAGAGTTCACGACTATATCATGGGTGTTAATTTCTTGTTCGGTGCCTAGAACCGAGGTTTTGAATGAAAATGACTAGCTTTATGTTTAATATAAAATGTTTGGGCGGGTCGCATGGTTACTTCTAACCATGCCATATTGGAGAGTGGGATGACATAGGATGTAATATTTGAGGAAACCATTCAAATAGAGTCACATTACTATGTATATGCTCTGGGGTTTTTAATATTGGATTGAGAAAAACATTTTACAAGGTTTTACAAATTGTGTGCAGTAACCATACGAAGTACCAAACCATACAATAGTGGGAACACAGATAGTATATGGTTTGGACACTCATGTGAACAAACCATAAATCGGAGTAATTTGGGTAAAATTATGATATTTCCCTTAAAATATCTTTTTTTTCTAAAACAATTTTTTACATTCATCCTCTACACAACAACATTCCACATTAGAGCTCAACTATGAAAAAAATGTAGCCATTACTGCCTTTTCTCCATTTAATCTCGTAATTGAGCACTATTGGTCTCTTTGGATCTGTATTGGTGAGTACCCAATTCAATTTTAGTTTTTCTTATTTATGTTTGGAATTGGATCAACAAGATAGATTCAAGATAATATGCCATATTTCCATGTTCTTCATCCATTATTAATTTTTCTCTAAATATGAGTCGAATCAAGAGCTGATACTAGATGAGCAGTCCACTGCAGATCTATCGTAGGTTGTATCATTGTTTTTCCTCAATGTCTAGATGTTTATTTATATTTTAATGTTCCTTACATGCATTTATCATAGAAACATCCATGTAATGGAGTTATATCAATCATTTTAATTGGTAGTTATGAAGTATATAAATAATGGTAGCCACTGATAAATAAATAATGGTTAAGAACCTTGATTTGGAATAACCAATTGGGTGTGTTTCTTAATAAATTATACCAAAATGGCTGGAGTAGTAACATGATACCATTTGGCGTTCTTTTTACCCCTCCCCCTGGAATATTAAATGCTGAATTGTGAATTTCAAATTGAATTGTGTAATGAATGGTAATGGATGATTATATACTTAGGATTTATCCATATAATTGATTTTTTAAGACTAATTTATTTGATAACAATATACCGACATGAGTTAATTAAGTGTAAATTTATTCTATTCATAGGAAATGAATTGAACCACCTCTTAAAGAGAGGTTTAATTACAATAATTATGGTGATGACGTTGACATAATCAAATTATATAGAATGAATATTATTATTTTCCATGTGTTAAACACAATTTCATATAATAAATCCATATACAGACTCATTTGGTTATAACCATGATTATGCCTGAGTGAAGTATATAATTCTTTATGGACTACCAAATATGGACTCATGGGGGGTGATTGATATAATAGGAAGTGATACTTGGACTCCTTATTGATTTCCAAGGATGGAGAAAAGGGAATTTGATTACGCAAACTATGGGTGGAACTTAGGCTCCCTTAGTGTGTTGCCAATGATAGCCTCAGTGAGTGGTGATGTTATACCACAACTAGAGGGATACCATGATTCCAATGAGGAATGAATAAGATTGGATTTTAAGGTTATTATTTCATGTTAGGCCTAGAGACATACCTAGATTCCAAATAAGGATTACAAAGGCTGGGCTGAGGTATGTAATTAATGAAATAATGTAATTTTTTATACGATTCATCTACAAAAAACGTAGATGATAGGTTGAAATCAATTTCTTACACATTATCAATGGCCAGATTATGCATCTTCTATTTTCATATACTTATTAGGTATAATCGGATATGTTCCAGGTCCCAGGCCTCATTAATTAAATGAAACATATTAATTAAAAGAATTTTATTATAAATTGATACAAGACTAAATTTTTATTCTAAGGCTCCAGGCTAAGGTCAATTCAGGTAGTTGATGATGGGTGTCGATGTAGACCCATTCATTTAGGAGATAATTACATTTAGTAATACCTTCCCAAGTTCTTTAAAATCCCAAACACTGTTGTAGTTTTTTAAACAAGCTGGCACTTTGGTGAAAAGTCCAAAGCAAAATTTATTAAAAAGAAGCTCTTATAAGAGTCAAAAAGACGATATCATATTACAATATTTCACATGATGATGATTCAAGTGGTCTAAAAGATACTGTATCCAGGTTATGTCCTATTCAAACCCATTATTGGAGAGACCATCAAAAAACATATTTTCCTTAGAGTAAGAACGAGTTGTAATGAAATTTTGGTCATTTATAGAATAGAGACAATTATTCCAGCATGTAGTAAGCAGCCAAGCTAGATGAATCACTCCATTCCAAATGGCCTGCACCACAGTCGTAGAATCAATTTCAATTGATAGATTATTCCAACCGCGGTGCATGAAAAAAGATATGGAATGAATCAAACTCATCAGTTCAGCTTCCAGAGAGGTTTCAGTATAGAAACTTCCATAAAAGAACCCAATGATCTGACCAAGATGATTTCTGTAGATGGTGCGACACACTGTGGGACCTAGATTTTCATTGGAGGCTCCGTCCAATATGATTTTAAATCAGCAAGGGAGTAGTGGCCTCTAGAAAACCTCAAATGTGAATCTCTGCTGGCTTAAAGTGGCAATAACCTGAAGACATCATTTAACCATAACGTCCTTCATAGAGTTAACATAGAACCCTTTATGAATTAATGCATCTTCCCGAATAGCGATGTGGATCCTCATCTTAGCTTCATTATTTTTCATTGATAAAATGTTGTGAAAAATATCATTTCTATCATAATAGATTACATGAATAATCTCCACAACCCCAACAAGATATATGTTTTTTTATTTGTGTGGAGTTCTCCATTTCTACAAAACAATTTCATTTTTCATTGATAGAGTAAATAATCATCCATCTGATATAAAAGATATCAAAAATATCGTTCCATAGAGTAGTGGTGGCAGCACAAGACAGAAAAAAATTGCTAGTATCTTCTCTATGTCGATTAAATAGGTGAGATATTGAGAAATATTGGATCCCATTGATGCATACCCTGAGAGTCTATTTGGATGTATGTAGGGAATAGGTAATGCTCCCAAATTTTGTTGTCTGACTTGTTTAATTCTTATGAGTAGGGGAGAATAGGACTGAGAAGATGCTAGTGATGATTGATGGGAATGTTTTTATATTTTTTTCTTTGGACACATGTCTTATAATTTTGTTTAAATACTTTATTTGGATTCTTGTAATACATTTTACTTGTATCATCATAACATTTATATGAGATTTTATATGGTATTATTTATTTAAATCAATCCTCGATTTTTTATTTTTTCTAGATGATTTACTGCTTCTGGAAATTGCCTATTATTTTATATATGGTGTGATACACTCTGGTTATTAGGGAATATTCTACCCATATAAATACTCTATGTGATATTTTCTAGATAGTTTCCTATGGTGTTTGGGAATATTCTTTTGAGGTCATATGGCCATCTAGGCATAAGGAACCTTTTAGTGGAATCCACATTTGGGGTGCTAAAAATTTGTATTAGTGTGTCTTTTCAGTTTTTATTCATTATTTAGAGATAATAGATTGGGAGATGAAGGAATAGTAATTAGGTAATGTTTTTTTCCAAGGTGTAGCAAACCAAACTGTAGGAAAATTACATATAGCAACAAATGGGAATTTTGGATTTCATGATATTGCCTAATAAGGCTATATTGATTCCACCATTGGGTTATGCAATTAGATTGTGATGTTATAATGATTATTAATATGGGTTTTATTCTATTGAATCCCAATGAGATAATGGTATGAAATCTTATGAATCATTTTAGTCACTTCATAGGATTGAAATTACACATATTATGCCATCCATGTATAATACATTTCTCGGTTTCATGATGTTGTGATAAGTTTAATCATTGATATACCTTCCGTGTGACAGATATTATGGTTAAGGAATTCAAGAAAATTATTTTTAATTACGGTTCATTATGTATACATGGATGCGTATTACTAATTATGATATAGTAGACACCTTAAGCTGCCAATTATTGCTTGTTTATTCATAGACCAACAGTCGCATGGGCTAGAATATGTTATGGTGCACATTAGGTGGACACCATAATTTTGTTCACGGAGAGTATGTTCTCCTATGGATTTGAATTTAGTAAACCCTTTGGTTCAACAATATAAATTATTTATGACATAATGATAATGAATATGATAACAAAATGGAAAGTGAAATTGGTTTTATCATAGAACATGAACTATAGCCTACCTTAGTAGTGGGAAGTGTGAAATATGTATTTCTTTCCTATGATAGATACGATCCCCAGACCACACTCAAGGTGTAGGTAGAGGGGTTTGTTTCTTATATATGAATAATAGTACCTATCCTATTTCACTATATGAACATTTAGCGGTGAATTGTGACAATTTTCTTATCTAAGTCATGTATTCAAAATTGTAAATGAATTCCACCAATATGACCTCCAGTTATATTATAGGAGGGTTTTAATGACCAAACTCTAGTGGAAATGGCACATGGGATACAGGTGGATCCACATTTAGTGATAGTTATGGATCCATTAGTTTTACTAGAAAAAATTCATGAGGCACAGTTCAATGAAGGCTGCATTGGATTATGGCATACAACACGGGGATAAACATGACCTACCCTGAATATGGAAGAGTTGACATGTGAGTTCCACCATTAGAATCCACCCACGTTATTAGTGGAAATAGGATTATATGATGGGGTGTCATGTATAAAATCCATGATATATATGATTGAGCATCTAGAGACACCTATCGGGAGGAGGTTAAATCCCACTACATATATGTTACATGAATTATCCAAGAAATAATTCCATATAATTACTCAAATGGATCATTCTATAGAGACTTATTGGTGAGATTATCATATGACCTTATATGATTACATCTATAATGAGATGTGGTGGGTTGATAGATCTGGAGAGTTTATAAACATGCAGTTGGGTGAACCATCAATTATGGATTATTCCAACCATTTTATACATCTCCAGTGCTTCACACCTCTTATGATCAGTGATTGGTTATCTAAAGCTATGTGATTGATGTATGGTATCTTGTATAACATCTTATAATAGACGAATGTATTTTGGATGACTACCAATTTTTAATAGTGATTTTTAAACTTCTAACATAGGGTAACCTGAGAGAGTATGGGGTGTGATATAAGGTAGTTCAACACCTTGATCTAGTGCAACATCAACCTATAGTATAAAGCTTCATCTGGAGTATCCATGAGGTGATATTAGTTTCCATAGCATATACTCAAGTATCTAGGTGTGGTCACACCTATGTGGTATACTTTGATATAAGATAATTAAGTGCATGAGAGACCCAGTCAAATTCTGATCACATGGAATGATTGGGAATCAATGCCACTTTTTAAGAATTTTTCATCTAGTATCTAGTGACTGAGATTCTGAACTAACTCCACATATATAACCGAGGACAAAATCTTCTCATCGTGAATGAAGCTAGAGTACTAATGAACTATCAATATGAGGTGGTGGTCATGTTCACAGTAGTATGACCCAAAATTGGAAAGGAAATCATGGAAGATATTCTCTAGGTATCTTGGACTTATCATATAGACATGGATCATGCTAGATATATGTTGTGTATTCAATACTTGAGGAGAGGATTCCCAGAACGTATACTTTGAGGGGTACTATTCTATCTTTAGTATCTTATATTTTTTATATAATAAGGAATCATATGTTTATATACTTAACCATTGTAGAGACCCTAGAGTTCACCATTTAGTGTTTTAATGGATTAATGATTCTTGATAATATTTTGGGGGTTAGAATGAACAAGGTGCATTAGTTCTGGGAGCCCTCTATGAAATAAGAATGTTACACTATATATGGGGCCATTTTTTTAAGATTATAAGTTATGGAATAATTCACATGAGGTACTGGTTGATTTCCATCAATAATTTTGTTGATTGGCATAACCAGAATGTGAAAATCACATCCCTAGAGGGAAGAGATTGTAGAGACCAAAAATTTGGCGTACATGGACATTACATTACTTTTTCGAAATACTTAATACATAAAAAAAATCAACACTCAAGGATCGTAATAGTCTAGTGTCTTTGGAAACTCGAAACAAAATCTTCTAATCGTTGTGAAAGATCTTCAACATCACCTATAAAGATCTTCCCCTTTTGTTTTATTACATAAAACCTTCCTTAATATCCAGGGGAAAAGAAAACATATAAAGGGTTTTATCAAATTCTCAGTAAGGGTAAGCATGGAGGGAATAAATCAAACCATAAACATTTGAACTTAAAAACATGAACATAATGTTTAAACATAAAAATCTTGAGCAATGACATAAAACATGGCAGTACATAAGGCATAGATCATAATGGAACATTAATCATGATAACATAGAATGGGAATAAAACATGTAATTGTGGCAAACCATTAAGAACATGATATGATATCCATAGTATCCAAGTCATTGCATCCAAGACCATCTTAGTGGACAAAGTACTTTTCTGAATCGAGTTCACTCCTCGTTCCAGTCCTCTAACACTGAACTGGATTAACTTATCGTTCCAGCCATGTCTATCTCATGAGATATAAAACTTTACCCAATGAATTTTAGGGAGATATAGGTCCCACCCATCTCATAATGAAATAATTTTTACTCGTTCCACAAAAAAATCACACATCATTCATCATAACCCAAAGAATAAAATGGGTTTCATAAACATCATCCCATAGTAACTTAATCCCTATAAAAAATGGATATAATTTCATCATGAGAATAATCAAACCATGTAAATAATAGATACATTATACTTGAAACATAATCAAACTATATAATTTCATTTTAGATAGAAAATAGTTTTGATAAAACTCGTGAAATGAATTCTTGAGGAAAATATCCATTCATTTTCAAAATCATTTTCTTTTCACTAAATGCCATGAAATTTTAAAAGAAATGGATTTTTTGTAAAATAATCATGAAATATTTTGGGGGAAGTTTCATGAAATTGAATCTTTATGAAACTGTAAAAATCCATTCATTCCGTATAAGTTTAAAAAACATTCTTCTCGTACTTTTGCCGAAAAAGTCAAAAAGTACCTCGTATGGTAATCAAAAGAAAGATTCCTTACATACCATGTAGTAAAAGTTAAAAATTGGTAAAAAGGAATTTAAACATAAAAGAAACCATTTTTAGAAAAAAATTGACTTGAATGATAAATATAACCCCATTAAATACATAAAAATAAAGAATCTCAGATAAAAACGAGATTAGAAAACTTATCCCTTACCTCATGTTTGATATGATTCTTATGTATCCAAAACTCCTGTATAATGATATAAATAATGTCATTGACTTATTATAGAATCATATTCATTGTTATGATATCATATATGGTTCACTTATGACATTATATTTCCCGTTCTTTTGTAAATTCCATGTAAAAAAATCGTTTTGGGTAAAATCATTTCATTTATCGTACGTGTTTTGATTTGTTGTTATTAATATTATTACTTCTATAATGATTTACATAATCCCAGAATGTAAAACATGATTTATAGGTAATATATATTCAGTATATAAATATATATATGATGTATTGATAAATGGAATGAAATACACCATTCATGGAGACGGTAGACCGTACGTACGCATGAACGCTGTTTTCATTTCCTTATTGAATTAAATGGAATTAATTAAATGAAACATATATATATATAAATTCAGTATCATTATAATGTAGTATATTTCATTATTATTTATTATATATATAGTCATATTCTTATCTTCTTATTAGTAATATTTCATTGATACTTGTTATTCATGTGTTAATTTCTTTATGTTCTTATGCATGTTTTGTTGAATAAATTCTTATTCATATTTTTAGGTTATAGATATATAATTTTCAGAATGTTATTACTGTAATATATATACAATTTATTCATTAAATTCATTAATATAATCATTATTCGGTGAAGATCACATAGAACAAGTCGCATCACGTCGTGGAAACGGTAGGCTGTACGTATGCACGAGCGATGATATCGTTCCCATGATCGTGGAATTGTATAGAAGTGTATGTATAATATTTTATATTCAATATCACTTTAAAATAATGACATATTGTAATTCTTTACACCATCATACCCATCCATGTAAGGTGGTGGTGGAAAAGAGATTACACCAAGGCGTGCAGACGGTATTCCTTACGTACGCACGCGTGATGATTTAGTTTTCCGTAGGATGGATAAAAGGTGAAATAGGTTTGTTTAATATTTATAATAACATATAAGTATATGAGTGATACTGATGTTATTACTTCATAATGAAACAAATAATGAAGAATAAGTAGAAGAAGAAATAAATTTGAAAGAATCGGTAACAGATATTACCTCTTCTTCGACACGCCTCTTTGAAACCTCCTCTTAGGGCACTAATGATGGTCTTTTAAGAAGACCAGGACCTCTATAATATTACTAGGGGAGTTTATAAGAGTAATGTCCAGGGTTTGGACGAGAATTAGGGTTCAATGTTTTGTAAAGAGGATAGGGAGGAGGTTCCGTTTTATAAGGGAGGAGAGGGGCACCTTTGGAATGTTTGAAAATATTATTTTATTATAAACATAAATTCGGTTTCAAAAGGACAAAAAAATAATTAAAGATTAAGATAATATGTATAATGGTCGAAATAAAATCATCCAATAAGAATTTAACATGTTTTGTATAATATTTTAATCATTATAATCTTATTTATTTAAACCATTTATTAATGAGGTAAATACTGCATCAATTTTGTGTCAAAAATAATTTAATTTATATGATGTCTAAAAATTATAAAAAAACACCACCATGTAGGAAATAATTTTATATTTCAAATTAATAGTTATAGTTGAAAAGGTAATTCATATAACACCTTATAAAAATTAATTACTAAAAGGTTTTTGTTAATGTCAATTTTGTCTTTACATTAAATTTATTAATTTAAATTGTCATTATCACTACCAAGTGGCACCATGGGGTCCCAAAATAGACCCAAAGATGCCCATGGTCGGATACTACTCATCAAATAAGGTTTGGAAAAGTGTTAAGGTAATTTTTAATTACTATAAAATTCTTTTAACCCTGAATTACCATATTTACCTTTAACTGTAATAAATAAAAGTGAAAAGTTACTATTCACTAAAAATTATTTTCATCTTATTGAACCACATTTTACTTCTTTATGAAAACCATGTATATCAATTTTTTGAAATTCAATTCATATAATTGGTAAAATTTCATTTAAATGAAACTGTCAGTTTTTTAACGACCAGTAAGTGGTTTCACTATTCATCAAAAATTGATGTTTTTCAGAAAAATACCAAAAATTCAGCCTAAGATATATTTGATATTCTGAATTCAAAAATGATGTCTATTTTTTCAAATCCATAACATATAAGTGGAATTAATTAATTTTAAAAATAATTCCCGTTATCAAAACAAATAGCTTGTTTTTAAGAAACAATAACTATCAAAAGATCGACACTTGTTTATGTCCAATTTCAAAGTGAAATTAATTCCAATGACCAAAATTGGATTAAATGATAAAAATATATTCTATTTATACTTTAAAACCATTCAATATTATAATTTAACCATATAAATTATCTTGATGAAAATGTTGTTTTTAATTAAAATTTAGCCAACGTTTACTATTCATCAAAATAAGAAACTAATCAGGAAAAATATCAAATATTTATCCAAAGTAAATTTTTATATCATGATTTAAATGAATAAGTTTAATTTGTAAAATTTAACTTATAAACTTTTCAAAAACTAGATTTAATGTGGGTGTGCCCTCAAAAGGCGGCAAAACTGCATTTTTTGAAAAATACTTATTTTACCCAAAAAATTTATTCTGTTCTCATACCATGTTCTAGAAAATGTGTAAGATGAATAATAATGTTATAAAATTTTAAATTTATTTAATACTATTCATAATGGCTAGTTCATAATAATATTATAAAAATATATCATTGTTTAGTGAAACCTGGTATTGTGTACAACACACACTATCGAGGAATGTCGTGATTGTGTGTAATGCAAGCCATGTCAGGGTTTCATATATTTCAAGACTCATTTTTTGTTGAAATTAACATAATCCAACCATTTTTCATTTATACATGGAATATATATATATATATACACACTCAATGTTGTGTAGAATGACTATTATCAAATGAACTTGAAATTGTGTGTAACACGATCCATGAATAATATTCTATATACTGCAAGCTAATACGGTGTTGCGTATATCGCAAGATAATCTTGGTGTAGTATATAACAGAAGATAAGAAAAAAAATTAAAAATAATATATCTCATAAAATATCGGGGTGTTACATTCTACCCCCTTTAAAATAAAGTTCTCTATCGAAATTCGTCGGGGTTATAAATGGTTAATTACTTGACAGTTTCTTTCATAGAAACCCACATCGTAAAAAGGAATACAAAAACATAATTTTAAAAAGTGAAGTATGAATCATAATGGTTACCCAAATTAACTCATCATTGGTTTTCCACATAGGATATCATAGGTAAAAATATGGATATGGAGGAGAAATATAACCATCATGTTCTGATGGAGAGTGGTAGAGAACATGGCTATGAAAAAGCCAACAATCATGAAGCCATAAATTTGTGATGATCTAAGGTACGATATGATTCATCGTATATGAGGACACTAGGACAACACTTTTGGTTTTCAATATCATTTCCCTAAAGTTGAAAATTTCGAATTAGAATAATTACTTACATTATTTTGGTATAATCTCACCGTTGCTCGTGCCTCGAACAATTTCCACTTCATCTCTTAAAGAAATGATGTTGAATTTTTCTTTTTCGATATTTTAGGATATCATATGATAGAATTATAGGTCATTCCATCTATCTCAAACATAAGGTTAGAAAACATTATATACATAAGTCCATCAATGGTGAGATTAATCATATATGGTTCCTAAAATGTACTTATACTTCATATATCATACCATTTAATACATTAAAACTAATTTATACTAACCAGGGACATCCTGTAGGCCAGTGGTAGGCGATAAAGGCATGTTTCACTTTCGGTTGTGGGTTTGATTCCCGCAACCATGTCCTATGTGACGAGTTGTCACCCATCTTACAGGTTGTCCTTTTTCTAAAACTACACTATTATAAAAATATATAAATAATATCTAAAAAAAGGTTTTATCCTTGAACAATACAATCTAATGTCCAACTTAATCCATTCCAACTGTTAGTCTTATCAAAAATATTTTTGTCTAATCTCATAGTATAATGAAAATGACTACTACAAAGGTCATTTAACAAGCATTGAATACCAACATTTATCCCCCATATATCCTAAGATATATCTTGTTGGTCACATACCAGATATTTTAATTCCTTAATCATATATCCTCTTGAAACATTTATTACCAAATAATCTTTGTGAGAACATGAATGCTATCAAAAGTGAACTCCTTCCACATACCAAAAGCTGAGTATTTCTGTATACTCAAACCATGATATCAATTTGTCCATATAACAGTCATGAGCTAATTAATACCATCAAACATCTCATTATCTCCTTATCCATTCATTATAGGCATATCATCTACTTTCCAAAAATATCCGAATAACATTTCATGGTTACCGATACCATTCAACATATACTTTAAAATAATTTAGGAAAAAAATAGTGTAACAATCCTTATATGATTATTTATTCCATAATACTATTAAATTACCCACACAACATAACTCTTTATAAACATACAATCATTCCACTACCTCCTTAAACCATTGACCAAGCTTGAACAGTTCTTTCATATCTCATATCATTTGTAGTCTGTTCATCATCATCAACATAAATACTACCCATACGACTGTGTTGATTCTCTTTATGAGACATTCCCTTAAGTCATTGGTTTGCATAATGCCCGTACATTCCACATTTACAACAATAAACCATTGTTGATGTCTTAGAAATACCATTATTCTTGTCCATGGTGTCAACTGATCCTTTTCCTTTAAAATTACTGGCTTTGTGTCCATCTTTTCCACACCAAAATCCTCTTACAGTTCCTTTGAATAATTCTCCCTGATTCCTCTTCCCACATGATTTACATGAGGAAAATCCAACTTTTTTTCCACTATGATCATCATGAAACTCCATCTTTCTCTTATTAGCTTTGTCAGGAAACTGACAAAAAGGTGAGATTATTGATCATATTAGGAGATTGATGAGTACTCATAATAACGATATATGGACTTCCAGATCCAATATCATTTGGCTACTCACAATGAATACCATTCCGTTGTCTATCATATCTTCCATTATTGTGAATCTTCCTATTTCCAGTCATTTTATGAAACCCAAAAAGAACAGTGTGAGAGGAAAAATTTATACTTGGAAAACAACAAAATAAGGGGGGAATAAATTCAATATCTAACATCATAGGTTTAATTATAAGATCATTTTAGTAATTCTAGGACTATAAACAATAAATATAATTGACCTTAGAGAAGTCCCTAGACTTACCTAAGAAATATCTCTAGGTATCTCACTAAAGTTTTCGAATCCTAGTTTCCAAAGGATAACTAAACCTTTTCACTCATACCAACTTTAGAGACCCAAATCATTGCGTAAATGGACATTACATTACATTTTTGGAATACTTAATACATAAAAAAACAACACTCAAGGATCTTAATAGTTGTGTGTCTTTGGAAACACAGAACAAAATATTCTAATCGTTGTGAAAGATCTTCAAAATATCCCATAAAGATCTTCCCCTATTGTTTTCTAACCTAAATGCTTTCTTTATATGCTGGGGAAAAAACATATAAAGGGTGATCTCAAATTCTAATTAAGGGTAAGCATGGTAAGAATAAAATTAACCACATATATTTGGACTGAAAAACATGAACATAATGATTAAACATCAAAATCTTGAGAACTGAAATAAAACATGACAGTACGTAAGGCATAGATGACAATGGAACATCAATAATGAAAAAAATAGCACGGTAATAAAACATTTAATTGTGGAAAACCATTAAGCACATGATATGATTTCTAGAGTAGCCAAGGAATTGAAGCCAATACCATCTTAGTGGACAGAGTCCCTTTCTGAATCGAGTTCACTCCTCATTCCAGTCCTGTAACACTGAACCAGATTAACTTACCATTCCAGCCATGTCTATCTCATGAGATAGAAATATTTAACCAATGCATTATAGGGAGATATAGGTCCCACCCATTTCATAATGAAATCATTTTTACTTATGCCACAAAATAATCATACATCATTCATCATAACCCAAAGAATAAAATGGGTTTCATAAACATCCTCCCATCATAACGTAATCCAAATAATTAATGGATATCATTTCATCATAAAAAGAATAATTCCATGTAAATAATAGATTCATTATTCTTGAAACATAATAATACTAAATAATTTCTTCTTAAATGGAAAATAGTTTAGATAAAACACTTGAAATGGATTCTTGAGGAAAATATCCAATCTTTTTCAAAATCATTTTCTTTTCACAAAATGCCATCCAATTTTAAAATAAAAGTATTTTGTTGAAAATAATCATGAAATATTTTGGAAGAATTTTCATGAAAATTCGTATTTATGAAACTGTAAAAATCTGTTCATGCCGTATAAGCTAAAAACATTGTTCTCGTACTTTTTCCTGAAAAGTCAAAAAGTACCCCATATGATAAAAAAAAGAAATATTCCTTACATACCATGTAGTAAAAGTAAAAAATGGATAAAAATGACATTAAACTTAAAAGAAACAATTTTTAAAAAACAAGGACATGAATGATAAATATAACCCCATTAAATACTTATGAATAAACAATCGCGGATAAAAATGAGATTAGAAATGTTATCCCATACCTTATGTTAGATATGCTTCGTATATATCTGAACCACCTGTATAATGATTTAAATAATTTCATTGACTTGTTAAAAGAACATATTAATTGTTAATATATCATATATGGTTCACTTATGACTTTATATTACCCATTCTTTTGTAAATTCCATGTTAAAGCAGCGTTTTTGGTAAAATCGTTTCATTTATCGTACGTGTTTCGATTTTTTGTTCTTGATATTATTACTTATATACTGATTACTTAATTCAAGAATTTAAAACATGAATTATATATTATATATATTCAGAATATAAATATATATATGATAAATCGAAAAATGGGATGAAATACACTGTTCATAGAGACGGTAGACCGTATGTACGCATGAACACAATTTTTGTTTCCTTATTGAATTAAATGGAAGTAAGTAAATGAAACATATATTTACATAAATCCAGTATAATTTTTATGTATTATCTTTCATTATTTTTTATTCTATATATGGTCATATTATTATCTTTTTATTAGTAATATTTCATTGCTACTTGTTATTCGGGTGTTCATTAATTTATGTTATTATGCATGTTTTGTCGAATAAATTCTTATTATTATTTTTAGTTTATATATAACTTATTTAAAGAATTTTATTAGTGTAATATATATCATATTTATTCATTAAATTCATTTATATAATCATTATTCAATGAAGATCATGTAGAATGAGTCGCACCACATCGTGGAGACGGTAGGCCGTACGTACGCACGAGCATTGATATCGTTCCAATGATCGTGGAATTATAATGAAGTGTATGTATACTATTTAAGAATCTATATCACATAATAATAATAATATATTCTTCTTTTTTACACCATTATAACCATCCAAGTAAGGTGGTGGTGGAAAACAGATTACACCATGACGTGGAGATGGTATTCTGTACGTACGCACGCACGGTGATTTCATTTTTCCGTAGGTTGGTTAGAAGATGAAATAGGGTTGTTTCATATTTATAATAAAATATCAGTATACGAGTGATACGGATGTTATTACTTCATAATAAAACAACTAAAGAAGAAGAAGTAGAAAAAGAAATAAATTTGAAAGATTCGGTAACAGATATTACCTCTTCTTCGACATGCATCATTGAAACGTCCTATTAGAGAACTAATGATGATCTTTGAAGAAAACCAGAACATCTAGAATATTACTATGGGAGTTAAGAAGTTTAATGGTCAGGGGTTGTCCGAGTTTGAAGGCTCAATGTTGTGTAAATAGGAGAGGGATGAGGTTCCCTTTTAAAAGGGAGGAGAGAGGCACCTTTAGAAAGTGTGAAAATATTATTTTATTATAAACATAAATTCTGATTAAAAAGGTCCAAAAGTAATTAATGATGAAGATAAGATGACTCATGGACGAAATAAAATCTTCCTATCATAATTGGACATGTTTTGGATAATTGTTTAATCATTATAATGTTATTTATCTAAATCATTTATTAATGATGTAAATTCTCCATCATTATTGTGTCATAAATAATTTCCTTCATTTTATGTCTAAAAATTATAGAAAAACATCAACATGTAGGAAATATTTTTAGCTTTCCAATGAATATTTATAGTAGAAATGATAATTTATATAACCCCATATAAAAATTAATTTACTAAAAAGTTTTTGTTAATGTCAATTCAGTCTTTAAATTAAATTAATTAATCCAAATTTTCATTATCACTACCAAGTGGCTAAATGGGGTCCCAAAATCGACCCATGGATACCCATGGTCTGCCAATACTCATAAAATAATGTTAGTACAAGTGTTACGGTATTTCTGAATTATTATAATATTCTTTTAACCTTGAATTACCCTATTTACCTTTAACCGTAGTAAATAAAAGTCAAAAGGTACTATTCACCAAAAATTATTTTTATCTTATTGAAACACATTTTACTTCTTTATAACAACCATGTATGTCAGATTTGTGAAATTCAATTCATAGAAATGGTAAAATTTCATTTAAATGAAAGAGTCTGTTTTTTAACTACCACTATGTGGTTTCACTATTCATCAAAAATTGAAGTTTTTCAGAAAAATACCAAATATTCAGCCTAAGATATATTTGATATTAAAAATTCAAAAATGATGTCTATTTTTTCAAATTCTAAACATATAAGTTGAAATATTTAATTTTAAACACAATTCCCGTTATCAAAACAAATAGCGTGTTTTTAAAAAACAATAACTATCAAAAGATCGACACTTGTTTATGTCTAATTTCACAGTGAAATTAACTACAATGAACAACATTGGATTAAATGGTAAAAATATATCTATTTATACTTTAAAAACATTAAATATTATAATTTACCCATATAAATTATCTTGATGAAAAAAGTTGTTCTTAATTAAAATTTAGCGTATTTTTACAATTCATCAAAATAAGAAACTTATCAGAAAAATATCCAAAAATTATCCAAAGTAAATTATTATATCATGATTCTAAATAAGAAGTTTATTTGGTATAATTGAACTTATAAAATTTTTAAAAACTATATTTAATGTGGGTGCACCATCAATAGGCAGCAAAACTTCATTTTTTTTAAATACTAATTTTACCCGAAAATTTTATTTTGATATCATACCATGTTCTAGAAATGTGTAAGATGAATAATAATGTTATAAAATTAAAAATTAATTTAATACTATTCAAAATGGCTACTTCATAATTTTATTATAAAAATATATAATTGTATAGAGAAACCCGATATTGCATACAACACACGCTATCGATGAGGGTCGTGATTTCGTGTAATGAAAGCCAAGTCAGGGTACCGTGTAGTGCAAGAATACTTTGTTGTTGCGTATAATAGAATCCATCCATATTTTATTTATACATTGAATATATATATAGACGCACTCAATGTTGCGTAGAATGACTACTATCAAATGAACTTGAAATTATTTGTAACACAATCCAATAATAGTATTCTGTATACTGAAAGCTAATGCGGTGATGCGTATTTTACAAGATAACCTTGGTGTACTGTACAAAAGATGATATTAAAGAAATTAAAAATAATATATCTCATAAAATCTCGGGGTGTTACATTCTACCCCCCTTAAAATGAATTTCTCCCTCAAAATTCGTCGGGGTTATAAATGGTTTATTACTTGAGAGTTTCTTTCATTGAAACCCACCTCGTAAAACAGAATAATAAAACATAATTTTTAAAAGTGATGTATGAAAGATAATAGTTACCCAAATTAACTCAACACTGGGTTCCCACATAGGAGATCATAGGTGAAAATATGGATATGGAGGAGAAATCTAACCATCATGTTCTGATGGAGGGTGGTAGAGAACATGTCTATGAAAAATCCAACAATCACAAATCCATACATTTGTGATGATCTAAGGTACCATATGATTCATCGTATTTGAGGACACTAGGAAAACACTTTTGGTTTTCATGATCATTTCCCTAAAGTTGAAGAATTTGAATTAGAAGAATTACTTACTTTATTTTGTTAAAATGTCACTGTTGCACGTGCCTCGAACAATATCCACTTCATCTATTAATGAAATGAAGTTGAATTTGTATTTTGCGATGTTTTAGCAGATCATGTGATAGAATGATATGTCATTCCATCTGTCCCAAACATATTGTTAGCAAAAGTTATATACATAAGTCCATCAATGGTGATATTAATCATATATGGTTCCTAAAATGGATTTATACATCATATATCATACCACTTAATAAATTAAAACAAATTTATACTGACCAGGGACTTCCTATATATGGTATCCTGCATTTTTGTCACATAAACATTCATTACATTATACAAAACTGAGGATCTTTAAGCTTTAGTGTCTTGGAAACCAGGAACATAATACATGAAACAAAAAAATATTCTTAAACACATGAAAGGATTCTCCTTATGTTGATTCTAGGTTCATTACTGCATCGCATAACCTGGGTACATACATCAAAAGAAAGGGTGTGGAGAAGGCCCAGTAAGGGAAACAAGGGAAAAATTTAACATGTGAACTTGAGATACATCAATAAAGTCATGAAAAGAACTTTAAGGCATGAGAATGAAATCATGAGGCATACCATAATAAAAATAACGTATTTAATAACATGAAGATGTGCCTACAACATTTTAATATTTACAATCATTTCTGTTTCACCAAGGTCCATCCCCAAGGTGTCATTAAAAATTTCCAAGGTTATTCACCACTGCGTCGTTAATAAAATAGTCATCTCTAGAGATTAAGTCTTTACCCAATGCATTGGAGCGCTATCAGGGTGCACCCTTGACATGTATTTATTATCATGTAATCCCCATATATCATCATCAATCATTTCATAATCAACCCATATAGAAAAAAAGGAATGGTTTTCATTTCAGAATCATAACGTTTTAAAAACTGCTTTAAAGACATGATCTTTACATCCCTTTAAACCCATAGAAAGGGAGAGCGGGTCTCATGGACGTAAATCCTATAATTTATAATAGAAAAACTTGGTGAATATGTGAATACCCCTATTGAAGAGAGATCTTTTAGTATTCAATTAATAAAATAAAATAACTTTATAAAAAAAGAGAGATATTTGGAGATGAAAATTCTGCAGCATAACGGCTATGTTTCGAGGTTTTAGAAAACATTGAAAAGAGAGGGTACATGGGTCAAAAAATCATAAATGAACCATAAAAAAGTAGAGGGACCAAATATGATGGATATATGAACATGGTAATGAAATTTTAAGGACATAACATTTGAAATGAAAAACATGAAAGGAAGAAAAAAATTAGAATTTTTTCTTAAGAAAATCTGGCTGCCTAACAGCGTCACTTAAACTTCCACCAAAAATGAATTGACAAGATCAAATATGGTATCTCATAATATTAACATAAGAGTTAAGTATGATAGATATAGATATCATACCCCAACATAATTAAAAAGGAACTTCAAAGACTTGACATGAAAATAGATCTTGAAAACGAGAAGGGTGAAGGAATCCCTTTAAAATTCGGAAGCCTAACGTCGCCACTTAAAACATTAAAATACTGAATTGAATAGATCAAATAGGGCCTCTAATCATATGAACATATAAGATCAGTATGATAGATATAGATATCATACGCGAATATAAAAAAAAGAACTTGAATTACTTTACATGAAAATAGATCTTTGAAAAATGAGAAAGGTGAACGAGTCCCTTAAAAATTCGGTAGCCTAACGACGCCACTTAAAACATCAAAATACTGAATTGAAGAGATAAAATAGGTTATCTCATCATATGAACATAAAAGATCAGTAGTATATATATAGAGATCATACCCCAACATAATAAAAACGAACTAGAAAGACTTGACATGAAAGTAGAACTTTGAAAAATGAGAATGGTGAATGAATCCCTTAAAAATTCGGGAGCCTAACGGCACCACTTAGACATTCTTAAAATGAATTGATGAGCGAATGAGGGAGTATCTCATCATATGAACATGAAAAGGCAGTAAGATGAATATAAAAGGACATCCTCCAACATAATAGCATGGAGCATAAAAGAAATGACATAAAAGAGATTACTTGAATGAAAGAGAGAGGTAGGATCCCTTACCTTAAACGTAACTCTTAAAACACAATAGTTGAGACCTTGTGGGATTGGGAGTACCTTGGGAGGACTTCTTGGGAGGTAATGAGACCAGATCTTCGTTGGAGGAGAGTTGGGAGTCGAATGGAAGAGAGGATGGCCTGGTATTTAAAGGGAAAGTGAGGGGACAAGGCATTAATGGCCAAGGGACACCTCATTTCTGGTTTTGGAAAAACCATGGCCTTGCCCATGGTATTTTCCCATGGTATTAGCCACATGGGACACCTCATACAATAATTCATCCCCATTAGTTGACCATCCCTTAAAATATCTCATGACATCTTCATGACACAGTTATGATGTCATTTAACATACCGAAACCCTAAAACTGCATTTTTACTATTCACTAAAAATTCATTTTTCTCAGAAAAATCCCAAAATCTCACCTTAACCAAAAATAGATGCTCTGATTAAAAAAAATGGACTCCATATTATGAAAATAATTTTCTATATATTTTTAAATTAATTTAAAATAAATAAACTATTCACCAAAAATTCATTTTTTTCAGAAAATTCCCCAAAACATACCTTAGCATAATGTCAATGTTCTGAGTTAAAAAAGTCCATTTTATAAAAATAATTTTCTAAATAATTTTAATTTAATTTTTAATTAAAAAACACTATTCACCCGAAAAAACTAATACTTGACTAATAATTTATGAAATCGTTATTTAACATTTTATTGAATCACATTACTTAATCAAGGTGACTAGATTATATTAATAACTTCTTTAAGTGAGATTACTAATCCGTTTGATCACATTAGTAATCCTAAGCATAAAATCACTATTCATAATTTACTATTAATCAAAAATTAAGTTGATCTTATTAGACTATAAATTTTGTACTGAACATAATTGTAGAATACATTTTTTTTGAAAATCATTACACATTTTTCATTATTTAAGGTTTACATAAGCATTTTTAAAATATACTTTCTCTAAAATTCATCAAAAATATGCATATTATATTTATCTGGACATTTGAAAACTCATAAACATCATCATAAGAAGAAATAAAAAATTTTATTTAAAACAAAGGATTACATAAGGCAGTTACGGTCTCCTTACATAGCGCCTTAACAGACCAGCATAGGACCTAAGTGTAAGGTGTGCTAAGGTGAGAGAATCCGAGGGAGGGTCGGCCAACATCGCAGGAGTAGTAATTTTTATCAGTTTGAACATCGCACGAAGGTGATTCTGTTCTAGCTTCACATGATGATGTTCGGCTTGGGTTTGGTCCAGAGCAAAGCCCAGTGGGGCTACCTCCTTCTCAAGTTATGTTAGATGGGCTTCGATCGATCCAAGACTACTGGGTGTGGCCATCGAATCTTCTTTCTATATTAATTAACTATGATCACTTATATTTAGAGATAAAAAAATCGAAACGTTTAGTTTCTAGCTGTCATATTGACCAATGGTCATATAACAGTCAAAACCCAACAGTCTCATTTTAATCATACTCATGTTATCTAATGAAATAGTTTTTTTGAGTATAAAAATAAAATGACACATAAAATTAGGAAACAAGATTTATTCAAAATTTCAGGTCATACACTGTAGGCCTGTTGTAGGCGATAAAGGCATGTCACACTTCGGTTATGGTTTCGATTCCCGCAACCTTGTCCGCCGCAACAGGTTGTCGCCCGTCTTGTAGGTTGTCCATTTTCTAGAACTACACTATTATAAAATTAAATAAATAATTTCCAAAAACAGTTCTATCCTTAAACAGTACTATCTAATGTCCATCTTAATCCATTTCAAACTTTATGCTTATCAAAAATATTTCTGTCTGATCACAAAGTATAAAGAAAATGACTACGAGAAAGTTCATTTAACCAGCATTGAATACCTTCATTTATCCCCGATATATCATAAGATATATCTTGTTGGCCACATACCAAATATTTGAATTCCCTAATCATATATCCTCTTGAAACATTAATTACCAAATAATCTTTTTGAAAACATGAATGCTATCAATAGTGAACTCTTTCCACATACCAAAATCCCAAAATTTCTATATACTCAAACCATGATATCACTTTTTCCTTATATCAGTCATGAGATCATTAATACCATTAAATATCTCATTATCTCTTTATCCCTTCATTATGCGCATATCATCTACTTTCCAAAAAATATCTAAATAACCTTTTAGGGTTACCGGTACCATTTAACATATACTTTCAAATACTTTTGGAAAAAAAATAGTGTAACAATACTTATATGTTTCTTTATTCCATAATACCATTAAATTACCCACACAACATAACTCTTTATTAACATACAATCATTCCACTACCTTCTTAAACCATTGACCGAGCTTGAACAATTCTTTCATCTCACATATCATTTTTAGTCTCTTCATCATCATCAACATAAACACTTCCCATACGACAATGCTGATTTCTTCATGAGACTTTTCCTTAGGGCATTGGTTTGCATAATTCCCGTACATTCCACATTTAAAACATTTAACCGTTGTTGAAGTCATAGAAATTCTATGATCCTTGACCATGGTGTTAACTAATCCTTTTACATTGCAATTATTGGATTTGTGTCCATATTTTCCACAACAATATAATCTTCTAGTTCCATTGAAACATTCTCCTTGATGCCTCTTCCAACAAGATTTACTTGAGGAAAATTCAACTTTCTTTCCTCTATGATCATTATGAAACTCCATCATTCTCTAATTAACTGAGTCAGGAAACTGGAAAAAAGTTGAGATTATTGATCATATTATAAGATTGCTGATTAGGCATAATAACAATTTATGGACTTCCATATCCAATTTCATATGGTAGCTCCCAATGAATACCATTCCACTGCCTATCATATCCTCCATTATAGTGAATCTTCTTATTTCCAGGAATTTTCTAAAACCCAAAATGAATAGTGTGAGTGGAAAAAATAATACTAGAAAGACAACAAAATAAAGTTGGAATACCTTAAATATCTCACATCATATGTTTTATTCTAAGATCGTTACCGTAATTCTATGACTATAACCGATACTTATAATTTACCATAGAGACGTCCCGAGACATACCTAAGAAATATCCTTAGGTATCTCACTAAAGATTTTACATCCTAGTTTCCAAAGTTTAACTAAACCTTTCCTCTGATACCAACTGTTGAGACCCAAATCTTGGAATACATACACATTAAATAACTTTTTCGGAATACTTAATACATAAAAAAAACCAAAACTCAAGGATAATAATAGTTTAGTGTCTTTAGAAACTTGGAACCAAATCTTCTAATTGTCGTGAATGATCTTCAAAATCTCTCATAAAGATCTTCCCCTTTTGTTTTCTTACCTAATACTTTTCTTTACATCTTGGGGAAAAGAAAACATATAAAGGGTGAGCTCAAATGCTCAGTAAGGGTAAGCATGGAGAGAATAAAACATACTATATGAATTTGAACATAAAAACATGAACATAATGTTCAAACATCAAAATATATGTACGTACGCATGAATATATATATGATAGATTGATAAACGGAATGAAATACACCACTCATGGAGATGGTAGACCGTACGTACGCATGAGCGATGTTTTCATTTCCTTATTGAATTAAATGGTATTAAGTAAATGAAAAATATATGTACATAAATCCAGTTTCATTATTATGTAATATCATTCATTATTATTTCTTATATATATGTTAATATTCTTATCTTCTTATTAGTAATATTTCATTGCTACTTGTTATTCATTTGTTCATTGCATTATGTTCTTATGCATGTTTTGTCGAATAAATTCCTATTATTCTTTTTAGGTTATAGATAACTCATTTACAGAATGGTATTAGTGTAATATATATCATATTTATTCATTCAATTAATTTATATAATCATCATTCAATGATGATCATGTAGAACGAGTCACAACACATCGTGGAGACGGTAGGCCATACGTACGCACGAGTGATGATATCGTTCCCATGATAGTGGAATTTTATTTAAGTGTATGTATAAAATTTCATAATCAACATCACATTATAATTATCATATATAGTTATTCTTTACACCATTATACTCATGAAAGTAAGGTGGTGGTGGAAAACATATTACACAACGGCATGGAGATGATATTCTGTACGTACGCACGTGTGGTGATTTTGTTTTCCTTAGGATGGATATAAGGTGGAATAGGGTTGTTTCATATTTATAATAATATATCCGTAAATTAGTGATACCGATGTTATTACATTATAATGAAACCACTAAATAAGATGATATAGAAGAATAAATAAATTTGAATGAATCAGTAATGGATATTACCTCTTCTTCGACAAGCCTCTTTGAAACCTTTTCTTAGGGCACTGATGTTAGTATATGAAAAAGACCAGTACATCTAAATATTACTAGGGGAGTTGAGAAGAGTAATGGTCAGGGGTTGGATGATCTTCAAGGCTCAATGTTGAGTAAATCGAAGAGGGATGAGGTGCCGTTTTATAAGAGAGGAGAGGGGCACCTTTTGAAATTGTGAAAATATTATTTTTTTATAAATTTATCTTTGGTTTTAAAAGGTCCAAAAATCATTAAAGATGAATATAAGATGACTCATGGTCGTAATAATATCATAAAAACAGAATTTGACATGTTTTGGATAATATTTTAATCATTATAATCATATTTATTTAAATCATTTATTAATGAGGTAAATACTGCGTCATTATTGTGTCATAAATAATTTAATTTATTTGATGTCTAAAAATTATAAAAAATGAATTATTTTTAGCTTTCCAATGAATATTTATAGTCAAAAATATAATTTATATAACCCCTTATAAAAATTAATTACTAAATTGTTTTTTTAAAGTCAATTTGGTCTTTACATTAAATTAATTAATCCAAATTGTCATTATCACTACCAAGTTGCTCAATGGGGTCCAGAAATCGACCCAAGGATACCAATGGTCGGACAGTACACATACAATAAGGTTAGGACAAGTGTTAGGGTAATTTTGAATTATTATAATATTCTTTTAACCTTAAATTACCATATTTACCTTTAATCGTAGTAAATAAAAGTCAAAAGTTACAATTCAAAAAAAATTATTATCATCTTATTGAGCCAAATTTTCTTCTTTTTAACAACAATATATGTCAGATCTTTGAAATTATATTCATAGAAGTGGTAAAATATCATTTAAATGAAAGAGTCACTTTTTAAACTACCACTTAGTAGTTTCAGTATTCATCAAAAAATGTAGTTTTTCAGAAAAATACCAAAAATTCAGCCTAAGATATATTTGATATTATGAATTAAAAACTGATGTCTGTTTTTCCAAATTAAAAACATAGAAGTGGAATTAATTAATTTTAAAAGTAATTCCAATTATCAAAACAAATAGAGTATTTTTATGAAATAATAACTATCAAATATTCGGTACTTGTTTATGTCCAATTTCAAAGTGAAATTAATTCAAATTACCAACATTGGATTAAATGGTAAAAATATATTCTTTTTATACATTAAAATCATTCAATATTATAATTTAACCATATAAATTGTCTTGATGAAAAAAAAAATTTAATTAAAATTTTGCATATTTTTACTATCCATCAAAATAAGAAACTTATCAGGAAAAATATAAAAAATTTATAAAAAGTAAATTTTTATATCATGATTCAATAGAAGAATTTTATTTTGTAAAAATTAACTTATAAACTTGTCAAAACTAGATTTGATGTTGGTGCACCATCAAAAGGTGGCAAAACTGCATTTTTTTAAAAATACTAATTTGACCCGAAAATTTTATTTTGTTCTCATACCATGTTCAAGAAAATGTGTATGATGAATAATAATGTTATAAAATTCTAAATGTAATGAAATACACTGTTCATGGAGATGGTAGACCGTACGTACGCATGAATGCTATTTTAGTTTCCTTATTGAATTAAATAGAATTAAGTAAATGAAAATATATGTACATAAATCCAGTATCATTACTATGTAATATCATTCATTATTATTTCTTATATATATGTTAATATTTTTATCTTCTTATTACTAATATTTCATTTCTACTTGTTATTCAGTTGTTCATTGCATTACGTTCTTATGCATGTTTTGTCGAATAAATTCCTATTCTTCTTTTTAGGTTATAGATAAATCATTTCCCGAATGGTATTAGTGTAATTTATATCATATTTATTCATTCAATTCATTTATATAATCATCATTCAATTATGATCATGTAGAACGAGTCACAACACATCGTGGAGATGGTAGGCCATACGTACGCACGAGCGATGATATCTTTCCCATGATAGTGGAATTTTCTTTAAGTGTATGTATAAAATTTCAAAATCAACATCACATTACAATAATCATATATAGTTATTCTTTACACCATTATACCCATCCAAGTAAGGTGGTGGTGGAAAACATATTACACAGCGGCATGGAGACGATATTCTGTACGTACGCACGTGCGGTGATTGTGTTTTCCTTAGGATGGATATAAGGTGAAATATGGTTGTTTCATATTTATAACAATATATCCGTAACTGAGTGATACTGTTGTTATTACATTATAATGAAACCACTAAAGAATATGATATAGAATAAGAAATAAATTGGAATGAATCAGTAACGGATATTAACTCTTCTTCGACAAGCCTCTTTGAAACCTTTTCTTAGGGCACTAATGTTAGTATATGAAGAAGACTAGTACCTCTAGAATATTACTAGGGGAGTTGAGAAGAGTAATGGGCAGGGGTTGGATGATCTTGAAGTCTCAATGTTGTGTAAATCGAAGAGGGATGAGGTGCCCTTTTATAAGAGATGAGAGGGGCACCTTTTGAAAGTGTGAAAATATTATTTTTTTATAAATTTATCATTCGTTTTAAAATGTCCAAAAATAATTAAAGATGAAGATAAGATGACTCATGGTAGTAATAATATAATACAATCAGAATTGGACATGTTTTTGATAATATTTTAATCATTATAATCTTCTTTATTTAAATCATTTATTAATGAGGTAAATACTGCATCATTATTGTGTCATAAATAATTTAATTTATTTGATGTCTAAAAATTATAAAAAATGAAATCTTTTTAGCTATCCAATGAATATTTATAGTCCAAAATATATTTTATATAACCCCTTATAAAAATTATTTACTAAATTGTTTTTCTAATGTCAATTTGGTCTTTACATTAAATTAATTAATCCAAATTGTCATTATCACTACCAAGTGGCTCAATGGGGTCCAGAAATCCACCCAAGGATACCAATGGTCAGACACTACACATAAAATAAGGTTAGGACAAGTTTTAGGGTAATTTTGAATTATTATAATATTCTTTTAACCTTGAATTACAATATTTACCTTTAACCGCAGTAAATAAAAGTCAAAAGTTACTATTAAAAAAAATTATTTTCATCTTATTGAACCAAATTTTATTCTTTTTAACAACAATATGTGTCATATATTTGAAATTATATTCATAGAAGTGGTAAAATTTCATTTAAATGAAAGAGTCACTTTTTTAACTACCATTTAGTGGTTTCACTATTTAATCAAAAAATGTAGTTTTTCAGAAAAATACCTAAAATTCAGCCTAAGATATATTTGATATTATGAATTAAAAAATGATCTCTATTTTTTCAGATTAAAAACATAGAAGTGGAATTAATTAATTTTAAAAGTAATTCCAATTATCAAAACAAATAGAGTGTTTTTATGAAATAATAACTATCATAAGTTCGACACTTGTTTATGTCCAATTTCAAAGTGAAATTAATTCCAATGACCAACATTGGATTAAATAGTAAAAATATATTCTTTTTATACATTAAAATAATTCAATATTATAATTTAACCATATAAATTATCTTGATGAAAAAATTTGTTTTTAATTAAAATTTAGCGTATTTTTACTATCCATCAAAATAAGAAACTTATCAAGAAAAATATAAAAACATTATACAAAGTAAATTTTTATATCATGATTCAATAGAAGAAGTTTATTTTGTAAAATTTAACTTATAAACTTGTCAAAAAATAGATTTAATGTTGGTGCACCATCAAAAGGTGGAAAAACTGCATTTTTTGAAAAATACTAATTTTACCCTAAAATTTTATTTTATTCTAATACCACGTTCAAGAAAATGTGTAAGATGAATAATAATGTTATAAAATTCTAAATGTATTGAATACTATTCATAAAGGATAGTTCATAATAATATTATAACAATATATCATTGTTTAGTGAATCCCGGTATTGCGTACAACACACGGTATCGAGGTTGGTCGTGATTGCATGTAATACAATCCAATTATGGGTTCTGTGTATTGAAAGACTCCTTTGTTGTTGCATATAATAGAATCCATCCATATTTCATTTATAAATTGAATATATTCATATATATATAAAATCAATGTTGCATAGAATGACTACTATCAAACGAACGTGAAATTGTCTGTAACACAATCCAAGAATAGTGTTCCATATATTGCATGCTAATACAGTGTTGCGTATAGAGAAAGATAATCATGGTGTAGAATAAAACAAAACATATGGATGAAAAAAAAATCTCCTAAAATCTCAGGGTGTTACGGAGAGTTTATTCAGAAAGGTGAATGGGATGTCCTGGAAAGTCGAGTTAAACCCGATCATCGTGGGCTCTATGGGATGTTAACCTTGATTCCGAGTTTACATCAATATGGTCTTAAAACACATCAAGAAGATTTTCCACTTGTTTTTGATCATTTTAGGGATTTATTCTTGGATGAATTTTCCATAGTATCTCTAGTGGTAAATGTATTGTTATCTATCGAGCTAGTGTAAGGATATACATTAGTACAATTCCACCTGACTAGATGGATAATTCTAAGATACGTGATGTCAATAGGAATTAAGAGGATTTATACAATAGTGGGTTAATTTGACAAAATAATTCTTTCTAGGGTTCCCTTTTCCTTAAAAAAAAGATATAACTATTACTCTATGTTTGGATTATAATAATTCAACCCAACTAACAGTTAAGAACCTGTATCCACTATCATAGATAAATGATCCCTTCGATCAGCTCATCGGAGCATCAGTTTTATCAAACACTGATTTGAGAATAGGTTATCATTATGTGAGTGTTATTCTATCAGACATACCGCACACAAACATTCATAGGAGGTGTAGTCTATATGATTATTCGTTCATGTATTTTGTTCTCATTAATGCCCTGAATGTTTTAATGGAATTGATTAACCAAGTATTCCATTCTTATCTGGATTCATTTGTGGTGTTTTTTGTATATGATATCCTGGATTATTTTCACACTCAACACAACCATGCCAAACATATTAATATCATATTGAATTCATTTAGAGAGAATCAGATATATTCTAACTCATAATGTTCTACTTATGGATGGATCAGATTTACTTCCCAGGTTAAATTGTCCCAGAGAAAAGAGTATTAGTTGTCTCATAGAAAGTAATATCTATAGATTCCTTGATGAAAACCCAGAACATCTTGAAGATATTATGTTTCATGGTGTATAATGGATATTATATGAATTTAAAACATGAATTCGTAGTCTTAGATGATCCATTTACATGATTGACCATGTTGGGTGTGAAATTTATATGATCAGATGCATTAAATTTTTCCTTTTAGGAGTTATAAGAGAGATTTAATTCAATATCGATACTGATTTTAAAAAAGACAAATAGTAGGAACATTATTTATTATTCTACATTTGGTGTCGAGCTAGGTGTAGTTCTTATGCCAAAAGATAGAGTCGTAGCATATAGTTCTCGGTATTTTAGCCCATACAAAAGTAATCACCCAATGTCGAATCATGAGATAGCTGTAGTTTTTCATGCATTGAGAAGCTTGAGACATAATATACATAGAGTGTGTATTTTGGTGTTCAAATATCACAAAAATAATCAAGTACATATTTTCACAGCTTGATCTGAATCAGAGGCTGAGAAGGTGGGTTCAGTACCCATAATATTTTGATTTTGAGCATTCCTATACACCTAGTGAAGGAAATGTAGTTGCTGATGCATTGAGTAGGAGGACATAGATACAGCAGTTCAAGAGGCTTTATGTGAGTATCATCTTGTGTATTTATTCCCTATGATGAACATAGAGGTGTAGGATAGGTATATTTATAATTTTCTATCATCCTTAGTTATGACCTCTACCATACTGGGTAGAGTGAGGATGAGTCATCTATTGGATTCTAAGGTCCTAGTCCTACAGAAGAGTGTGGTAGGTGAGGAACCACTTCTAAGTTAGACCATAGGTAACGATAAAATCTTATGTATACATGGTGGTATATATTTTTTATTTGAAATTTATTAAGAGATGATTTGATATTGTTAGTCTTCATCTTGGGTAGTGAACCCTGGCCTCACAATGATACATCAGTATTTACATCACCAATATTGGCGGTTGGGATTGAAAAGTGAACTTGTTAGTTTTTTCATGATGTGTTCCACCTATCAACTGGTAAAGGTGGAACACCCACAACCAACCAAACATTTAAAGAAACTTTACATTTATGATTGGATAAGAAATGATGATCTAATGGATTTCATGATAGGTTATCGAGTTCACTATGGGTAAATGATGTCGTATGGCTTGTTGTTGATAGGATCACAATGGTTTCCCTTTCCATATATATCAAGGATACCTTTTCAATAGATGTTATTGCGAGGGTATATATCCATGTGATAGTAAGACTTCATGGGGTCCACCATACTGTCATTTTTTATAGGGATTCATGGTTTAATTTAGTGATCAGGAAGGTGTTACTGGGGGTGTTTGGTAAATTTTTTCTTGTAAGTATATAATACCACCATCAGACCGATCTATTGTCATAATTCACCATTAATGTTCTTGAGGACACGTTCTGCGCATCCATCCTCGATTTTTGGGACACTTAGAAGAGGCATATACCACCTAGTTGAATTATAAAATAATAATAATTTTTAGTGTACTATAAAGATGGAGGCTTATGTGTATTTTTAGAGTATTCCATATTGATCAACCCAATTCTGGTTTGATGCAAGAGATTCATCGACTGATGGACATAGACTAGAATAGGAAAATATAAAGAATGTTTAGTTTATTTAGAATCATATGGATACTGTAATGTATTTACATGAATCATACAATGATTGTCTTCAATGACCTATAGAGTTTGATGTTAGAGATCAGGTATTTTTATGTTCCTTAACAATTATAGGATACTAGTGTATCATGATACCAGTTAAACAATCATCATGAAATTGAATTCTATTTGAGATTCTAGTGAGACTCGCATCGGTATCCTATCAGTTATAGTTACATCCGAGGTTCCAGGCAATGCACGATGTCCTCCATTGTGTATCATTCCAATTTGTTAGAGTGATTCCCTTGTAATGCAGTTAAATTATTGATTTACATTATTAGGTATGGACTATATAATTAAATACACCCATTGATAAATAAATAAATTTTATTAACCTTTAATTTTATGTACCCCTTGTTTGTGTTCTTTAGTTAATTAGATGACCATGGGTAGAGTGTAATCTTGATACCTTTTTAGTGTGTCATTAACCACTATCTATGGGATTTTAGATGTTGAATTTTTAATATTAAAATGAATTGAATAATAAAGGGAAAGTATGAATATGTCCCTAAATGATTTCCATGTAATTAATTATTCAATCTTGAGTTTCATCCTATTTTTACATACCCATGTGAGTGTATTAAAAAGATTATCTTTATAGGTATATCTAATTTCATGAACCATTCTATGAGGTGATGTTTAAATGATATGATCAGGGTGATGACCTTGATATAATTAAATTATCTTGAATTCATGTAATTATATTCCTTGGCTGACACACATATTCTTATTTCAACGTAATGAAAGGACTCATTTTTTACGACCTTGATTATGATCGAGGGAAACATTGAATCTTTTGTGGGCTTTAAATATAGACTCATGGGGTATGACTATTATATGATAGAGTGATATATGGAATTAACATGGATTTTCATGCATGAACACTGATGGATGTTTATTGCATCACCATGGATCATAATTGGGATCCATCATTGGACCACTATTCTCTAACTCATAGATAGATGAAGTTATACCACACCTAGGGTGATACAGGGATTTCAATGAGGAACTCAAACAATGGATCTTTACGGTGCATGGTTTATGTTTTTTCTAAATGATACCTAGAATTCAAATAAGGATTTTCATGGATACGATAAGGTTCATAATTATTTAAATAATGAAATGTTTTATATAATCTATCTACCATGTAACAAAACATGATTGGATTCAGTTAGTGTATTACATTTTATCAATGTACTCTTTAGGATTTTTTTTCACACATTTTTACAGGGGATTCATAGATATGTTCCAGTTCCCATGTAGCATTTATTAAATGAAACATAATAATTAATTGAATTTTATTAAAAACATATACATGATGGAATGTTAATTCGGAGTCACCTTTTATGGTTGAAGTAGGTATCAAAGGTAGTGTGTCCATGCGAATCCATATAAATATTAAATGTTACAATTAGTACGTCCTTTACGTGTTTTGTTACTTCCTACACACTATTATATATATATATATATATTCATTTACTACATTTAATTAGAACCTTGGGTGATTGCATACTAGGATTGTATCTCAAACCATGCTTGGGCCTCCAATGGGTACTCAGGGCAGACAATTTGGATGTAGGTGGGGAATGGATAAAACACCTACAGTTTGATATTTTCTTCTTCAATGATTACAAGTAAGGGAGATAACAAATGAGCTAATGACTTTAATGCCAGTTGTGGTATATTTTGGTCCTTTGGTAATTTTATTGTTGTATTTTACTATTGATGGATACTTGATTTGGATTTTTATAGATATATGACATGTACCATCATCATATGTAAAAGTTATTCCATCTAGTATTTTTTCCTACATCTTCCCTAGATATTTTATAATGTCTGATTGATTTTTTTCTTTTGGTACTTACCTCTTATGTTATAACTAATATGATACACTCTGTTGATGAGGGAATAGTCTCCCCAAATAGACACCCTAGTCCCTTGCTGCTAGTCATTAGCCTCTAGAGTTGGGGTGATTATTTTGATGCCATGTGTCCAACCGAGCTCGGGATATGTTTCAGTGGAATCAGGGTTGAGGATATTACACCTCTAGTATTTGGGGGGATTCATATTTATTTTTCATTTCATAAGAACTTATAAACCACTTTAAGGGTTGGAAGTCACATTCTTTGGAGGATATTTAGATTCATAGAAGTGCACCACTATTTATGTGTTAAATTATAGAGGAAAATCAGTGAGTTTTAAGTCAACGTTTCTAATGATAGATAAGTGTCTGATAATGAAATTTGAGTACATTCCATTAACTGAATATAAGAAGGAGTTTATAATGAAAAATTATATTTTGAATGACATTTGAAGAATGTAAGTTGTTTTGATGCTATTATTTAATTCATAGTGTGAAATTTTTTTAGGAACTGGTTTCTCTAGAGCCAACATGAATATTAATTGTCCATTACCATATAAAATATATATATATATATATATATATATATATGCATGATGATATCTTACCATAATAGTGTAAATAAATCACTGTAAATTATCTGCATGTTAATTTACATGGATTAAAAATTGTTTCAAAATGTTATACCAATTTCAATATATAATGAAAGTATTCATATATAATGAAAATAACCATAAAAATATGTCTTATCATTCCGATAAATTATACTATTTGGAAAAAAGAAGATATTATATTATCAATTCTTGGTGGATAATAAGCATTGAGAAATTTTATCCAGACATTCACACATGGTGATCTGATGTGAATGAGATCATGAGGCCTCACTCTCTAATAGGAACTCTAAATATATAGACTATCATTAGTCTTTCCAATATATGAGAATGTGTATTGGCATCTTGACATAATATCATTATCAATTTTTATCACACACTCACTTGCATTGTGGAAAGATGAAAACATCTACATTATTTTGATACTGTGGTCACTTACGTAAGGTGCATCAGTTGTGGCATGAAATTGATTGAATGGACATGACATGGTTTATAAACTAAAAATGGAAGAAACATCATGGTCCAAGTTGACTGGGATGTTAGTAATTTTATTAAATCCATTTCTATATTAGAAAAATGTAAATTTATCCTATACATTCATTATGTAATAAATCAAATAAGAGTGATTATACAAGGATTCCATCAAGTTATATAATATTTTCTAAGATAAAGTTATTATATTACATGAAATGTGTTCATTAGATGTTATTATTTATAAAAATAAAAAATATACCTTTATGTTTCATGATTTTTTACAAGATACATATCTTGGTCTATGAGTATGACTCATGGATATTAAAATAGGTTCTAAGAGTTTTATACCCAAAGAATGCTCAATATCATGCCAATTTCTAATGAATAAGAGTATAGACCATGGTTGGACTTATGTGGGGTTGGTTTATGTTTGAGTTTAAATGATTCCATGAAAAAATTAATTCAATATTATTCATGATTATAATTATAAGAATTGATTTTTCTAATCGGTTGATTTAGAATTAATTTTGTGAATATGATAAAATATTTAACGAATGAATATTTATTATTAAAGTTTAATATGACATTTTATAGGGTAAGAGAGTCGAGATAATGAATCATGTTTTATCACATGACATAATATTGATGTTACTATTGTTTGATAAAATAATTTCCACATTTGAGGAAGGTTTTAAGTTTCAATAATGATATTTTATAGATAATTTAGGATATTTTTCATGTATAGGGGAAATATGAATTTTAAGAAACATTAAATTCAGTATATACTTTGATAGAGTCTAAAATTCGTTTCTAATATGCATCCCTCGATTTGAAGAGCCTCTCTTACCTCCTTCATATTCCTATGGATAGAATTTTGTAATTTGAGCACTTCAATCAGTGTTTTCCTTCCTAGGAGGAACGAACAAGATCATTCAAATCATATAATGAGAGAAAGCATCATTAATTACCTACATTGACAACTATAAAACGATTGTCCAAATACACATGAGATTTTAATGTTTGTTTGGATGATCTACATGGTTCTCAATTTGGTTAAATTAGAAAAAGAACTCTCACAATGTGTGGAACATGTGTTTGATCAAAATCAAATGAGGTATGATTTCAATTTTATTTGTATGATTAATTATTTCACACAAAATCCTCATGTTGAGAACTGAGTTCTGATTAAACAGGATATGATGCAATGAGATTTTTCAAAATATAAAAAATTATGTTCCCATCCATTGACCAATTTTTCATGCATCCAAGACCAACTAGTGGTATAAAAGAAATCATATGATTGATTATGTATTCCAATAAATTATTATTTTTATTGAATTACAAATAATGATGAAATAATAGTAAAAATAAAACTAATAGTTCATCGAACAAGGGCCAGATAATAGACTTATGGTCATTCCAAATTAAAAAATATGATTTTGGTATAAAAAATTGTATTTATATAAATAAAGAACTAGGGAGGTAGGTTTGCACTACTAGCACTACCTCAAGGGATGATGGATAGTTCTAGAAGGGGTGTCTTAATCATCATAAATGTTATAAGGGACAACAAAATAAAAAATAATAGTTATTAGAAAATTAATGGGTTATGAAGACCCCAAATTTATAGATATATGATAGAAAAAATTTAAAAAGGACAATGTATAGATTATAAAAATATATAAATAAACAAATAAAAGTTGGGAATGAGAATTTTTCTTTGTGGATAGGAGTCCCCCAATATAATTGGGGGTTATTTATAACCATTCCATAAATGTCTTGCAATTGTATAATTTTTTTAATTTGGTGAGGTGCTATGTGTCACCCCCAACACCATGCATGCCTTAAAAGGTGCATAGTACAAATGAAATAGAATCCTTAACCAAAGATGGTCGGAGTGATCCTTACATAAACTATTGAGTATCATCTAATATATATAAGGGATTGAATCCCATTTAGCTGGGGTGGTGGTGGATGTAGTTCAATCTATGAGAATAAAAAAAATTCCAAATAAATCTACAAAATTTTAAAAATATGTATGAAATTTTATAAATATACATTATATAACCTAATACTTATATATAATTAATTAATATTATATGAATTTCTTTAAAATCATAATTAATATCCTAATGCGGAATTAATTCCTAAATTATTTTTATTATTCTTGCTAATATGATTTTGATTGATCATGATATTAAATTGGCCAATGTATGACTTTAAAATCAATAATTTATATATTTATTATATGTTCACATTTCATTAAAATTGTTTAATAAATGATGATCTATGTGTCTTCCCCCACATCATTATATATAAAATCAAATGCATGTTTTCGAGAGGTATTTTTTATGTTTATCCTATATTTTTGAGACTCACCCACCAACCTAAGAGTATATATTTATAATAATGATAATAAAATAATAATAATTTAATAGTAGGACTTGGTGTGGTACCATAGAAAACATTTATACATTGGATGAGGCTAGTATTATAACTCTTTTAAAACCTAACTCATGATGTTACCCCAATGGGTCTCGATTCATCCTACATTTACATGGTCGATTAACCATTTTAAAAGTCCATGATCAAGTAAATTTAATTTTAATTAAAGGTGATGTTTATAATTTTTGGGAATGTGATTAAATTTGAATCCACATAAAAAAATAAAAAATACTTTATATATAATATGAAAATGTGTAGTGAATTTTATCTGTTCAAATCAAGGTTAAGATTAGACTACAATTAAATAGAATGAGAATGAAAAATATAAAAGTATTATATTTACCTTAAATAAAAAACACTCATTGAAATTATATATTAATATGAAAGTACATTAAGTTACATATTTTTGAACAAAAATTTGAATGAGTTTCAAATTTTCTATAGTGGGTGGTGTATTTAAGGAACCAGCCTTAAAAATTACATAATATTGAGTTAAGTCAAGAATTCACATTGAGGATCTATTCAGTTTTAGAGTTTTAGATAATCAGGTCATAACTATAACATTACATCTCAAATATTACAATGTAGAAAATTCTACTATATCCAATTTTTTCAGAATATTAAACTCCTTAAATAAAATAATAATTCTTTTCATCATATAAATATTCTTGAATTCTTCATTTCTCTTACCCTTCCCTATACGCTATGAAAAACAGTCCAAAATCATAGGATGAGCCAAAAAAGATTACTAAGAGATATAAAAATATAAAGAAAACATTAGTCCATGAATACATTCAAATCACTGAAACCATATTTTCAAATCATAAAACATAATCTCTTTATCATACATCATGAAATCATAAGATTTATGAATAACACATATAAATCATACATCATAAAGGTAACTTGTGGAATCCATTACAAACATTCATTGTAGATTTCACAACTACATATGGAGTTACATTTTTAGTACCCATCATAGTATATTACATAAATCCTATTGAAGAAACATTAAAATTTACCTCCGTCACATTTCTCAACGCATTGGAGAGCTATCATGGGATCACTAGCCCTAGGATTATCATGGAACCACCTATTTACGTAAACAGTTCCAAAGAACCAAAACATAAACATAACAAATAATGGAATGATACCGTTTGCACATTGAAAAAAGAAGATATCAGTTCAAGATATAGATATAAAAAGTTGATTATCATAACCATTTTAAATACCAAAATACATAAAAATGGTATATGGTATTTATATTATTTTATAAATACTAGAACGTTTAGAGGAAGGAATTTATCAAATAATACTCATGGAAGAGGAAGAGTTGTTGTCACCATGTTTGTTAAAATGAAACATTCCATTAGTTTTTAGTAAAATAATATGTATAAAAATTATTCCCTTTAATGAAGGTAGAATTCAAAGGGGTATAAAAACTATATAAAAGAATGTTGTCTATAAATAATAATATATCTCAATTAAAGGAGATTGAGAAAAACTTACTTACCTTGTATCAGACTTGTGTTGTTCATTCATTATTTACGTGTATAATAAACTTAAGTTAATTTCTAATAGATTCATAAAACATTTCCATGTTTATTTATCCTTTTATATCACTTATTACCATGTTATAAAAACTATATAATTATTTAGGTTAGTTTCTTTCATTTTGATGAAATTTGGTACCTGAGTCAAAAATGTGAATTTTTTTAATTAAAAATTGTCTATATTGTCAAAATTACATTATCTGTAGAATTTTATTCATGATTAAAATATCATTTATATCCAGTATATATGTATTTAGAATAGTCCATAACATTTGGATATAAGAAATGAAAATCATTGTTCATGGAGATGATAATTCTTCTATACGCATGAACGCTACTTTTATTTCTTTGTCATATTTGAATGAAAACTAAATTATACATTGGTTTATTATAATTCCATTATAATAACTTATTTTTAATACGTTACAAAATTTCATTAACACCATCCTTTATACATTCCATGTATGGCATAAATGAGTCATATCACTCTGAGTGGAAGGTAGTACAGTGTTCTACAATAAGAAATTATCATATTTACCCATTATTTTTACCATAATGGTATACTAAAAATGAAGAATAACAAATCATAGAGAAACTATATATATAATAATATTACATATAAATATAGTTCCATCATAATGGACACCATGAGAGGTGGTATAGAAAAATTGAACAATGATTGTTTTGTGAGGCAGTAGTTCTCTGTACATAGAAACAGTATGATCGTATCCATGAGATGGAGGTGTGTGGAAGTGTAGTTCAAATCCATCCCTTAAAAAAATCCCAATATACTGAAGACACTGGATTTGTTATAAAATAATGGAATAAATAGAGTTTAGGGGGTTGGAGAAGGAAAATTACTGGAAGGTGCTAGAGAGAAGTCATTACATTATATCTGGTAACTTTTTTGATTGAAGCTAAAATGCATTCTTGAATTGTATTCATCTGATGTTAACAATTCTAGGAGTAATATAGGTATTTTGGGAGCATACTTTAGCTGATCCTGGAATAGAAAAAGTGTATTGAAAGGCATGAGTATGGGTTATAGTTTCTTCGCATTTATAAGACGCAGGAGGGTCACATAAAGAATATCATGAAATATTATTTTATTATAAATTGATGTTTGGTTTCAAAAGGACACAATTTAATTTATTTCAGAGATAATATGATTTGGGGTCAATAAATCTCAGACAATAGGTTTTATACAAGTTTTGGTTTCCTGTTTAAGTTTAACTTTTAACTTTAACCCATAGTTAACTAATTTGACACTTACCAAGTCTTATTTTATATTAATACTATATAGTTAATATAGTAACTATAAAATTCCAATCAAACATATAGTGGTTAATTAATGACGTGTTAGGAATTATTTAAGTCATTTTGAAAAATCCTATATTTTTTGGTATATTATTCATTTTATAATACAATAATTAAAAAAACCCATTTAGGTCAATTTATATAATTTTATTATCATGACGTTTAATAAATCCATACGAACATTATTATTTAAAAAAACCTTCTTTAATTCAACAAAATCGTGTCATAATTTCCCCTAAAATTTTTGTATGCCATAATATGTTTCAAAATAAATTTAGTTAAATATTAATATTTTCATTTATTTAAATCATTCATTAATAAGATAATCATCACATTATCATTCTGTCATTAATATAAATATTTATTTGATGCCTAAAAAATAAAAATAAAATACCATGATGCAGGAAATAATTTCATCTTTATAATTACTATTTATAATCATAGAGATCACTTATATAAGTCCATATTATATTTTAAGTAAAATATACATTTTTTAGGTTATATTTTACTTAACATTAAATTAAAAATATTTTAATGTCATTTTAACACGGAAGTGGTTCTATGCGGTCCTAAAATAGACCCATGGATTCCCATGGTCAGAAATATATCATCCAAGAAGGTTAGGACATGTGATATGGTAATTTAATATTATTATAATATTATTTTTTACACATATTTACCTGATTTACCCATTAACCATGGTCAATAAAATATGTACGGAAGATACTTTTCATAATGTCTAAAAATGAAAGGTACATATTTACACAATTTCAACCACAAAATTCTAAATATGGAATACATTTTTCTATATTAAAATCATAGAAGTTAAAGAAAAAATTTAAAATTTATTCCCATTGTCAAAACTAAAAACTGTGATTTAATGTAGTAAAAAAAACGAAAAATTTGACATGCGTTTATGTCCAATTTAATGTTGAAATTAATTTCAATGAACAAAATTGGATTTAATTAAAATAATAATAATCCAATTAAACTTGAAAAAAAATTATAGGATAATAAAAATATATAAATAAATTAAATTAAAAAGGCAGCTTTGAATTAAAATGTAGTATTTTGCAGTATTCATTAAAAATGTTCTTTATCAGAAAAATACAAATAATTTACCCAAATTAAAATGTGATTTCACTCTTCTAAAGAAGAAATTTATTTCTTCAAAAGGAATATATAATAGTTAATAAAATGGATTTAAAAGGGTTCTCCATCAAAACGTGGTAAAACGACCTTTTAAAGAATATAAGATTATTTCATGCTTAAAATTTGATTCATTCCAATTTTAAGCCATTAAAATTTATTGGATTAATGTAATGTCATTTAAAAAACATGTATAATAATACTTTTTTTGTTATGTTCATTCCCACCAATAAAATGGCTCTGTGTTAACATCCATTTAAAAAAATAATAATAATATATTAGTTTTTTGTATAACTCAACGTTGTGTGCAATGTAATATTTTGGAAAAAGTTATTGTTGTGTGTTGAGTATACTATCATACATAACATACATATTAAAATAACATTAATATTTAATTCACAAGTATTAATAATTATGAATTTTTTTATCCATTATATACCTGGGATGTTGCATTCTTCCCTCCATTTGGGAATTACATCCCCAAAATTTTATTCACATATCAAATAAGTGGGGGTACCTATCCATTATAGAGTTATCAGATTCCCATGTTGCCACTCCAACCATTTAATTTTTCCAAAAAAACATTATCGGATTAATTACCTTATTCCGCAACACATACTCTCTTTGTTCAAAAATATGGACTGGTTGTTCCTCATAAGAATGATTCTCATCCAACATAACTACCTCTGGACTCAAACATGAGATGGATCTGGAATATACATTGTCAACTTTGAAAAATGAAAAAACAATTCTCTCCCTAGGATAAACATGGGGTAAAGGAAATTTTTAGGCAACATATCCATGTTTAGCTATGATTTCATAGTTTCTTATGAGCCTCAAACTCATCTTCTCCTTTTTACCAAAATGCATCACACTTTTCCATGGAGAATATTTGAGAAAAAAATATTCACCATCCTAAAAACAAAGATCCTTTATCTGGTTACCTTCATAACATTTCAGCATGCTCTGAGCCATTATCATGAGCTTCGGAATCAATTGAAATTTTTCTGCCATCTCTTCTACCAATTCGGGTCCCATCAACATCCTTTCCCCTACATTAACCCAAAAAAGCTGTTGACTAACACTGATTTCCATATAAATCATCAATTGTTTCCATGTGTTACTGGAATAAAAACTATTTTTATAAGGAAACTGAACAAAAGAAAAATGTTGGTCCAAACATCCCTAGTTATCTTTTGAACAAGCTTGTATCATAACTTCAATGGTCTGAGTTTTTTGTTCATACAATACATCTAATTATAAATAAAAATATGTACAAAATTTTAATTCTGCACTTAACGACTTCTGAAGACCCTTCCAAAGGTTAAAAGTGAACATGGTGTCACGACTAGATACAATAGAGAGGAGAAATCAATGAAACCTAATTATCTCTTTAACATACAACCATGAAATTTGATCTAGATACAATGTATCTCGAATAGGAAGGAAATGAGGATATTTAGTCAATCGATCAACAATATATCAAATTGCATTTTTACCCCAAGAAGTCTTTCGTATTCCGACAATAAAATCCATGGATGAATTTTCCCATTTCCACTCTAGCATCAGTAAAGGATGGAGAATACATTTCAGTAACTGTCCCATTGCTTTAACTTGTTGACAAGTCAAACACTTCCCAGTAATGTTATTAATATATCATTTCATTCTATCCCACCAGTAATAATTCTGAAGATCTCTTTACATCTTAGTACAACCAGGATGAACTGAGAATGGAGAACTAGGATATTCGCCTAGCAACTCTTTCTTCAACTATAAATCATAAGGCACACATAACTGATTTCCAAACAACAAAAAAATAATCAATATAAATTTCAGAAACTTTTCATTTTGAACCAATTTTTCCTTTTACCGCAACACACTATCTTCTTTCTGTGATAGATTTGTTTTTTATTATAACAAATATTTCACAGCCCCTTAAAGCATAAAATAAAGATATTCCCTACACCAAATAAATACATTCCAACATTCATCAAATCAAAAACCAATGGATCTCGTTCCAAACTTTACATTTATAATATAACATTACTACTTTGGATAAAAGCATTAGCTACTTTATTTTTCATTTCCTGGATGGTAAAAAATCATGCAATCATAACCCTTGATTAATTCTAGTCATATCATCTATATCATGTCTAATTTCTTCTTAGTGAATATATACTTAAAACTCTTGTGAACAGTACATATTTCATACTTCATTCCATACAAATGAGGCCTCTAAATTTTTAATGCAAAAACCAAAACATCTAATTCCAAATCACCTGTAGGGTAATTTAACTTATGTGGTTTCAACTGACGTAAAGTGTATAAAATTACCTGATCATTCTTCATTAGGACATAACCAATACCTTTCAATGAAGCATCATTGTTGATAACAAACCCATCATTTCTATAAGGAAATGACAATACTCAATCATTCGCCAATCATCTTTTAAATTCCTAAAAAAAACATCACAATCATTTGTCCAGATAATTTTAATACCTTTGCGAGTTAATTTATTTAGTGGTATAGATTACTATGCAAAATTTTCAGCAAACCTCTAATAATAAAATTAAAAACCAAGAAAACTACGAATCTCGGTTAAATATAGGGGTCTTGGACATTCTTTATCAAATTTTTTATTTAGCTGGAAGAAAATTAATTCTTTCTTTAAAAATAGTGTGACTATGGAATGAAAGTTTTTTTAACAAAAACTCACAGAATCATTATTTCCCATATAGTTTATTTTTTTAAGGTTTGAAAGATAACCATTAAACGACATTCATACTCCTATTTAAATTTAGAAAATACAAAAATATCATCAATAAACACAACTATAATCTTATTCAATAAATCAAGAAATATTCTATTCATAAGTTCCATGAATACAGTAGGTGCATTGGTTATCCTAAAAGGCATAACTACAAATTCATAATGGATATATCTAGTACGAAATGCAGTCTTTGGAATTTATGATTTCTTTACTTTCAACTGATGGTACTCCAACCTCATGTCAATATGCAAATCATTCTGAGCTCTCGGGAGCAGATCAAACAAATCATTGATATGAGGAAAAAAATACTTGTTCTTAATAGGGATATTATTCAAGGCCCAATAATCAATACAAAGTCTCATTCAACCATCTTTCTTTTTATCAAACATGATAGGAGCACCCCATGGTGATGTTCTAGGTCAATTGAATCCTTTATCTAATAAATACTACAATTTCTTCTTTAACTTTAAATGATCAATTTCAGCCATTCGAATAGGGGGTATTAAAATTGGATTATCATCAAGAACTAAGTCAAATGTAAATTAAACTTCCCGGTCCGGAATTATACTAGGTAACTCATCAATAAAAACATCAAGATACTCATTTACCATTGAAAAATCATTTATCTAAACAGTTTCATTTTTTCAACAATATGTGAAACATAACATTTAATTCCGTCTTTTAGTAGTTTCTCATATTCTTGATATGTTATCAAAAGTAAGGGTTCATTCATGTATAAAAACATAAATTATTTATGAAAATAAACCACATTAGATATATATTCAATCTTAACATGACAAATGGAAAGGAAATAAATGACCAAAATAACATCAAACAGTACTAGAAGAAAAACAATAAGGTTTACTGTTAGATTCATTCTACACAGAAGTACATGAAGGCTTTGATAATTTATTTTTATCTCAACATTTCCTCTAGAATTTTTGACCTCATGTTTAGGATTCATTCCTTGAGATAGAATTCTAAAATTACTGGAATATTTATAAGAAATTAAATAATCTTTCGACCCTGAATTAATCCACCCATTGGCCTAATCAAAATAAAGAAATATTGTACATGATATTAAATCATTTGATGTCACAACATCTGTTAGAGTAGTTTCAAAGGATTTTACCACCCCTTTCTTATTGTAGCCAAGATGTATTCCCTCAGTTGAATTCTTCATTGGAAACTAATTTTCATAATTACCCATATCATTTCACTTAAAACATTTTACTGACTGTAAATCAGAATCTGTCTTACCAATACCCTAATCTTTTTCAGTGCAATTATGAGGCTTATGTGACATTTTACCCCATCGATAGCACATACCGTAATTCTAAAGACATTACCCATTGTTATTTTTAACACAATTTTCAAAAACAATAAATTTATGTTTCATACTATCAGACATTTTTGAAGAGTTCTCACCTCTTTTCTGCTTCCTAGACCTCTTATTCCGTTGTTTTTCAAAAAACTCCTGATCATCGAAAAAATCCATTTCCGCCTTCTCTGCACATCAAACATGTTTTTCATAACATTGAAACTCACATGTAGTGATATACCTTCAATATATTGGCTTTAATCCTAAGTAAAATGACTGATTTTACTATCAAGATCACATATGGAATTTGGATCATACCTTTCCAGTGGAGTGAATTTCTCTTCATAAGTAGCCACTGAGTCATCCTCCAGCCTCAATTCCAATAATTGTTTTTAGATCCAAATCCAAACCTCCTTAGGAAAATATTTCACAAGAAAAAAACCTTTGAATTGAACCCAATCAAGAGAGTCAATATCCTCACTATCCCTAAAATTTATAACCATTGAAAACCACTTATCAACTTCACCTTCAAAATGGTAAATAGAATGCGTAACCTTTTGATATTCTAAACACCCCATGTCATCGAAAATATTTTCTAGTTCTTTAATCCACTATTCAGCAAGAACATGATCAGATGATCTTCTGAATAATGGGGGATGTTTCCTCATGAAATGATCCACTACCGACATGTTCCTCAAAAGTTGATCCAACTGATCTCGTACATGGGTACCACCACTATATATAGCCTGATTCATCTATTTCATCACTGCAAAAAAAATTATGTTTTGATTCTGACTATCTGAGGATGATTATTTGGATGGTTGTTTTACACTTGATGTTGTCCCATCATAGTTTCCATGTTTTCTCTAAGGAAAACTATAATGAACACAAAAACATCATAGGAAAATCGATATGGTAATCCTAAAATTCCATATCATTTCAATCATACCATAATGTAAAAATAATTAATGGATATTAATTTAATAGTATCATTACTCTTAAAGATGTCACACCCAACCATTGATTAATATTGTAAGACCCCAACCTTAAACATTTCATAATCTTGAGTTAATTCAATAAATCACAATTAGGATGTTCTTAGGTTTATATTTTTAAAGAATTAGGTTATAACTGTTACATTACATCTCAAATATTACAGTGTAAACACTTTTACTCTATAATATTTTTTCACAATATTAAAACACCTTCAATAAAAAATATAATTTTTTTCTTTACATAAATATTCATAAATTCTTTTTTTTTCTTACCCTTCATTTTAACATGTGAAGAACATTTCAAAAACATGGGATGAGAATAAAAATATCATTAATGGATATAAAATAAAGAAAGAAAACATGAGTCCATGAATACATACAAACCAATGAAACCATAATTTATAATCATAAAATGTATGCTATGTGACATAATTAATGAAATCATAAGATTTATGAATAACATGTAGAAATCATAAATCATAAACGTAACCTGTGGAATCCAAAACATACTTACATTATAGCATTCACAACTACATATGGTGTTATGTTTGAAATACCCAACACAGTATATTCCAAAAATATATTAGGGGAAACATTAACATTTACCTCCTTCACTTTACACAATGCATTGTAGATCTATCTCGGGTTCACCCACCCTAGGATTATCCTGGAACCACCATTATACATATACAATTCCCAAGAACCATAACATAACCATATCAAAAAAATGGAATCATATCATTTCCATGTTGTAATAACATGATATCAAATCAAGATATTGACATAATCAATCCATTATCAAAACCATTTTCAATACCAAAATATATAAAAATAGTGTATGGTATTTATTTTCCTTTTAGAAACACTAGGACATGTAGAGGAATCAAAATATCAAATAATTCTCACAGCGGTGGAAAGGTTGTTGTCACCGCATACGTTAAAAATAAAAATTGCCTTTGATATTTAGTAATATGCTACATAGAAAAAAGATACCCTTTGAATGAAATTAAAAATCAAATGGGTTTAAGGACCATATAAAATCAAGTTTTGTATAAATCAGAATTTTCCTCACTGAAATGAGATTAATATAAAATCAATTACCCGGTATCTGACTTGTATTGTTCATTCTTTATCTCCCTGAATAATACACATAAGTTGATTTAAACTTAATTAACAATCTTCTTCATGTTTATTATTTCTTTTATCTCACTTATTACAATGTTATAAACATTACATTATTATTTGAGTTAATATCGGTCGTTTTGCTGATATTTGGTACTTGATTCAAAAATAAATTTGTTATAATCACAAAATGTTCACGTGGTAAAAATTAAATTATCTCTAGAATTGTATTCATGATATAAATATCATATATATCTTGTATATTTTTATTTATGATAGTCCATAACATTTGGATATAAGAAATTTAAAGCTCCGTTCGTGGAGACAGTTTGTCGAACGTGCGCATGAACACTACTTTCATTTATCTTTTATATTTTAATGAAAACTAAATGATACATAGGTAAATTATAATTGTAGTATAATATCATATTTTATATACTTTAAATAATTTCACTAAAAAAATACGTTATATATTCAATGTATGGCATTAACGATCCATATAATTTTGAGGGGGCGGTAGTGCGCACGTCTTCAAATTAAATTATCGTATTTACCCATTATGGAAATGATAAAAGTATAATCTAAATGAAAAATACATAAGAATAGAGAAAATATAAATATAATATATATCATATATAAATATATTTCCATAATAATGGCTACCATGAGAGGTGGTAAAGAAAAGTTGAACAATCAACATTTCATGAGGCAGTTGTTCTCCATACATAGAAACAATATGTTCGTATACAATTGATAGAGGTGTGTAGGATTGTAATTTGAATAATTCTAATAATATAATTATTTTGTATTGAGAATAATGGTTTTGTATTAAAATAAGGAAATAAAAAGAGTTTAGGCGGTGGGAGAATGAAAATAAATGGAAGAATATTTAGAGAAGATGTTACCATAAATCGGGTAACACCTTTAGATTTAAGCTAAAAGTCCTTCATGAATTTCCTTCATCCCAAGAAAAGTTTTAAAGGGGAAAGATATGGATTTTGGGAGCTTATTTGGGTAGATTTTGGATGAGCCAATGGGGAATGAGAGGTGTGGGTAAGGGTTAGAGTTGATTCTCTTTTATAAGAGTAAGGAGGGGAACTGAAGGAATATCATGAAATATAATTTAATTATAAAATATATTTTGGTTTAATAAGGTCCCAATGTAATTAATTTCATATATAAGATGTTTTTGGGTAAAAAAAATCTCAACCAATATGTTTAATAGAAGTTATGGGCTCATGTTTAACTTTATCTTTTAGCTTTATCCCTTAATTTACTAATTTTACTCTTACCATGTCTTCTTGTATATTCATAATATATGGTTAATATAGTTACTATTAAATTCCAATATAACCTCTAGTATTTCATTAATGATAATTTAATCATTAAATAAGTTATTTGGAATAATCATAGTTTTTTAGGACTGTTATATCATTTAATAAAATATTATTTGATTAAAAAATTCTTTTATGTCAATTTATAAACTATTCATATCCGAAGTTTTAAAAAATACACAACAACTTTATTATTTCAGAAAAAAATAATTAATTCAAAGATAAGAAGTGTTATGTATCCCTAAAATTCATGTATGGAAATAAATGTTTGAAAAAAATTTATTTTAAAATTTATAATCTCATTTATTTAAATCATTCATTAATTAGGTAATCACTACATCATATTTGTGTCATGCATATATTTATTTATTTTATTTCTAAAAAATATAAATAAAATAACATATTGTATGAAATAATTTTATATTAATATATACTGTTTATAGATGTAGATATCACTTATATAAGACCATATAAAAATCGTTTTTGTAGAAGATAGATATTTATGTTATATTTTCCTAAACATTAAATTAATAGTTATTAAATGAAATTTTCACACACAAGTGGCTCCATGGTGTCATAAAATCGACCTAAATATTCCCATGGAAGGAAATATGTAATATAATATGGTTAGGATATGTTTTAGGGTAATTTAAAAAAAATTTAATATTTTTTTAACCATATTTACTAGATTTACACATTAACCATGGTAAATAAAATATTTTTTGAAGTTACTATTCACAATGTCAAAAAATAAATGGTACCTATTTACAAAAATTGGAATTCCTAATTAAAAATATTTAACCAATTTTTTCAAATTCAAAACATTGAGGTTTCAAAAATTAATATAGATTTAATTCCATTTGTCAAAACCAAAAAGAGTGTTTTTAAGAAGTAAAAACTACCAAAATATTGGCATGTGATTATGTTTAATTTAATGTTAATATTAAGTCTAATGAAATAAATTTCATTAAAGTATAAAATCACAATCCATTTATATTTAAAAAATTTTAAATGGAAATATATCTATATTAATAAATTAGATGAAAATACTGTTTTTTAATTAAATTAAGTATTTTCACAAATTCTTTAAAAAATTCTCTTCATCAAGAAAATAACTAAAATTTACCGAAATTAAAATTTGATGTTAAAATTATAAATAATATGTTTATTTTTTAAAATTATGTATATAAAAGTTTCAAAAAAACAATATTTAAAATGGGGTCTCCATACTAAGCATGTAAAACGATCGTTTAAAGAATATTATAGTATTTAATGAAAAAAATAAAACTAATTGTTAACTTAATCCTTTAAAAACTATTGGATAAATATATAGAAATTTTAAAAACATGTATAATCATATTTTAGTTAGTTATATTCATTCTCACTAATACAACGGTTATCCATTAACTACCATTTAAAATAATAATAATAATATATTATTTTTTGGTATATCACAACATTGTGAGCAACCTAAGATTTTAGAGAAATAAGTTGTTTCCTGTTGAGTAAACTGTTAGACATAAAATCCCATTTAATTTAAAATTAATAATTAATTCACAAATATTAATAAATATGAAAATGCAATTTTTTTATTTACATGGGATGTTACAGTGTATCCTCACATTAGGGAGTTATATCAAAGAGTGGTGAGGTAAAGTATCAACAATTGGCATCAAAGAAATAGTCATAAATATATTGGTGTAATTTTAGAGATAGTAATAGATTAATAAATGGTTAATATTTTTCGGATATGGGACAATACATGATTTTTCATGGATCCATGAGTTAGTGAATTGTCCCACCAAATGTTTTCCTTGAAAGTCTTCAAGTGGCAGTGTGTCTATAGTGTCTACTATCAAAATATAATATAAGGATCCATTCCTAAAGAAAAATAAATTTTATAATTATAATGAATAATGTTTTTTAAGATTAGTAGGATTAGATAAAATAGTAAAATAAAAAAAGTTAATGAATCATTAATGACAACAAAATTTGTAACCAAAATAAAATTAATAATTTTTATAAATTAATTTTGTAGAAAATGGACTATGGTACCACATGAAAACTGTATTAAATACTGGAATAAAAAAATTTCAAAATTAGAAAAAATATGGTATGGGGGTGTAATCTATTGTTCATATTACTCTGATATGAAAGAAAATTGTATGTGTTGGAGATTCCATTACCTATTATATCACATCACAACTAATGTCTGGGTGAAAATGAATGTTAAATGACAAACATGGATAACACATTTGACGATTACATGATAATGCGATCATTATTGTATGGTTACTTTCAAAAGATTCATTATGAAATGGATGGGTTTATATTTTTATATAATATTATAAAAAATCAGTGGAGAAATTCATGCTAGAAAATTAAAGGATATGATTACACTGAACACATTTAAATTAAAAAATAGAATCCATGATCTTTATGTAGATCCCATTATATTAACCTTATCAACTAGTTACTATGGTTTCAATTAAAATTATAAATGTAGTGGCATGGTGAAAATAATTAATATAATCTTATTAAGCTTCTCTGAGTTTATAAGAACATAAAGGATATTAAATTGTTTGTACTTATTGTAAAAAAATTGAAATATATGGTTGAAAGAAAATAATGACAAATTATATTTTGAATGATCTTTTAAAACATATTTATTAATAAACTAATTTTTTATATAGATGCCATTTAAAATTTTTATATATGTTTCTCATATTTCAAAAAATAATTTATAGAAGAGAAATAAAAATGAATTGTAGTAGATTCGTTAAAAGGAAATTCCTTCATCTCTATTCATCATTTCAACTGAAATTTATATATTACATCTTGAGGGTTAGATACTATATGTTTGTTAAAAAATTTATCAAAATATTTTAATTTATTAGGTTATAATATATTATATGGTGTAAATATAATTATCTATGTACAAAAGTAAGGGTTATTCCTATATAAGTAGGGAGAAAACTCAAACATCTATTTTTTCCATGTTGATTGATTTTATGTAAGAAATTGTTTTCTTTCTAATATTACAAAATATTTATTTTCATGTGTTCATTGGACACATCATGAAATTGAATAATTTTATGATGACTGTTGTTTGTTGTGTCTCATACTAAACTAATGGTCTAGTAATACATAAATCCTAAGATATAAATTGAAAAATTAAAATATAGGAATAAAAAATAGATAGTTTTGTAATGATAAAACTTATTAATGAAAATAAAAAAAATGAAATTTCATGAAAATATAAAGATGGGTGTTATTAATCTAAATGATAAAACAATCATTGGAATTAGACATCATTTCTTATATTGTATCATGACTTAGACACATTATCCATTAATGTATATAAACTAATAGATATTCAAGATCTAGTTCAATAAGATATGTATTAACTATTTCATGTGGATTCTTGAGGTAGAATTTTTTATTATTAGTAGAAAAAACAATTTTTTTAAATGAATAGATCCCTTATTTTCAAAAATACAATAATTTGAACCCTTAAATAAACCAAAGGCCTAATGTCTCGAAGTCCCATTATAATTTGAAGTAATGAAGGTCCTATGAATGGAAGGACATGCCTATAAATCTATACATCTCATCAATATTCCATTATTTTCACTGTGATTTACCCCATACCATTAGTCATTTCATTACAAAACCCCATAATGAAGACATAATAGAGCAACCATATTTTACTCAGTGTCTAGTTAGAGGGCCATATGGCATGTTCTAGTAAACCCATCCATAATAAAAATAAAGAGTGGATTTATTCCAAAACCCTCATTTCATTGTACACATAAGACCTATTTTGGTATAATTTTTTTATCAATAATGATACATAATTTTACTCATTGATCATTAAAATAAATTTTCGATTTATTCCTAAAATAAAATCTCATTATACATATCAAATCCATGGTGTATCTACAATGCGGATCTGTTATGAGATATATATGAATTGAAAAGTCCACGATAATATTTTCAAAAAAATTATCCACAAATAGTGGTGTTAACCCTTAACCATATACCACCTATAATACGAATGTAAATCATATGTGTAATAATATGAAGAAAATAAATTATGTCACAAAACATTCTGTTTAGATGAAACGATGTAGTATTGTATAATTAATTTTTTAAAAGGATTCCATGGCTAGGAATGTATATCTCAGTGGGAAGATTGTTATGGGGTTTGATGAGATAATAAATCAGTTTATTCATTATTCTCAATGTCAGAATATACATCATATGGAAGTTATAAGATTATTGGTATTGTTTTAATTTTTTTTAAATGGAATGGACATAAACTTAATTTTAAATAAAAAAATTAACAATTTTATTCCTCTTAAATATTATGATTAATTTTTTTTCAAATTATAGGGAAAATAAACATTAATAGGCATTTTTTAAAATAATATTCTAGTAATATATCAAATTAACTAAAATACATACTATATTGAAATATAGGTTGCATTTTTGAAATAAATACAATCAGTATTTTTATTACTCATGGATATTTTAGTTAAACCAAACTATAGACTAACTAAATTAATCACTTGAAGGAGAAAATGAAAAAACTGTAGTTAAAAAATAATGATTTTTATTAAATATGGTGTATTAGTTAGAAAAAAATGTACTCCTTTAAAAAAGGATTTATTAAAACCTCACATTTAAACAAATGTGAAAGGTATATCTATATATATGATATAAGGTATTCATGAATTCAACATATCATAATTTATCCAAAATTTCATACCTATAAGCAGGTTTATCTTCTTATGCATTGAATACATTTATTATATCTATTGATAGGGGCACAATTGCACACACTATATGTACTTGAGATCTCTCTTCCTATACATAGATTCCATAATGCATAAAAATATTCATCATATTTGAGGTATATATTATCCAATGTTATGATAAATGATAGAATACAATAGTAACTAAAATATACATTTTATTGAAAAGAAGTTAGTAGAACACAAATAATGATTATTAGTAATTTTTATTAATAAAAGAGATAATAATGTTGTTGAACTTCAGAATATCTAAACTATACAAACTGAACCAATAAATAAGAAAACAATAATTCAGAATAAATAAAATTGAATATTAAAAACAATTCATGAAGTATGAGATAGAAATAAAAATAGTAATTTGTAATGTTATTTATTAAAACCACATTTTAAATTAAAATTCAATGGTGGATCTATAGACCTGATTTTTGATACAATAAAACTAAGAGGGTTATAATAATATAAATTTAATAAATTAATTTTGATTAAGGTTATACCAATTTTTTTAGTGATCATCTAGAGCTTATACATATGTATTTCTAATTGAAAACGCATCTTTAATTTATTACTATATTCATTTCACCCAGATACCAGTATTTTTAGTTGTAATAACATGATACTAATCATAGAAATAGGATAACTAAGATATTATCTAATATATTTGGGAAAAATGAGCTACTAGTTTTGTGGTGTAAGTAATATAGGAAAATTATGATATGGGTGATTAGTTTCTTTTAAGGTAAGGAAGAAAGACCTATTCTTTAGGATATGATAATATGGAACCTTAAAATAAGTATAATTTTATATAACCTGATATTATGTTTGTAGATTTACCATTCACATTGGTATAAATTGAAACTTTTTAGACATTATTTTTGTGTATTTTATTTTTAAATATATAATCAAATTTTTATTTTCTTCTTTTCATGAAGAAAATGTTAGTTTAAAATTAAATATGAAATAATAAATGATTTTATCATTCCTTTGTACATGATATGTTCATTCGTAATTTGAAATGAGGATTCTTAAATACTAATACTCTTATATTACTTTGATTTTATGGGTTCACTAGGCTATTATTAAACAAATAAATTAGATTATAAAGGAGGATAAAAATTATTAATTTATTTAGAACTAAAATTCACCATATATTTTATTATTCTTACCATACCATAAATTTTAGACATTTCATCAACATTGTGTACTTTAAATTTTTTTTCTTTTTGAATCATTGTATTTTTTTATTACCGAGTACCCTTCTGATAAATATCTATTTTTATTATAAGTGTGTCTTTAAAGAAGTAAATTTGATGGGGTTTAAATTTTATAGGTATTATTACATTAGATTTAATAAATTTTATACTAATATTGTGTGATTGATGGTTTCTATTGATAGAAAAATAAAAAAAATTATTATCTGATCAAGGGAATCTATGGCTAGGTAGATAGAGCTCAAAATCATCATGTGTGTAGAGATAAGATGAAAATGATAGGTATAATATAGGGAATCTAGGGATATAAATAAAAATATATGATAGGTATCAAATAATGGAATCTTTTTGATAGGCTGAAAGTTGTGGATACCTCATATCTAATTTATAGATCAATATATATTTTTTAAGTAACAATTTAATAAATTCCATTTTTCATGGAATATTTTATTTGATAACAAATACATAATATTGTTTTTAATTTTTTTCTTTATAAAATTTAGGCTGGTTATTTCCTACTTCATCTATTGAAATTATGTTTCTATACGTTCTATGATTTAACATCTCTACTAAAAATGAAAATTACTAATCATGTTTTTTCATGTAGTGAATACTAAATCTCAATACAATATATATTTCAGTTACATCGACTATTTATGTAAGGACCCAAAATTATATAATTTTAAATCCCACTATTATAATATCTTCATATAGTATAACTAATATAAAATCTAAAAGTCAGTACAATAAAAACAATATAAATGAATAATGAATGGAATAAAATGTGTGTCTATAAAATAAGAAAACTATATCAATAGAATACTATCATAACCATTGGAATAGTAATTTTATCAATAAGAATAGTAATTTTACCAATAGAATATTAACATCATCTTTTGACTTATAAATAAAATCTATGCATATCAAAAATTATAATATGATATTATTATATCAAAGTATAAATAATTATTAATTAAGTGTTGATATTTTTATATAATATAAAAGTTTATATTAAAATTTATAATTAATATATTTGTATAATAAGAAATTCATTTTCCTAAAATATATTCATAAATAAATATTTTGTGGTCTTATAATTGTATAATAATTTTATGAGATCATAAATAACTATTCAACGTGTTATAAAATCCGTTATAATTTTAAAATCTATATTTTTTTAGTAAATGATGTTTCTAAATAAATGTTTAACTTATCTTATATATATATTATTATATTCCTAAAACAGTGCCCAATTTTTTAATTCTCCACAAAAAAATGATTAGGGTATGTTTTTGGAATTTTTCTCAAATACATGAATTTTTTATGAGTACTAAAATATGGTAATTTATTATATTTATACATTATAAATTAAATAACATGTCTAATTGATCATGGATGATGTATGAACCATAATATATAACCCACATTTATTATATAATATATTTGATGATCATTCTCAAAAAATTCATAATCATGAAACAAATTAGTAAGCTAATGAATAAAATAGCCAGAAAACACACCTATCCTCCCCTATAAATACCACAACTCACCACCTTTTATCCTAATTCATTACAACATTTGAGACATTCCAAAATTCTTCCCAAATACACATCCCAAGATCCTCCCCAATGTTAAGGATTCCTTGGTTTTATCAAAATACCATAACATTTCACTAAGGAGGTTCTTAATGAGGGGAATTCAAGGGGTAATACCCTCTATCATTTTATTTTAATTTCATTCAATTTAGATTCTTTTATTATTATACACTAACCTAACATTATAAAATTAGCATGATAACTCTATTACCATATATATATATAATGTTTTTATGATGTTTTAATAATCCATCAAAAAAACCATTATCCTCTTCCTTTTATTCTTAAAATGAAAATTTCATCTGTCAGGTGTTGATTTATCAACATCTAGGATGACAAGATTTCATATTACTTCTCTTATGTTATGGACCATAAATAACAATTATAATGGTGGAGAAAAAGTGTAAAATTTATGTTGTAACTTTTTTTATGTTCTAGAACTATTATATATATGTAATATAAAATTATAAAACAAAATTATTTATTTGTGATTGAAAACCACCCAAATTATCCTTAAATGATTATCATTATCATTTTATCTAATGATTCATTATGAACACATATAAAATACTGATTTATAAGACAATTTAATCTGATGGATTTTAGTTAATCAATTTAATTTTAAATGTGAATTAATATCCTTATTTTACACAATATTCCATACACGTATACAAGTGACCTGGTCATGATGGTAACAAAAAACAAACACTCAGATATGATGAAATTAAACAATATAACTCATAATAAGGGACCTAATTGAACTTAATATAATTATTTTAAATAAAATACATGTATAAGAGGTTATGGATTTATTAATTAATGACTCTAATTTTATTGTCTTTGATATTAAAGTGAAAAAATCATTCATATATATGGTAAGGAGATTTTTCTATCCCAAATCTATTCCTTTGGTGTTTCCCCCTCTCTTTCTATTTTTAGTATGGATGTTCCTTTAATTTCTAGTAAATATTATTTATATTCATCCCCATTTTTTTTGGATATTCATTTTTCCAATATGGTTTTTTGATAAATTGAGATATTTTTGTCAAAAAAACTCCTCTTTCTAAAAAACACAAATTTTACATCCATTGAGATTATTTCATCTTCAATCAAGATTGACTATTCATTAAACATTTATGTCATTCCCATTTTATTATATGAACACAAAATTTTATTCATGATTGTATTCTATATGAAATTATATTGAAAACCATTTAATTTTACATTGTTTATTTTATTTCAATGATTGATATAAGTTTAATGTGTTATGTATGGAAATGTAAATTTTATGTTGTGACTGGTGCACATAGAATTTTCAAGCACTCCAATTCATTGGGAAATGTGATGTACCTAATAATATAATTGTCAATATGCATGAACAAAATTCTAGAGTTTTTCACAATAAAAATTTTATTATTTTCACATTTTTTTATGAACATGATGTTATCTTCATTCAGAACTATGTGTGGTAACTCACCACAATGACATTGTTTTTCATTTTATGCATTGTCACATCTTATTATTATATATGACTCTTCCTGTCCTGATTATGATATGATCCGTATATTATATTATGATGATGATGATTATGATCACACATGTTTCATGTCTATTATTCTTCCTCATACAAGGATTGTAGTTCACCCCCCATTTGATGTATATCCTTATTTGATTACTTATACTAAGGAGAATAGTATAGCCAATAAGAAGCTAGATAAATGATAATTAAAATATTTTAAGGTTCTATAATGAAAATGTTATGTTTGGTCCAAATTTTCCCAAGACACCAAACCTTGGGATCCTATTTTTTTAACAATTTTATTTTGATTATCATTAGATGACATAATAATAAGGTAATAAAAGTTGGGTCTCTAGAGTTGGTATTAGAGGGCTGTTTATTTATTTTGGAAATTTGGATTACAGATCATTTCTAAAAACCCTTATTATGATAATATGTATATGAAATCACCCAAGAATATTTTTAAAAAAAATTGTAAATATAGGTATCCCACAAGATATTTCATTATTGCTAATTTTAAATAGGAATAATTTATTTATTCATGACTTGTTGAATAATGTTTTTCTCAAAATTTTCTTTTTTATAAAATAGTTTGAATAAGGAGAAACTAGGATAAAAACACATGTGAATGATAATGTAGTGATTTCTACAATGAAGACCCCGATGTATTTTGATATGTAGTTCAATATTTCTTAGATATTATTACCTAGATATATCAGGCTATGAAAAATTACCTAAATAATGTGGAACTTCATCCTTCACCAAAGAGGTAGAAATTGGAAATTGTGTCTTTTATGCAGTGATGACAACTGAAATTTACTAGATTTTCTAAACCATTATTCACTGAATAGTGTGTTGAGTGAATGAGGTGATTATATCTATTCTTCACCATTCTAAAAAGAAGTACATGACTCTTTCCATTTATCATCTAGATAGAGAGGCTATAAAATGGTGTGATTTTATTAAGAACACCAAGATTAAGGACTCAGTTTGAGAAATGGAGTGGGAAGGATTTAAGATAATGTTTCATAAAAATTATTTCCCATGAACTCTTCATAAAACAATGGATATAGGATTCATATATCTAATGATAAGGAATTTTTAGTCTTTTATTTTCTATAAATAAAATTTCATATGGATTACAAGGTATGCGTCGAGTTTTTTTTATAAAATTGAATGAAAAATACATAGATTTTTTAGTGATTCAATACCACACATTAAAAAAGATCTAAAAAGTAGAGACATTGATAATTATGAAAAGGTATTATAATGTCATCTTACAGTGGAGATGGAATTTGGAGAATGTTCCCCTGGCTATGGAAATTAGAAACAGAAGATGGATTTTCAATATGTAGGGTCTCGGGATTAAACACTACATATTCTTGTAATTTTAAATTAGATTTCACATCTTTACACTGCCAAAGATCTTTTTAGATTAGAGTTTTATAAGGCTAATACATAACTCATACATATCAACCAACAATATTAAATAGTAGGTACTATTAAAATAGTATCCATTTCTTCCAAAACATAAAATTTTAAACAAAAAACAATAGCATGGTTTTTTTGGAAAATCATTATAACATTTAACTTGAATTACATATTTATATTACACATCCTTATAACCAAGGAAAATAATTAAAAATATGGTATGAGAAAAAAAATCAGTAAGGGATATAAAAAATGAAATAAATCATTTGTCATTGAATACTTTTTAATGTATGAATTCATTTTCAAAAGACATAATAGATGCCCATATATACTTTGTGAATCTTGAGATTTGCACAAAAAATAAAGATCATAAATAAAACCATATAGGTTTATTGGAAAATTACATACTTATATTGTAACCATAGTGGCTACCATATGATTTAAAACCCTCACAACTACCTTACAATGTAACCCACATAACTACATTATTATGTAACCATCGCAGTTACTCTTGTAATAGCCATACAATCGCCCTCAAAAATTCACATAAATATTACATTGGAGGGATATAAAAGTCCCAAACTCCATCATAATAAAATTCCATGAACCATAACATAATCATAAAACATTATTAATTACATAAAAACATTATTTTTGAATTTTGTAAAATAGAATTTTAAAAGACGATTTTAAAAGAAAATGCCCTTAATAATATCATATAATATATGTGAGTCTTAATAAATTTGACGGAATATGTATCTACACTATAAATACACATTATTCAACATAATATAATCAATATTCATAAAAAATCAATTTTATTACCACATAATTATTGAAGTAGAAAGTTAACACCAAGAATGGAAATTGAATTAATAAGTCACATACCTCGGGTATTTCATATATAAAAAATGTTTAAAACTACTATATAAAGGATAAATAAGTTTTATTAATACTTATGAAGACATATATATGTTTATAAAATCTCATATTATCATTTAATTACCGCATTTCAGTCTTTAATAATTATTATTTTGTTCCCTCCCTTATTTCGACTGCATTCTTAAATGATTTCCATGGCCGGTTTTGTATTTGATTTCCTTGTAATATGAAAATGAAATTATAGAAGTGGAATTAAATGGTATTAATATGTTTCTATAATATTAAATGATTATATAAATAACTTTGGTTATATGGTATGAGTATAAATCATTAGATAAATCATTAGAGATATTCGTTTAGATCATATTGGTGGTTCTTTGATAATCACGAACTAGGTTCATTATATAACTTAATATTATATATAGATGTTAACCGAAGAACATGAATGAAGATATATATTACACATTAAAATTTATTTCAATAATTAAAATGATTTGATATAAAATTTTGAAGGAGGAAATGGAAATTAAATACACATCATCTATGATTTTGTTAAATTGGCACATCATAGACGATATTTTTAATTTTAGAATAAGAGGAAGTGGGGAGGAAGAATATGGATAAATTTTTTCCATAAACATGATAACATCTAGAATATATAATATTCTTGATCAATAATTCATCTTGTATAAAGGGAGGTTATGGGTGTATATGAAAAGATAAGTAATTGAATGTAAAACTTGAGAAAATGATAGAGGATTCTTACCTCTTGGTCTCTTCTCATTGATATCCTTCTTAAGGCCTTTCAATTTAGAATTTTGGGGAGAACATATGATATTGGATGTGGGGAAGAGCCTTTGTATGTTTACTGGGAAGAACATAGATATTTCACATCTCTTGTGATTTGTTACAGGAAGAGGGGGTTGAGGGTGGTATTTATAGTAGTGGATAGGAGGGGTTTTACATTATTTTAATCATATGTTTCATATTTTTGATCAAGTCTATGAATATTCCTGATTCATGTGAACCAAAATAGTAATAAGAGCATGTGAGTTTGAAAAAACGGTTCTTACATCAACCATGATGCTGGTAATAGTGTATTTTACTGATAATGTATATATATAGTATATTAATGTATTTTACTATTCATAAAAAATACATGGATTTCTGAAAAATCCAAAAAAATCAAGGAAACAATTATTGAATACATAAAATTTAAAAATGAACTCCATTTTATGAAAATAATTTTCTATATATAATTAAATTATATTTTTTAAATATCATGTTTTACTCCTAAAATAACAATTTCTAAACTATAACTAATTTTATATGTCCTAAAAAATTTAATAAATATCACATTATATTATAACCAGAAGTAAATAAAATAAAAATTGGATTTAATATTTATTAGTGTCTTGTTACTCTTCATATTATTATTCTGGAGGGTATTTTACTATTTACAAAAAATTATGTTGGTTATATTAGAATCCAAATAACATACTGATCACAACAATTGATGTCTGTTTTTCAAAATTTAATTCATAGAAACGGAAAAATAAATATTAAGATATAATTTACAACTATATATATAAAACAAAGAGTCATTGTTTCATTCATTTAATTTTTTTAAAGTCGTGGGGTGTTATAATATTTCCTCCATTTGTAAATTGTGTTCTCACAATTTTATTTACTTATGAAACAAATGAGGGAACCTTTTCCTCAAATTTTTTTAATAATACTCTATTTCTTCTTCAACCATGTGGTTTCTTCTGAAAACCATTACCTGATTAATTACCTTATTCCAAAATACAGGTTCTCTTTTATCAAGAGTTTAAATAGGTTTCTCTTCATAAAAAATGTTCTATTACAATTGAACAAGGTCTAGGTTCAAAACACGAGATGAATTTAGCACATTACATATCAGCAATGAAACATGAAATACATTGTGTACCAAAGATAATCTTGGAGAAAATGATAATTGGTTGGAAAATCGTCCAACTTTCTCTATGATATCATAAGGACCAATGAACCATGGACTTAGCTATCCTTTCATACCAAAATGGATAACATTTTTCTATGTAGATATTCTATGAAAAACATGATCACCAACCTAAAAAAAAGTATTTCTCTGTTTTATGTAAATAACTTTTCTGCATGCTCTGATCTATCCTCACGTGTTATTGGATCTTCTCCACTTTATTAGACACTTCATCTTCTAATTCATATCACATCAACCTCATTTATCTAACTTCATCCGAAAATGATGTTGTTCGACAGTGCTTCCCATATAATGTATCAAAAGGATCCATCTATATATTGGAATGAAAACTGTTATTATACGAAAATTAAAAAAACAAAAGATTTTGATCCCAACTTCCCTAGTAATCCCTTAAAGCTACTAAATCCATATCCTGAAAAGTCTGAATTTTGTGTTATAATGGAATATCTAATTTTGGTTGAAATATTGTACTGAAATTGAATTCTATTTTACATGACTTCTGACGTCTTTAAAAAATTTAGATGTGATCCTAAGATTATGGTTGTATACAATGGAAATTGTAACAAAATATAACTGGAGAATCTATTTGAGGTATAATTGAGAAAGCTGATCCAAATATATAATTTCTCTAATAGAAAGGAAATGAGGATATTTTTTCAGTCGATCAATAATAACCCAGATTACATTGTACCTTGAAAAATCATTGGTAGTCCCAAAATAAATCCAAAGGATATATCTTCCCATTTCCACCCTGACACTGGTAAATTTGGAAGCGTCCCCTTTGGTAACTACTATTATACATTAAATTTATGACATTTCAATCATTTCACAGTAAAATTTTCAATATAACTTTTCATTCCATGCCACCAGAAATACGTCTGATGGTATTTGTACATCATTTTCATGTTAGAATGAACTGAAAACAGATAATATTAAGCCTCACACAATAACTCTTTCTTTAATTGATAATCATATGGCACACATAATCATCATCCAAATCTCAAAACATTATCTTTATCAATGTTAAATTCTATAGATATACTTATTTTAACCAATGATAAATTTTTCTATAGCTCCCCATCTGCCTTCCATACTTTCTTAATTAAATCTAACAATGATGACAAAATGAAACAATATAATAGAATTTTCTACACCAACAACTTCCAAGAAAAAATTCATCAAGTCATTAAGCAAGGGGTCATGTTCAAAATATAACATGTTTAGTGATTCATGATGTTTTTTACACAATGAATCCACCACATTTTTTTATTTTCCCAGATAGTAATTTATTATACAATCATAATACTTTATCAATTCCAGCCATCTTCTTTGACTCATGTTAATTCTCTTCTAGGGGAATATATACTTTATAATTTTTTTTATATATATTTCACATATGGATCCATATAAATGAGGCCTCCAAATTTTCAATGAAAAATCCCTTCCTTCTAATTCTAAATCATATGTTGGATAATTTACCTCATGATGTTTTAGTTTTCTTAAAGAATAAGTAATTAACTCATCATTAAGTATCACAACACAACCAAGTCCCTTCAATTGATCATTGATGTAGATGAAAAACATACCATTTCTGGAAGTCCTGGCCAAAACATGAGCATTATAAAATCTCTTCATATGTTCCTAAAAACATCATATTCCTCCATCAAAATAAATTTAACCCCTTTTTGGGTAAACATAGTTACTAGTATAGATAACCATGTAATGTTTTTAACAATCCGTCTATAATAACCGGTGAATCCTTGAAAACATCGAATCACTGTTACATTTGTATGTCTTGTCCATTCATCAACCACTTCTCATTTGGTAGTATCAACTATTATTCCATCCTTATTTACAATATTCTCATGAAAAGAAATATATTGCAACAAAAATTCACACATGCTGAATTTTCCATACAACTTCTTTTCCATTACTGTTTCCAAAAAACCCGTTAGGTTTCTTTCAAGGACCAATTTACTTTTAGAAAATAAAAAATTTCCTCAGTAAACAAAACTGAAAACATATCAAATAAAACATAAATATTCAATTCATAAGATCCTTGAATTTAATATGTGCATTAGATAACCCAAATATCATATCAAAAAATTAATAATGCACAAATCTTCTACGGAAGAATGTCTTTGGGTTGTATGCTTCCTATAAATTCAACAGATGGTACCCCGACCTCATGTCAACCATCGAAAAATACTATACTCCCTAGAGCTTATCAAACAAGTCATCGATATCAGAAAAAGTATACTTATTTTTAACAGTGATATTATTCAAGTATAAATAATAAATGCAATTTCTCATGGAACCCTCTTTCTTTTTAAAAGACAAAACAAGATTACCCCATGGTGATGTACTACGAAAAATGAAGCATTTTTCAAGAAACTCCTATAGCTGATTTTTCAATTCATGAAGTTCCAATTGAGCCAATCGAGAAGGGGGATTTGAATTTGGATTATAATCATGGACAATGTCAATTGTGAATTAAACTTCCTGATCTGGTATAACACCGGGTAAATCACCAAGAAAAACATTAGGATATTCATTTATCACCATCACATCATTAATCTTAATAGTTTCCATATTTTAAAAAATATTACCTTGATAACATTTATTTCTATTATTCTATATTTTTTCAACTTCCGATAATGTTATCAATTTTATGGGTTTGTTCTTGTATACAAACTAAAACACTTTCTAAAAAAACATCATTTCCTCTACAATGAATCTTAAAAAGATAAACATAAATATAATCCATACCATAAATTCCATCAAACTCAACTAAGGGAAAACAAAAAGGATTGTACGTAATGTATTTACACTGGGCATAAAACACCTTTTTTGTAACATTTCCCCTAAGTCTTTTAGCAATATGTTCTGGCCTCATTTTTTAGAAATATATATCCAATTTAACAAAAAAACATATCATAAATAAAATATTGTATTGAAACTGTATGAAATATGAATTAATAAAAATATGTGCAAAAAGTTAATGTACCACATAAAACATCATTAGATGGAATGAAATCTATATAAATATTCACAAACGATCTGACTACATCTTTCTAATTATAGTCTTGAAACATACCATGATTCAAATTTTTCATTGGTAATGCATTCTCATAATGACCCATCTCACCACATTTAAACCACTATATAGTTTTCTTATTAGTATTAACTTTATAATAAATTTAATTAAAATATCGGGCCATATGTCCAAAAATACCATATAAAAAACATCCTGGTTTAATTAAAGAACTAATGGTGGTGTTTTTTACTACACTTTTTAGAAACTTTAAACCATACATTCTTAATATCATATTACATTTATTGATTCATATTCATTGCTTTCTATTTGTTCCTCTTGCAAAACCTTATGCTGAAACTAGTCATGATCATCAGAGAAATCAATTTCTATCCTCTCAGCACATCAGGAAATTTTCTCGTAACATTCGAACAATCGGGAATCCAATGCCCTTCCATATCGTGGATTCAATCCTCAGTAAAAACTGTTGATTTTTTTGTCATTATCCCAAAAAATATTGGAATCATACCTTTCAAGTCGAGTGATTTTTTCTTCATAAACGATAAATGGAATGACTAATAATTTCATTTTATGGACATCCCATATCATTGAATATCTTTTCAATGGTTTCAAACTATCCTTCAGCCTTTACAAGGTCAGAGGATCCACTGAAAATAAATGATTATTGACTCATAAAATGTTCCACTATCGTCATTTTCTATTATGGTGGATATGGTTGTTATTCTTCATGGATTTTACCATGATTTATTTCATGAATAGGCTGAAACATTTCCATCACAATCAAATCTGTTTCAATCCCCACCAAACCTAGTTGTGGTTTTGGAATGATATCATCCTCTCAATTCTTTCCAACATCAGCTTCCCTGTTTCTTCGGTAGAAAACTATTTTGAAGTGAAATATTGTAGATCATGCAACATGGTAATCCGTAAATTCTATGCCACATCAACATGAAAATAAGTTAAAATTCATTTATGGTATTATAACAACATAATACTGACTTCTAATGTAGTCTAAATTGTTCTCTGATACAAACTATAGTGTCCCAGTCTCAAATATTATATATTTTAGTAATTCTCAACGTAGATTCCACTTCCCTAAATTCCCAAAGATCTTTTAGGAATAATGTTTTAGAATTATTGGAAATAAATCATATATATAATCCCACAAGGATTAAAAGTGGGTACCATTAAAATAGTATCCATTTTTTCCAAAACGTACACATTTTAATAGAAGACAACAAAAAGATATCATTGACAAATCTTCATAACATTAAACATGAATTACTTCATTCTATTACACATCCTTATAACATATGAAAAGAATTAAAACATTGTATTATCATAAAAACCATCGGAGGGGATATAAAATTATGTAAATGAAACATTATCCATGAATACATGTAAACATATGAAATCATTTTGCAATGGCATACACGACACCCATATAAACATACTTTGTGAAACATGAGACTTCCAAGAGATTTCCAAAAAACATAAAGAATATAAATAGAACCATAAATTTATAATGTGGAATTAATTACATATTTGGCAACAATCGTATATATTTTTTAATTAGTAACCCTCACGAATACCTTATTATGTATCCATCACAGCTTCTATATTGTGTAACCATTGTAGTTACACATAGAGAAGCCATACGTCCGGCCACCAACATACACATGAAAAATTAATTAGAAGGAGATACAGGTCCCACCACTCATTATACCCAATTCCCAAGAACTATAAAATTATCATAAAACATGAATAATTTCATAAAAAATTGTTTTTGAATTCTGTAAAATATTTTTTGAAATGTGGATTTAAAAGAAAATCCACTTAAAAATATCATATAATTGATGTGAGAATTAAGAGAGTGGATGGAATATGTGTATACACTATAAAAACACATAAATGAAAATCATATAAAAAAATTCAAGAAACAAAAAATATTAATTCCATATAATTATTCAAGTTGAAGGTTAAGACAAAAAATAGAAATTGTATTAAGAATTACCTTACCTTGGGTTTGTTTTACATAAAACGTGTTTAAACCACATATATAGTGTTTAAAACAGTTATATTAATACCTTAATGAAATATATTCTTGTTTATAACACATTAGATGATCCATTCATGACATCATTTAACCCATTTAGTTATTAGTATTTTGTTTCTTCCATTGTTTTGGGTGCGTTCGTTACATGATTTCGCTGGCCAGTTTTGTATTTGATTTCCACATAATATAGAAAACAAATTCAAGAAATGTAATGAGATGGTATTAATATGTTTCATGAATATTTTTTTTTCATAAATCATTTATTAATATGTTATGAGGATAAATCATTAGATAAATATTAAGTTATTTTCATTTAAATAATTTTTGCAGTTCTTTGATATTCACAAACTAGTTTTATTATGTCATATATTATTATGTATATATATTAACTCAAGAACGTGAAAAAAGAAAAATCATAAAATTTAGAATTTTTTCAACCACTAAATTTGTTTTATAAACTGTTTTGATGAAAGTAGTGGAAATTGAAAACACATAGTCCATGATTTTGGTAAATCAGCACATCACTGAAGTTGTTTTTATTTTCAAAATATAAGGAAGTTGGTAAGAAGAATGCCGATTATTTTTATACATAAACATGATAACATCCATAATATATAATATTCTTTATCTTTAATACATTATATATTAGGGTATGAGAATGAAGTATATGAAAAGAATAAAATAATAAAAAAAAATAAAAAAAAATGAAAGATGATTCTTACTTCTTGATCTCTTCTTCCTGAGATCCACTTTAAATCCTTCAGTTTTGTCATTTTGTTGAGACCAGTAGGTCTTAGATGTGCTTAAGTTCTTTGGGAAGGGTATTGGCCAAAATGTAGACAATAAAAAAATATTGTGATATGTTAGAGGAAGAGGGGGTGTGGGTGGTATTTAAAGTGGAGGAGGGAAGGTGTTTTACTTTAATATAATCATTTGTTTAATATGTTTTCTTAAGACTTTGAATAATAATTATTTATGTGACTAAAAATAGTAATAAGTGCATGTTAGTTAAAACCAAGGGTGGTTACATCAGTTCAGATACTATTAATAGTGTATTTTACTAATAATATATATATATAGTATATTACCGAATTTTACTATAGATAACAAATTCAAGAATTTTAGAAAAATACCGAAATTTTACACCAATAGTTTTCCAACATGTAGAATTAAAAAATGAACTATATTTTTTGTATGTAATTTCCTAAATATTATTAATATAAATATTAAATAAAATAATATTTTACTCCAAAAATAACATTTTTCAAACTATAACTCATTTTATATCCCCTTGAAAAATTATTCAATATCTCATTATCTTATAAGCTAAGGATATTAAATTTATAATATTATTTACTAATAATAATGGTCATATTACTTAATAATATTACTATTTATCATGGTAAATCATGTTGGTTCTATCAGACTCCAAAAAACATACTGATCTCATCCATAGATGTCCATTTTTGAAATTCAAATCATAGAAGAGGAAAAATTAATTTTATGCCTAGTTTAAAACTATATCATTAAACCAATGTGTCATTTTTTCATACAATACATTTTAGTTTTTAACTCCTTATGGTGTTACATAATTTGATGGATCTAATGAAAAATTTGTAAGGAAGTATAAACAACTCACATGTCAGAAATGTGGAAAGAAACATTAGTGGAATTGCCTCAAAGGGATGGGTAAATTATTCAAGTGTGGGTGAGAAGGTCACAATATTCATTTTTTCGAAGATAAATCACGAAGTTGGATAATTTTTTGGATCAAAAGAGAGAACAATGTACAGTTTAATGCTTCAACTATAGGGACCAATGACACTATGCAAGCAACTGCACTAAATCTCTTCTCCTTGAGGGTAATTAGCATCATTAGCCCCCAAAGACAAAAGTATAATGGAATACTTAAGTCGTCACATCTTCTGAGATATAGACTAATAATGATGTTGGGGTAGGTACATTGTTTATTCATTCAAAAATGTATAATATAATATTTCATTATGGTTCTACACATTCATTCAATGGTCTATCATTATATTAAGCCGACATCAACGGTCAGGAAAGGGATATCACTCTTCACATACTGAGGCATCCTCAAATTCTATAAATATTTAGGAGGATTAAAAAACATATTTCGTTCCATTTTATCATTTGTGGATATTATGTCCTGGTGATAATGCATATCTAGCTCAAATGATCGAGGCAACATAGAGCATCACTCTCCAATACATGCTCATTGTGAGGGACTACTAAAATTTATGCCCGGAAGAATTTTCTAGTCTTTCTCTTGACCTAGAAGATTATTACACAATAAAAATTATTCTTTGGAAATATAATTATATCAAATAATCCTTATATAATATTCACCATCGATTTTGAGGAACTAAGGAAGCAATTAAAAGTGAAAATGGAAAATGGGTTTTTTTTTTGCTTGAGGGCTTCAGCATGGGGTGAAATGGTCTAAATCATTAAGAAGAATTATGGATAAATGTGAACCTACATTAATTATCATGAGCTCAATAAAACCTTAAAAATGAAAATTTTTCCCTTATATGTATAGATGACTTGTTTGATCAACTATTCCAGGCCAATTATTTCCCTATGGTGTACCTTCAGTCAGGATATCCCTTATTAAAGGAGATAATGGAATATATGTAACGACCCAATGTTTTTAAATGCATATTACCTTTTTAAAAATATGTCATAAAATCACATGAAAACGAAACGTAATGAACTAATAAGTTCTAATATACCTTAAAACATAATTTTTTCACTTCTATGTTTGGAATTTCAAAAATATGACATACACTGTGGCAATCATTAAGTTATTTTGAGTCCAATAAAAAAATAATTTATTTTAATCGAACCTAAACTTATGAATATTAATATTACCTTATGAATAGTTATATACCATAATTAATTGTTACCTTACCTATGAAAATGAATAAATAATATTCATGTTGAAATTATGATATACCTATATTTTAGAGTAAGTAAATGAATGTTTTAAAACTAATTTTTGATAATAAATTATGATTTTAATTAAATATTAAAAAAATTATATTTAGAAAATTATTATTGATAAATGGAATTAATTTTTGGATTCAACATTTTGAAAAATGATTGGGGTGAAATTTTGGGTGTTTTCTCAAATACTCGAATTATTGATTAATAATGAAATACCATAATTTACAGAATAAGCTAATTAAGATAATTATAGAGTCATGCATGATGTTCTAATAATGTATTCCAAATTGGTTGAGTTTAATATGATAAAATTACTATTCTCAGTCATGGAAGACTCGATATTCCTTGTCTTGTGTGAAATAATAAATTAATTAATTTTATATTGGGAAATCCCCTCTCCCCTCAACTATAAATACCACCTTTCAAACCCTCATTTCCTCACACCTCTAAATCTTTAAGACATGTCTAAACTCTAACCAATAATCTTCCCCAGCCCTTTTCCCACATCCAATATCTACTGGTCTTATCAAAATTCCAAGCCTATGTCCTCGAAGGAGGATCTCAAGAGGAGAATTCAAGAGCTAATTTCCCTTCCTCTTTCCTTTAATTTCTTTTTAATCACATGTTTGTTTCTTATTATCTCCCCACCAATATATATCCTCATGGTATGGTAATTCTAGTATCATACATATACTGGAATTTAATGATACTAATGTTATATTATACCATACGACCCTCTTCTCCTCTACCAATTATTTTATAATATAAATTGTTGTTCGTGAGGTGCTAATCTATCACTTTCAAGAAAACCATGTTTTATTTTTCCATTTATACCTTCAAATATGGTCATGAAACCATTTTTATTGTTGTACAAGAATATTTTATATATATTATATCCTATTTAAATTTCTTTAACTATCTTCTGTACATATTACTAAATTATTAATCAATACAAGTTCATAGTGGTCGAAAAATAGCCCAAATTAACTCAAACAACCATCATATAATTCCTATCTAATGATTCATCAATATGGTATGTAATATAATCCAATATAATATCATTTAAACTCATTTAATATAATTAATATGATGTAATATCAGTTCTGTATGTTTACCCATGTTCTACCCGAATATTAATTTATGAATACAAGTTAACCGCTCAAGAAAAACCAAAAAACAATCCCGAGGAATGTTTTTAAACTCTATAACCCATCCAAAGGCATATAAAATAACATAATGTAACCATAATAAACCATATTAATTTATAGAAGGTTCTATTATTTTTAATTAATGAATATAATGTACTTATATTGGTCATTAATGGAAAGGAAGAATAGAGATATAAGGTAATGTGAAAATCTAAAACCCAATTCTCTTTCTTCCAGTTCTCCCTCTTTTACTCCGTATGTCCACTCCATCTAATTATTTTTTTCTTCATTATATTAATATTTTTGGGATATAAATTTTTTCTACTGAAGATTATGTGAATCTAATGTTTTTCAAAAGAACTCATGTTTCAAAAACACACCTTTTACTTCTCACTCATGGTTGATGTCTATCGTATCAAGTATGATATTCCCACATAATTTTGGGAATCCAATGTTTATGAATGTGTTCTTATGATATGTAAAACATTTATTCTGATGGGTTACTAATGTTCATTTTTGATATATTTTCATTGTATCATTCATGATAAAATATAATGTGATGATGTGACAGGTGTTCCCGGAATTATATAGCACAATATGAATGTTTTAATGTGATGAGTGCACCCGAAATTATACATTGCTCATATGAATTGGGAAAGGTTATGAATATCATGATATAATGTTAAATGGTGTGTGAAAATGATTCTATATTTTTTGACAAGTCTATGTGGTTGTTAACCTCTAAGACATGATGTTTCATTTTTATGCATTGCCACTTTTGAAGTCTCTTATTAATGCACCCTCTCATGTTTATGATCCTTATCCTATGTTATGGTTATACTCAACCATTATTTTTTTGGTCTTATATATCTTCTTACATGGATATTATCTCACTCCTTTTGATGTATATCCTCTAGTGACTACATTTACTAAGGAGGGGTCATGTTCTAATAAGAATCTAGAGAAGAAGAAATTAAATAAATTTTTATGCTTGATGTTGTAATTTTTACGTATGGTCCAAGTTTTCCCAAGAAAATAATCCTTTGGATACTATATGTGTAATACTATTATCTTTATTATCATTTAAATGATTTAATAATAATATAAGAAATGGCTGGGTCACTGTATTTGGTATCATAGGAACGACCAAGTTAAATTGGGAATTGTGATTAGTGATCCATAGAGAAAACCTTATCTATGAGACTAAGTTCAAATATGCATACAAAAATAATTACATAGGGATCCCAGATGTTATTATTCTTTTATAAATATTTCAAATGTATATGTTATTCATGACATGTGGACTTATGTTTAGTTCTAACCATTTCTATTTTAGAAAATTGTGGGATCAAAGAGAAACCAGATCATCTACTCGTGCGAGGGACAATGGAATGACTGCCCGAATGACATCCCCAATGATCTGGGAGGTGGAGTTAAAAACATCATGATGATTCTTACCCAACTATCTCATATTATGAACAATTACAACAATAATAGACAACTTCATCCTTCACCAAATAGGGGTAGATTGGCTATCGAATGTTTTCTGAGGAAATGACCAGTAACGATTAGTTGATCTTCCTATCCACTAGTTGCATAATAGTGGGTCAACTCTATGGAGAAGATCCTTTCTCTACTATGTTGTCCAGAGATAGAGAAGGTGACTCTAGACATTTATCATCAAGATTGTGAGGTCAATCAATGGTGGGATTTGATTAAGAACACTAAGATAAAGAAAGAAATTGAAGATATGGAATGAGAAGACAGTATGATCTTGTTTCATAATAATTATTTCCCAAGAACTCTTCACACAAAGACTAATTGACAATTAATAGTGCTCAGAAAAAAATAAATAGAATATTTCAAAACCTATGATGTGATTTTCACAAGGCATACAGGGTATGCTAGTTTCTTTTTATCAACAATGATAATAAAATTGATAGATTATTTAGTAGATTAAAACCACACCTTCAAAACGCTCTTGCAATTAGAGACGTTGGGTGTTGTGAAGTTGTTGTTCAATGTGATCTCAAAGTTTAGATGGAGTTGGGAGAAAGGTCTCATGGAAATAGTGATAAGAAACGAAATAGGGAGTTTCGAACCAAAGTATCTAATCACAATGGTGGGAAGAAAACTCAACAACCCACATGCCAAAAATGTGGTAGGTTGCACCATGGGAACTACCTCAAAGGGATGTGGAAGTGCTTCTACTATGAGAAATGAGGACACCATGCTCAAGTGTGTCGAAATGACAGTAGAAGTATGGATAATGTTGCAAAATAAATGAGAGAACCACCCAGCGTCAATGCTACAATTTTAGGGGGATAGGGCACTACAAAAGACGGTGCACTAAACCAAGAGTTCTCAAGGGTAGTCAACATCAGTAGCCACTGATTCAAAAATAACAACGAAATGCTTATGCCATCATTACTGCAGAAGTGGAATATATAATGAAGTCATACAAGGTACACTAAATATTCACTCAATAATGAAAAAAGTATTATTTGATTCTAGTTCTACGCATTACTTTATATCATGCATGTTTGTTAGAACTAGATAATTGAAGGCCCGAAACCTTGATTTAAGGATATCTGTAAAAACACCAAGTGGTGAAATCATTGTAACTCATGTGTTTGACTCTTCTCCAATTTGTGTATTTGGGAAAATTCTTCCAGAAAATATTATAATACTTCCCTTTTTTGGAATTTGACACTAAAATTGGTATAGATTGGCTCTCATTATAGAGAGCACATATCAACTGCCAGGAAAAGAAAATATCTTTTCATATTTTTAACCATCCCATGGTCCTCTACAAATTCTCGGAAGATCATGAATCTCCTTTGAATACTCCATAAATGGTGTTGGTGTTGATTCCATATGAAGAAGAATACCTATATCAAATGGTTGGGTCGAATTAATGCTCCAACCATGCATAAAATCCCATCGTAAGGGAATACAATGATATATTTACTGAAGAGTTACCCAGAATTCTCCCAGATCATGAGGTAGAGTTCTTAATAGAACTCATACCTAGAGCTACTCCAATGTCAATGTGTCCCTATAGGATGGATCCAATCAAACTGGATGATTTAAGGAAGAATCACCAAGATCATTAGGATAAAGGGTTCATACACCCTAGTGATTCACCTTGGGGTGAGCCAGTGTTATTTTTGAAGAAGAAGGATGTAACAATTTATCTATGTATCAATTATCAGGAACTCAACAAAATCAACATAAAGAACATGTATCCTCTTCCAAATATTGATGAATTTTTCCTTTAGTTAAGAGGAGATCAATAATTCTCAAAGGTGGATCTTCATTATGAATATCATCAATTAATGGTGAAGAATATAGAAATTCAAAATACTGCATTCCTTACAAGGTAAAGGCACTATGAGTTTCTGTTGATTCCCTTTTGACTTACTAATACCCCTGAAACTATCATCTATTTTATCAATAGAGACATTAAAACTGACATTGAAATTTTTTTGGTAGTGTTTATTGATGATATCCTCATCTACTCTAAGGGAATGGAAGAACATGATGAACATATAAGACCTATTTTGGAAATATTGAGAATGTAGAAGTTCTATGCCAAGTTTAGAAAGTGTGAATTTTTCCATGGTAAATGTGATCACAAGTGAAGGAATTTCTATGGACCAATCAAAAAAAAGGTTATTGAGGAATGTCCCAGGCCCTCTAGAGTAACAAAAATATATAGTTTTATTGGATTAGCTGGGTACTACTGACCTTTTGTGAGAAATATTTCACGATTTTCAAGCCCCCTAACTATGTTAAAAGGGAAATGGGTAATGTATGTCTAGATGGAGGAATGGGAGGGAAGCTTTAGGGCACTAATGAGAAGGTTGATCACATTATCTATACTCACACTGTCGAAAACTAGAGAATGTTTTCTGATATACAGTGACTTCAAAAAATGGAATGGGTTGATTGCTCATGAAAAATGACAACGTGATAGCCTACACCACACGGTAGATAATTAACCATGACAGAAACTACCCGACACATGATCTAGAGCTGGAATCTGTGATTTTTTCCTTGAAAATCTAGCAGTACTACCTTTATGTCATAAACTATGACATATACACCAACCAAAAGAGCCTAAAGTATATATTCACAAAAAGGACCTCAACATGAAGAAAGGAGATGGTTAGACATAATCAAGGATTATGAGTTCTCTTTTCACTGCCATCATGGAAAGGAAAACAAGGTTGTTGATGATCTAAGAATAAAAGAACCTGCTACTCTATCCATGTTATGAATTGAGAAAGACCACATATTCATGGATATTCAATGGATGGATTTATAAATCATAAGTGAAGGGGATATATCTAACCATTACAAATTGATTATGTAGCCATTAATCCAATAAAAGAATAAGGAATCCCAAAGGGATGGAATGCATATACAAAAGAGGGTGAATTTAGTAATGAAAGGGAAGCTACAAGATTTATATATCGATGGTGATGGTGTGATTCTATTTGGAACTCAGATTTATATGCCTTCATCACCAGAGATAAAGATGGTGCTATTGGAGAATTCACATAGCTCAACATTCTCTATCCATAATTGGAGTACCATGATGTACTAGGATCTCTGAGAACAATTCTGGTGGAATAACATGAAAAAGAGATCGTGGAATATATCTTAAGGTTCTTGGTATGTCATCAAGTCAAATTAGAGTGAATAAACATCAACGGTATTATACAACCATTTCCTATACACATGTGGAAATGGGATAATGTCACTATGAAATTTTCACATGTCTCCAGAAGATGTGGAAGGGAAATAATGCGAAATGGGTTATGGTTGACCAAATCTGCAAGACTGCCCATTTTATCGCTATTAGGGAAGCACTCCCGCTTGAAAAACATGCCATGATATATGTGAAGGAAGTGGTGAGACTGCATGGTGTTCCAATTTCAATTGTCTCTGATGGTGATCCAAGGTTCATGTCTATATTCTGGAAGAGCCACAACATGCTTTTAGTACTGAATTGAATTTCATCACAGTCTACCACCCCCAAACTGATGGCCAATATGGAAGGACCACTCAGACACATGAAGATATGGAAATAGCCTTCCATCTATAATTAAAAGGGTAAATTTCAAGGAAATTTTTTCTTAATTTTCTTTGGAATTATACATGGACGCAGTTTCTGACGGCACCTGATTTTGAGGCCTAGTGTTTATGGAATCATTTTCGGAAGTTTGGCTCGGTACGTTCAGTGAACGAACGAGCAGGGTTTTCTAACTTTTTAACCGGTGCTCGGAATCAAATTCTGAAGGCACCGATGGAATCGCGACACCGATATTTGCTTAGAAATTCCTCTTCCGGAGTTGCGTTTGCTCGGTTGTTGTTTTTAAATTGTTGGGGTTAAGTTAAGAAATAAAATAAAGTCGTACGACAACTTTATTTTTATGTCACTTAAATCCACTTAAAAGCCACTTAAAGATGCATAAGCTGAGTTGTAGTGGATAGGGTGCAATTCAAAATATCCTACCCTCTTGTTAGGATATTTGTGAGGTGGGGCCCGTACGAGCCCCACCATTTCTTTTCCCCTAAGTAACGCACCTGCGAAAACCATTTTTTATGAAAGTCAACTGACGCATTTTCTAATTTCTTAACGCCCCTATTAATTGGGTGGTTAGTTTGTTGCAATTAATTATATGAATTAATTTCTTCGTTCTTATCTTTAATTTTTCGTTTGTTGGAATGTAATGAAATAAGACCAACACAAGTCTTCTTGAGGACTGTTCATTGAGAGGATTTGACAGAAACATTAAGTCCTTCATCCTCCTTTGAAAAGAATGCGAAGAACGCGAAGAATGCGAAGAACGCGAAGAACTCTGGCCTCTGACGAAGGGCGGCAAAGAACGCCAGACCCCTGGAGATCGACGCGACGCGACGCCGACGCTTCTTCCGTGACGTACCATCCCCACGACAATCTTCAATCGACATCTTGAGGTAGGGGATTGCGGTCCTTTTAATTATTTGTGGATTATAACATCAACATGGATTTAATTGTTATAATTAAATCTGTATGTTCTTGATCCTCAGAGTGTGTCTACGCGATGCTGAGTACCGCGCGACAGCGACACCCTTCTGCGACGCGACAATCCTTTTCTTCCGCGACGGTCAATTCCGCGACAAACCCGCATCCAACGATGACGTTGAGGTAGGGGTCGTTTTGAAAATGATAATACCCATGTTTGTTTTCCTCCAAGGCAAGAATGTGGACCAACCAAATAACAAGTTGGTCTACGGATTATTATTGCGGGTTGAGGTTTATCAATTGCTGGAAATTATGGTGTTGTTTCAAATCTCTAACGCGGTGGGTGCGGACCAACGAACAAGTCCGAACCCACCGCCCATTGTTCTTGGTGTGCGGACGGCGGGCGATGACAAAACAAGCCGCTCGGGCGTTTTGAAGGCTTTGCAGAGAAGGTCGGGTCCAGAGACGATCACTGGAGAAGACCGCAGGCAAATCGAATCACCGGAGTGCGTCTGGTGGTCCGTGAAAGTCTCTGCCGGTGCGCCGTGGGGAAGACCCGCCGCGGCTGAAAGCCATGGCAGCGCTGGCCGGTCCCGCGGCCATGCGGGACTGCGAAAGATGGGTGTGGCCTTGCCGCTTCCGTTGACGAGAGGCACCCCCCCATGCGGGGCCGCATAACCTTCAAGGGGGCGGCGCACCCTTGCACCCGCTTGTCCGTCACGGCCGAGCCGCCAGGCGGCCGGGCCGACCTAGGGGCGGTTGGGCCAGGTCGGTCCGGGCCCAGACCCCCCGTTCAGGGACCTTTTCAGTCTTTTGCTCATAACATGAGCTACGGGCCTCCGAACGACGCACCGTCAGTGGCGACGCGAACCTTGGATCGATACGGTCGTTTCAGTATATTACACTCAAGGTTTAGGAATAATTTGGGTTCGGAGTGGTTGGTTCGTACTCGAAACCAACCGGGCCCTCGGAGCGGAAACACTCATATCTTGAGCTTCAAACGTCCGATTGATGTGCCGTCGACTTTGTTGAATTCCTCTAAGTGAGACGGATCATTTGACTTACTCCGCCCGAGGTTTGGATGGAGGTGGAGTACAGTCAGGTTGGTTTTTCCTTAAAAACCAACTGGTCTCCTAGAACGAAAAAGCCAATTACTCTCAGACCGGGCGTCCGATTGACGCTTCGTCTATGACGTTGAGTTCCTGTTGACGATACGGACCTTCTGGATACATCAACTCTAGACTATGTGTCAGTTGTTGTATTAGCCTCTTGGCTCGTGGAGCGGACCCTCCTGAACGAGCTTGCTGTGTGCGGGAACCCTAGAGATGGCTGCGACGACGACGACAGTACAGAGATCCTCAGTGGATTTGACGACGACTGTGCAGAGATCCTCAGTGGATTTGATGGTGACGACTACAGCACTCAGCGATCCGTTGTGGGTCAGTGCTACCGATCATGTGTGGGTCCGATCCTATGTGGGTCAGCGTTCAGCGGTCCTGTGTAGGCCAGCGCCTACAGATCCTGTGTGGGTCCGATCCTGTGTGGGTCTTTGCGGGGGTTAGATACCTATCGATCCTGTGTGGGTCAGATCCTTTTTCGGTCATTGTGGGGGTTAGTTACCTATCGATCATGTGTGGGTCAGATCCTTTGTGGGTCATTTCGGGGGTTAGTACCTATCGATCCTTTGTGGGTCCGACGGCTTAGATGAATCAGTGGAAATATTTGGTCATCATTATTGTCATAGAAAGAATAATTCCTGTGTGAGCTGAATCCTATTTTTCTTTCCTTTTTGGATTTTGTTGTGCTATCCTGTGGGGGTATACGTTTTTCTTTCATGTGTGGAGTGGGATGTACTTGGCTTCGGTTGTTGGAGCCGATCGAGAATTGATGACTTAGGTATATGTATGGGCATATACCTAAGCCGTGTTGGATGTTAATTCGTGATTGTATCTTTCCTTTGTGGATTATCCTTTGTGGATTCTGGGAGACCTTCGGGGGTCTCGGGGTCCCTACTGAGTAGCTTATACTCACCCCTGCATGGGCTATGCCCGCACTACGTTGTATTGGTTGCAGACGACGAAAAACGCTGATTGTGGTTGAGGCTTGTGGAGTAGGACGATACCTGGAGGTGGACCATTGGGCGGGACATGTTCGGAGTGGACGGCTGGACCCGAGGAGCAGTGGAGGCTATCTGAAACCACCCTTCAGTTGGGACTTCCAGTGGATGACTCGACGCGTCTGCTATATCTTTCAGTTGCTGTTTTCCCTTCCGAGTTGTACATTACTTTCATTTTGGGTTTGTATTCTGGCCCACTTACTTTTCCGCAATTAATGTTGTACCAGTTTCTACTTAGTGTTTACTTCTGCCTGCTTTCTCTATGGTGGTTGTTGTTTACTTTGAAAGGTGATGCCTTCCCTTTTTCTGGGATTTACGCCTTGGTGCTAGTCGCCAACCCCTGGCCTATGGAAGGCAGGCTTGGGGTAGTCACGGAATGGGCCTCGAGGATGGGTCGTGGCAAATTGGTATCAGAGGAGTTCGGTTCTACCGGAGACTCTGATCTTTTTCTATGTGAAGCAATAGTTTTTAGCGTATTGGGTGTGGTTATCAGTCCATAGAGTCTAGTGTTGGTGCGGCAGCCGACGTATCCATACACCAAGACCCTGATATCTGATTTCTGACTTAATGCACGAAAACATTGATTGCGTGTGTGTTTCATGTTTTCATTGTGATTACATTGTGTCAGATCACCAGGTATACTATTCTGACCATGGCGTGTCTATTTCCTTTCCAGGATGGCCCTACGATGGCAGCGAGCTAGGGTTCCGAGAGTTGAGCCTGATGACAGACCACCGAGCGACGAGGCCTCGGTGCAGGGCCCTTTGACAGCTGAGGCACCAGCAGTACCATTACCTACCGAGCCACCGATGCTTCCAGCACCAGCCGCTGACAATGCATGTCACCTTAGTGTGCTGCATGAGTTCTAGCGCCAGTGACCGCCCAGGTTCTGCGGGGAGATGGACCACCAGGCAGCCGAGGACTGGCTGGAGGCAGTCGTGCGAGTTTTCCAGTTAGTGAGGACACCAGCAAACCTCATGGTGATCCTCGCATCGAGCCTGCTGCACGCAACAGCGGGCTGATGGTGGAGCTTGATGCTCCAGGTGAACGATGAGGCATCTCTTATCTGGACAGACTTTGAGGGACTCTTCCGCTCAGAGTTCATCCGGGCCACCCTCCGTCCGGTGCGCATCCAGGAGCTTCTTCATCTACGGCAGGGTAGCTTGAAGGTCACCCAGTACTCGGCAAGAATTACCGATATCTCGCATTAGTCGACAGACATGGTACGAGACCCATTCTTCCGGGATCAGACCTTTGAGAAATGATTGATACATGAGATCAGGGCATCGCTGATCTCCCTCAGCATTCCAACATAGGCAGGAGTACTGGAGCGAGCCCTTTTGATCGAGAGATCCCTTTCTGAGCCTTCATCAGTGGAGAGACCTACCGCGGGGCGGCACGTAGCAGAGTCTTCTACAGAAGGCAGTCGACAGATGACTCAGGGGTCCAGGCAGACCAGACCATCACGCAGAAAACCTCAAGACACTGGCTCAGCAGTGCGGGGCACACAGCATGGAGCCGGTCTTTCGAGAGGCAGGTAGTGCTACACATATGGCGGGCAGGGCCACAAGGCTCGTGACCACCCGACCCACCGTGCCGAGGAGCAGAAGACAGTTGAGGGGCCACCCAGGCAGAGGCAGAGGGTCGACCGTGGCGGTCCGCAGGGAGAATGCGGAGGAGGCAGAGGAGCTGGCCGAGCAGCAGGTGGTGTCCGATGCTTTGAGGCTCTACCACCACCACCACCATGAGGTCCACCCCGACCACAGGGAGCTGGCGGGCAGAGACAGGCATAACTCCAGGCAGTGGAGGCCTACGACCACAGTGCGCCCAAGATGATTCGAGGTACGATCTGTGTCTATTCCATCCTTTCATCAGTTCTTATAGACACAAGAGTGAGTCACTCTTTCATAGACGCTTCCCTTGTTCGGAGCTCAGAGATTCCGATAGAGCCGTTGGCTCGATCCTTATAGCTAGAGACTCCTACGGGAGCAGACTCGATGATTACGCACTGGTGCTGGCAGTTTGACCTTACTCTTGGTGGCAAGATCTTCCGCTGGGATCTTCTTGTAGTGGCGTCGAGGCCTTACAACGTCATCTTGGGTATGGATTGCTTATCTAAAGTCCATGCACAGATTGACTATTTTAGGTGCATGGTGCGATGTGTACGCACCGATGGGGGCAGGTTCACCTTCATCGGCGAGAAGGGAGCCTTCGCAGCACAGGATAGACTTCCGCAGAGGAGAGGACATCCCATCACTCATCAGTTGGCTAGCCTCATCCTAGGAGTAGCTGATGTGTGGAGTCCTAGTCTTCCTGCAGTGGTGGATCAGTATGCAGACGTCTTTCCCAAAGACATTCTAGGACTACTTCATCGCAGAGAGGTAGATTTTCATATTGACATGTACCCCGGGACTGCCCCGATATCGACTCTAGTGTATCAGATGGCCCCCACTGAGTTTCAAGAGCTACGTGTATAGTTGGAGGACTTGCAGAGCAAGGGATTCATCTGACCTTGTGTTTCACCCTGGGCTTCCCCGATATTGTTCGCCAAGAAGGCGGACGGGGGATTGTGACTTTGTGTCGACTGTCGTCGCCTGAACCAAGTGACAGTGAGGAACAAGTATCTGCTACTGAGGATTGATAACCTCTTCGATCAGCTCACGGGAGAAAAGTGGTTCTCAAAGATAGACCTCAGGTCAGGCTATCATCAGCTCAGAGTTCGGGACAAGGACGTGCAGAAGATGGCCTTCAGATGTCGGTATGGCAACTATGTGTTCTTGGTTATTCCATTCGGCGTAACCAATGCTCCAGCAGTGTTCATAGTCCTCATGAACGGGATCATTCATCCATACCACGATTGATTTTTTGGGGTCTTCATCGACGACATTTTGATATACTCGACGACTGAGGAGGAGCACACATTCCACTTACCGGTTATACTAGACACACTCCAAGAGCACTAGAATTATGGGAAGCTCTCGAAGTGTCAGTTCTGGATACGTGAGTTCCACTTCTTGGGACACATCATCTCTGAGGTGGGAGTTGCATTGGATCCTGCGAAGATCGAGATAGTGCTATCTTGGGAGCCACCCAAGAGCATGACAGAGGTGAGAAGTTTCTTGGGACTAGCTGGATACTATCGGAGATTTGTGCCAGACTTCTCTAGAGTTGCGGCACCACTCTAATCTTTGACAAAGAAGTGGAAACCCTTTGTGTGGTCAGGTAGATGTCAGCAGAGCTTTTCGGAGCTGAGACAGAGATTGACCAGCACCCCTATCTTGAGGTTACCTGAGGAGGGAGTACGGTACGTAGTCTACTGCGATGCATCTGGGACCGGACTTGGATGTGTCCTGATGCAAGAGCGGGCAGTGATCGCCTATGGATCACATCAGTTGAGGCCGCATGACCAGAACTATGCTACCCATGACTTGGAGTTATCAGCAGTGGTCTTCGCTCTGAATACATGGTGACACTATCTGATGGGCGAGCGCTTTACTGTATTTTCTGACCATCAGAGTCTTAGGTACTCAAAAGGACCAGAACCTTAGACAGCGGCGATGGATCAAGTTCTTCCAGGACTATGACTTTGAGATAGTCTATACTCCTGGGAAGGGGAATGTAGAAGACGATTCTCTCAGTAGGAGGATGGGAATTCAGCTACTTGAGGAGGCGACAGAGCAGCTAACCGCTTTGAAGATATCCTTTGTGGATAGACATGGAGCAGCATTCCTTCAGTCTCTCACAGTGACCCCTACACTACTGCAGCGGGTCAGAGGGGCACAGCGTGGGGACGTTGATTATGAGAAGCAGCATGCACAGAAATCCTCAAGACAGGCACCTGATGGTTTCTCGTTTGGAGCAGAGCACGAAATCCTTTTCAGAGGACGTACCCTGGTACCAGTCGCTTTAATAGAGGAGGTGTTCAGAGAGTTTCACACATCCCCTTTGACGGTACATCCTAGAGTGGCGAAGATGTACCAGGACCTCAGACGACAACACTAGTGGCTAGGTATAAAGAAGGCTATGGCAGAGTTCGTTTCATGATGCCTCACCTGCCAGCTGGTGAAGGCAGAGCATCAGGTACCTGCACTCTTGGTACAGCCCTTGGAGGTCCCGGAGTGGATGTGGGACATGATATCTATGAACTTCGTGAATAGACTTCCACTCACTTCCAGAGGTCACGACTCCATCTGGGTAATTGTAGACCTCCTCACCATGTCGGCTCACTTCTTACCCATCAGAGAGCAGGGCTCAGTGGAATGCTTGGGACGTCTCTACGTTCAAGAGATTGTACGGCTTCACAGAGTTCCATCGTCTATTGTCTCCGATTGAGATGATCGCTCTACTTCCCGGCTTTGTAAGGGGTTGTAGGAGGCGTTCGGGATGCAGCTACGTCTGAGAACTTACATTCACCCTCAGACGGATGGTCAGATGGAGAGGACCATTCAGACTCTCGAGGACATGCTCCGCTCATGTGTCCTTGACTTTGGTCGCAGATGGGAGGACCACTTACCCTTGGTGGAGTTCGCTTACAACAACAGCTACCACCCCACCATTGGGATGGCACCATACGAGGTGTTGTATGGAAGACCATGAAGATCTCCTTTGTGCTGGACAGTCCTTGGGGAGTCAGCACTTATGGGACCAGAGATGGTCTGGGCCACAACAGAGAAGGTCCAGGTCATCCAGGAGCGGATGAGGACAGCTCAGAGTCGGCAGAAGTCTTATGTTGACAGGAGGCGGAGGCCACTAGAGTTCGAGGATGGCGACCACGTACTCTTGCATGCCTCACCTCGACGTGGATTACAGAGATTTGGCTGAGGCGGAAAGTTGTCTCCACACTTCATCAGACCATTCCAGGTCCTCAGTAGGATTGGCGAGGTGGATTATCGCCTAGATCAACCACCTCAGTTGCACCGGGTGCACGCCATCATCCATGTATCTCAGCTGAGGAGATACGTGCTTGACCCGACACACATCATTTACCATGGGGAGCTAGACATTGATGATGGGGCGACTTTTGTGGAGGTCCCAGTGGAGATCGAGGATCGACAGGAGCGGATCCTACGTAGATGGTTGATTCCTCTAGTGTGCATCAGATGGCAGCATGGGAACAACCAGGAGAGATCTTGGGAGCGGTAGGCTCAGATGCGTGCTCAGTACCCACTTTTGTTTCCCTAGTTTATGATGTATCTTTACGGGGACGTAAATACCTGAGGTGGGAGTGATGTAAAGACCCGTAAATTTCAAGGAAATTTTTTCTTAATTTTCTTTGGAATTATACATGAACGCAGTTTCTGACGGCACCTGATTCCGAGGCCTGGTGTTCCTGAAATCATTTTCGGATGTTTGGCTCGGTACGTTCAGTGAACGAATGAGTGGGGTTTTCTAACATTTGTACCGGGGCTCGGAATCAAATTCCGGGGGCACCGATGGAATCGCAGTGCATATATTTGCTTAGAAACGCCTCTTCCAGAGTTGTGTTTGCTCGGGTGTGGTTTTTAAATTTTTGGGGTTAAGTTAAGAAATAAAATAAAGTCGTACGACAACATTATTTTTATTTCACTTAAATCCACTTAAAATCCACTTAAAGATGCTTAAGCTGAGTTGAAGCGGGTAGGGTTCAATTCAAAATATCCTACCGTCTTGGTAGTATATTTGTGAGGTGGGGCCTGCACAAGCCCCACCATTTCTTTTCCCCTAAGAAACGCACCCGTGAAAACTCTTTTTAATGAATGTCAACTGACACGTTTTCTAATTTCTTAATGCCCCTATTAATTGGGTGGTTAGTTCGTTGCAATTAATTCTATGAATTAATTTGTTCATTCTTATCTTTAATTTTTCGTTTGTTGGCATGTAATGAAATAAGACCAACACATGTCTTCTTGAGGATTGTTCGTTGAGAGGATTTGACAGAAACTTTATGTCCTTCATCCTCCTTCGCGAAGAATGCGAAAAACGTGAAGAATACGAAGAATGTGAAGAACACGAAGAACTCGAAGAACGCCGGCCTCCGACGAAGGGAGACGAAGAACGCCAGACCCCCCAAGATCGACGTGACGCGACGCCGATGCTTCATCCATGACGTTCCATCCCCGCGACAATCGTCCATTGGCATCTTGAGGTAGGGGATTGCGGTCCTTTTAATTCTTTGTGGATTATAACATCAATATGGTTTTAATTATTATGATTAAATCTGTATGTTCTTGATCCACGGAGTTTGTCTACGCGACGCCGAGTACCGCGCGACAGCAAAGCCCTTCCGCGATGCGACGATCCTTTTCTTCTGTGACGCGGCGATCCTTTTCTTCGGCGACGGTCAATTCCATGACGAACTCGCGTCCGACGATGATTTTGAGGTAGGGGTCATTTTGAAAATGATAATACCCATGTTAGTTTTTCTCCTGGGCAAGAACGCAGACCAACCAATTAACAAGTTTGTCCGCGGATTATTATTGCGGGTCGAGGTTTATCAATTGCTGGAAATTATGGTGTTGTTTCAAACCGCTAACACGGTGGGTGTGGACCAACGAACATGTCCGAACACACCACCCTTTGTTCTTGGTGTGCGGACGGAGGATGATGAAAAAACAAGCCGCTCGGGCGTTTTGAAGGCTTTGTAGTGAAGGTTTGGTCTAGCGATGATCACTGGCGAAGACCGCAGAAGAATAGGACCACTGGAGCCCGTCCGGTGGTCTGCGGAAGTCTCCGTCGGCGCGCCACGCCGGCACGGGGGCACCGGTGGCCGGAGGCGGCGGCCGGCAGTGGCCGGCCGCCAGGATGCGGCAACGCTCGCCGCGTCGCCAGGAAGACCCGCCGCGGCTAAAAGGAGCGGTGGCGCTGGCCGGTCCCACGGCCGTGCGGGACTGAGGAGGAAGTACGTGGCCTTGCCGCTTCTGTTGGCGAGAAGCGCCCCCCCCCCCCCCCACGTGGGGCCGCAGAACCTTCAAGGGGGGCGACACCCCCTTGCACCCGCTCGGCCATCACGGCCGAGCCGCCAGGCGGCTGGGCCGCACCCGCGCCGGTCGGGCCGGGTCGCACCCAGGCCGGGCCAGGCCACTCGTGTCGGGCCGGGCCGCACCGGGTCGGGTAGACCCGGTTAGGGCCGACCCAGGGGGTTGGGTCGGGTCGGTCCGGGCCCAGACCCCCCGTTCCAGGACCTTTTCGGACTTTTTCTAATAACATGAGCTACGGGGCTCTGAACGATGCGCTGTCAGCAGCTATGCGATCCTTGGATCGAGACGGCCGTTTCGGTATATCACCCTCAAGGTTTCAGAATAATTTGGGTTCGGCCGGGTTGGTTCGTACACAAAACCAATCGGGCCCTCAGAGCGAAAACACTCATATCTTGAGCTTCAGACGTCTGATTGACGTGCCATCAACTTTATTGAATTCCTCTAAGTGAGACAAATCATTTGGATTACTCCGCACGAGGTTTGGATGCAGGTGGAGTATGATCGGGTTGGCTTTTCGGTAAAAACCAACTGGGCCCCTGGGACGAAAAGGCCAATAACTCTCAGACCGGGCGTCCGATTGACACGCAGTCTGCGATGTTGAGTTTCTGTTGACGATACGGAACTTTTGGATACATCAACTCTGGACTATGTTTCAGTTGATGTATCAGCCTCTCTGCTCGTGGAGTAGACCCTCACGAACGACTTTGCTATGTGCGGGAACCCTAGAACTGGCTGCGACGACGATGACAGTACAAAGATCTTCAGTGGATTGAACGACGACTGTGCAGAGATCCTTAGTGGATTCGATGGTGACGACTACATCCCTCAGTGATCCTTTGTGGGTCAGTGCTACCGATCATGTGTGGGTCTGATCCTGTGTGGGTCAGCGCTCAGTGGTCCTGTGTGGGTCAGCGCCTACAGATCCTGTGTGGGTCCGATCCTATGTGGGTCTTTGCGAGGGATAGTTACCTATCGATCCTGTGTGGGTCAGATCCTTTGTGGGTCATTGCGGGGGTTAGTTACCTATCTATCTTGTGTGGGTCAGATCCGTTGTGGGTCATTGCGGGGGTTAGTACCAATCGATCCTTTGTGGGTCCGATTGCTTAGATGAATCAGTGGAAATATCTTGTCATCTTTATCGTCACACATAGAAGTATTCATGTGTGATATGAATCCAGTTTTGGTTTCCTTTTTGGATTGTGTTTTGCTATCTTGTGTGGGTATAGGTTTTTCTTTCCTGTGTGGACTGGGTTGTACTTGGTTTCGGATGTTGGAGCCGAACGAGAATTGATGACTTAGGTATATGTATGGGAATATACCTAAGTTGTGTTAGATGTTACTTCGTGATGGTATCTTTCCTTTGTAGATTATCCTTTTTAGATTCTGGGAGACCTTTGGGGGTCTCGGGGTCCCTACTGAGTAGCTTATACTCACCCCTGCACAGGATATGCCCTCACTACGTTTTGTTGGTTGCAGACGACGAACAGCGCTGATCTTGGTTGAGGCTTGGGGAGCAGGACGGTATGTGGAGGTGGACCACTGGGCGGGACATGCTCGGAGTTGACGGCTGGACCCGAGGAGCAGTGGAGGCTATCTGTACCCACCCTTCAGGTGGGACTTCCAGTGGACGGCTCGACGCTGCGGCCTTACCTTTCAGTTGTTGTTTTCCCTTTCGAGTTGTACTTTACTTTCAGTTTGGGTTTGTATTCTGGCCCACTTACTTTTCCGCACTTACTGTTGTACTAGTTTCTACTTAGTGTTTACTTCTGCCTGCTTGCTCTGTGGTGGTTGTTGTTTACTTTACAAAGGCAATGCCTTCCCTTTTCCGGGATTTACGCCTTGGTGCTAGTCGCCAGCCCCTGGCCTATGGAAGACGGGCTTGGGGTAGTCACAGCACGGGCCCCAAGGACGGGTCGTGACAAAAGGTGGATGGAAACAACATCTTCCAATGGTTGAGTTCTCATACAACCATATCTTCTAATAATGTATTCATATGGATCCGTATGCAGCTCTGTATGGAAAGAGATGTAGAACTCCAACATGTTTTGATGAAGTTAGAGAAGGAAAGCTACGTGGACGCAATATTATGAAATGAGATGATAGAGAGGGTTCAAGTCATCTAGAAAAACATAAATGATACTCAGAGTCGGTAAAAGAGATACGTTGACAACCGTTGAAGGGACTTGGAGTTCGACATTGGAGACAAATTCTTCCTTCCAATATCACCATGGAAGAGAGTCATGCAGATTGTAAAGAAAGGGAAGTTAAGACCAAGGTATATTCACCCCTTTGAGATCCTTGACTATAAAGGAGCTGTGACCTATCATCTTGCACATCTACAAAATATGGCCCATGTTCATGATGTGTTCCACATATCACTCTTGTGGAAGTACAAACATGATCCCTCACATATATAAAACTCATAGGTGTTACACTTGGAAGATGATCTCCACTATGAGGAGCACCCTGTAATGATTCTGGACCACGGTGATATGGTTGAACGCAACAATAAAACACACCTTGTCTAAGGGTTTTAGAGGAACCATATGTTTGAAGAAACTACTTGGGAAATGGAAGAGGTGTTGAAGGATAAGTACCCTTACCTTTTTGTGTATAGTGGATTTTCGAGGGCGAAATTTCAGAAGGGGGAATAATGTAACGGCCCAATGTTTTTCAAGGAAAATTCGATTATTATACATATGACATAAAATCACATGAAACCAAAACATAATGATCCACCATGTCTTAAGTGTACTTTAAACATAAGTTTGTCACTTATGTGTTTGGAATTTCAAAAATCTGACATACACGGTTGCAATTATTAAGTTATTGGGAGTCCAATAAGAAAAACTTATTTTTTGGTGAATAGTAACCTACCCTTGTGAGTAGTAACTCACCCTTATGAATTGTGATATACCCAAATTAATAGTAACCTTAACTATGATAATATATAAATAATATTCTATTTGAAATTATAATATACCTTTTTTTTAGATTTAATATATGAATGTTTTAAAACTGGGTTTTGAAAATAAAATATGATATTAATTATACATTAAAATAATAATAGTTATAATTTTTTTTAAAATGGACTTCATTTTTTTATTCTACACATCAAAACATGGTTGGGGTGAATTTTTGGGGTTTTTCTCAAATACTCAAATTTTAGATGAATAGAGAAATACAATAATTTAGAAAATAAGTTAAATATGTTAATTATAGAGTCATTCGTGTTGTTCTGATAATGAAATCCCAATTGTTTCGGGTCAACATGATAAAAGTTCTATTCATGGTCTTTGAAGACACACTATTCCTTTTCTTTTGGTGAAATAATAAATTGGTGAATTTTATATTGGGAAATCCCCTCTCCCCTCCACTATAAATACCACCATTCACACCCTCATTTCCTCACAACTCTCAAGCTTCAATCCTTGTCTAAAAACTGCCCAATCATCTTCTCTAGCCCCTTCCCCACTTCCAAGAACTTTCGATATCAACAAAAGACCAAGCCTAGGTCCCCTAAGGAGGATATCAAGAGGAGGATTCAAGAAGTAATTTACCATCCCCATTACTTTAATTTCCATTCAATTTCATGTTCATTTCTATTTCTCTCTCCACTTATCTTTATCCACATGGTATTGTAACTCCATAATCATACATATAATGTAATTTTAGGATACAAATGTTATATTATACCAACGAAAACTCTTCTCCTCTTCTATTTAATTTATTAAAAAAACATTGTTTGTGAGGTGTTAATCTATCACCTTTAAGAACAACATATTTTCTTTTTCCATTTCTAAATATTGATCTGGTCATGAAAGAATTTTTATGGTTGAATCAGAATATGTTATATGTATTATTTCCTATTTAATTTTATGTAAATAAATTATTTACATATTACTAAATTATTAATAAAAACAAGTTCATTGTGGCTGAAAAACATCCCAAAATAACTCAAACCATCATCATTTAATTTTTATCTAATGATTCATACACAGGGTATATAATTTAATAAAATAAAATATAATTTAAACTCTTGGAATATTATTAATAAACTGTTATATCAGTTCTAAATTTTCAACCATGTTCTACTAGAACATCAATTTCTGAATACAAGTGAACCGCTCAAGAAAAACCATAAAAACAAATAATCTTGAATGATGTTTTTAAACCCTATAACACTAAAAATGGTAGAAAAAAAATTAATGAAACCATAATGAATTATATTCAGGTTCACAAGGTTCTAGAATGGTTAATTAATGAATCTAATGTCCTGATAAAAAACATTAATACGATGGAAGCATTCAGATATACGGTAAGGGGAAAATCTAAAACCCAATTTTCTTTCTTCAGGTTCTCCAACATAAACTTTATATTTGTTATTTTAACGGTTTAAAATTAATATATTCATCTTTATATTACCTTTTCAGGGATATAAAAGTTTTCTACTATAGTTTATGTCAAAAAAAGTTTTTCAAAAGTACACTTCTATCAAAAACACAACTTTTACTTCTCCCTCAAGGTTGATGGTTATCGTACCAAGAATTTTATTCCCACTTAATTTTGAGAAACCAATGTTTATGAATGTGTAATTATGAGATAAAATCAATTCCTTTTCATGGGATGGTTATGTTATGTTCATTATGGAATGAATGATAAATGATAATCTTATGATGTGACGGGTCACAATTAATTATATAGCGCAATATGAATGATTCAATGTGACGGGTGCGGCCAAAATTATATAGCAATCCAATGAATTAGGTAATGTGATTAATATCATTAGTTAATGTGAAATGATATGTGAACAAGATGATAGCTTCTTTCACATGTATGTATGGTATTTAACCATTGAGACAAGATCTTTAATTTTTATGCATTTCCATATATCAAGTATCCTATTAATGCTTCTAACCCATGTTCATGATCCATTGCATATGTTATTGTTATGCTCACCCATTGTTATATTGTTTTTATATATCCTATTTCTGGGATTTTATCTCGCACATTTTTATGTATATCCTCAGGTGACTTCATGTACTAAATATCAGTCAAGTTTCAATAATTATCCAGAGAATAAGGAATTAAATATATGTTCTTTTTCATGATGTTGTAATTGTTATATGTTGTCTGAGTTTTCTAGAGAAATGAAACCTTTGGATCCTATATGTGTAACAATATTATCTTGTTTATCTTTATAATGATGTAATAGTAATTTATTAAATGGATGGGTCTCTATAATATATTCCCATTACTACATTTGAAATGAGGTATGGACACTATGAGTTAATAGTTATGCACTTCAGACTCACTAGTTATTCTTTAATATTCATGGTAATAACGAATAGAGTCCATAAATATTATCTCGAAAAATTTGTTCCAGTCTTTATTGATGTTCTAATAATATACTATAAGGAAATGAGGTACATGTAGAGAATTTTAATACAATTATAAATACTCTGAAAAGATAGAATCTCTGTGCAATGTACAATAAATGTGGATTCTAGATGGAGAATGTATCATTATTTGGGTATGTTATCACTAGGAAGGTAATATTTGTGGATCCTTCCAAGAAAAAGGTAATGGAACTATGTCCTATTGAATTATCTATAATGGAGATCCTTAGTTTCTTTTTTCAAGCCGTGTATTATATGAGACTTGTGAGAACTTGTTATAATTTTCAAACCCACTAGGCAAGCTGGCTTAGAAGGGGGAAATGTACGTCTAGACCAGTGAATGTGATGAATGTTTTAATATTTTCTAGTGAAGATTTTTATATCACTTCATGAATTAAGAATGACCAATCCACTACCATCATAGAAGTTATTATAAATTGGTGGATTTTCATAGTATGAAAGATTCTCCAATATTATAAATGTTGATAATTGAGAAAGATCCAATATTCTTAGATTATAAAATGAAATACATGGGAATAATTATTGAATCAAAATCATAAATCCTTCCTCAAATGATTAATGAAACATCCCTCAGGTAGAAAATAAATGATGATTAGGGAAATAAGTTGTATATGTAGAAGAATGTGGAAGCTATAAGAATGGGGATGTCCTCAAATATTAACATTCATGAGGAATGAGTGGTAATATTTTTTTCGTGACTATGTGCACCATAAAATGTAGAGATAAACAAGTTTATTATGAATTATGCACATAACTCAACCCTCTATATTCACCTTGAATGTACAAATATATATTGATATATTTGTTTTTTGGGGATTATATGAAATGTTATATTGATGAAATTACAACAAAGTGTCTAGTATGTCACTAATAGATGGGTGAAAGTAAAAATTCAAAGGGATTATGCAACCATTATTAATACCAGCATTATAATTGGGAGAAAAAAATACCTTGAATGTTTTCATCGGACATCCAAAAACATATAATAGAAACAATTAAATATGTGTTGTTGTTGATGGTATCACAAATAGAACTCACATGATCAAAAATCATGGGTAATTCTCAATGGATTAACTAGTATGGATAAATATCATTGAATTGAAATGGAATCATGTAGAACCACTATATATTGTATCTGATCAAAATTTGAGATTTACCTAGAATTTATGGAAAAGTATCTAATATGTTCTAAACATAGAGGGAATTTTAATAATGCTTATCATACTAATACAGATAGAAAATATGAGCGGAATATTCAGACACTAGATGACATGTTGATGGAATGCACTATGGACCTCAAAAGAGGATGACACCAACATCTACCTCTAATTGAGTTCTGTTACAAAAATAGTTTCCACTCATGAATATAAATGGCACCATTAAAATCCCTTTAAGGGAAAATATTAGAAAAATGGCGTATTGGGATGAAATCAGTAAACGTAAGTTACCTAGACCTGAAATAGTCTATGAAATGGTGGAGGACGTGAATCCCATTCAATAACACATCAATGAATCTCAATGTTGAAATAAGAGCTCTATAAAAAATAATAAATTTAACCTAGAGTTCAAGGATGGATATATGGTATTCCTCCACATATCTCTATAGAAGATGGTTATGAGATTTTTGAAAAAATGAAATATAAGTCATAGGTACATCATCCCCTTCAAGATTCTTGATCATGTCAGGGATGCGAAATATCGTCTAGAACTTCCACCTACCATGTCTCAAGTACATAATGTATTTCTTGTATACCACTTGATGAAGTACATAACATATCTCACACATTTATTGAATCAAGAGGTTGGATTTTTAGAAAATTATATCTCTTATGAGGAGCATCTAACACTGATTTTACACCGTAGTGATAATTTTCAATGTAACAAGACTACTATTCTAGTCAAATTACTTCGGAAAACCATAAATAGAGAGAGTAATGATGGGAAATATAGTAATTTATAGAGGATGAATACCCTCATCTATTTCCAACATATAATATATAATAAAAGTTCAAGTGAAAATCATATAAAGGGGGATAATGTAATAAATCATCATTAAATCTATGGTAATAACCTTCTTATAATTATTTAATACAAAAAAACCACGAAAAATAATATTTAGAACACATTTATATATTTATTAATGAAGAATGAATGAAAGAAGTAGAATTTCTAAAAATTAAATAACCTATACCAATGGATTAGTAACTCTAACATTGGAATATTAATGTGACCATTTGGAATATTACATTTGAAAATATAATACTGACCTCATCTATGATATTTGGCATCATGAAAATGATAATATGATATAATTATATCATAGTATAAGTTAATAAATGTTTAATTTTTTTAATTACCTCTTGGTATTTTTATGAACCAGAAATGTTTATTTAAAGTTTTATAATTAATATAATGACTTAATCGACTTTTTTTAATATAGATTGATAAATTATTATTTTTTCAATTATCATTTTAGGATAATTTATGAGACGTTAATTAATTTTTCGAGATGTTATAAGATCAGTTAATATTTTTTTAATTATTATTTTATGACTAAATGATTATTTGAATTAGAAACTAAATTTCACATATTTAGAAAATAATAACCATAAAATGGAGATAAGTTTTTGATTATATAAATTGAATAATTAAAAGTTTTATATATTTAGATATTACTTAAATACTTGAATTTTTGGGAATAGTAAAATATGGCAGTTTACAGTATTTATACATTATATATTAAATACACTATTCCTTATGTTATGGTTTATGTAAGCACCATAATCTAAATCCACTTTAATTATTTATTATATTTAGTGATGATGATCAAACTCTTCTTAGCCTTGAGGAAAAATAATAAAATAAAAAATAAAATAATGAGAAAACAACCATCTTCTCCCTTATTAATACAACCTCTCACCACCACTTCTCCACAAATCCTCAATGATTTTATCCTTCTCAAACATATTTTCAATTAACATCCCACGACACTCACCCAAGTCAAAGAGTACATTGTATGAATACAATATCGAAACCATATCCCTAAGGATGTTCACAAGGTGGGAAATTCAAGAGTTAAAACCCTCATTCATTTTTGTTTAATTTCATTTCAGTTTATTTTTTTTTCATATTATACCATCAAATACCCTCATTCAATTTTCCTGTTAACTCCATTACCTCATATATACTAAAATTGAATTATTCTCATTGAAAAATCAATCACCAAACCCCTTTCCCCATAACTTTTATTCTAAAAATGAAATCATCATCTGTGAGGTGTTGATTTATCGCCTTCAAAGAGGAAATGTTTTAATTTTCCTTCACCACACTTAAGTATGGTCAAAAACTGGTATAATGGTTGAAAAATGTTCAAAAAATATTTTATAATTTTTTAGTTTCTAGAACTAATATATTTAAATAATACTAATATATAAAATAAAAAGAGTTTGTTGTTATAAAAAACATCCATATTTATCTTAAAACGGTTATCATTAACTTTTTATCTAATGATTCATCCTCATATCATAGAGGAAAAAAATGATTTATAAGATCATTAAATATAATAGATGTTCACTAATAATATACAATTTCATTTATTTATAATTATCCCTATTGTACACAATCATTCATACACCTATTCAAGTGAACCAATCCTGAAAACCATGAAAATGAACACTTCAGTATGATAAATTCGAACTCTATAAATCATAACAATATCCACAGGTAATCTTAATTATATTATAATGAATAATAAAATTTATAAAAGGATATTGATTTATAACATAATGAAATGAATTTTATTATCCATGAAATTAAAGTGAAGAAAGCATGTGTACAGATAGTAAGAGGAATATCGTACCCAACTCACTTCATTTCGGATTTCCCTCACACAATAATTTTTTAGTATAGATGTTCCATTAATGTCACTTAAATATCATTTCCTTTTCATCCTACTAATTTTCTTGGATATATATTTTTCAAAAACAATTATGGAATATTCAAGGATTCCCTCAAAAGATAACTTCATTCTAAAAAACAAATTATGTACTTCTCGTGAGATTGTTTCTTCTTTAGTCAAGAATAATGTTTTTTATACCGTGTATTTTATTATGTTTTTATTTTTTTAGCAACCCCAATGTTTATTTGTGAATGTACGATTTATGAAATTTCCATGAAACCAATTTCCATTACCTAGTTTATTTTATGTGAATGATTTATATACGTTCTTTGTGGTATGAATGATTATAAAAATGTCATGATGTGATAGGTGTGCCTAGAATTATAAAGCACTCCAATGCATTAGATAATTTAATGTATCTCATTGGATACTATACAATAGGAATGAACATGATGAAATCATTGTTTGTAATTATGATATTATGATTATGACCATGTGTTATGCCTAAAAATGATGTTATCTTTATTCAAAACTATGTTTGATAATTGACCACAAATAAATGATGTTTCATTTTTTTGATTTCAAAATTACATTATTTTCACTAATTCATCCTCTAATGATTATTATTATGATACTTCGCTTGAATTATGATGATTATTACTATGTTCACCCATGTTTCATGTCTCTTATTCATTATCTTATTAGTATTTTAGCTCACCCCTTATTTTTTGATGTATATCATCATCTTCATACACATACTAAGGAAATGAAGAAGCCTAGATAATAATTAATTAATTAATGTTTATGTTTATGTTTTATTATGTGAATTTAATGTTTGGTCCAATTTTTTTAAGAATATAATCCATTGGATTCTGGTTTTAAAAAATAAATATATTACTTATCATTAAAATAATTTAATAGAAAAAAATACAAAGTAGTTTCTCTATAGTTCAACAAACTAGTATTTCAAAAAAATCTTGATCCATGTCTTTCATGCGCAATAATATCATGTAAGTATCTATTCCAGTTACATAAATCATTTAATTGGACATTATTTTAATATTTACTATATTTCGGTTTCTATGATCATTGAATTGATCTGTATTTTTAAAAAAATGTGATTTTTATCTTCAACTTGTTTATTTTTATATCATTTAAATCTTAGACTGTGAAGGTATATAAAGTATACAAAAATTTCTAGGGTGAATTTTTTTTTACAATCAACAACTAATTTTTTTACTCTTCAAAAAATAAATGTATATATATTTTTAAGGTTTGATGAAACAAAAAAAATGAAACATATGAGAAAAAAAATTTAGTAATTCATACTTCAAATTAATTGATATCGTGATAAACTAATGAATATCATAATTATCCACTATTAGCTTCTGGATTGCAATGGGATATGTTTCTTTATATTCATGGAGAAAGATATTATAAAATCATTGATATTTATATAGAATGTCGTATATGTTGGATTTGTATAATTATTAATTTGGATGAATTAATTTTATTATCAAATTGTCTTTTTAGAATTGTCAATGGTTTATTAGATATTGGATATCAATGGAGATGAAATGTATCGTGGATTACATTCACACTGACCCCGTAGAATGGGTAATTGTTGGGTGATTAAATTTATATTTCTCACCAATGGTGTTGGGGAGATACATAGGATGAACTTTTTGTATATTTATTATTGTTCACCTATAGTGTTAAATTTCAGAATAATGATTATAATTGAATCATAATAGATGAATATTCTTAGGATTATTTACATAATTTCATTTCCATGAATCTGCGATTGATATATATAATTATGAATGTATAACAATCGGTTCTCACACATAACACTAGGTTGGGTCAGAATGCTATTTTGTTGTGATTTTACACACATATCTTATGGTTGAGTGATACATGATATTTATTTTTTTGAACTAGTATGAAATGTGATTCATTGTATTCCAAAAAAATCTAATGATGATGAAAATAATGTGAATCCTATGGTGGGGAATCTTATGAATGGTTGTGATGTAAAATAACTACTCTTGAGTTAGTATCTATGTAAAGTGACTACCATATTCAAATTAGATTAATTATTTCCCACAACCCTATATATCTAGATTATTATTGACATTAATCCAATCATATTAAACCACATGGTATTTCATAGCACAATGTATCTTAATACTAGAGTATTATTAATAGGTTTCAAATCATTGAGTATCATCCAAATCATAGGGAACACAATGAAAACACCCAAAATAAATTAGGTTTTATTTTCACATTTTTAATGAATAAGAAAATGAATATTTTACAATTAAACATACATCATTAATGACTAGTATTTACCATTATTCTACACATGAGCATGATTAATATATTAAATAAATTTTTGATTGACACATTTCCTTAGCATATCCATGACAGGAATGAATATCTAGACACTCGAGAAGGTTATATCAACTTACCATATTTTGGTAAAAACATTATTCAATGTTACTTTAAAATGACTTATAATAGTATTTAGATTTTAGTTATTCTTACATAGGGTCATATCAATACATTTTCATCACAATAAAACCATGTCAAATAAAAATAATAAAATCAATCACTCAACCAAATATTTATCATATATTTAATATAACATACACTAATTTTTCAGATTCCTGAAATATTCAACATGATTCATGATTAATTAATTTATCATTTAAAATATTTTATAATGTTTTCAAAATATTATAATTGAACATAATATGTTGAAAAATATTTTATGATATTCATTTTAGATAAGTTGGATTGAGTCCCAAAAACTATTTCAAAATGATAATGGTTATTTACAATTCCATGACATGGTACACTCACTATTTGATGGATCATTATGGGGTATATGTTTCAACAAGAATCTTATATTCCCAAACAATCATTTTAGACTATGTGATAATTTTATTTATTGACATAATATGAAAAAACAACTAAAAATATATCCAAATATCTATAATGATATTTATAAAATCATTTTACAAAAGACATAAATTGATAACATTTTTTATATCATATATGAATATTTTTGAAACCCTATATAATAAACCTTTGGCATATATCTAAAAGTATTATAATCATGATATCCATTAACCAAAAAATAATTTATTAACACAATGGACTTGTTAGAATTAAAATTTTCTATAATTTCCATAATTAATATATATATATTTTGATGTAAAACTTCTAGAAAATTAGTGATAATAATAAATCTTTATATGGATCTACTATGAGACCAATTTCTCCTTGTTTTGTTACATTAATGTATTCAAAATTATATAATCCATTATCCTATGAATTCAAGTGACCATGATATAAAGATTATGTACATTATAAATAAATTACTCATACATTTTCACTATTATGGAATAGACCAACTTGTTTGATCAAATACATAACATATCATTTAGCTAGGTGGATAATCACATCTCATACCCCTCATCCTAGTACATAACTCCATCACAAAATCCTTTTATAATTATGATAATACATTTAAGTAGTCTAACTCAATTGAGGGCCCTAATTTCATACTCATAATACTAGATAACTTTCCCAATCCATGTTAAGAATCAACTAATGACAAGATTGATTACATACCCACCCCTTGATTAACTATGATTTTGTTCTTGTATAAGGAAGGAATCAATGTATTAAAGTTTACATGCCTTGTCCTGGAGTTGGTGACCAAGAACCAACTTTTGTATAATTTATTATATCATGTATTAATTTTTTCAATTATTAATAATTACTAATCAAATCATGATTATTATTCAGTTTTAAATAGCATATTATAATTTCCAAAGTGTAGTTGGTGTAGTAAAAGGTTATATTAGCTCCCCTCCATGATGAGAACCAGAATAAGCTACGATAAAATTCTTGAATATATGTTTTATTTCCATATTTTATCATTTGTGGGATAAAAATGATATTGGAATCATGGGAAGAGACTCATTGAACGTGGAGGCTTCTTCCCATGGTGTATTCCCTTGGTAATATCTAGTAGGATTTTATAAGAACCAAACCCTCCATTAAAAAATCCACATTCCTATGTGTCATTAGATATTCCTATCTGTAAATGTTTGTATTGATACTCATACTGTATTATTATATTTAATTAATATTATGAATCTTGTACATTGATGTATTAAAAAACCCATGATGACATATGTTCGTGGAGAGGTATTATATGTCAGATTCAACATGAGATGATATAGACTAAATAAATCCATCTACATGGTGTTCAATTGGAATTTAAATATTTTTGGAAATCAAAGAAAGAGTCTTCAAGCACTTTGGTGGATGGCATGAGAATGCAACCTACTTTATTAGAGGTATCATGATGAAGGTATTATATTACACATTATGTATTTGAATGAGGAAACATATCATCACAATGTTAAATTATTTCTCTGTGATTACCATGGAGTCTTTCTATATAGAATCCATGGACGTCAAGCTGCTTTTCTTAATGCCACTGAGAAAGATACCTGGAGTCTCACACTCTAATTTCATTCAAAATATCCATTAAATAATATCGTAATTTTTTTAATAAGATGATGAAATATATTTTCCACTTATGGTGTAATAGAAATTAATTTATCCATTATCACATAAAAATATTAATTTTCAATTTATCTAATATAATATTTTTTTTATTGGTGAATAATGTAATAATATTTATTTAAAATTTAAATACAAAGTATTCATGTTCTAATTAATATGATATAGGAATTATGGATTGGGATTTTTGGTCCGGTGAAATAATAATATATATTTATTATAATTTGAATAAATAACAATTAATTTTAATTCCCAAGTTAAGAGCATGTTGATATATAATAATATTATTATTATTATTTGAGATTGTGTTTTCTCTAGTATTAAATAAATAATTTTAGGGCAATTATAAAATAATATTATATTATCCCTACGTATCTTCAAACTCGGTTATGTTATTTTCAAAATTATAAATATCGATTTATTTGGATTGGGAATAATGGATTTGGAAATTTCTCTCAGTACCTTGAGATCTTCCTTATCTATGATTTCTCCCATGAATGGATAGACATATTCATCCACCACATCATGTAGAATTCATTGGATGCAATTATTGTAGTGATCGATCAATGGTGGAATATGCAAGCATAACAATCTGTCATGTTAGCAATGATATATTCTTTCAGTAATGGTTGGAGATTCATGGAACACGTGTGGAACACCGATATAGGGAATATTCACTAGATTCCTAAAATGAAATGATGAAACATTGAAGATCTATTGCCAGATCAATCAAAAAAGAAATAATTCCACCAAGGTAATTATTTATTTAATTAAATTAATTAAAAATAATATGTGACAATCATCTCTCATGGTCCCAATGTTCCATCCATTGTCTATATTATTTGATTCAATTCCATAAATCAAAATGTTAATTGATATGTAAATATAGGATTGATCATCAATCATGGATAAAAGAAGAGTTGGGCACAAACCATCACATGCTTCTACTGTGCCCAGAACCAACAATTGGTATTAGATTAGTCTCATAATTATTTATAATTATTTAAATATTGTTGGTGATTTATGAATTTTTAAATTAGTTTTTCAATTAATTTTTAATCATTTTAATCCAAATTCAAATATATTATCATATATATTTATATTCTCATAAATATAATCGAATAAATTAATTAAATGAAAAATATAAAATCTAGGATCTCATATGGAGATTCCAAGGATTCTGTCTAGACAACATATGAGTGGAGATCGTGTTACAAGAGTAACATGTCGTGTACTGGTTCTCTGTGCACTTGGAGTTATATCATCAATTACTCAATAAATGTGCATTGATTACATGTGGTGTAGTTAATTCTGACATTTCATGTTGACCATGATACACTTGAACACATTAATATGAGGTACATGCCATGTATCCCACAAACATGGCGGGTAGTCCCTTTGAGTCAATGACGGTCCTTGTATTTCAATACACTACATACATGACATATAACCCAATAATTAATAGATCATATGAAGTGTATCCTATTGTACATTTTGTGTACTCTAGTTTCTGTGGAACAATTTATATGTTGATTCCGTAGGCATGTGCCTTAGATAGATGGTGAGATCCATACCTGATGTTTGCTTGGATGTACACATGATGTACATATACAAAAATATGAATAATTTAGGTTTATTTGTAATATTATGTAAACATTATGGAATGTTATTGTGTGTGGTCATTACAATCATAGTATATTCCATGTCACAGGTTTTAATATATATATACATAAAAATGATTAATTAATATATTTGTAATGTTCGGTTCTACATATTAGTTATGAGTTGTATTACAGTTTTTACTCTACCTGTATTGAAGCATAACACATGACCAAAAAATAATATAATTCATGTAATTCTATAATTCATGAATGTATGTGAGAATTATTGTATACCATATGTCATAAAATTAAACATATATACAAGTATAATAAATGTTGCGTTGATATGGATGGTTATTCACTTTTCTGCCTCCAAGGTACATTTCTTTTTATAGTTAATATTTAATGAATTTATTTAATTTTTTTAAATGTATAATGGATGAGAATCTAAATTAAATTAAGTTAATAATTAAGATAAAATAATGGATTAATTAATGATAATAATTAAATGATTCATGTGTGATTTATAATAAAATAACAAAAAATAAGATTTAAAATCTTATTTTTCATGCATAGTTTTTCCATGAATGTAGATTATCATGAGCTAGAATAGACCTTTTTCTGTGATTTTTTATTTAATTTATTATTAAATTTAATTTTTATCATACATTCATTCTTCTCTCTTTTTATTTATGGTTTACAGGCCCATGGATTTTTTTATGTAAATAATTTTCCCTCACCTCTGTGAGAGTAAATGAATATGTAATAGATGGATCTCCAATAGTAGTTGAGGGTTTTCAACTATGGAGTCGAGGAAAAACCAATTTGAAGAGATAAACAGGTTGTCATTTGGAATGCTGTAACAAAAACATTAATCATCTCAAGGTGTTTCTTACCCTATTTTAATGGTTATTTCATCAACCTCTAGATTACTAAATATTATAAAATCTCATGATCATGCCAAATTACTATTTTATTTCTCTAATGTTTCAAGGTCATTTTAATATGGATGTATAATTTTTGTGATCACATAATTAATAAATTGATGATCATGAAATATAGTTCTAAAATAAACTGACTTATGCATAAATATTAACTAACACATAGTCAATCACTTAATTAATCCCACATCGTCATAAAAATTGATTTCTAAAGATTATAATAATAAATTTATCAATAAAAAGATAAAATCAGTTAATTATATATATTGAGTCAATATAGACTTCCACTTCTTCAGTTGAAATTGAACCATAGTTCAATGTGCTTGATTATCCAAATTTGGGTGCATTTAATTATAAGGGAATTATAAAATGGGTTTTTGATTTGACATAACATATTTAACATTAAGGACGTGCTACCAATGTAGGAAATAGTGAAACTGAGTGGAAAAAGTTTAGGATATCAAATTTAAGGAATTTAATATTGGGGAGTTTATTTAGCATATCAAGGAACTATGAGTTAATGTAGTTTGGATTTTTAATTCATACCTAAAATCATTCTAATTGCATGACCAACCAATGTTGAGGTATTGAGAACATTAATATGGATATTTTACATTAGGAACTCCATGCAACAAGATTTTATAATAAAAATAGTGGGGGAAATATGGTTTCGAGAAAATAGCAGAGACTAAAAAATATAATATTTTTTATCTGTACAATTTTATCAGATAAATATTAAAAAATATCTATTCATATTTTTTGTAGAATTTGTATTAATATGAAATAAAACATATCATTGTGATCTATACATGAGACAGAAATCCTTATCTCCAACAAAAATTTACAATAATGGAAAAGGTGCATATGTGTCATTCATCATCCTGAAAGGAAATTATATGTGCCAGAATACCTTTTCCAGTTCCTCCTGTTATGGAGAAAAGTGATTAAAATTTACATATATTTGAGAAACATATAAATAATGTAACATATGTTGAATGATTGATTCTATTATCCATTTACAAATTATGTTTTTAAGTAACATGCATATATGGATACCTATGGCATGACTTCTCACCATCAGCATATTTATCAAGAGAAGGAGGGAAAAGAGAGGTATAAAATAAATAATTACTTTGTTACAACTAATCATAGAGATTCTACATCATCTGGTCCTCATTTAGTAAATATAATCATCAATATTTGACTCTCACACATCTTAGGGAATAAATTCCTAGTTATGTTACATACAAAAATCAAAGTTTCATCACTACCCAAGGCATTTTACAATATTATTTTTAATTATAATATGAGAAATAATGAGGCGATTCTTTTGTAACATCTTACCTTGATTCTCCAGGAGGATAAGTACATGGGGTGTGGTAAACCTGTCATAATTACTGTGAATAAGACACGAAAGAACAATGAAAATAGAACCATGTATTATAAAAAATCTACTACCTCGAGCACTATCAATCTAAGAGGAGGAAGATCCGAGTGAATGGAAAGGAAAAGGATGTAGTATGTTTTTGATGTGTCATGTTAGGCCACTGATAGATGAACTACATTAAGATTCAAGGGGAAGTTAAGTGTGTGTTCATTAACAAGTGTAATATTTAAATATATACACATTGATTATTAGATACATCATGTGGGGATCACATACTTAACTAAATACAGAAAACAAGTAGAATATGAAATATTTCTAAAGGAGAGGTGGATCTTTGTGCTAAAAATGGTGTGAGTCTGATTGCTCTGGCCATTGGTAACTACCACCTCTTATTTCCAACAATAATTATTTTGGTTTTAAAATATTTTTATTATGTACCTATAGTTACGATAAACGTAAATTTAGTATCATTCATTGATACAGATGGGTTTATTATCAAGGATGGTGGTAAATTTTTTTCCATTTAACTCGAAATCCTATTTTATTGAATGCAACATTTAAATAATGTTCTTTAAGTATTATATTATGAAAATCATGTGTTTTTAATTGATAAATAATCATGTTTACTTGAATTATATAACTCTCAACATTGGCATCATGGATTGGTGATGTAAAAGAGAAGTGTTTGAAAAATAACTATCAAGATGGTTATTTAGGAAATTATGAGATAAATCTACTTGATAGAAGTCATTATTTTTTAAATAAAAAAAATCCCAAAATACAATTTGATGTATAGGATGAAAGGACTATTAAGTTTCTAGGATTGGAACACACTAATGTGTGTGGATCGTTTCCCATAAAAGATAGAGGTGGATATTCAAACAACATAACTTTTACTGATGACTTGAGTATATATGGATATATCTACATAATGAGGTATTTTTTTGAGTCCTTTGGGAAATTTATAGAATTGAAGAATGAATTAGAGAATCAACATATTAATAAGAAAAAGAATCTTTGATATGATCTATGTGATTGATATCTTAACCAGGAGGTCATCAATGTTTTATGGTTGTTTGGGATTTTGTCACAACACTACCCACATTATAAACCATAGTGGAATGGTGTTATTGAATGAAGGAAATTTAACTTATTAGACAAGGTAAGGTCGATCATGAGTCATGTTGATAATCAATTTTCCATTTAAGTATATGAATTACATTAAAATTATTTCCAAATAAATCAGAAAAGATAATTCCCTTCAAGGTATAGAGTATAAATAAACACGTTTTGTTGCATACATGTGTATGGGGTTCTGAGGAAATTACAATGGCCTTATCGATAAAAAAAATTAACACCTCGAGGCACAATGTGAATCTTTATAGTCTATCATAAAGAAACAAAGGTATAGTATATATATACAACCCCAAAGACAAAAAAGTGAATATCACAAGACAATATGTCTTTCTTGATAGGGAGAACATCCACAAAAAGGATAGAGGGGGAATGAATGACTATAATGAATTTGTTAATAAAGATAAACAAGTGTTAGAGTATGAATAGGTTCCATAGGCCCCTATAGAATAAGTAATACTTCAAAGACACATACTATGTAGGGGTGTACGAGACGTAAAGGAAAAAAGAGAGATATTGTTCCCTGTTCACTGAAGATGCGGACTCATTATTGACTGAAAATGATAAACCAATTTAAAGACCAGAAATTTCCATGTAATTTTGTTTAAAATATATTGTAATATTACGAGCCCGTGAAATTTGACGGTGCACGATTCTGAGGCCCAGAGTGCTCGAAATGATCTATCGATGTTTTGTAAATCTTAAATTAACACATGTAAGCCATTTTCCTTAAAAAGGGAATAACTATTAAACAGTTACACGGATCAGAAATCTGAGGGCACCGTTGCACTAAAGATGGTGGGTTTACCAAAGGTGTGACTTAAGTTTAGTCAGTGCGGGCCTCCTGTGAGAAAACTCGAAAATGGCATAACCGTAAATAAAATAATTAAATAAAGTATTTTATTTTTCAAATGCTTATAACTCACAAATGGTAAATTGGATTAAAAATCCGATACCATCGTTAAACTCATGTGGTTATTATTTCATTAAGAAGATACTAACTTTGGCCGACCCGGTCCACCAGAGAAAGTTATTTTTCGGACGCAAATAAAATAATTAACTGACAATTATTTTGTTGTAAAATTCATAACTTATAAAAGGTAACTCATATTGAAAAATTAGAGAGCAGTGTTGTGTCCTTTGAGGAGTTTTTCACATAGGAACAACCTAACCTCGACCAGCGCGAGTCGAGGGTGACTAATAATAATTTTCTGAACTTCATTTCAGGTACGTTCAGTAAACACACGAGCGGCGTGTTCCAACTTTTGAACCGGTGCTTGGAATTGAGATCTGAGGGCACGGTTGAAATCACAGTGCCAATATTTTCTTAATAATACTTTCACTTTGATGGTAGTGAGTCGAGAATGAAAGTTAGTTTTTGGATTTTTTATAAAAATAATGATAAAATAAAGTGTAGCGACACTTTATTTTATTTCATCCGCCATGTGTTTGTGGTTAGTTGGAACCTCCCCTTGGGTGTTGGGAGTGGGACTTCCAAACCCTAACCTCCAATGAGAGGTTATGGTGGTGGGGTCCACACAAGAATAACCTCCCATGGGAGAATAATTGTGGTGGGGACCACCGGACCCCTATTGATGGTGGAGGATGAAACCTCTCCACTGCCTCTTTTTTATGAGAGAGGACCTCTTGACCTCCTTTGCGCAATTAATTTTTCCAATGCACATGAGAATTAATTGAGCCAACACGCATGACAATTAATTTTTCCATCACGTTTAAATTACTTAATAAAAGCCTCTTTAAATCCTCCAAATTTTGCGTAACACATCTCATGCAATTAATTTGATGGTGCCAATTATTTTATCCTCTATTTTTTAAATTATGTAACTACATCATTGGAAATTAGATGGTTCTTAATAAATGAACTTTCTTAAATTCCATGATGGTTACATACCTCTCCCCCTCTCCTGTATATAGGGAGCTGGGAGGAGGATTTGGGACTGCATCTCCAAGTGATGAAGTGTCAGTAAAGTGACGTGACACCCAACACTTGGAAGATTATGATTTCTTCCAAGGAAGAACGTGAAGAATGCGAAGAATTCAGGTGATGCTCTTCTTCTTCGAACTTCTTCCTCGTACCCCTTCGACGTGGGATGTGATCGTCTATGATGGTTTGGCGGCCATCCTTCCACGGTGTCTATGAAAGACTACCGAAGAATCAAATGTCGGGGTTTGATTTTATTTAAAGTATGAACTTTTCCCCATGTTCTCCATTTCTCTCAAAATGAATAACAGTGCTAGTTGTGCTTCGTACTAGCGAGCTATTTTTTATTGCCTTAAATGTGGAGACTTTGGGCCAACCTAACATGGCCTGACATCCTCCTTCGATTCTTATCTCATGTAGCGTTTTATGGTAAGGTGGCAAAGGCAGCAATGACGAGGCCGCACTACCAGCGGCCTCCGTGAACTGCGCCGCCTCCTCGGCGAACCGGTGCTCCCGGCCAAACATCGACGACCACACAGCTCCCGAACTGCCAACTCGCGGTGCCCCTGCGGACATCCCGACCCTGCCCGCATGTTGTCCATGCCCCCAGTGCATGGACCGGCCATGCCCGCATGTCGCTCGCACCCACAACGCACTACCCATCTCCCCTGTAGGCGGACTGCATGGCCCCTGTCGGTGGCCTGCACGGTGCCCACGCGCCCTACTGTGGCCTACCTCATGGCTTGCTGCACCCTGACCGGTGACTAGCCAGCCTGCCCGCACCCTGCGCGTCCTGCCCACTGTTCTCCCAGCAACCGGCCTCCCCAGCCGACTCATGGAATTCCCCGCGATGTCGCCGACCGAACCAGCCATGTCTCTCAGGACGAGTCACCGAGCCGCCTACGTGGCGACTACTGGGCCGAACTGCCCTCGCGGTCCGCCGGGCCAGGCCCAGTGAACCGGGTCAAAACATAGTGGGCTGACCCCCTCAATGGGCCGAGTCAAACCCAGCATGTCTAACCGGGTTGACCCAGACTGGGTCTTCCCAGACTGGGTTGGGCCGAGTCGGTCCGAACAGGTTGGACCAGACCTAGGCCCATTAATGACCCTTTTTCTTCATGGGCCATATCTTTGGCACCAGACCCCCATTTGAGAAACCATCAATGGTGCCTGTATTCTTGGAGAATATCTGTTCCTTTGAGTATACCCCAATAGATTTTGTGGTATAGTTGAGTCATAATTAGGTTGGTTCATACATGAATCTCACCCAGCCCCCAGGACTCAAAAGCTAAAAACTCACAGACCGGGCGTCTGATTAATGCACCGTCTATCACGTTAGAACCCTTACGACAAGAAAGTCATTTGGGATACACCATTGAGGAGTTTAGTGGCATTCGAAGAATGACCGATATCTCGAGGGTAGTATCTACGAAACTCGAGCACACCGGGTGCGAGGAAAACTAGTGGCTAATAGTGAGGCGGAAGTTGGAGACATATCAAACGGAGGTCAGCACTCAGCGATCTTGTGTGGGTCAGTTCATACTGATCTTGTGTGGGTCAGATCCTATGTGGGTCAGTGCATACCGATCCTATGTGGGTCAGATCCTGTGTGGGTTGTTACGGGGTGGGGGGGGGGTGGGGGGTTAGTACATATCGATCCAGTGTGGGTCAGACTCCGTATGGTAAAAATCAGTGCCTCCTGATAGTATAAGTTGATCTAGATTCGCGACTAATCACATTTACTTTTATACTTCACCGAAATCCTAGTTTGAGTAGAGTCAATGACTTTCGTGTTTTTCCTAATGATTGAGATGGGTTACTAAAAAAATTAGGTATATGTATAGGCATATACCTAGGTAAGGGTTATCCGTTAACTCCCTACTTTATGGTTAAACTTGTTGTATTTTATGAGACCTTGAGAGTCTTGGGTTCCCTACTAAGTATCATTATACTCACCCCTACATGGGAAATGACCGCACCTCGTTGTGTTGGTATCATATGACGGTCAGCACTAATTGGGACAGAGAGTAGTAGAACTGGATGGTACCCGGAGGTGGACCACTCGGCAAGACATACACGGAGTAGACGGACGGACTTGGGGTGCTGAGGAGGCCATCTATACCCACCATTTAGGTGGGAATTATGGAGGACAACCCATTAGCTCATTTACATATTTTCATCTATTATACTAGCTTTTTATTTATTTTGGAATTCATTGTTGGGATTGTATGTTTGAGCACTTTTACATTCTGCACACTCTTTTTTAATTTGTTTTACTTAGTGTTTTACTACCATTTGGATCCTCTATTGTGATTTTTTACTGTTATAAAGGCAATGCCTTACCATTTTAGGGTTTTACACCTTTGGTGCTTGTCACCTTCCCCTGGGCTACAGAAGGAGGTCTTGGGGTAGTCACGATACGGACCCCGGGGTACGGGTCATGACATATTTTGATCTAGATTCGCGACTAATCATCTTTACTTCTCTACATCACCAAAATTCTAGTATGAGCTGAGTCATTGAATTTCATGTTTTTTCTCACGATTGAGATGGGTTACTAAATAAAATAGGTATATGTATCATCATATACCTTTGTAAGGGTAATCCATTGACTACGTCCTTTGTGGTTATCCTTGTTGGATTTTGTGAGACCAGGAGGGTCTCGGGGTCCCTACTGAGTATCGTTATACTCACTCCAGCACGACCTATACCCGAACCTCATTGTGTTGGTTGCAGATAACGAACAACGGTGATCGGGGTAGAGAGTTGCAGAACTGGATGGTACCTGGATGTGGACCACTCGGCAGGACGTACACGGAGCAGACAGACAAACTTGGGGTGCTGAGGAGTCCATCTGTACCCACCCACCTGGTGGGAATTCCAAAGGACGACCTAGTAGCTGCTTTACTTCATTTATTCAGTTATACTATCTTATCAGTTGTTTTGTACTTTACTGTTGGGATTTTATTTCCGGCCCCTTTACTTTCAGCACAATCTATTGTATTTTTTTACATAGTGTTTTACTTCCAGTTGCAAACTCTGTTGTGTTTTTTTAATGTTATAAAGGCTATTCCTTTCCAGTTTAGGGTTTTACGCCTTTGATGCTTGTCGCCATCATGTGGCCTATGGAAGGCGGACTTGAGGTTGTCACGATAGGGGCCCCGTGGGATGGGTCGTGAATACTTTGCATCAGAGGAGTCAGTTATACCGCAAAACTCAAGACTCCGATCTTTCTTTTCTATGAAGCAATAGTGTTAATGGTACCAAGTGTAATTTTCAGTTCAGGGGGTCTAGTGTTGGTGCAGCGGCCGACATATCCGTACACCGGGACCATGAATTCTAATTTCGGACTTAGTGCATGAAAACACTGATTGCGTGTGTGTTTCAAAAGATTTTCTGAAGTCATCTCAACCCAGTCAGCTCACCAGGTATAGTATTTTCACCGTGTCACATCTATTTCTTTCATGATGCCTCCCCCGAGAAGATCAGTTAGAACCCCGAGAGTCGTACGCTCAGACATCCCACCGAGCAACAGGGCCCCGGGGTAGGGCCCTTTACCAGTGGACGAACCAGTGGTACCACTACCCATTGAGCCACTTATGCCACTAGCACCAACAGCAGACAATGCACCCCTCTTGAGCGCGTTGCATGAGTTCCAGTGCTAGATGCCACTTAGGTTTCGGGGAGAGGTAGTCTCCCAGGTGGATGAGGATTGGATGGAGGATGTGGTGAGAGTCTACGGGCTGGTAGGAACACCATCAGACCTCATGGTGATCCTTGGTACCATTCTCCTTCAGGCAGTAATAGGCAGATGGTGGAGCATCATGCTTCAGGTCCACGACGAGGCGACATTACTCTAGACAGACTTCTAGAGCCTATTCCGAGCGGAGTTTGTTTTAGCCACCCTTCGAGCACTACAGATACAAGAGATACATCATCTACAGCAGGGCATCATGACAGTATCATAGTACTTTGTGAGGTCCACTGACTTCTTGTGCTACTCTACAGATATTGTGCAAGACCCATTCTTCAGGGCCTAGACCTTAGATTAGGGGCTCATGCAAGAGATCAGAGCCTCGATGATCTCCCTCAACATCCTGACACAGGAACGGGTGTTATAGTGAGCCCTCTTAGTGGATAGTTTCCTTAATGAGAAGTCCCCAGAAGCAAGAACCACTACTAGTCGACACGCAATGGAGTATTCTACATCAGGCAGTAGACAGATGACGCAGGTGTCCAAGAGGACCAGACCTACAGGTGGTCTGCCGCAAGACTCAGTATGGGTTGTGCGGGGAACACAGAGTAGTGGCACATATTACTGGAGTAGATAGTTCTAATCATGTAGCGGGTAGGGTCACATGGCACGTGAATGTCCGAACCACCATACAGACGATCCTCCATTAGTTGAGGGACCTCCCGGTAGAGGCAGAGACTCGACCGCAGTGGTCTATCAGGAGTAGGTAGACGTGGCAGAGGAGATGGCCGAGAATTAGGTGGTGGATGACATTTCGAGGTCCTGCCTCCACCACCACCCCTAGAATGTTCACCTCGAGCTCTGGGAGCAGGTGGAAAGAAGTGGGATTAGCTCCAGGAATAGAGGCCTTTGTTCATGATGCTTATAGCTTCATTGATGTCATTTTTTTGGTTTCTTTGTGTCTCTATACTTTTAGTTTCATTAATAAAAGACACTTGTCCTTTTGACATTTTCTTTTCTCCCTTTTTGTGTGGTTGTTGCTGAGAGGTTCTAGTTAAAACCATTAACCTGACCCTCACTTAGGAGATTCCTACTAAATGGGACCTAGTGAACACACACTGATGCTGATAGTGTGACACAACCCTTGGAGGTGAGAATAACGGTTCGATGTCTTCGTAGTAGCATAGAGTCCTTACGATTTCGTCTATGACATGAATTAGTACTATTCATATCAGCATTGGCATTATTAGGCAAAGGATGTGGTTCATCTAGGAGATGAGACTAGATTTCACTTTTCGGTAATGGAGAAATCTTAGCATCTCTTGTAGTATGTAGGCGATGAAGGGTATAGTCGAGTTCTTTACAATTGGCTAGTCCAACCCATAGTTTGTTGATAGAATGGTTGAATGTTTACTCTAATCTCAATAGTCTCAGTTTTGTCTTCTCTCAGAAGGACCTAAACCTGAGATAGCGGCGTTGGCTTGATTTCCTCAAGGACTATGACTTAGAGATAATATATACTCCTGGGAAAGGGAACGTTATTGCATATTCTCTCAGTAGGAGAACATGCATTCTGTTGTTAGGAGAGGCAATAGAGTAACTGGATACCTGAAAGATATCTATCGTGGATATGGATAGAGTATCCTATCTATAATCTCTTACAGTCACTCAAACACTTCTTCAGTGAGTCAGGGAGGCATAGTGTGGGGACGCTGACTATGAGACACGAAGTGCTTAGATATCCATAGGGCAGGCACCTGATAGATTTTCTGAAGGTAGGGAGCACATCATCCTTTTCAGAGAACGTACCATGTTACCAGTTTCACTTTAGGAGGAAGTGTTGAGGGAGTTCCACACTTCTCCTCTACAGGTACATCCAGGAGTGGTGAAGTTGTTCCAGGATGTTTGATGATAAAAATGGAGGCCTGGTATGAAGAAGTCGGTAATGGAGTTTGTCTCTCGATGCCTCACTTGTCAGCAAGTTAAGGCAGATCACCAGGTACTAGCAGGCCTGGTTCAACTTTTAGAACTCCCAGAGTGGAAGTGGGATGTCATATCCATGGACTTTGTGACAGGTCTTCCCTATACATCCAGGAGTCACAATTCGATACGGGTGATCGTTGACCAACTCACCAAGTCGGCCCACTTCCTAACGATCAGAGATCAGGGCTTAGTATAGAGCTTGAGATGCCTCTAACTGCAAAAGATTGTGTGTTTTCATGGAGTACCTACTTATATTGTTTCCGAGCATGACACACGATTCACTTACCGACTATGGAAGGAGTTTTGAGAAGCTTTCAAGACACAACTTAACTTGAGCACTGCCTTCCATCCTTAGACAGATGGTCAGACCGAGAGGACCATCCAGAACCTTGAGGACATGCTCCGTTCATGTGTCCTCGTCTTTTTTCGCAGCTGGAAGGATCATTTTCCATTGGTGGAGTTTTCCTACAACAACATCTTTCACTCCCCCATAGGTATGGAAACTTTCGAGGCCTTGTACGGACGACCTTGAGGATCACCAATGTGTTGGACAGACCAGGGGAGTCACCACTAGTGGGACCAGAGATTGTACGAGCCACCACGGAGAAGGTGAAGATCATCCAGGAGAGGATGAAGATTACAAATAGCAGATAGAATCCGTATACTGACAGGAGATGAAGACCTATGGAGTTCGAGGATGGCGACCACATCTTTCTATGGGTCTCACCTAAAAGTGGTCTGTGGAGATTTGGCCGAGGTTGCAAGATATCTCTGCATTTCATCAGACCGTTCCAGGACCTCACTATAGTAGGCGAGGTGGCTTACCGCTTAGCTCTTCCACCTCAGTTGCATTGGGTTCACGATGTCTTCTACGTATCACAGCTAATAGGATACGTGCACTACACATCCCACATCATCGACAATGGAGAAATAGTTGTTGACATTGTGGACACTATTACAGAGGTTTCAGTAGAGATTGAGGATCGACATGAGCAGGTCCTTCATGGTCGGTTGATACCTCTGGTGAATGTTCGTTGGCAGCATGGAAAACCCCAGGAGAGCACATAGGAGGGCGAGGCTCAGATGTGTTCTCAGTACCCCCACTTGTTTCCCTAGTTTTCAGTTGTGGCCTATGGGGATGTAGATCCCGGAGGTGGGGAGATTGTAAAGGCCCGGAATTTCCATGTAATTTTTTTTAAATATATGGTAATTTTATGAGTCTGTGAAATCTAAAGGCGTGTGATTCCGAGGCCTAGAGTGACTGGAATGATCCGTCGATGTTTTGTTAAGCTTAAATTAACACATGTATATAGTTTTCCTAAAAAAGTAGAATAACTCATAAATGGTTACTTAGATCAAAAATGTGAGGGCACCATTGCACTCAGGATGGAGGGTTTACCCTAGGCATGACTTAATTTTAGTCAGTGCGGGCTTCCTATGAGAAAACTCGAAAATGGCCTAACCGTAAATAAAATAATTAAATAAATTATTTTATTTTTCAAATTATTGTAACTCACAAATGGTAACTCGAATTAAAAATATGAAACCATCACTGAAATCATGAGGGTATTCTTTCTTTAAGGAGATACTAACATTGGCTGGTGCGGGCCACTAGATAAAGTTAGTTTCTGGACGCAAATAAAATAATTAACTGACAATTATTTTATTGTAAACTTCATAACTTCAAAAAGGTAACTCAGATTGAAAAATCTGAGAGTACCATTGTGTTTTTTGTGGAATTTTTCACCCCGGTAGATCCTAACCTCAAACAATGTGAGTCTTACATGACTGAAAAAAAATTTCTGAACTTTTTTCAGGTACGTTCAGTAAACACGCGAGCGGAGTTCTATAACTTTTGAATGGGTACTCCGAATTTAAATCTGAGTGCACTGTTGAACTCGAAACACCGATATTCCCTTAAAGGGACTTTCACATCAATGTAATTGAGTTGATAATGAATGTTAGTTTTTGGATTTTTATAAAAATAATAATAAAATAATGTGTAGACACACTTTATTTTATTTCAGCCTCCATGTGTTTGCGGTTAGTTGGAACCTCCCCTTGGGAGTTGAGAGTGGACCTATGCACCCTAACCTCCCATGAGAGGTTATGGTGGTGGGGTACACCCATGCATAACCTCCCATGGGAGGATAATTGAGGTGGGGACCACCTGACCCCTATTGATGGTTGAGGATGAAACCTCTCCACTCCCTCTCATTAATGAGGGAGGACCTCTTGACCTCCTCTACGCAATTGATTTTTCCAATGCATGTTATAATTAATTGATCAAATTTGTGTGCCAATTAATTTCGCCAACGTGCATTAATTAAATATAATAAGCCTCTTGAAATCATCCAAATTATGTTTGACACCTCACGTGCAATTAATTTGATGGTGCCATATGTACCCACCCTTCAGGTGGGAATTCCAGAGGATGACCCAGTAGCTGATTTACTTCTTTTCTTCTATTTTACTATCTTTTCAGTTGTTTTTTACTTTACTATTGCGCATGTATTTTTGGCCCCCTTTACATTTAGAACACTCATTTTTATTTTGTTTTACTTAGTGTTTTACTTCTAGTTGCGTACTCTGTTTTGTTTATTTACTATTTTAAAGGCAATGCCTTCCCAGTTTAGGGTGTTATGCCTTTGGTACTTGTCGCCATCCCCAGGACAATGGAAGGCGGACTTGGGGTAGTCACGATATGGGCCCCGGGGGATGGATCATTACAACCTATCTCCAACAAGGAGGTAGTAGAGAGTTCAGAAGCTACAATATGGAAGGAAGCCTTGAATTTTGAGATGGATTCCATGTATCATAACCACGTTTGGGTTCTCGTTGATAAAAAAGTTGATGTAAAATCTATTCGGTTCAAATGGGTATTTATGACAAAATAGACATGAAATGTAATGTAAATATATATAAATAATATATAGTGGATAAGGGGCTCAAAATACGTCAAGGAATTGACTGTGATGTAATAATTTCACCAGTTTATAGCTTTAAATCAACCATAGTTCTACATTTTATTACATATTTCCATGAACCTGATATTTGGGTGATGAATGTCATATAATACATTAGTGGAAACCATTAGTAACATCTATATGTGAAACAACCAAAGCAGTTTATGTATCATGAGATTCTAAAATGATCTGAATGTTATATGGATCCATTTTTTGATGGATGCAAGAATCCATGTCATGGAACATTCAATTATATGATTCCATAAAATAATTTGGTTTGATTTGAAATGAATGTGATCCTTGGGTTTATAAGAGGTTCAGTTGAAATGATGTCATCTCCCTAGTAGTATATGTTGATGATATATTACTTATTGGAAATAACATACCCGTCTTATAGTCTGATATGGACTCCTTAATCAGATGTTTCTACATGATGGACATAATTTAAGAATCTTATATTTTGGGGATAAAGTTCATTCATGATTGATTCTAGAGGATTCTTGTACTATGTAAAAGTACATATCTCTACTAGACACTAAAGAGATATAGTATGGAACAATCCAAGAGGGTATTGGTTGCACTGTAACCTGGTTTAAATATTTATAAGAAAATGTGTTCCCAAAAAAATGAGAAATGTATAGTGTGTAATATCCCATACACTTCAGCTATATGACTAGTCATGTTATCTATTTTATGCACTAGACTTGATGTTTCCTATGCATTTAGCATGGTAAGAAGATGTCAAACAGAACCTTGAGAACAACATTGGGCTCCGGTTTAAGCTATAATTAATTATCTGACAACAAAACAGATATCTTCCTTATGTATAGATGAGACGAGGGGAGAGAATTTAGGGGTAATATGGATTCTATTCCTTCGATAGATCAGAATAATTCGATGTTAAACTCATGATATTATTTCTATATCAATAGAGGAACTATTATCTGGATGAGATTAAAGCTATCATTTTTTGCTGACTCAATAGTGGCGTCTATGTATATATCCAATATTGATTCATCTAAGGAAGTCATTTGGATTTGGAACTCTGTAAAAGATCTTAATATGGTACCAAAAAATAAATACCCTATCCCATTATATTGGGATAAAACAGTAGTAGTAGATCTTTCAAAAGTGCTAAGGTCAAACAAATGAATAAATAACATACTTCAGAAGTATCACCTATTGGGTGATTTCTATTATATGGTTTATGTTTTTGTATAAAGAGTACCCATAAAGAAAACATGGTCGACCCCTTGATAAAAAACCTATCACAGGAGAACTATGAATATCATGTGAGAGAAATCAGATGGATTCTTGTTTGTAGTTGTCTCTAGTGAAAGTGCATGTCTATTGGTTTGGGTTCCATAAAACCAAATTCTATGAACTTTAGGTTAACATTTATTAATTTTCAAGAATATTAATAAAATAGTTATCAAATAATGTTTATTTTTATATGTGAATAATTATGTGATATTGTCTTACAAGTACCTATTTCAATGAAATGTCATAGAAGTTATGTGCTATGATGAAAACCTAGATGTGCAACAAAACTATTATTTAATATTTGTTTGATAGATGAATGATAACATTTTAGGGAGATATTTTATATAAGCTATCATGGGTGGAGACTCATATGAATTTGAGGCACCTTATCATGGTGTAAAAACAGGGAAATATCAACTAGGATATTATAAGATAATGACCCGCTAGTAGGAAATCCACATTTATACATGTTAATAGATATTCATATCAACATATGTGTGTATTGATCCTTTGAATTTATAGTTATAGTTAACGAATATTATTATTAGTTTAAATTGATAAATCAATGAAAATAATGACGACCTATGTTACTGGTGAGGTAGGATACATTGGGTGCGTCATGAAGAATATTTTCTTAATGAATAATGGGAGAAATGATTTTTCCATTATATTATAACAACCATTAATATAATAAACCCTTTTATAGAAATTATATAGCCCAAGTAAATCCATTTCCATGGTGTTCTATAGAAATGTTCTTTTTTTTGGGAAATCCAAGAAAGAGAAATTGAGCACATTTGTTGATGACACTAATATGAAACCTACATGATTAGTGGTATCATGATACATGGATTGTATTATACAGTAAGAATCCGTAAGAGGTAACATGTCATTATGTTATTAATTTATTTATCTATCAGTTCTTTTTTTTCATGACTCTAGTCTTGGTTTTTGGGTGCTTCACCTCTTGGCACTGAGAAATAGGCCTAGAGGGTCACACACTAAATGTATCTTGAATCACAGCTAAATAATATATTATTATTTACTATTTAACTATTTGAATATATATTATTCCCAAATAATGTTTAATAATTATTCATGTATTATTCATTACATATAAATATTTTTATTTATTTAGTAATTATATAATTTTTTGTCAATATGGACTTGGTATTTATTCAATAAATAAACAAGCATTATTCAAGGTTTGATTAATATTATATAGGTATGACATAAAAGTATTTTTTGTTTCATGATAAAAAAAGATTTATTGAATATTATTTTATTAAATGATATTTTATTTAAATTATCATGGAAAGAGTAGGTCAAGAAATAATAATATTATTATTATTCTCAACATTTGGTATTCTCTAGGATTAAATAAACAATAAATTGAACATGTGAAGTTATTATATTTTAACCCTAGTGTTATATAAACAATGTTCTGTTATTTTATAAATTTGAACAATTAATTTTATCAGATTTTTCCTAAGAGAATCAGTGAATTCAATAATGCCCTTGAGATCTATATTTTCTATGTTCACTCACATGAATAGAGTGGAATATTCCACCGCCACATCATGTAGAACTCTTTGGGATCAATTCTCATAGAGGTCATAGGAGGATAAAATAAACACAAGGATCTATCATTATAGATCTTAGAGATTCTTTTGGGGTTACATGTAGATTCCTGGAACATGTGTCCTTGCTAGAGATAATTTTTAGTAGATTCCAACAAAGTAATGATGGAACAATACATATCTATTGTTGGATCCTTCAAAGAATAAATAATTCCATCATGTTAATTATTTATTTATCTAAATAAATTATAAATAATTTGTGATGATCCTCTATATGGGTTCCAGCATTCTATGAACATTAAATATTCTATTATTTAATACTATAGATCATGAGGTTTATCATTATGTAAATATGATATTAATTATCCATAATATAAAAAGGAATAATTGGGAATGAACCATACTATTCATCAACTATGCTTGGAGCCTACACCAAGTGTCTTTTAAAATAATTATTTTTTATTAAATATGAAACATGGTCCCCTAGTATATCAAATTAATAATGTATATCACACTATGTGGTATATTTAGTGGGTCACCCAGAAAAAAAACACCTTTTATATCTCAAGATCATATTCAATATTACTATAATAAATTCATCCCACAGTAACATTAAAATTTAATAAAAAAATTGTTCTATTGTAAACATTAGTAAGGGATAGCTCAAATTCATACTCTTAGAGGTCAACTATAATTTTAATTCATGAAATATATGAATTCAATATATAAATTTAATAACGTGGAGAAATCCATTCGTTTAACATGATACTTTACTAGTAACATCTCAAAATTTAAAAAAGTTATTTTTTGAAAATAATTCAAATTATTTGACATCTTGTGTTGCACACAATTCAAAATTTAGTTTTTTTAAAAGAAACATAAATTTTATATTTTTTTTGCATGTAATGTTGACATTCTTTTATAACATATGACACATACAAAGTCAAGTGTTACTAGATAAGAAAATTTTATTAATATTATTTATTTAACACAATAGTTATCACCAAGACATTGGTATATAAATAATTAATATTATTATCTAAATTTTTCATATATGGTTTAAAAATGATAATATGATAAATATATTATTGTACAATTTTGTAGAAATGAAAATAAAATCTCATTCAACATAATGGATGTGTTTTTATATAAAATTATTTTTTTGTCTACAAAGGAATCTTATATTAATAAATTAAAGTAATCACTATTATTGAATGAGGTTAATGAAATTTAATTATTATAAATGTAATAAAATATTTTTATATTCATCTGTTATGTTTTTTGGGATTATTATAAGAACCAATCCAATTTTATGTATTGAAATGTTGAAATTTATAAAAGGTAGATATCCAACTTTTAATGAAATTAATTCACATAAAAAAAATTGACAGTTTTAAAAATTTTATTTAAATGATCAACATTTTTTTGTAAGAGTAATATCAAAATTTATTTTGGTTATGTTTTATGTTTGGGAGAACATTAATATATTGATGAATTGTAAATGACATATAACTTTAGTTAAAAACATGTATTTTTTCTATACAATTTATAATAAAAAATTATGTTTTAGTTGGATTTAAATTTTAATTAGATCAATTTAATACTATTTAATACAATTTAGTCATTGAAACTAATTTAACATTGAAATTGGATAAAAAACATTTTAATCTTTGGATCCTTTCTCTTGAAAAACTCATCATCTTATCCCGTCTATAGGATTAATTTTGAATTCATTTTTGATAATTCTATTGTTTTAATTTATAAAGATTGATTCCATATTTAGAATAAAAATAATATATAACTTTTATTAATTAAAACTTAGTTTTTTATAAGAAATATTTATGATATCAATTTAAATTATTTATAGTGATTAATGTTAAAAAATGTGTTCACTTATTAGTTAAAAATTAATATTATGTTTTCAAATGACCTAGAAACTTCTCCAACACCATTGGATGTTAATTAATTAGGTATATCCCCATATATATAGAATTTGGTCCATTATTTTATTTACATGATGTAATGGAGACCTCCCAATAGTGTTAAACTATTAACATTTCAAAGAATGACACTCCTACTCCACTATAAAAATGAACTCACCATCCTCATATCTTCACACATCACAAACACTTTTGGATTTTATAACCCTAAACCAATTAATCTAAAAAAATTTATCCTCTCCCTAAGTAAGCCTCACCCAAGGCTAAATTCAACACAAGGAAGTCCTTTAGTGTAAACCAAAAGGGCTTACCGGAAAATTTGTAACATTATTCAATGATCACTTTTATTTTTTTTCTTTCTACACCCCTTTAATAATTAATATTAATTAATTATATAATATCCTTATTATAATAAATATTCTATGATGGTTATATATTAATGGTTTTAAATACAGCAATGCACAATTCAATCAAATGGGAAACAAAATCGTCTTTCATTTGGATGGAGAACTACCACCACACGAATCAATGTCATTCATGTAAAATCGCAATATATTATGGAATGTATCTTTTAAATTTGACATAGTGGAATTCTTACACGCAATTCAATGATTAAAACAATGACATAATTGGTGATTTCAATAACCCTTCCATTAAATTAGAGAGAACGAATAAAGTTAACAATATTTTAGAATTTATATATCATTCAATAAAATGTTATTAATAATTATACATAATATTTTAATTAGTATAAGATACGAATAAATCAAATTTTGTGCGTAAAAGACTATATATTATGAAAGAATTTTTAAAGAACTATTAATGAAAAAAAATTAAAATTAAAATTTCAAACATTTATAAATTTTATAGAAAAAAAATAAAATTTATTTATAAAATATTAATTTCAATATTAGAATCTAGAGAAACTTTGGTATTTTACAGAAAGAATTTATTTTTTTAGTAATAGTAGAAAATATCAATTTTATAAGCATTAAAACACATTATATTATATTTAAATTTATGATTTCAATTTTATCTCACCAATGATGTAATAAAAAAACTATATTTCTCAAAAATTTAAATATTATATATTTATATCATGTAATAAATAAATATTTTTTTAAAATGATTAATTAAGTATTGGAATTTGTATATGATGTAAGTGATTAATTAAAAGATTATAATTAATATAATGATTTAAAAAAAATTATGTTCACAATATAAATTCATAAATTTATATTTAGTTGAATTATGATTATATGATAATTTTATGAGACCTTGATTAACATGAAATATTGTCATAAAATCAGTTATAATTTTAAAATAACTATTTGGATAAATGATGGCATTATATAAAAGTTAAATATATAATATTTATAAAATTATTTTCATAGAATGATATCCATATTTAATTTTTTCATGTCTACAAATACATAGGGTTAATTATTTTTTTTTATTTAAAAAATAGTTGAATTTTTTGAATAGTCATATACAGTAATTATGTTATTATCTAAATACATGAGTTACTAAGTCATAGATGATGTATAGATGATGTAGAAGCCATTTGTTCCAAATAAAATGAACCAGTTACAATATTTAGTCACAATAATTTATTCTCTTACTTGTATTGAGACAAAATAATTAACAAATGAATAAAATAATCAAAAAACACCTCTTCATTCCACTATAAATACCACATCTCAAAACCTATTCTCCTCAGAACTCTAAAGCCTTTAATCTTTCCCTATTTATTCAAAATATCTTTACCAAAACCTTCAATAATGTTATGGTACTTATGTACTCACAAAAAAACCATTTCAATGTTCCTTAAGGTCGTTCTCAATGATAAGAATTCAAGTGTCAAAATCACCATTTCTTCTTTTAATTTTCTTTTAATTTCATTCTTTCCTTATCCTTTCCTTAAATACACTTATATGAGTAGAATGATAACTCCATTATATTACATATACTTGCATTTTATTATGTTAATTGAATATCAATCATCAAACCTCTTCTCCTCTCCATTGAATTCTAAAAATGAAAACATTGTCCCTGATGTGTTGATTTACAGCTATTGTAGATTATGCCATTTCAAATTCCATTACTGCATATAAGGGTGATCATGAAACAATTTTTATAATAAAAAAATATTATAAAATTTATATTGAAACTTATTTAGTGATTTTGATCCAATATATATATATATATTATTATTAATTAATGAGGAAATTTGTTTTCCTGGTGATAAAAAATGAAAAAATTTAGAAAGACATCATTACCTTTTGATCAAATAAATCAACCTCATATATGGAAAAATATTATATATATATAACAATTAAATATCCTAAATGTTAATTAATACAATATAAATTCAATTTTTGATAACTAATCCCATTATACATGATCATTCTTATATGTCTGAAAGTTAATTGTTGAAGGATCCCAAAGAAATGTGCACTACCTAATGATATAATTGAGTCTTATAACTCATCAAAAAGGCAATAAATAAACATAAAAAATTATAATAAATCTAATAAATTTTGATTTGGTTATGAATTAAATTATTAATTAATCTGATTTCATTATATAGGATGTTAAATAAAATTAATGAATGCATTCATACATAAGGTAAGGGATTCACCACAAACCACCATTTTTCATTCAGGTTATTCTTTATCTCCCCTTAAGCCTATTTTAATTCTTAATGAATTTTATAAAATTATTTTAGATTAAATGTATGTGTTCCAAAATCATGAATCGAGATCAATTCATCTAAACTTTAGGGTGAAATAACTGTTTTATAAGGTTCCATTTTTAATTACTCCCATTATGAAAACGTCATTAAATGGTACATCACAATTTCTTACAAATTATTAAGTACACTCCATAATACTTTTTAGAAGACAATATTTTTATAAATAAAAAATTTATCTTGAAAAAATATCTTAACTCCGTTATGGTTTTATGCAAACAATTAATCCTTTTCCTTCTTTAAGTACTCTTTTATATTTTCCCTTAAAATGCGCAAAATTGGACAATTTATTATGTTTCAAGAAAATTGTTATTACATGTTTTCTAATCAGTCAAAAATAATTTATCCATAAAAATAATTTCATTTTTAGTGTCCTTTATTTTCAGTGATATAAATGTTTATAATATTATTTTATGAAAAATATAAAATGATTTTCCAAAATAACTACTCTTTCAATATTCAAAAATGTTATATATATCATGAATTAATCAATGAATATATTAAGGTATTTTTAAATATTTCAAAAAACTATTTTGAATCATACGATTTATGGAAATTTATATCTTATATTTCCATCTATAATAATTCATTGAATGGGTTATGATTATTTTGACTCAGGGTGTACCAGTTTTATACCATTCACCATATTACTCTAGATGCTTTAGTATTATATTAATTATTTTTGGAAAGTTATAAACATTTCATATGATAGTTTAAAAATGAATTTATATGTTTATTATGTTTCACCCATTTCATATGAAGAAATCAACGACTTATGATGTGATGGGAAGGGACTGATATAGCCTCTCGATGCATCCTTATGTCTCATGAGACAATTTAGATAGTGTTTTTACACACACACACATATATATATATATAGTTTTATGGAAGGAGAATTGATGGTATGTTTTTAATGTTTAAAATTATTCATTCCCTCAATATGATATTAGTGATTTATAATCCATGTGATTATTATACAAGTAGAATATTTATGGTTATTATTCATTCTCTTGTGATTATATATATGGAATTATTTAATCAGATTTTATTACTAATATATTATACTCAAGATTATTTTTAATGAAATTTGTTTTTGTGTTTACTCCCTGTCATACTGTTTATGCTTATGATATATTCCTTTTTATTTTTTACTCATACTGAGCATCTGAGCTCACCCTTTTTTTATGTTTTTATTCTAAAGTAGGTGAATATTTATTTTATAAATGAATTTATATGGATAATATATAGGTTTTTTGGTTTAATTAATGGAGTCATAATTTTGTTTCTATTTTCAATTTTTTTTACAATTATTCTTGTATCTATTTTTTCAACACTACTAAACTATTTTATCCTTTGGGATGTGATCCCATGTTAATAAAACTAATTTAATTAAATAAGGAACCAAATATATGCTACTGGGGTCATGGCCTTTAATGTCGGTGTCACTTCCAGTTTTATAGATTCTTTAGAAAATAGATTTACAAAATCTTCAAATAGAGAACGGATACCGTTGGTAGAATTTTTAAATATTAACAAAGAAACCAAGCTTAGGTTTTATATATTAATTAGACTAAAATATTCAATTTAGTATTATGTGCTTCACTAGTTCTAAGACTACACATTATGTTTCATAACAATATGATCTAATATAGTGTATTCCATTATTGAGAAATAATGCCTTGTGGATAGAATAGAAACCACATCGATGCACGTATTCCACATAGGGATTTACCTCAAATGGAAGCTAATGATGTTGGAGATACTGATATGAATTTAGATGTAAAAATTAAAACTATATTGGGAAAATTATATGAGGTTATAGGAAATAACCTTTCCCATATAGAGCATCCTGATATACAATGTGGTGTGACAATGATATACCGCTCCATGTTATAGAAACCAAAATTATTCAATTTGACTAAAACCCCATTTTTATTTGTAAAATGGATTTATTCAATAAAATATTTTTCTCTCTCTATAATATATAATGAATAGGAGAAGGTTATTATGTAGTTGTATCATCTATTATAAATACACATCACAGTTATTCATCGATTAAAAACACTAAGGATGAGGTTGAAATTGCAGACATGGAATAAAAGGATTTTAAGAAACATATATTGTAAAAAATTCATACACAAAAATGAGAAGATATAGAGAAAAAATTCATGGGTTGAAGATATAAATAGAAAGAAAATTTTTCTATGTATGAATCTAACATTTCAAGGTAAAAATGAAATTCCACATACTATATAAACAATCCAAAAATCATGATTGATCATTCATTTTGTGGTTGTAGACAAATATATTTAATGGAACTGAACACCCAATAATTCTCATAATATGAGGATATAGTATATATTGTTATCAATAAAGAGTAATAATTCTCATTGTCTTATGATTTTGATGGTGAAAAAGAACAGAATCGGTTGGAAGATCAAAAAATGTATAATGAGAAATAAATAAAGAAGGATTTTTTCACAATTGATAATTGTGGGAATAAACAACTCGAATAATTCTTGAAGAGAATGGGAGTTTTATGAAAATTTAGATAAAGAAGACACTATTCCCATGATTATAGAGGAAATACAGATGCCAACAATGGGTAGTGATTCAATTTTAAGGAGATGGGGTACTATATAAATGAATTTTCCATGTCCTCAGGTTATATATCTAATATTAATAAAAGTTATCAATGCCAAGCATATGATGTTACTATAGTCATAGTGGATTAATTAATTTATTTTTTGTATATAAGTATAACATAATTTTTGTCTAGTTATAAGAATCATGAGATACAAAGGTTTATAATAAAGTACATAATTTTTAAGAAATTCGAATCATATGATGAAATTCACCCTTAATTAGGAGAACTGATTCTGTTCTCAGTTGATCTTTTGGAAAACACATGATTTACGGACAATAACCCATAATTTATGCATTATGTTGAGACAATACGGATAAATATATTTTTATAATATTGTCTAAAATAAAAGTGGATAGTGATTTTGTGGTTTGCATTATATTGACAGGGGTTATTACATGTTTGGATTTATGGAATATATTCAACAACTTGATAATTTTTCTCTTAGAAGCATAAATGTTTTAAATATTTTTTAATGTGATAAATTTATTTGTATTTTTGGGGAAAATATGATGTCAAGTGACATTTCTTCTAAATCATTGTTCTTTGAATTTAGACATACAAAAATTTGATGTTTATTAATGTTAACAACTAATGGAAATGATTAATGAAACAATTGATTAATATTAATGAATGGTTTATCATATAAGATAAAACACTATAACCTTATTGGTTTAAAAAAAATTAACACTGAATGAATAAATTACGGATCACTTGATAAAAGTGCTTCAGGTATAAAAATTCTTTTTTAATATTCAACTTCTGATTAAAGAAATAAAGTCAAGATAGATCAAATCACCACAAATGTATTACATTAGGACATGAAACAGAATGATGTATATTTACTATCATGAATTGATTATCATAATAGTAAATGAAACTCACATCTCAATGAAAATGGTTTTAAGAAAAATGTTATTAATTTAATTTTGTTTCTACAAAATCAACGGCCTTTTAACCGATTAGAGAGTTACAGTTTTGTGAGGATTATTTTTATAATGACCATCTTCTATATCACTTCTCATAAGAACATTATTGTTAGTTTTTTTTAATATTTTCACATTTCAATATTGTTACCCTATCTGAAATACATTTTTTGTATTGACCATAACATTTCTATTTACCTCCATTTAAGATGATGTTTTATTTATAATTTATACAATGTGGTACTTCCAAAAAGGTATTTAAAATTTCAAATTCCTTGAGTAATGAAGAAATTTATTGATTGACGTAAAATTGTAAGACCATAATATTTTATGGTATTTCACTTTTGAAATTAACATCTTTGATAGCCTATATGAAACATGGAGTTTAAAACCATGATATAATATGTGACTAATATAACATAGACTTTAAATTCATAGTAATTAATAGTATTATCCACATTTTAAAATTTAGATATTATTCCAAATAATATTTGGAAATTCATCCAACTAATTTTAATACGATTAAGACTAATAAAAATCAAAATTTGCGCATAAAATAAAAATAATTATCTAATGGTTATTTTAACACCTTTTAATAGAGTGCTTATTTTAAAATTTTCATTTTTCTCACTTTTATGAAATATACTAAAAATACATTATTTTGAAAATTGGTATGTCAAGATTTTCTTTGGCAGAATTTTTTGTTTTATTATTAAAATATTTATTTTTCTATGAATGGTGGAAAATAACCATTTTTATAAACATTTCAACATCATTATATTAAATTTATATTTTGGATTTGATTTTTATATCACCAATTCAGGTACAAATGAAATTTAGGTGTCTCATAGAGGAAAATATAATATATTTATAACATGGAACAAGTAAATAAATGAGATGAAAATGGTAAATTTTGTTTTGTTATTTCTATGAAACATAAATGTTTATTTAAAATGATGCAATTAATATAATGATTTAAAAGAAAATTTATTTTCACTGAATAAATTCATAAAATAATATTTTTTTATTCTATAATATTTTCATTTTATGATATGTTAATTAATTTTACAAAACATCATAAAATCAATTATAATATAAAAATTTATATTTTTTTATAATCAATGATTATAATATTTAAAAGATAAATTTATCATATATAAAAATTTATTTCAATAAAATGAAGTGAATATTTTAATTATTCATGTAAAAAAATTGGTTGGTTTTTTTGTAATTTGTAAAATAGATGATTTTTTGGGGATTATTGAAATATTATAAATTATGGTATCTTGTAAATACCTGAATTAATTTGTCATGGATAATTTGTGGATGATGTAGGAAACATTACTTCTAACTAAGATGAATTAGTTACTCAATTTAGTCACATTAATCAAAAATATTTTCTTGTCATAATCTAAAATAGAAATTTAATGATTAAATGATTAAAAAACACTCCTCCCCTCCACTATAATTACAACCTCACACCACCTATACTCCTCACATCTCCAAATAAATTAATGTTTTTCCAATTTTTGTCCAATATATCACCCAAAACTCTCACAAAATGTCTTGTCCTACATGTATCACACAGAATTCAATTACAACGTTCTATAAGGATGTTCTCAAGGAGAGAAATTGTAGAGGTAATATCTTATTTTGTCCATTTAATTATACATTAGTATCACTATTTTTTATGTACTCTACAACTCATCTTATCCAAGTAGAAATAAGTTTTTAGTATATAATATATACTAAAATTTGGTTACGTTAATGGGATATCCATAATCCATCATTTTCTCCTCTCTCTTTTATTCTAAAAATGAAAACAACATTTGTGATGTGTTGATTTAATGCCATCATGGATGATGTGATTTCATTTTCCATTACCACCTCCAAGGCAGGGAATGAAACCATTTTTTTTGTAAAAAAAATATAATATGTATATAAAAATATAGTTGGTGTTATAAAACCAGTATATATAAAAAATATTAATTAATATGCTAAAAATAGTTTATGGTGATGAAAATAATACCAAAATAATATAAATGGTTATCATTTAAATTTTATCTAATAAATCATCCTAATATAAAGAAAAATATTGTAATATAATACCATTAAATCTATATGATGATAAATAAAAACATATATAAAAAATTATGGATAATTATTCCCCTTTTAGATGATATTTCAAAAATGTATACAAGTGATTCAATCATGAAAACCCATGAAACAAGCACCCATCAATGATGTAATTTAATCATATAACACATAAATAATACCATAAATGAATATAATAAAATTTAATAAATAAAATAATAATTTAAGGGATTTTAAATTAAATTACTAATGAATCAAATTTCATTTTCAATCACATTATTTTCTTGTTTAGAATGATTTAAAAAATAAGTTAAGGGACTCTTCAACAAAAAATAGCATTCCATGTGGTTATGCTTTCTCACTCTATGACCCAATGTAATATATAGTCTTAGAGGGTGTGTTTATTTCCCTTTGGACTTACAAAAATATAATTTATAATAACTAAAAAGATGAATCTAGTTAATTAAAATGAGTAAGGAAGCTATCCGAGATTGATCCACATATATGGTAAACTTATATTGATTCTATTTTCTATATATCTAATTTTATTAATTTGGATAATGTGGTTAGAGAATATTGGTTTGATTTAATTTTTGAAAACTAAAAATGAAAGAAAAGTACCAGATTGATTGGGTTGTTGTATGATTCTCAATGTGTTGCAGGGTTTAGTAATTTCTAGGGTTAGGTGTAATTGGATTTTAATAAATTGGTTGATTAATTCATAAATGGAGTTGGAGCTAAGATGAGTAAGAACAAATGGTCATTGTATCTACTCCAAAACATGGAAATACTCTTTTTCTATTAGTCAGTTAATTTAGGGTATCACTAAATCTAGTTTGTCTTGATTCCATATTGAAACCTGATTTCCGCAAATGTTGAAAATGGTCATTCCATATTTAGGGATTTCTGTTTCATAATTTAATGTTACTTTTTTATTCAAATCTCGATGGTCTTGATAAATAGAAAAATGGAATTGGAACTTGATTAATGAATTTCAACAAACAATGTTCATGATTAAATAAGATGAAATAAATCTAATGCACCACCCCTATTCAATTTACATAAACCTAACACAAAGTGGATTTAAACACTCATCATATTGATGAGAGGATTATAGGGAAGGATAAAATAAAATGAATTCTTATTGAAACCGGTCAAGAACTAAGGAAGGAAACTACACAATGCAACATCTAATTCGAATATTTGGTATCTCGGACTGTTCCACAACATTAGGTTAGCCCTAATTTTACAAGCTCTATATAGACTTTGATATTAATGATTATCATTGAGAATATTCCTGAATGGGGTTTAATGTGGGTCCCATGTCATAGTTTATGTAAAAAAATTGATATGATGATTGTGGGTAATTGAAATTGGTCACAACAATTTAAACAAATGTCTTTATTTCTCTAGGTGCCTATGAGAAACAAAAATTTATAGAATATCATTACATGAGACTAATTAATTAATGTGAGTAAATTTGTAGTGGATATCAATCAAAAGAGATGGTGAAATTATTTTGAATCTATTTTTAATATATTCAATTTTACTAATTCTGAAAACTTTTTGAGAAAATATTGGTTTTATTGATTTTCAGAAAATCAATTGATGAATAAAATGATACTGATTGACTGGTTTTGGATGTGATTTGAAAAGTGTTCAATTATTTTATAAAATAATGTTCAGGTGTAATGGAATTTTAGAAAATATGTTGATTAATTCAAGATTGGTTTTAGAGTCGATATGAGGACCATCCAATGGTCATGTATTCCCTCTTCAATATGGAAATACTTTATTTCACTTAGTCCTATAATTTATCATTTTTTCGAATCATTTTTATATCGATATAGTATTCAAACCTGATTTACCTTAATGAATACAATTTTCATGCAATATTTAGGGTTTTTAGTTGTTCAATTACAATTCTTCATTTAGTTTCAAATGCCAATAATCATGATAAATGAAACAAAATGTTATTGAAATTTGATTAAAAAATTGTAAAAATACAAATACATGAATAAATGAGATGAAGAAAATCCAACATGCATTCCAACTTATATTCACATAACCCTAGAAGAAGGAGGGTTTACCCCCTCATCTTAGTAATGAGAGGATTAGAGGGAAGGATAAAAGTAAACGAAATCATAACAGAAATGTATATAAACTCAAGGAGTACCCTATCCAACAAAACATCTCTATATATGTTTTGGTATTCAGATATCTTACAAATTAGTAGGTTGGAACTCAATTTAGATTCTCCATATAATCATTGATACTAATGAAGATCAATTAGAATTAGTTTAATGATGTAAGATCTCAAACATTTTGGATGTATTTATTTATGTAAATTTGGGTTTCAATCTATTTTTATTATTTAATGAAAGGTTTCATTGGATTATGGGGAGCCTTAATGGTGTTATAGGGGCTCGGGACTTTACATAAAAGAATATTGGGCTATCCTATACAAAGCCCATGGTTGGTGGATGGCTAGAAAAAAGTTAAGTAAATTTTGTGTGCTAGGAGGCCAAGCAGTGCAATTTTGGAAAGTTGCATACTGCACGGCTGTTGAACTATTTTTAAGCTATACGGGTATCCCTAGGTTATACTGGAACCCAACGTACCTTATATAGTTCCCTACACATGGTTTGGCAAACCTTTTGGTTAAACCATTCACCCTTGTAAATGTTGGAAAATTTTAAAAACCCACTTTAGGTTTTTCTGTTCCCCATCATTTTTCTTCCCCATGTCATCCGTTTCATGCCTTGTGATGAAGGTTAGAAACCCAAGATTCTATGATGTGATTCTAGTTTGATCCTATTCCAGTTAGAGCATTATTGGCTTGGTATTAAATCTTTAGATGAGTCCAAACCATCTCTTGCTTCTATTTTTTGTGAGATCTAGTTTGATGTTTCAATGGGTATTTTAATCTAGACCTGAAGATATGATTTATAATTTGTTTGTTAACAGATTTTAGTTAGGTGGTCTACAAGGTATATCTCATATTAATTTTTCTAATTTGTGCATTTTTTGTTCTATTCTTAACTCTCCATTGTTTTCCATTTGATGCCTTTAGATTAATTTCGGAAAATGGTTGTCTAAATGATGATTTGAAGCCCTAAAAATCCCATGGGATGTTTTGAGGTTGAATAAAGAATTTCATGTCCACCCATGGGGTGCATTGACATTTCCGAATAATGAGATCACTATTGTCAAGTGTGAAATTGAAGTGTGATCCTGTATTGGAATTAATGAACATGTTAATACACCTAGTTGAGATGAAAATGGAAAATTGATAGTTTCATTGATATTAGAATGGTTTAAGGGGTTGTTTAGAATTTTATTATAATGGGTCCAATTGATCTAAATGATATTGTGTCAAATGGATTATGAATTATATTTAATATTACAGATTCAATGGGTCATGAAAATGGGTTTAGATGGGTAATGTCAAAATTACAATGTATTGTGATTAGTACATGAAATTCATAAGGGGAAGTTAATACATGGAGAATTATGAATAGGTCATGTGATTCAGTATATGGGAATTGTATATGATGTCAAATGGGTTAATGATTTGTAATTGGAAAATACAGTTAATGATTTAGGAACAAAAAATGAGAATTGGGATAAATTGTAATGGAATGTCCATGGGAATGTGTTTATTGGGTTTTGGAATAATATTTATTCCATCGATGGATTGTTATAGATTATGATTTTTATATGTATTATTTTTTAGTGATATTATTTGTGTGTGGTGAATAAATGAATAAGAATTTTTATATAGCTTGAGGTGTGAGATAAAGGTCTGAGGCTCTTCTCATATGTTAAATTGGACTGCTGCTCTTACTCCACCCATGATTAATGGGTTAGGGAAGGGGATGGTTCTCTACTACCCTTATGTTTTCATGCCACCAAGACTGAGGAATCTAGGTGAGGACATTGTTATTTAGTTATGTATTTTGCCTAGTGATATAGAGACCTCACATATTCCATTATGCATATTGATGAATTCCTTAAATACCTATGTGAATAATGTAAATTAATAACTTAAAGAACACTTTTTGAAAATAAATTAAGTAGTGACGATGATGCATATGATCAAAATAAAAATAAGGAATGAAAAGGTTATACTAAATATAGTTAACTAAAATCACCAACATTGTTTTCTGTTATTTTTCACTTATTTAGTATTTCCACACACTATCTGTAAAAATGGATTTTATGTAGACACAATTTTTGGTGGACTGCTAAGTTGTACTGAAACGCTTATCATGTGCCATTGGCTACCCGAACATATTTCATGACTAAAGTTTAGGATATTGGAATGATTAATAAGCTAGGGAGTTTAGTTGGGATTGGATCATTTAGGGATATGCTTTCAAACATTGTGTAAGGACCCTTTAGGGATTCTGTGGTTTGTAATTATTTTGAGAGATGTTAGTTATGCATTTATATTGTATTTTACTCATTGGTTCCGCTATTTATTTTTTTATATTGTTTATTACATCAATAAGGATGGTATAGTCTCCTCACATGACTCATATTTCCCCCTAATATTAGTTGGAATCCACTGGTGTATGGGGAGGTGTGTTCGAGGCCATGTGGTGACCCATCTCGGGGAACCTTTTAGTTTCTTCCATGTTATTGACATTATAATTCTGGTTTGAGGTGGGTCTTATATCACATATTCTACACAAAAACCAACGATACATAGAATATGTCTGATTATAAATCTTCTCGACAGTTTATGGGACATGTATTCTGTTAATTTTATGAAGTCATGGGTTTTGGCATATCTCTTACAGAAATATATCATGGAATATATGGTTAAAATATAGATATATTTATTTCATAATTTTTATATACATTTATTCTAAATTCAATGAATATTTTTAAAACTCATGAATCTAGATCACTTTATATTTAATTTAGGGAGAAATAAATGTTTTACATGGCTCCCATTTCAATTACTCCCATTTGGCAAACCTGATTTTATTGTACATCCCAATTTTATAACCATTTTTATGTATAATCCATAATATATTATAAAAAACAATTTGTTATCTAAAATCGCCATTGTTATCAGAGAAATATATATTATCTCCTAGTTTTTCTTATGTTAACAATTAATACTCTTTCATCATTAAATAATCATTTATATATTCCCATAAACCACAAACTAGAAAATTTATTGAGTTTCTTTAAAAAAGATTTCAAAATTTTCCCACCGCATTTAAATATCATTTATGAATAAAAAATAATTTTTTTTCTTTATCCATTATTTTCTAGGAAATACATGTTTATAATATGATTTTATGACTAATATAAAACGATTTTTCCAAATAACTCTTAATTCTAAAATTATAAATTTTGATTTTCATGACCTGTCCCCCAGGGCCCATGCCATAACATCCTCATGCCCACCTTCCATAGGATAGGAGTTGGTGACTAAAATAGGAAATATGTATCCCTAAAACAGGAAGGCATTTCCTTTAATCCTATATAGACGCACAGCCCGAGAACACAAAATGATGATACCATGAAGATAAATTGTAGTATTAAAAGTGTGTACTAAAAGTAAAGGGGATGGAATACAAGACCAACTAAAAGATACAACTATAATAGAAAATAGTAAAAAAACATTTGGAATTGTCCACCAAGGTTCCTACCTAATGGGTAGGTACAACACGTCCCAACATCTCTCCACATCAATCGTCATCAAAGTCCATCTTTGGGTTCTAGCTCCTCGAGTATCAATCAAGGTTTCCAATCATCTACATAAGATAGAACAATGTATATGATAATCCAATGCCGGGGTGAGTATAACAATACCCAATTGGGACCCCAAGACCCTTGAAGTTCACTCAGAATTTAACAATAGAAAACCATAAAGCATGATCTCAATCACAAAACACAAAGAAAAAGACTCATCTCAAACCAGGTTTGCAAATTAGTATTCAAAAATAAATTTTATTATTCTAGATCTATGTCATTTTATTCTGTTACGATGTTTTCACAACTGAACCACATGGGAGATTTTTTATTGTCTATCCACATATGGTCGTATATCTCTGATCTAAGACGGGATGCTATAGGGTAGGTTCTTATAGGGTTGCACACTACTGATCTAAACAAGGTCTCTAAAATGATAATCCACATAGGGTCACTATATTGATAATGTACATAGGTTCACTAGATGTTGATCCACATATGGTTGCTAAGATGATTATCCAGAAAGGGTCTCTAAGATGTTGATCAACACAAGGTTGCTAAGATGATGATCCACACATGGTCGCTAAGATGGTTATCCACACAGGGTCACTAAGATTCATATCCACACAGGGTCACTAACATGATGATCCACACATAGTCTATATGAATGTAGATCCACACAGGGTCACTATGATGCCCATCCACAGAGGATCGCTACTCAAATGACAACCAGCCACCTAATTCCCTACACACTGTGCGCAAGAGTTTCATAGTATCTTCACCTCTAGATAAAGTCATAACTCAACTACCACATAGTTATAACAAGGAGTAAACTGATGGACTTTCATGTTTTAAGGGTTCCAATGCAGCAGTCAGCACATCAACTGGATGCCTGATCTTTGAGTTACACGCATTTTAGTGTTGATGGCCAGGTTGGGTTTGAGTATGATTAAAACCGGATGTACTCCATCATTCTCCAAAACATATGTGGAGTATCTCAAAAGGACTACCTCACTCCAAATATCTCAATTCCATAGACGGTTCATCAAACAGATGTCTGGTTCGCAAGATACGACTCTTTAAGAGAAACGAGGCACGAATGGGTCTGGGTTTGGTCCGACCAGGTCGGACCGACCTGGCCCGGTGGGGCTGGGTCGTGGACCTCTGATAGGCCTCCACCAATTGGGTGATGCGGCCCAATGTGTTTCCATAGCTCGCTAGCTGGGTGGCTTCCCGGCTCCCCAAATGAATCTTTATATTGTTCAGTTTCTTCAATAAGTAGTGCCAGGTGGTGCCACAATGTCTTCTGTGAGACCCACGGGGCATGGGTCCTCCTTCTCCATCGCGACCTCAAGCCGTGGTCTACCTCAACATGGGGTGTGATGGAATGCCACCTCCTTCCTTTGTGGACCGCCATGATCCGGCATCATGTCTGTCTGCCTCGGCGCCGAGCGGCACCACCGTATTCGGCGGCCGGCCAGCGCCGGCCGCCGCCATCATCGGTTCCCCACCGGAAGAAACTTTGTGTGCCACCAGGTGAGATCTAGCTATCTAGTATGACATCCTCTTGCGCCTACAGACCTCCCAGGATGTCATCATCACTGCACAGCTTCCAGATTCAAGGTTCTTCTAAGTTGTAAGATCGTCCCCTGAGGAACGCGACAAGAACGAAGTAGTGGAGGGTCCGAGTCGTGTTGGTTTGTCCCACACCCTCCATGTTTACATCATAAAAGGTGTTATCACATTAATACATCCATGATAATATTTTATAAATCCCATACATCTACATTCACTTGAGACTTTTTGGTGGCGGATGAAGAATCTTCAATTGATGAAGTCGTTGGCATTCGTTGTTCCCAGATCAATCCCTCCAATGATGTCGAAGCATCTGTTCCTCATTAGTGGAAGACATTGTGTTACATCGTCAGAGTATACTCACTTCCTTCTCAAAAATAGAACCTCTATCCTATCTTAAATAAACTATAAACAAACTATGTATCATAACATTAATGTGGTTCATTTTTGAACTGCACTTAATGATTCAATATCATGGTCACAAAACAATGATTCAAGCCATTGATTGGATTTACATGTCATCAGTCCTGCCGCAACTTCTCAAAAGTTAAAAAATAACATAACGTTGTTGATATTTTATTATTATTTTTGTAAATTCCCAAAAAAATATTTTTCTCCCGACCTACTAAGGTCGAAGTGAAGCCTCCCTTAAACTAATCCAAGCACTACGAATTCAACAGTGCCCTTATATTTTTAATCCAAGAAATGGTTCAAAAGAGAGAAAATTCGGCCAGCGCATTAACTAAATGTACCATAAAAAAGGTCATATTTCTGTTTTGGGCACACCGGGCCTCATAATCAAGTGTCGCCAATTTTCAGAAACACTTAATATTCCTAAATAAATTTAAAAAAATTCATCGAATTTCAAGGTAATTAAAAGATCCACACCTTATGCAATTCATCCCCAAAAGATAAAAAACCTATGAGTGCTAATGGGTGTACTGAGCAAATATCTGAACCTACCGCTCCCATGTTCTCTCCTAGAGATTCATATGTTGCCAACAAACTCGCACGAGAGAAATCTCTCACCCATTAAGGAACCAATCCTGTCAATCCTCTATCGCCACTAGAAACTCCATATATTTCACCCACTCTTTGATGCCTAGCTCACCCCAGTCAATAACGTGTGATGGATCAGGGACATATCTCCTTAACTACAACACATGGAATACATTTTGCACCTGATGCATTTGTGGTGGAAGATCTAGATAATATTCCACTTCACCTACTCGGTTGAAGATATGAAAGGGTCCTATGAGCCTCAGAGATAGCTTGATACCCCATCCAAACATATGTAATCCAAATTGGGGTGAGACCTGTAGGAAAGCTTGGTCTTCCTCCTCATCCTTTAAGGGTCTCCATCTCCAGTCATCATACGACTTCTACCTGCTCAGTTCATTCTTCATCTACTCTTGGATGATCATCACCTACTCTATCGTAGCCTGTACCAACTCTGGACCCATATGTGATGACTCCCCAAGTTTTTTATATCATAAATGTCCCCTACGTGGTCGACTGTATAGTTCCTCAAATGGTTCCATGCCGATGGTGGAGTGATAACTAATGTTGTATACCAACTCCACCAGTGGAAGTTGTTCCTCCCAGATACGAAAAAAATCGTAGACACAAGAATGAAGCATGTCCTTGGGTGTATTCATGGTCTCCTCCCTCTGACCATCTGTATGAGGATGAAATGCGATTCTCAAGAATAGGTGAATTCTAAATGCCACCTGCTATCCCTCCCAGAAGCGGGGTGTAAAATGTGTGTAACGATATGATATGATCATCGATGTATCCTAGCGAAGTTTTACAATATCATGTATGTAGATACATCCCATTCTATATACTGATCCCTACTCATGGATGGGAAAGAAGTGGGTCGACATGGTAAATTGGTCAATGATCAGCCAAACTGAATCATTACCCCTAGATTTATGTGGTAGCCATGTCACAAAGTCCATGAAGATAACATCAAACTACCACTCTGGAACCTCATGTGGCTACGCTAATACCACTGGTACCTGATTCTCAGTCATAACTTACTGAAAAATGAGGCATCGAGATATGAAATGTACCACATCTTTCTTCACCACTATCCACCTGTACTGAAGTGAGAGGTCCTGGTACAACTTCGCTACTATATGTTGTACTGCTTAAGGGGATTTATGGAACTCCATCAACAAGTCATCTTTTAGCGTTACTGGTACCATGGTGTATCCTATGAATAGAACGGTGTTCTCCTCACCTTAACAAATCCATCACGAGCCTGTCCTAAGGATATATGATCACATTATGTCTTGTAGTCTACATCACCAAGCTATGCCTCCCTGAATTGTTGAATGAGTTCAGAAGTAACTGTCATAGAATGGAGGTATGATACTCAATCTTTATCGAAAAATGATACCTACAACGATGATCGCTGCTATGTCGCCTCACTCTACTACTGTAGACCAGACCTCCTGCTGAGTACGTCAGCTATTACATTCCCCATTCCAAGATAGTAGACTATATCAAAGTCATATTCATGGAGGTACTCTAGTTGTAGACGATGTCTTAGGATTAGTTCCTTTTTTGAGATAATAAATCTGAGAATATTGTGATTATATTAAATAGTAAACCATTTACCCATCATGTAGTGTCGCAAAATCTTCAGTGCAAAGACCACTACTAATAACTCTCAGTCATGGGTAGCGTAGTTATGAGCATATTGTCTCAACTACCTTGAGCCGTAGGTAATCTCTACATACTACTGAATCAAGACACATCTTATTCCAGTCCTAGATACATTATAGTAGACTACATACCCAATGCCTTCTTCTAGTATCCTCAAGATGGGGGCACTTGTCAATCATTGCATCTACTCCTAGAAATACCACAGGCACTTATCTTTCAAAATGAAAGGGTTCACCTTATTTTTCAAAGATAAAAGGGTGACAATACCCTATGGAAGTCCGATACGAACCTCCAGTAGAACCCAGTCAATCCCTGGAAACTTTTCACATTAGTCACACTCCATGGTGGCTATGAAGCAGGCACTCCGTCTATCTTTTCCAGGTTCACGACAACTGCAGTCACTGAGATAACCTGCCCAAGAAATGGACATCTCGTATTCAGAAATGGAACATTGATATCATACCATAAGGACATTGCTCTCAAAGTGTATACAGAACCATCTACAGGTGCATGGTGTACTCCTCCTCCGACGTAGAGTATATCAAGTTGTCATTAATGAAGACCACTACAAATAGTTCAAGGTATGTATGGAAGTCCTATTCATGAGAGGCATGAACACTACCAGTGCATTTTTTATGACAAAGGGAATCAGCAAGCACTCATAATGTCCATACTGAAGCCTAATGTTCGTCTTCGTTACATCCTCATCCATACCCTGAGCTGGTGATAGCATGATATGGGTTCTATCTTCGAAAACCGTCGAGCTCCATTCAGTTTGTCGAAGAGGTTATCATTCATCTAGAGTGGTTACTTGTTCCTCACGGTCACCTAGTTCAGGGGAAGGAAGTCCACATAAATCCTTAGACTCCAGTCTCCCTTCATGGAAAACAAAATAGGTGATTCCCATAGAGAAACACTAGGCCTTATGGACCCCTTCTTCTGTAAGTCCTCCAGATGTACCCCCAACTCACGAAGCTCTACGTGAGACATCTGATGTGTTGGAGAATATAATTGGGTTTTTCCGAGGTACAAGTCTATGTATATGTCTACCTCTCTACGAGGAGGTAGTCCCTGAACATCATCAGTAAAGACATCTGCATAATGGTCCACCACTATAGGATAACTCAGAATAATCACATCAACTACTCCAAAGGTAAGGCTAAACAACTGATTAGTGATCAACGTCACCCTCCTCATATAAATTCCATCCTTTTTTGCAAATTTATTCATCTCACTGAAAGAAAACCAGATCCCATACTCATGGACACACTACAATTTTCACATAAAATAGTTGATTTGATCCTGGACTGTGGATAGCCTCTTCATACCCTAGATGACATCATATGGTCTCAACGCTGCTACTAGGATAATACTACTAAAACTCTCACCCCCTAAAGTGAGCTCACACTGTCTGCACCAATGCGTAGTTGTCAAATATTTTCCCAAAGGAGTCTCTAAAGGTAATGATCGAGCCAACAACTCTGCCTAAATCTACGAGCTCTGAATGAGATTTGTGGTAGTGAAAGATTAACTGGCACCTGTGTCAATATGTTCTGCGACTAGCGTGGAGAAGTAAAATATCATACCTCAAATTATATCAAGAGAATCGTTGTCTTAGGCCTATACTTCCTGTAGCAGTGCTCGCCTCGGTCCACCTTCTCCCTATGGTCGGGGTGGACCACCTGGGGGTGGTGGTGGTAGAATCTAAAATCGTTGTTCACCACCTACTGCACAACTTACTCTTCTACCACACTCGCCACCCGATAGAACTCCTCGCTCAAATCTCTTCCTCTACCTCTATGGTCCCTAAACTGTCTATCGATCATTAGTACAGTGAGACAGGTAGTCACAAGCCACGTGGAGCTGCCCACTGCACGAGAAGCACTGCCTTCTTCCCAATTGACCCCCTTTACCTCACTAGCTCTGCACCTCCGACCATGTGTCCCGGGGTCGTCCTCTAGAAGGTCTGGCCTGCTTAGGCCTTTGTATCATTTATGTCTTACCTACTGTCTATGACTTGGCTACCTTTCACCCAGTGGTGGATCTTATCGTCGATGCCTACTCATCCATGAATCCCTCTACCAACAATGCTCACTCGAGAACTCTAGCCTGCGTCAGGATATTCCCTGATATCATAGACACTCTGATCTCCAGCCAGTGAGCCTGATCAAAGGTCTAGTACCTAAATAATGGGTCTCGTACCATGTCGGTGGAGTAACGTGAGTGGTCAGTGAATCTCACCATGTACTGGACTACTGTTATGCTACCCTACTATAAGAGGAACAGCTCCTGAATACGCATAAAGCGTAGTGTCACTAGAATGATCTCCTCCTTGAAGACGTTATCAATGTCTAACCAGGAAAGTGTCACCTCCTCATGGGACTCAAGTGTCAGTATCAACCATCTAACTATCGTTTCATATAATATTCAAACATCTAGGATCACCATCGGCTCTACTGGTGTGCCAACTAGGCAGAAAACTCTAGCCAAAACCTCCATCCAGTCCTCTGCTGCCTAAGGATATATCTCACCTTGAATCTATGGAGGCTATTACCTATAGTACTCATGAAATTAGCTCAGTCATCCTGCACCATCTGCAATTGGGGATGGTTGAAACTACTTCCCAACAGGTTGTGATTCTACTGGTGCACCACCTGATGGTGTCAACTCAGTAAGAGGGCCTGACACTGAAGCCTCATCGCTCGATGTTTCGTCATCATAAACTCTCTCAGGAATCATGGTTGGTTGTCTAGGTGGTGTCATCCTTATAAGAATCAGGTGTTCCATGGTCAATAAGGTATACCTGGCGAGCAAAATCAAAAGGGATCAAAATTAAAACCATTTCCAAAACACACACAATCACTGTTTTCGTGCCCCAAGTCAGAAATCAGAATTCATGGTTCTGGTGTACGGATATGTCGGCTTTTGCACCAACTATGGTCTCCCAAAACTGAAAACCACATTCAAAAAAAAATATCGATATTTCTCAATTGGAAATATCAGAGTCCTTGTTCCTCGATATAACCTCCCTTTGATACCACTTTTTCATGACCCATCCCCGGGGGCCCATGTCATGACTACCCCAATCCCTCCATCCCAAGGCCAGGGGTTGGTGACTAGTACCAAAAATGAATATCCCAATAACAGTAAGGCATTTCCTTTACACCTGTAAAAACACATAGCCCAAGAACACAAAAAGATAATCCAAAAAGTAAAAGTGTAGTAGTATAATTGTATAATGAATGTATATGGTCTAGAATACAATCCCAAACGTAAGATAAAAATTCAATAGAAAATAGTATACATCCCCTGGAATTGTCCACCAGGGTTCTTACCAGAAGGGTAGGTAAAAATCCCCTCCACAAATATACACATCAATCCTCACTATCGTCCAACGTTAGGTCCTATCTCTTTGATTCTCAATCTAGGATGCTCGATTTCTTCACAAGACACAATAAGGTGGGGTCAAATACCATGTAGGGGAGAGTATAACAATACCCAGTAGGAAACCTGAGACCCCCAAAAGTCTCTTAGAATTCCACAAGGGAAAACCACAAAGCATTATCTCAATCACAAAGAACAAATAAAAAGTCTCAGTTCAATCCAGGTATACAACCCAGAGTTTATGAATAAAGATTATTAGTCTATATATCTAACATTTTTTTCCATTAAGTAGTCTCAATAACTAAAACACGTTAGAGTTATTCCATTGTCGATCCACACAGGGTCGTATATCATTGATCCATGATGGGTCACTCTACGGCTAGTTCTCATTGGGTCATGAACTCTTGATCCACACAGGGTTTCTAGAATGTTGATCCACACAGAGTCACTATAATGTTGATCCAAACTGGGTCATAAGTTGTTGATCCACATAGGGTTTCTAAGATGCTGATCAACATAGGGTCCTAAGATGGTGACACACACAGGGTCTCTATGTTGTTGATCCACACAGGGTCACTAATAGGTTGATCAATAAATGGTCACTATGAATGCTAAACCACACTAGGTCCCTATAATGCCAATCCACACAGGATCGCTACTAAAATGAAAGCTTTACATAGGATTCCATGAACCTGGTGCACTGAAGATTCATATTATATGCTCCTCTAGATACAGGTCATGCCTTAGCTTAGACGATGTTCTAGAAAGGGTAAACCTGAAGGACTGTCATGTCGTAAGGGTTCCAACACAAAAGACGGCGCGTCATCTAGATGAAGAGCCTCTGAGTTATATGAATTTTTGTGTTGAGGGTCCAGATGGATTTGGGTACGATCTAATCGAGCTGCACTCAATCATTCTGCAAAACTCAGGTGGATTATCTCAAAAGGACCGTCTCACTCCAAGGATCCCATTGCTGTATACAGTTCGTCAAATAGATGTCTAGTTCGCAAGATATAACTATTTAAGTGAAATTGTGCCCAAATGGGTCTGGGACCGGGTCAACCCAGTCAGACCGACCCGGCCCAACCCAGCCTGGGCCAACCCTACTCGGTTCGAGTCACCCCGACCTGGTCTGGGTCAGATTGGGCCTAGCCTGAACTACCCTGGGTGGGTCCATGGTGAGCTCATCCCACTGGGGTTCAGACCGGCCACGCCCGCTGGCTGGGCGCGGACCATCCAGCCCATCGGCTATGTGCGGCACAATGTGCTTGTGTCGCTCGCCAGTTGGGTGGCCGTTAATCTCACAGAATCACTGTTTGAGCTGATCATTTTCATTAATCAGTGGTGCAACATGGCATGTGGGACCCCTGGGGTGAACGTTCCCCTCCGTCGTTGTGTCTTCAAGCCGTGACCTTCGTCACTATGACACGCTATGGCGCGCCGCCTCCCTCCTCCATGGCGAACCGATAGCCGGAAACAGGTCAGTCTGCCGTGGTATTGAGTAGCGTCGACCTCTTCTGCAGCCAGTGAGTGCTTCCTACTGCGATTACCACTAGCACTGGTCTCGGGTGTCACACCGGAAGAACCTCTGCGAGCCAACAAGTGAGCTCGGGTGGTTTGTTTAGCCTTCTGCTTGCGCCTATGGGCCGCCCAAGATGCCACCTTCACTACGTGGCTCTCAGATTCAATGTTATGCCATGTTTTAATATCATCTCCTAAAGAAGATGAGAATAACGAAGCAGAGGAGGGTCTAGAACATATTATTTTGGCCCGCACCCTCTACATTAACATTATAACAGGCTGTAGCATATTAATCCTTCATATATAAAATTTAATATACCCACAACCTTGATATTCGTTGGAGATGACATAGTGGGGGAATAAGTATCCGTGCTATATGAAGTCACTAATGTTTTTTGTTCCCAGAATAATCTCTCCAATGACGTCCAAACATCTGTTCCTCACCAGTGGAAGACGTCGTGTCACTTTGTCAGAGGTTTTTCACTTCCTCCTTAAAAACCAAACTGTGAGCCTCAATTAAATAGTCAAAAATCATTTATTTGTGACAACATTAATGCAGTTAATTTATGAATAGAATCTAATGTTTCAACATCGTGTTTACCAAACCAATAGTTAAAATATTGAATGGCATGACAAGTCATCAGTATCACCACCATCGCTCAATAGTAACAAAAAAGAAATAAAATATCTTATTTGATATTTTTTTGTGAAGTCCATATTCTATCTTTTTCTCCTGACCTACTGAAGTCGAAGTGGATCTTCCCTTAAGAGAATCTCGGCTTTTCAAATTCAACAGTGGCCATAGATTTTTAATCCGAGCACCAGTTCAAAATATAGAAAATACTGCTTGCGCTTTTACTAAATGTACCTAAAAAGGATCATAATTTTATTTCGGTCACACAAGGCCTCATAATGAAGCATTGTCAATTTTTGAAAACTCGTATTGATCCCAAATAAATTTTAAATTAAAATTACATGGAATATTGGGGTCTTTACAGTACTTCTCTAGATATTTACTCAATGATTTTGTCAGATTATTATCATATATATCAAAAACATCTTTTGAATATTATTCTATATAGAAATTTATCTATAATTTCACAGTATAGAATATTTTTTTGGATGGTTTTTTGATTATTTTTAATGGGTATGTATTATCATGATACCATTCACCATATTACATTAGATGGATTATTACCAGTTTTAATGTTTCGAGAAAGGTATTAACATTTCATATTTCAGTTTTGATATGAATGTATATGTTGTTTTTTCTCACCTATTTAATACATGGTATGAATTGGACTTAGTAAGTGATTGGAATGGCCCACTATATCCCCTCAATGAATCGGTAGGTCCCATTAGGCAAACATGACTAGGTTTTTACCCATTTATTTATAGTGTCTTTGCTGAAGTCTTGATGGTATGTTTATGATGTCTTGAATTATGAATTACACCATTATAAAATTAATAATTGATAATACATGTTATTATTTTACTAGTATAATATATATAGTTATGTTTCATTACCATGTGATTATTTATATGGATTTTTTTATTCAACTTTTATTCCTACCATATTTTGATAATGATTATTTTTACTAAAATGTTTTTTAAATTTTTACATTTTCTTATTTTTTATGTTTATGATATATTCCAAATAATTAAATACCCTTACTGAGAATATGAGAAGACCCCTTTAATATGTTTTATTTTTTCCGTAGGATGTAAATATATATTTTATGAATGAATTCTATGGATAATATAGGAGTTTATAGTTGTTTCCAATAGAGTTAAATTTTCGTTTCTCCATTAATTTTTATGAGTAAGAATTATTCTTGAATTTGGATTTACAAAAATATTCTTTATTTTGGGATGTGATTTCCTATTGATGTTACTAATGTAATAAATTAATGCACCGACCCCATGAAATTTGGGTCAGGCTCTTTACAATTATTTATTATCTTTTACCAACTCTTATGGTTGGGAGTTATAAGGAACACACATCTGTAATATGATACATATGATATTAATAATGTCTATATAATTATGTGATTATTATATAATAAATACCATCATTCTTCCATTTTTAGGGATTACGATAACATCAATTGTGGATCTGTGGACTGCTGCAACCTCAATGCGATGTGATGCGTTCATGGTTTAAAATGAATGTATTGATGATTTTTTAAATAAAAATAGCTGATTTAAATGAAATATTTATGAATTGAATGACATAATTATCTATTTTTATATATAATATACCATTTTATTATTTCCAATTCATGCACTGAAAATGTCATAACATTGTTGGCGGACGTGTGGACTAACGCCTCCTCAAAGAGATGTGATTATTCATTTTTCATCACCGCACACAAGAATGATATATATATATATATATTAGTATATAAAATTAATTAATAATATATTATAGGATAAAATGGAAATTTTTTAAGTTAAATGTTACATAGCTTCTTTCTATAATGATCATGGAATATGGGAACGTTGCTTATGCGTATGTATAACCTATTGTCTATGTGATCCTAAGGTTGGTTCATTTTTCATAAACATCATTGATTTATGATTTTAAAAATATAATTAATTTAAAAATATGATAATTATATAATTTTTATTATTTTATGGATAATTAAATAATAACCTCATTGTTCAAAGTCGACATATCGATGTCATTTTTGACACATAAGAGAAATATAATCAAAACAATTGACATAAAATTTATTGATAAATTAATTGTATATAACATATTTATAATTTAAATGAATGCAATAATAATATTATAAATATTTATGAACCAAGTAAATAATTGGAATCAGTTTATTATTCAGGAATATAGAGGACAAACATGACAAACCAGACTCAATGTATGTGATTTCTTAACTATATTTCCATTCATATTTTTAAAATTCTATTCCATTGGCTATGTCTTTAACTGAATATTTATGAGATGACTTATTATTGTTTTATAATATATTCCCAATTTTTTTTTTAAATTTCATTTTCAATAGATATATTTTTAATTTATTTATTCTCACCCAAATGATTAGATCACTATAAATAATTTTCATCTCAATTTGGACATTTTTGAATTAAATATCATATTAACCAAAAACATTATTTAAGGTGTATCTACATCCACTATTGATAAATTATAAAAGAAATTATTTCATTTTCCTGGAAATAATATTTTTTATTTTAAAATTATTATTTTTGGGGTTTTCTATTTAGATGTTACCATAGTTGTAATTGGATTTACGATCTCCCCATTATTTATAAATGAGTTCGTCCTTATTCACCAATAATTTATTTTTTAATGGTGTATATACATACAATGGAAATATTTTATTTTTAATATACTTTAATTTATTTATTTTTACACATCAATATTAGGATTTCAATTATATGGGGTTTACAGTTTCAATGTTACCAATGTGGTTATGGCCTTTTGTCAAAATTTTCTTTTGTTGAGACGTTTGTTATTATATAAACCTATATTATTTTATGATTTTTAGATAATTCTGGATCATAATTATATGTTATGAAAATCCTCATTCTAATTGAATTATAAGTCTCATTTAATGCTTTTACTTCATGGGGATTAAGATTCATATATTTTATGGTGTTATGATACTCTTTGGAATGTTTAATTGTTATTTTATTTATGAATTTTGATAATGATATTTGAATGCAATTTAAATTGTTTAACAGAAGAAACATATTTTGCTACTTATCTTCCTCCATGGAAATTTTTTATTCATATCATCTTCATTTGTTTGGTTGGAATCTGAATGTTTCAAAATGATTATTATTAAACCAATTTCTTTTCCATTACTATAATGTTATTAAAAGATATTATTATCGAAAAAATTTCATTTCCTTGGGTTAATCATGTTTAAAAACATATTTAGTGATACCATTTCATTTTCATCAGTTATTCATGTTTTAAATATATTTTTATGCGACCCATTTCATTTCAATGGGATAATAATTTTTTAAATACATTTTTATGGAACCCATTACATTTCCCTAGGTTAATAATGTTTCAAATATATTGTTAGGGATCACATTTCCTTTCTATGTGTTATTCCCATGTAAAAATGATATTTATGGAACCCATATACATTTCATTGTTTAATCAATTTTCAAATATATTTTTATGGAACCACTTTCCATTACACATGCTATTCATGTTCCAACGATAATGTAATGGAACCCATGCATTTTCCATGGGCTAATCATGTTTCAAATATATTTTTATGGTACTAGTTTTATTTCCATGGGTTATTCATTATTCAAATAGATTGTTATATAACACATTTAGTTTTTCATTGGTTATTCATGTTTAAAATATATTTTTATAGAACCCATTTCTATTACATGGGTTATTCATATGTCAAAGTAACTATTTTGGAACCCTCATTCTTTAAATTGGTTAATAATGTTTCAATAAAACTGTTATAGAACCCGTTTCTTTTCCACGGGTTAATCATGTTATGAAATGGGTTATTGGTTAATAAAATGAGTTTATGTGATATATATCTATTATGACTTCATAATACCCCAAGGACATTTTATGGGTTGTTATTTGATAATCCAATAATAGGTGGTTTCATGATAGAACAAGGATGGTTGGGTCCATGATATCCCTCCAACAAATTGGGTATGGAAGTTGGCAACATGGATATTCCATTGTTAATATTGACATGTATGGAATTCAAACACATGGTTATTCCATTTATAATAATTAATGTATAATGATTTCCTAATATACAATTATGATTTTAATTACTCTTTCTATAGGTTTATAATGTTTCTAATGATCAATATTGATATCATATGGCTCATGATTATTGATTGTGACGTATATTAAATTTTACTTGTTTTCATATTTTATGGTCTCGGTATTGATGAATAAGAGTTATTTTATGATCCTCTCATTCAATTTTATTTTCTCATAATACCCTTATTCCCTCTTATGCTAATTCATGACATTTAATTATTAATACTTATATTTACCCTTTGTATGCATCTGAGATCACCCTTATTATTTTCTACCTTCTCTAGGATTCAAATTATGGTGATGATTGATTTATGTATATAAATGATTTTACTAGGATAATGTTCATCACCAAATGTGAAATAATTAGGGTTAGGTATACTTGGAAATAATGTTAGACATTATAAAATAGTTGTTTATGTTTCATTATTGATGTGGATTGTTTGTGTAGGAATTTATGCAATCATATAAATCTAAAAACATGAATGTTAATCTAGTATATAAGTGATGTATGTTTTTATTTGATTCTTAATGGTTTAGATAAAAAATTGGTCATAATTATTGGCACCAAATCTTGTAATGTAAAGATATGGATTTCAACACAGGATCCAAGAGTTTGGGTTCTAGGCAGTTGTTGTTGGTATCAATGGTCAGTATAGATAACATGACAAATTATAATTTTTTCATGTGAGGATATATAATGATTTATGTTATCATTATTTAGTCTATAAGATTATGTATGATCATTTGTTTAATGATTTAGAAACAAAAATTCTGATTTATGTGGCGAGGACTTATAGTGATTAATGATAATTTTGAAGACATTTTTTTGGGAAGTGGCATTTTAAACACCATTGGTCAACATGATGCCTAATAGGAAGTATTTATTTTTTAGTATTATATAAACAATGGGTTAACCCCTATGATGGGTGACATATTGTCGCATCAGGTAAGGCCATGGGGCTTAAACAAAAAACTGAATGACGGAATGTGTGTAGCACATACCACTAGATTACACGATATCCTGGTAAGTATGAATTTTTTTACAAATTTTGATTAAGTTAATTTTAAAATCAAATGGGATTTTATTTGATTTATAATAGTTTATATATATTGGAATAATATATCATCAAATCCTTCGGAACATTAGGTTTCCAAATATTTTTGGAAATGTTTGAATAATTTTATGAATAATTATTGACGAAATAATATTTTTTAAAATTAAGGTATTAATCCTTAATATTAATTTATTATTTGAGGTTTTAATCATTTTGGGAATTATCTAACAAAATTATAACAATTTTGGGTAGCAATAATGTTTAGGTATAGGAGGAATAACATGTCATCCCTTTAATAGTTATGTGGTATTTAAAATTTTATTTCTATTCTTTATGAATGAATTTGTTTTAATGAATAATCCCTATTTAGAGAAAAGGATATAATTGAGGGGCAGATTTATTAAATGATGAAATTATACTCATAATGTATATATATTTCAATATTCCCCATTTATAGATGGTGAAATAATTACTTTATATTTTTAAAAGGATCTTCAAATAAAAATTCATCTTATTATCATCTTTTCTAGTGATGTTAACAACCTTTTTCAAACCCATTTTTTGGGGATTTGTTTTCATTGAATAACTCATGACCATATTCTTTTACAATTTCTTTTTTTCCATGGGAATTACTTTTACCGTCCCAATCAATCTTTTAATTTCCCACCGATGTTCTCCCTATATAGAATCATAGTTGTGTTTATATTCAGGTAACCTTTATGTTTCTCGAATTACATTATTAGTAGGTTTTTATTAAACCATATTACGATGTGGGTTTCAATAATATAATTCTAAAAATGTTATTCCTTTGATAAAAAATGTGTATTTCTAGGGGAAAATTAAATTCAAAGTGGGTAGGATCTAACATCCCAAGATTTAATGAAATGTCATCTTTCAATTTAATTTAAATTCATGGACAGAATGTGTTAAACATAATGCACAATTTATCTTTTTTATATGAAACATCTGGTTTATCTTGTTTTTCACATAACACTATATTTCTTCGGTAACTTTTGTTTCATGAAAGGATTAGTCTTATTTAAATACAATATACTATTAATATTATTGGAATTAAAAATATATATCGCCTAGTCATTGGAATGATATGAATGATAATTTTTAACTAGTTTATTGATATAAGAATTATAAATGTTTTTATAATAAATCATTTGATGACCATTTAATTAGAAATTAAAATACAATACTATTTCATTTGAAGGATATGTTCCTATGATATAATAATTTTATACCAAAAAACTCATTTTATCTCAATAAATTAAATTATTCAATATACTTGAATTATAGTATTAAAATATAAATCTAATATATTTATTCAATTATTTTAAATTAATATGAAATTTTTTATAGGGTCAATATAAAAATCACAACAAATTTTATACCTTGAATGGTTTTGTTTTTCTAAAAGGGAAATTTTCTAACTCTTAATAGAAGAAATTGAATAAAACTAAATTCTTATAATTTAATTATTATTATTTTTAAAAATAAGTATTATTTTTGAAATCTTAATATAAAAATTTACTTTTTGTGAATTGTTGGTATTTATTCAGAGAACATTAGTATTTTGATGAATAGTAAATCATGCCAAATTATAATTGCAAACGACATTTTCATCTAAATAATTTAGGGTGATAAATTAAATTTCTACATTTTTTAAAAGAATAATTGTATATATTTTATATAATTGAAAACATATTATACCATTGTAATTAATTTCACAATTTAATTGGACATAAAAACATTTCAATATGTTTAACTTTTCTCCTGAAAACCCTACTGGATAGTCATGTATGTAGGATTTATTTTTAATTAATTTAATCTACTTCTATTATTGGAATTTATAAAAAATATATTATGTATTTGGAATCATTATAATATATAATTTATTTTAAATTAACATTTTTTGTACAAAAAATAATTCTGAAATAAATTATTGTTAATTACAAACATTTGTGTTAAAAAATTTGTTTACTTAGGGGTTTAAAATTAATCTTATATGGCCATATGACATAGAAAAATTCCAAAAAACCAATTACAAGAAATTATTTTAACATATTACCACTTTATGTGAAGTTGATTCATTATTGAATTTACATGATACAAGGGATACATCTAAATACTATTTACCTTCTTAAATTTACAAGATTGCTAGTCCTTCTCCACTATAATGTGTCACTCAAACTCCTCTTATTTTCACACCTCCCAAGATATACATTCTGCAACTATCCATTTCGAAATAGTCTCACAACATTACTCCTCTCATCATACAATCCACACATTGTGCATAAATAAATCTAGGGAAGTCCGTTGGTGTAACCCAAAAGGAGGTACTTAAAAAAGATGTAACATTCTTCAACAATCACATTTGTTTTAATTATTTATACACCCATATAATTATTAATATTATATGATAGTATATTGATTATATTATCCTAAATATACATATATTTTATATGTTAATGTTTCATCCAAAACCAACATGAAATTCCATCAAACAGGTAGCGAATCACCATTCATGGGTATGGAAAACCACCACCTCGAGAATCGATGTCCTGCAGTTTTCATTTACCACATCTTATTATTGGGAATTACGATGAAAATAAATTTTTTATATGAAATATATTATATTTTAAATGTCATAATATCATTATAATTATTATATAACATATACCTTCAGGATATCCATTTTATGGTAATATGATAACATTATTTGTGGATGTGTGGACAATCGGCTCCTCAAAGCAAGGGGATACATTAAACTATTACATGGGACTTATTAAAAAAATTCATCAAATTTATTTTATATAAATTAATTAATTTTTATATTAATTTAGTTATTATATTTCAATATATGTAACATATCATTTTTTTCTTTCTATTTCATGCACTGAAAAGTTATAACATCATTCGTGGATGTGTGGATAATTGCCTTTTAGGAAGGATGTGATTATTCATTTTTCATCACCACATCACAATAATGATATATATACTTATATATAGTTATATAATATTTTATTTATTTTTTAATGATCATTTTAAATGATAAACATTACTCACTTTCATTACATAATTATCATGGAAATGTATGAATGTTACACGTGCGAATGTATGACATACCCTCTCTGTGATTTCCACATTGTTTCATTTTTCATAACCACATTTAATGTATGATTTTTAATGTATAATTGCAGTTAAAACTTGGTAATTATTTTATTTTTATTATAATGGAGATATTTAAATAATAATATCATTGTCCATAGTAAACCTATGAAATTCAGATTTAACACATAAGTAAAATGTATTAAAAACATATGTAATAAACATTATTAAATAAGTAATTCTATATAATATGTTTATAAGTTAAATTAATGAAAAAGTAAATTTTGATTTTTTTTGAAATAATCAAATAAATTACATAAATATATTAGTTAGGATGATAGGGGGTTGTCCTGATAAATCAGACCAATAGTAAGGGCTTTCATAACTCATTTTACATTAAATGAGTTATAATTCAATGTCCTTGTCTATGTTATTCAATTAATATATGTGAAATTCAATCAAGTTGTTTTATAATATATTTAAAATTTTACTTTTTTCAGTTAAATTTTTCATACATAAAAATTTGATTAATTTATTCTCACTCTAATGATACAGTATTTGTAGGGTGTATTCATCTCACATTTTACATCTATTAAATAAATTTCCTAATCACTACATAATTATTTTTTGTATTATATATAATGAACCTTCGACATACTATATCAGGAATAATTTTATATTTATTTTAATTAAATGTATCATTTGATAATTATTACTTTTAGGTTTCCTATTTAGATGTTACCGTAGTTGTAAGGTGATTTCACGTCTCACTTTTATTTGTACAGGACTACACCATTATTACCACTAAATTCTTTTTCTTGTTGTATATAATAACAATTAATGTACTTGATTACTATTATGATAAAATTTATGGGTTTTTAAATATCTATATTAGGATATCTCTTTTTTGGGCTTCACAGTTTTAGTGTTACAAAATCCGTAATGGACTCTTTCCACAATTTTCTTTATTGAGACGTTAGTTATGTTAGAAAACATATTTTTTAGGTGGTTTATGTAATTATACTATGAAATGATATATCATTAATCTAATTATTCTCATTTTATTATAAGTTAATTTTAATGTTTTTCCCTCATGGTTACTATGATACAATGTTTCCTAAGTGGTATGAGCACATTAAAACGTTTAAAGATTATTTTACTTCTGAATGTTTCAAATGGAAATTTAATATAATTTCCATTAATTAACCCCTAAAAATACAAAGTTTATTATCCTTCATTGGGGATATTTAATATTTATAACTTCACAATTCATTAATTTGATGGATTTTGATTATTTCAAAGAGATTGTTATAAAAACCATTTCTTTTCAATTGGTTGATTATTTACTAAAAGGACTATTATGAAAAACATTTCATTTCCATGGGTTAATCATATTTGAATTATATTTTTATAGAAGAAATTTTCATTCCATGGGTTATTAATATTTCAATTTTATTTTTATAGAACCCATTTAGTTTTTTTGGTTGATCATGTTTTAAAGAGATTGTTATGGAATCGGTTTCCTTTCCTCGAGTTATTAATGTTTCAATGATGTTAGTATAATACCCTTTTAATTTCTATGGGTTATTCATGTTTCAATGAAATTTTTATGGAACATGTTTCCATTCCAGGGGTTAATATTTTTTCTATGTGATTTTTATGGAACCCATTTCCATTGTATGGTTTCTTCATGTTTTGAATATATTGTTATGGATCCCATTTTCTTTCCATTTTTAAATCATGTTTCTATTTGATTTTTATGGAACTCATTTAATTTCTCTAGTTTATTCAAGCTTCAAATATATATTTATGGAAGAAATTTACTTTCAATTTGTTATTAATGTTTCAATGATATTGTTGTGGAACCCATTTACTTTATATGGGTTGTTCATGTTTCAAAGATATTGTTATGGATCCCATTTAATCAACATGGGATATTCACATTTCCATGAAATTTTTATAGAATCCATTAACTATAAATGGTTTAACAATGTTATGAAAAGGGATATTGGGTTCTCGAATTAGTTTATGCAGAATTATATGTGTGATTATTTATCAATGGTACTTGGAAATTTGACAAGTGGTTACATGATAATAAATGACAGGTGGTTCCATGATAGGCCATTGATAGATGGGCTTGTGATAGTCATCCAACGCATTGGATATAGAATTGAGACATATGGATATTTCATTTGTTGGATATATAAGTTATTAATTATACCATATGGTTATTTCAAATATATAAGAATCAAAAAATATAATTTTTTCCTAAGATAATATTATGTGTTTATTTTTGTTTGCTATATGTTTTTAGTGTTTCTAATGACCGAGATTAATATCAAAAGGCTCATTATTATTAATTATGATGAATCTTTACAGTTATTTGTATTAATATTGGATTGTATAGTTATATATGAATATTATTCCTTTTATGATTATCTTGTTAACATGTATTATCTCATCATCTTCTTACACATTTATGTTTACCCATAACGATAATCTATGAACAACATTCTTATGATTCATTTTTCCTAGATTACAAATAATAATTTTGAATGGTTAATTTTAATACCAAATTTCACAGGGATGATATCGATAACCTAATTCTAAATAAAAAACCTAGACATAATGAGAGATAGTTTTCAACTATATAAATAGATTTTTTATGAGTCCAAGGTGATATGAATTGGTTATAGGGGAGTTTCACCAAATTCTGTAAAACACTAAACCAAAAAAGACCACTAGTATATATGTTATCCAGGAATTCCATTGTTATTAAAGGTTTATATGAAGTATTTGGGTCACAATTATCATCACAAAATCTAGGAATATGAATATATGGATTTCAAATCATGATTTGGGTGTGCATATTTTGGGATGTTATATTTATTATTCATTAACTATTTTAAGAATAAAAAAACAAACATAGTCACCTGTATTATTATATATCAATAAATATACCACCTAAGACGACATATAGTTTCACTAATTTAAGATACTTTATTCACATTTCATATATATGTAATTAACACAAAAAATATGTGATCATCTGATAAAACCCTCACATTAAATTTTTTAAGGGAATAATAACTATACGAAAAAGTTTTTTTAATAATAATGAAAATTTTGAGTCATATTCCTAATTTCCTCCACTTTGAATTTATTATATATAATCCAATAAATCGCATAATATAGTGTTATGTTGTCAATGGCTTATATTGTTTACATAAAACACTTTAAAATTCATCATAATAATCATTATTAGTATATCATTCATTAATTTCCTTGAAATAATTGTGTAACTAGAGTATCTCTTTAAATTATTATTTTTCAATATACCTCGAACCCAATATAGATATAATCTTAAAAACATTATTATTTAAAATAAATTTAAAAATTATTATTTCTCTATGAAAAAATATCCCAAACCCATTTAAGTGATATTAAACATGATAATTGGAAAAAATCTTCATTTATCTTTTTTTATAAACATTTATATGTCAAAATATACTCCCACTAGCCTCTTAATAACCATATTCTCTTGATAATATTATGCTCATATATAAAACAGTTTTTTATTCAAGAAATAATACTTATTTAACATTTATAGGGATGATTTAAAAAATAAACTAATATACACAATGTGGAATATGATATATTTTTGTTTTAGGGAAATAAATAATAATATATGACTTTATTCTTCTAAACACTCCACAATAGTTTTTGGGAAGTCTTTGTTACTTATTTTTAGAAATATCAAAGATAAAATATTTTATCTTTTCTAAAATACTATTAAAAAAAGTTATATTAAATAATTATATGGAGATAGATGAATTACAAACCATGGGTGTTAAATAATTATATGATTTATTAATCACTCAACTATTTTTTATAATAAATCTAATATCATACCAATTAAATGAAATGAGATTCCAAATACATATATTTTCTTGAGATTCATCCATGTAATGATCTAATTTATCTTATCAAATCCCTTTTTTATTAATTATTTTCCCCATATCAAGAATGAATAATTAACCCTCAAATCTATAATCCTCCATCAATATTAGACTACTGTACATATTTATAACAATTTTATAAAGTGCAGTAACAATGAAATAACCTTAAAAATATTTGAATTAAATTTTATAGAATTAACAAATTAAATAGATTATATATGAATTTTATTTCATCTCATCAAGTATTCTATATTTTTCTTCCTCTATTGTATAGTTTTCCTAAAATTAAAACATGCTTTACCTTAAAATGTATTTTATTCTGTTTAAATATTTATATAGTCTCACTACAACCAATCTTCTACTTTATTTTGACATTAATTTACAAATATCTTAATATTTAATTAAAAGGAAACATGAGTTTGTACCTCTTATATACTACTCCAAAATAATAAATATAATGCATATATTGGGATTAATTTAATAGAACTCCTTTATTTTTTAATTTCCAATAAATTGTTAGAATAATTCTTATAGTGATTGAAAAATGAAGTCCATGGTATGCTAAATTATAAGTGGTGACCCTAATATCTCAAGGTCATTCTTATTCTAAATTATTTTAAGCACATTAATAGAGTTTGAAATATAAAACTATAAATTTCAGTACACATTTTATTTCCATAAAATTATGTGTGTCATATATATTTATACTTTTTTTCTATTATATTACTTGAACATTAGTATAAAGTAGATAATATGAACACTATATAAAACTTCAATGAATATAATACATGTTCATGAGTAAAATGTTTGTGATATAAATATTGTTTAGTAAATAATATACAATTATTAAAAATGAACTACTAAAAAGATATTTTTTTAAATAATGAAATGACTTTGGTATAGAATAAAATGACACAAAACCATTTATGAAAATAATTTTATCAACAATGGATTCTTAATTATGGATTTTTATAAAAAAAATTCCAAAACAATATTGATAAAAATAAAGTAATTACTGTTATATTATTTTAATAACATCCAATAAATAATTAATAAATTATAAATAATTTTAATTACTTATCTATATACAATGTCTTTAAAGTACTTCATATATTATATAATATATATTTCAATTAAAAAGAAATTTTTTTAAAATTCTGAGTATTAAATTATACTAAATTTATTATTTATATTATCAATTAAAAAAATTGGTTAATTAATTATTAAATGTTTATAAATAAATAATAATTCATTAGAAGGTACAAATAATTATATTTCTAGATTTTTTTCATTTGTTATACATTAATTTAATGCAATTTTTTTAACCACTTTTTGAATTTCTATCCAATAAGAAATTACTATTTCAATTAAAAAAATATGAATTTTATTAAAAGATAATTTAATAGTTTAAAAAAATATTTTACCATTTTAAATATTTGTTACCATATTAAAACTGTAATTTTTGAATGATTTTTTATAAGAGTTCTATAATTTTTTTATTAAATAAATTAAATCCATCTATTTTTGTGTCTCTAATATGATTTTTATGTGTATAAAAGTTATATTAATAATAATAAAATTATTCATTTTTTTTAATCCGAATAAAACAAATTATAGGACAATTTTCTTGAATTTTTTTCTATAAATTATGTTTTAATTAGAAATAAAATATTAAAAAATTATGAAGTAAAATTTGATTACATATATTATAAGATCATAATCATTAAATAATTTTTTTTAAGATGGTTTGATTTATATAATTTTTTAAAAAATAACCATAGTAAAAATTTAATCAAGCTTAGTAATTTTAAAATGTGGCAAAATAAAGTAGCCAGAATTTTTTTAGTTTACATGAAAATAATACCATATTAAATACGTTTATAAGTTTTAATTTCATGACCACACATCTCACTAATAATTATTTATCTATCTCATAAAACTCTAATGTGACTTCATTATTAACCCTCACCTAATTTTTCATTCTAATGAAAAGTCCTTGTTTTTATGTACAAATAGATCTCACATATACCCACATAAAATCACACATACCCTTAATGTTTGATTTTAGAAAAATAATATTTTCCATATAATATAATCATATTAAAATTATTGAATCCTTTTTATAATAAACATTCCATATTCCATCATTTCCTTGAGTTTGTTTAAGAGAAAACTCAAACGTTCAATTTGAGTATTATCAACTCCATAACATAGTGTTTCCAGTATTTCTATCCCAACATCCTCCAATCCTATTATAATTTTAGTTATATAATGGAATCAATAACATTGTTATATGGAAATATTATTACATTAGTGTAACTACCATTTATGTATTTATCAATTCCATTTGAAATGTGATTTCATTACTCGAGTTATGTGAAAACATCCACCTCCATTAATAATGTAATTTATTTTTCATCACCATTTTCCATGTATATTTTTCAAACTAGGTATAACTAATTTATATGATATTTATAACATGATAAATATTCGGGAAATATTTTTTTTCATTCTCTTAAAAACATCATTAAAAAGTGATCGTTATAAATTTTATCAGCTAAAAAAATAATACAATGATGAAAATAATTTATTCATTGTAACTAATAACTTTATATCATTCTTTATTTTTCCAAATCTTTTAAATTATAATTTATCACTTTTATAAAATATAAATACTGACATTATGAATATGGAGTTATGATATTGTAATAAAACCACTTTCATACTCTTACATATCTCAAAGAGTTTTTTTGGATAAATAGAATAACCCAAAAGAGTGATGATATAAATATTTATTATTGTTTTTTAAAGAAAAAAATAATATAATAATATGATATTAATATGTATGCACTGTTTTTTGTTCTTGAATATTTACATTAAAATTTAGTTCATTATTTATTTACAACCTTAGTTCACTAAATATTTTTCAAAACTAACTCATCATCGATTTGGTCAATACATAATATTTTTAAATACATAATTAAATAAAATTATAAGTCTAAAAATAAATATTGAATGTGTATGAAATTATTTAGATAATATTGTAATTAATTCTTTTTATCAAAGAGAGAATATTGAAATCTAAATGATAAATCTTATGTGAAGAAATCAAAGAACAAACATAGGATGATGAAAATAAATAATAACAAACTAATAAATGTATAATGAATGACTTTAATTAAACATTATTAAAATTAATAGAGATTAAAAAGTTTCTTCATTTTTGATAATATGGTTATGTTTTTTATACAATAGGTTATGTTAATTTTTTGAATGTTGAGAGAAGAGGTAAGGGATTTTCAAAACATAAATTTCTTTGAGTTATAATGTTTATTTTTAAAATTCAACAGTACAGGTTTTGTTTAATTCACCATATTAATATATAATATTATACTTATTATTTAAATTATTGTGATTTATAAATATTTAAAAAAAACACATTTCTTATGTATGGTTAAATCTATAATTATGAAATTTATATAGATTATTTGGGAATCAAATCATTCCCTAGAGTCTTAATTATATATATTTCCCATTGATCGTATAATATTGTATTATTCCTTACTATGAAAATAATATATTGTGTTTTATCCATAGTTTCTACATATTTTTTTGTAAACATCAATTTATACTTCTCAATATAATTCTCTATTCATAAAAAACAAAACATGGCTCAGAATAATTGTTATGTTTTTTTAATATTTCTTTTCCATGATCATACTAATTATTTCCATAAATGTGTCCATTTATTATTTATAAATTCAAAAGTGTAATTTTATAATTATTTTGATACTTATATTTGTCTATTTTTAAAATAATGTCTTCCATTCTTTTTAATGATGTTGGTATTGTGAAAGTTATTCAAAAATATGAAAGGGAATTAATTTTAAGGATTATGCAATTTATCATCTAATAAATATGTGGGATCCTAAAAATAACAAGTAAATAATAAATAGCTGATAAATAAATTTTGGGATAATAGATAAAAAACATACAAATCACCTCTAATCTCCATCTTTTTTATGATGGGAAGCCTACGAGTGAGGAGAATGTGACACTCCTTGTTTGAGGAAATTATGATTTTCTAGTCAAATTTTAAATATTTTATTATTGTTTTATTTTGGTTTAGAGAAATTGGGAAGATTTCTCAAGGGTATTGTGAATCCTAGGAAGAAACATGATAAGAAACCGAAATCAAGGATTATATATTCTAGTATGTCTAGACATGATTTCACATTCGTTCACTCCAAAATAAATTTTTGGTTTTTATTTAATTTTTATAGTTTATAACTAATACAAAAATGAACCATATATTACTAAGTAGATACTTTTTTTAGTATCAATTTTTACCATAATGTAAAAATTAACTAATATAACAAGTGTTCTTTTCCTGGAAGATATTTATGAATTTCCACTACACTTCTTATTTTCCATTACCAATCCTTAATACACTTGAATTAAAAAAACGGTTGACAAAAATAATCAATAATTGAAAAAAACAAGGAATATATTAATCCAATTAAAAACATGAAAACATGTGAAAAGTTTACAATTATATCAATATACTTTAACTGAGTGAATAATTCATTTCAACAAGAAAATAACACACATTTATTATTCAAATTAAACCATTAAAATCAATAGTAATAAAATAAATAAAATACATAACAAGAAAATTTCACCCCATTCATAACCCATTTTTAACCATCAATAGAAATAAGTAAAACATAGTTTAATATATAGTAGAAACCTATTAGTAACTCCCTCTATCTTATTTTTAGTACAAGTAACATTACCGAGTGCATTAAAAACAACAATGTGGATCACCCATCATATATGCTATATAGACCTCACTCATTACTATATGGGAACATACATCATATAAGATATAATGGGATCAAATTAATCTATCCCAATTCACCAATCATATAAGATATATACGGTTCGACCATTTCTATTTTGGTTCACCCATTATATTAGTTTTATTGGGCTCACCCGACATTATCTGGTCACACCCATTATATAAATTATAATGTTATAACATGTTTATAATTCTACAATTCCATATCATTTATCATAAAATTTACTCATTAACCTTTCCATCATGAAACATTTTAAATTATCTATTAATAATGTATAAAAAAATTATATTGATATACACATTAATTTTAGAAACTTATATTTAATTCCATACAACCGAGAAAATTATAAAGTTTTTTTTTCAAAGAAAACATGAAATATTGTAATGGAATCAAAACTAAAAAAATTAATTTAATGGAATAAAAACACTTTTATTATATATTTATAATAATAAAATACTCTTTTTTCATTAGTAAATAACGTCAAAATATTCTACAAATGCTTCTTTTTTTTAAACCATTGAATAAAAGTCAAACGAGACATAAAATTTTTATTTATAATTATGCTATGTAGAATAATATGATTCATATAAAATTTTAAACACATGGAAATGAAAGATAATGATTTAAAAAATAAGTCATAATTTTTTTAAGAATGATTTTTTATGTTAAAAATTCCTCTACATTGGCCCCGATGAGTCACAAACTTTCTTTACTATCCTCTTCTTCGGTCCACTTCTATAGGATTATACCTAAACACTTCATTGATTGGATTTTTGGAAACAAGATCCTATTTCATAGTTTAGTAATTACAAAATTTATTTTTAATGTTCTTTCATAAAGGAAAATACAATGGATATGTGGAGGGGAGAGGAGAGGGGGGACCTTTTATATGTGAGAGAGAAAATACATTTGGAATTTGTTGAATAGAAATTTGATACCCATGTTTTAGTTTTTTTAAAGGGTAAAAATTGGACCATTTTTAGATATAAATAATATATGTTATTAATATATAAAAATAGTATAGTTTTGAAAATTATTATGATAATTATAACCCTTATCGTTTTTTTTAAAACATGGTAACCCAATATTCACCAAAACCATGGTAATTTTTTTTATCTATTTTGAATATTCAATATAAACATTAGTTCTATTAGAAGTATTACATATTAGAAATTACTCTAATTTAAAATATTTAATCAATATTATAAAATTAAATTTCATGATGAGAAAATTTTAAATTAAAATAAAACCCACAGATGTCATTAAATACAATTTTTAAGTAAGGTGTTTTTGAAGAAGAAGATGATTTTATATTAACTCTATTAAAAGTAATAAAAATTATTTGAATTAATATAAATTTTTAGAGATATATAATATATAAATATCAATGATAAAATTACTAATTTGTGTTTATATTAATTAATTAATATATATATCATTATTCACTTATAAATAGTTTTCAAGAAAATGCATTTTCAAACCTAATATAGTAAAATTATTCAAAAATTGAATAAATATATTCAAATGTAATTAATTGGTTTAAATATAAGTGAGTAATAAATTTTTAATTAAAATAATAGTAAAATAATATATATACTTTTAAATTACTATTTTTTAAAAAGAAATTACTGTTTAAAAAAACAATATTTTCACTATTCATTGAAAAATAAATATTTTATGAAAAATCAAAAAATATTATTCTATGTGAGTTTTTGATGATTTTTAAAATAATTAAAATAATTTATTAATAAAATTTCTCATGAATAAATCACTAAAATAATTATATTGTGTTCTCATAAATGAAATCACATTTATTTTGAAGAAAACATATTTTAGAAAAATAAAATTGAATTACAAATATATGATTGATTATTTACTCTAAATTTATCAATAAATATAGATTCAGTTGGTAATTAATATATATCTAATAAAATAGTTACTATTATTAATAAATTCCACTTTAATGGCTATGTTATAATGTTCATATTTATATAATAATATTTCATAGTTCATTTAGGTTTGGTGTTGTATATCTTGTACTCTATCTATCATAGTTTACCGTTCTAAAATCATGCGGTGTTAAAACCTCACCCAATTTAGTAAATTTTGTCCAATATATTTGATCATTATATTTGCAATTAATGGTTTTACTTTTGAAATAAATTTTTATTGAAAACCCATATCGTAAAATGATTAACAAAATATCTTCTTGATAAAAAAGGGAGTTAAAAATTTCATTTGGAATAAGACATAAATTTGTTTCTAAAGAGAGGAAAATTAGTGGGAATTGATGATATAGACATAGATAAAAAAATTCAAAACTAATTATGATTTCTCAAAGTTATTATTCATAATAAAAACGTGATTAATCATAAAATTGTAAACAAATACAAAAATAAAAACAAAGGAGGTTTGAAAATGACCATCATCTCATCAAAAATGAAGGTAATTAGATAAAATTTTCTGTATAAAGATCCTTTTATTAGAGATGAATTATTTCTATACCATCTAAAATAGGATGAAAATGAAAAAATACTAACTAGAAAATACAATTCTATCTATTAATCAACTCCAAACACAATTTCATCTTCTTCTCCAAATGATGAGTATTCAAGATGATTTTTTATGCTTGAAGTTCTAAAATACACCTATAACTGGTCACATAATTCAAAAGATAATAATAATTTATTCATCCTATATTTATACATTAAAGAAATAGATAATATAATGTAAGATAATTCCAAAAAATAATAAAAAACATATGATGAAATATAAAATTAATCTCCAATGCCTCAACCCCAAAGATTAGATAGATCATTCGATAAACAAATATCCTTCAAATTATTCAATATAATTTTAAGTAAATTAATAAAAAATGTAGATATATTTGATCACATGTTATTCAGTTATTGATTTAATATTTATATCTAAATTATACCAATGGAATTCAAACTCTCATGAAAAATAAATATATTCCCATTTCATATAATCCCCAAAATATACCAATCATTTACAAAAAGAAATTCATTAATTAAAAATCAATAGTAAAATAATATATAATTCCAAATGATATTTAAACAATAATTCAAAAAACCCCTAAATATTATCCTTAACTAAAATGTATATGGTTCTCAAAATGATTAAATAATTACAAAAAAACCTTAATAACATAATTACCACATCTCATTACAATCCAATAGTTATCTATATGATAAAAATATATTCCTAAAAAGAACCAAATAATTATATATAAAACTATTTGAGTGAAAAAATGATGTCATCCTAATAAGGACATCACAGAGGCTAGTAATAGGCCTTACACCCATGGCACCCTTCGATTGTGTGTTCAAGACCCGCAACATTGCCAGTTGTGATGCTTTGTCCCCCAACAAATGGGATTTCCATTATTTAAACTATATTAACATAATTTTTATAATGTTATAAGAAATAATTATTAATGACCTATAAAATGTTCTAACTCATAAAAAATTTTCTAACAGCTCATTCTTCCCTGAAATCAAATAATCATCATTGAATATGATTTCTTTAATATCAAGAACAATTTAACCAAAATTATTATTTATCCCACTAACCGATGTTCTTAAAATACCACATTTCCACTAAATCAATATTCAAAGGTACTGATTACATCTAACAAATGATTCCAAATATTTTAAACAAAATATCAAAAATATATAATCATTAAGTATTTTTTTTCAATATAAAAATTTTTATATTACACAAAATAATAAAATAATTCATTTTTCATCCTTTATAAAACATTAACCTTACACATCATCAGATTCCATAAAAATACTTTCCTATAAAAACATATGAATCATGTCCTCAGATTAAAAAATGTATATCATAATCCATGATATAATATGTACCTTTAATTATTTTATTTTCAGTTTTCTCATCACCAACTCCAATGGAATAAATAATAAATTTAAATTTATTTTACATATCTTGCTCATCCCATTCAGTAAAATCCCACTAAGAAATCATTTTTTACAATTACTATACATCCCAATTTTTAAAAAAAAATTATTTTTAACCTAAGGAAGAATTTTAGTCCCCTCCCAAGTGTTAATTGAATTCTTCCATTTTACTTGGTAGATTAATTAATTATTCACTCCATTTAAAAAAATATCTTCCAGTTATCTTATGAAATTTTACTACGTTATTCTACCCACATTCTTTACATAAAAGTCATTTAATATTTTTTATATTGATTATTATCACATTATCATCCAAAAAGATTTGTTTCACTCATACATGGTGGATCAGGAAAGTCTCCCATGTTCATATTTTTAATCATAACTCATGATATCTAGTTTAGAGTATCCCCAAGAATTCTCACAATATCACTCATAATATTTAATTTTTTGTTCAAAAAACCACATAATTATCATTATAATTCTCAATTAATTATGTTCCAAATATATCTATCCATTTACTAAATTCTTTTTTGTTTGAGTATATAAAATAAACCATAATAAACCAACTAATGTAAAATAAAAATAACAATATATACATAACCAATACATACCCAATTTATAAAATTCTATTTATCCAAAATATCTACAATTATCTCATTGCATAATAAAATTTGGGGTTACGGAGGATGTTTAACTTAAGATCAAATGACATTCTAACTTCTAAGGTTATCTAAACCATTTTTAAATACCCACATTAAAGACCCTACATTAAGTATTACATATTCTAGTGTCTCTATATTTAAATTCACTATCATCCATTCATAAATATCTTTTATAACTACCATTTCTTTTAATTAGGTCATAAATAATACATAACAATTACACATAATACAAAGTTGACATTTCTATTTAGTATCCATTTTCCCATTATATAAATCATATAAAATAAAACATGCATTCCATAAAGAACAATCCAAATGAAACTGAACTTGACTAATTTTTTTTACATAGTATGATACAATTCCGAAAAAATATTTAATAAAACAAGATAAACCCAAAAACACCGTAAAAGACAAAAAATAACCTATTAGTCTAGAGAAAAACATGGAACCAAATATTTTTACCTAATTTTCATTTATTGAATGAAATAAATAATTTCTATATCAATATAATAGACAATTTGTTTTTCAAATATATCCTTTAAAAACAAAGCTAGAAAATGAAAACCATTTATCAAAATATGGATAATTATATTCAAAAACGTTTTTTTAATTGTGTAATAAAAAACATAGATCTCAGTTAAATTAAAATGAGAATCCATCTTCTAACTCCATCATTCTTTAATGTTATGAAACATAATATAAAATATTTGATGGAAGAGCTATAATGGGGTTCACTCATCACATAAGCTATATCCAACTCATCTAGTGTAATCTGGGTGAATCAATCTTATATGATATGGTAGGATCAATAGACGATATCTGAGAACACCCTTTATATAGGATATATAAGGCTCACAAGATGATATCTAATTACACCCATAAAATATGTTGTCTTAACTTCACCCGATGTTATATGGGTGCACCCATCACATAAGATATATTATGTTCGCCCGTTTATATTTCTCAAGATCCATATCATGAATAAGAATTTTGAATTTGGAATCATTTCATTATAAAAAAATTGAAAAAATCTATAAAAATTTTATGAAATAGAATTTTTTATATTGAAATAAAATTTTCATTTTAAACACCATTTTCAATAAATGAATACATTAAATTAGGGAAAGAGGGGTTTTCATCAAAGAAAACTAGAAATATTATACATGAATCCAAAATAATACGAAAGGTTGAATCTCTGGAAAAACTCTTGGTCTATTTATATTGTGAAAATAAAACATTAAATCTAACCTTTTTTAAATAATGTAAAATACTTCTATAAAAAATTCCACATTTCAAAAAATTAAAAAAAGATAAAGGATACATAAAAAGTCATATAGAATTATTTTACATCAACAAAATTGAATAAAAAAATTAATTTTAAAAACATATACATAGAAGATAAATATTTAGAAAAATCCTCATAATTATTAATAATGAGTTATTTATTAATAGTTTCCCTTTCCTTCAATCCAACTAGTTACATGAATTCATTATCTTCCCCTTATTCAGACAATCTCTTTAAGAATGTAAAAAAATCCTTCCTATATTGGATTTATTATAAAATAATCCTCTAGGACAAGGAGAGAAGAAGTATGATGGTATTTGGGTAGGTCATGGGCATTCCAAAATTCCTTGAAAGTGGGGAAGGTATAGGATATTGGTGGACTTATATGAGCTGGTGAGATGACATAGTTGAAATTCTATAAATGAAAATGTTATAACCATATTTTTCACATGCCAAATGATTTGAAAATGTACCATTATTAATCCTTAAATGAGATAATGTTAAAATATTTCTATCTAATAGATTTTATACAAGATTATAGGTCATTTATAACATTATTTATTTAGATTAACATAATGATTAAAATGTTTACACCTTAACCACAATAAAACATTTTTACTATTTTCTCTCTTCATTATGAAAACATTAAATTGCCATTATTATATAATTTAAATTTTTCTGATTATAAATAGGAAATATATTTTATCAAATTCAATTTTAATATTTTTTCTATTATTTATTTAAAATAAAATAAATAGGCAAAAAAGTGGGTTTTTATAAAAAGTATTTTTCAAGCGTAAGATAAATTTATATTAAATCTATAACTAATAATAAAAAATATATGAATTTTAATTCATATATATAGATATAAAATCTATAAATTTCAATTAAATCATTCCTCAATAGTGGTTACATTAATTAATTTAAATTGATAAACCTTACTCTTTTTCAAATAGTTTTCAGAAAAAGGCATTTTAACCAAATAATATATACTAAAATGCAGTATAAATATGATTAAATTATAATTTATTGGATTTAATATAACTAATTAATACATAAATTACATAAAATTAAATTCAAAATACAATCGTACATTTAAATTAATTAATTTATTAAAATGAAATGATAATTTTAAAAAATATATATTTTAATTATTCACTGGAAAAATAAGTCATTTTTTAAAAATCTGAAAATTTCACTCTTGGTTTTTTAATATGATTATTTTAAAAAATTAATATCAATTTTAAAAATATATTTTTCTAAAGTCACTATAAATTAATTATAATATGATCTTATAAAAAATATCATTTTTGAAGAAAACATATTTTTAAGAATAAAATAACATTACTAAAAATTGATTGATTTTTTATTAAATATATATAAATTAACAAACATTGAAATGAAGATTTACATATATACATCATAATGTATTTAATACTACTCATACCCACCAATTTAATGTCTAGTATATAATGGATGTTTTTAAATACTAATACATGATGGTTAATATATGTTTTATGTTACATATCTTGTATGCTATCTTACACAGATTTATTTTCAAATATATAATGGTGCACATCATCCTCATATAACAAATATCATCCAAAAAATTTGAATATTTTCTTATTAATAAGTTTTTTTTGTAATTTTAAAGTATGTTTCTTGAAAACCAACATCATAAAATGGAGAAATAAAACATCCTCTTATTAATTAAGAGAAATATGAAGGTCATCCATATTATCACATAATTAGGTTTCCAGATAGGATAAAAGTAATAGGATGTGAATATATTTACCTGGATAAAATCATTAAAACCCTATAATTATTGACTGTGATAGAGATCATTGTTTATAAGAAGTTGGATGATCATGACATTGCCAACAACCAAAAACCCATAAACTTATGTGGTGTGAAGAAGACCATCATCTGATTATTAATTAAGGTAGTAGGATAACATTTTTATTTTTTAGATCCACTCCCTAACGTTGGTGAATTATTTTACCCTCAATAATATGATCATCGCAAAAATTATATTTACTTGAAAAGTAGAATTTCAAAAATTAATCATTTCTCATCACAATTAAATAATTTAATACCAATGATTATTATTCATGATAATTATTTTATGCATATAGAATTTAAATAGAGTTAAATTGGTCACATAATTCAAAAAATAGTAAACAATGTATTGCCCATATCATTAAACATTAACCAAAAAAGTTTTTATCATAATTTATGATAATTCCCAAAATTAATTGACCCACATGTTATGAAATATAAGATTAATCTCCAATTCCCCAAAACCCGATTTTTTATCATAGATCATTAGATGAAAAACTAAAATTAAAATTTTTCAAAATATTCCTAAATAAAATTAATGAAAAAAATATATAATGGGTTGATCACAAATACATTCATGATTTATTTAATAATTAACTCAAAAAACTAATCCCATTTAAATGCTCATACCCAAAAATTTATATAACCTAATAATAAAATTTCAAAGATATGATAATCGTATCCATAAATAAATTGAATCAACACAATGAGACAAAAAAAATATATGATTCCAACAGTTAATTCAAAATGTAGTCTTATAAACATTGTATAATTTTTATATCATAATCAAATATGGTTCAAAAAATCATGAATATATTCTAAAATAAAATTAACTACCTAATCAGAAAATCAAATTTAAATCCCATTTTTATCTATATGATAAAACAAACATTCCAAAAATAAACACAATCATTATATATAAAACCATTTGTGTGAAAAAAATTAATCACACTAACCAAGACATCGCTTAGCCTAGTGGTAGGTGATTCCCCCTTATATCCATTTGGTTGTTGGTTAATGGACACTGACCTTATCGAATGAAACTATTTGTTATCTGACCTATGGGATTCCACATTTAAAGAAAAAAAAAATATATTTATTATTAATTTCATAGAAATAATGACGAATATCTTCAAGAATATCATCAATCAACAACTCACCTTTTAACATGTCATTTAAAAAAAATCAAATAATATTAATTAAATTTAACTTTTTTAACATCAAGAACATTTTATCCTAATGGTTTCATTATCCCATCATCCAATTATTTTAAAATATTACCTTTATACTAACTCTCAATTCACGTTTATTGATTCATGTAATCACATGTATCCAATTTGATTAATAAAAATAAAAAATTGATAAAATATGTAACCATTTCATGATCCATAATTTTTTTAATTGTCTATAAAATAATAAAATCCATCATTTATTATACTTTTTAAAAAATTTACTATTGTTTTGATATTATTCCTTAATAATCTCTGTAAATAAAAAATATTATTAATATTATCCTACTATAAGAAAATTTAAAACATTAGCCAAGATATAATCCTAACCTTTAATAAGTCATTTTCAGTTTCTTCCTCTTAAACTATTAAAGCATATTGAATATCTAGGCATTTATCTATAAATTTCTATGGATCCAATTCTTGATCTTTTTCCCCAGTAAATTTTTTTTAATTCCCATAATCTCCACATATAAAATATTTAATTTACACATTGATAACCAATTTATTCCCGTTCAATGCCTTAACTGAATGATTCATATTTTCCATCGTAGGTTATTTTCTAGTACCCTCCTTTACCACATTGAAATAATATTCTAACTATCTTAATTCAGTTTCTTGGGATCTTATTCTCATATTAGTGAATCATAGATAACTGAATATTTTAAAATTTAATACTATCATATGAAAATGAAAATATTTGTGTTCCTCTCTTATTTATTGTGATATGAAATCCACCGTAGTTGATTTTTTTTATTGTAATGCATGGTAGTAAGTTAAAAATAAGCACAAATGTTTTCAATTTCTCTATAATTACATTCAATAACTTATTCAGACAACAACCACAATATCCTTAACATTTATTATTAATTTGGTTTTTATTGGAATGATCCATTAATTAAAACAAAAAATTTTAGTGTGATTAAATACAATATAATAGAGTAAACCATCACATGTGGATAATAAATAATAATATTTTTTTAACAATTCAATCACCAATTATATTTTTTATTTATCCAAAATAACTATAATTATACATAGCACACTAAACTATGTGGTAAGAGAGGCTTCATATCTTAAGCACAAATTACTGCAAATCCTATATTGTTTTATAAACCATTTCTCTCATATTATCTGTAAGAACCTCAATTAAAAATGTATATATTATAGTGTCCCTAGAAAAAATTCATTTTCATTCATACTGAGATTTCTTTTAGGTTTATATTTATATGAAATTGGTTCATAACTCACACATTAATATACTATATATTACAATTTGGATTGTTTTATTTAGTATCCATAATTTCTATAATATAATTTTTATGAAACAATACATGGTTTCTTTTCATAATAAATCATCAAGAATTTGAACTTGGATTCTTCTATTCATTTACTTATCCTTAAAACATATAAATAACATTATAAAAATTTGGGACAAGAATAAAAAACCCCTAATAAGGGATATAAGAAAGAAAATGTTTATTCATCTAATTAATGTCATGTAAAACCATGATGTGTCTAGCTTTATCTATATTCCCGTGAGTTAATGAAATATATTATATCCACAATAAATTTAGACAATAAATTTGTTCATATAAAACCATTACAACCTATATTCTATAATTGAAAACCCTTTCTGGAAACTAAGATCGTCACATGCCTAACTTGGTTTATATCCATTTCATAAAAAACTAGATAGTAATTAAAAACATAGTGAAACCATCTTGTTACTCCCTCATTTTATCCTATTAATACAGGGAAAATTACAAAATGAATTGGAGATCTATAATGGGTTTCACCCTTCATATAAGTAATATTGGCTCACCTGGAGCTATATTGGTATTCTCATCACATAAGATATATTGGAATCACCCAGTACAATATTGGTTCACCTAACATATAATATTTCTTAGGACCACATCACATTATTAGGGATCACCCATATAATAAGATGTATCAGTCTCACCAAGCAGTATTTAGGAGAACCCATCTTTTATGCTATTTCAAGTTCACCCATATATATTTCTCAAATAACATATCTTTTATGAAACATTTTTTGGCACATTTTCAACATAAAACATATGAAACTATATTACATAAATTTGAAAATAATCTGATATTAAGATACACATTTCTATTAAACACCATATTTTATTACAATAATTCCCATGAAATGGGAATGTGTGGATTCCGATGAGAAAACATGAAATCGAATAATTTTTTTCAAAATATAAAATATTTTTTATTATGGTGGAGAAATATGTATAAGTCATATATGTTAAATTATAAATTTTTTCCTTTGAATAGAATGTCAGAAAATACCACAAAAATATTCTGTTTTTGGAACACAATGATAAAAAATTGAAGGAGACATAATAAGTCAATTTATAAAAATTTCTTGTACATAAAAACATATTCATTATCATGTTTTAAAAACTATATAAATAGAAGACTAATATCAATAAAATTTATTTTCCGAAACATCTAAAATGAGGTTTAATGTTAAAGTGTCCCCTATTCAGAGTCTGACTCATCATGTGGGTTCTATATATTCTCTTTATTCATACCACCTATTTTTAATTATACCTAAATCATTACTAGTATTAATTTATAATAAAAAGTCTTTTAGGATAGGGAATGGATGTATGGAATCAATTTGAGTAGGAATTGGCTAAACCAAAATGCTTTAGAAGTACATGTTGGAGAGGAGAAGGGGTGGCCTTTTATAAAAATGGGGAGAGTATGTACATGGTATTTTGAAAATATATAGTTATACTCACATTTTACTCATGAAACAATGCTACAAAATAGACAATTATTGATCCAAAATGAGATAAGGACAAAATATAGACAGCTAATATAATTTAGACATGTTTTTTCCTTTTAATCGATATATTTTTAGCTGATAATATATTTTAACTTGTTTCCACCTTAATCACGGTGAAATATTTTTAGTGTTTTCGCTGTTAATTATGATAGAATATGTGGTTGACCATATTATTTAATATGACTGATTTTTAATCAAAATATTTAATCAATATTATATAATTCAATTAATATATGTTTCAAATGTTCATTATAAATAAAATCCATATATGTGATGATTTTTTTTAAGAAATATATTTTTCAATAAGAATATGATTTTATTTCTACTTGATTTAAAATAATAAACATTTTATCAATTTAAATTAATATTTATATATATGTAATATATACAAATACATATTTCACATGAAATAAAATAACTAAAAATACTTTTTAAAGAAAATATTTTTCTAAAGAATAAAATTACTTTACAAAAAAATTGATTGAATGTTTACTTATGATTTGAAACGAAAAATTATCAGTTAGGACAAACATATATTTCATAAATTTTTTAATATTATTCATACCATACAATTTAATGGTGGTGTTTCATTTTTATTTTTTGAAAAATAATATTTCAGTGATTTTTTAATTTCATTGTTTCCAACCTAGTGCGCTATATAACGAATTCTTCTTTCATACAATGATAGTTAATTATATCTTCACTGTAATGCCCCGACCCCATTTACCCAGAGTCGGTGCATTATTGCGTAACATTGGCATGATCACAAAATATCAAGTCTTGAAAGACAGATTAGTTTTGTAGCCTTGGAAAAACTAGATACATTCATAAATGTTACATTACATCATAAAGTGAAAAACTACAATAACAAAGTCTCCATAGTCCAAACTCATATCCACTTCTCACTATCCCTGCAGGTCATTCATAAAATAATTCATCACATCCTGGAAAATATTAAATCATTGAAAGGGGTGAGCTCAGATGCTCAGTAGGGATAACAATATAACGGAATCTTTCATAAATAAAAATTAACATTTAAGATAAAGTATAACTAAAACAAAAGCCTTTTAAACTTGAACATCAGTATAATATGGCAAAAATAAAATGAAATAATTCCATTTACTTATTCACATGGATATTATACTAGTCGAATAATCACATGAAATATCAATAACCACTTTCATAATGATGGAATGAATAATGCCAGAATATCATAACCACGTAGCCAAGGCCTTGGGCCAAGACTAAAAATAAGATTTGTTCAAGGCCTCGTGCCAAGACACTAGTTTTTCTCATGTGACCTGCCGATGCATCGAGGAGTTATAGCGAGCTCCACCCGTCACTTAATAAGTCCATTGCATTCCTCATATGAACAGGTTTAGACATATCATAAACCATAACATAATCATATCAAAAATAATATGCATAAAGGAAACATAACATTTCCAAATTTCAATCACAAGATATAATTACAACTCATTGATATAATAAAAAAACATTCAAAACCATTTTCAATACCAAAATAAAAGAAAATTAAAACTTGATATTTATTTTTTATTTTTAAAAAAAGTTATGGCTTATAGAGGAAGCTGAAACTCAAATAATAGTCACGGTGGCGGAGAAGTCATTTTCACTGCACACGTAATAAAAACATTCTTTTTTCGTTTAGTAAAAAAATTTCATATAAAAATATTCCTTTTGAATAAAAGTAAAAGTCCAAGGGGTTTATACAGCGTATAAACGAAAGTTGTGTATAAAACCAAATATGCCTCAATGAAAGGAGATTGAGACAAAGTCCATTACAAAGATCATTTTTTAAATAAAATAGATATATTATGTGTATTCACTATAAGTAATCATAAATAAAGTACAAATACAATATAGGACATAATAATATCATGACATAATTTCAAAGTAGGAGATGAACCCAAAGAACGAAAATTGGGTTAAGAAGTCCCATTACCTCCTGTTCGACTTGACTCGAACATTATTTACCCTCCCGAATAATAAACTAGAGTTAATCTCTACTTGATTAAGAACCTTTTACAAGGTCATTATCCCTTTTATATCACTTATTACAATGTTACTAAAATTATGTAGTCATTTAAGTTAATAACGGTCGTTTTGTCGTTCTTTGGTACTTGAGTCAATAATAAACTTCTTATAATTACATGTTGTTCATGGGGTAGAATATGCATTATCTCCTGAATTATATTCTTGATTTAGATATCATATATATCGTATATATCCAGTATATACATTCATTCATAATATTACTTAACATTTAGAGGTAAGAAATGAAATGCGCCGTTCATGGAGACGGTAAGTCGTACGTATGCATGAACACTACTTTCATTTCTATTTCCTATTTAATGGAATGAAATCATAATTATATAAAGGTATATTATAATTCTAGTATAATATAATATCATTTACTCCATCCTTTATACATCCCACATATGGCCTTAATGATTCAAATCACTTTGAGGGGCGGTAGTCCGCACTTCCTAAAATGAAGATTTTGCGTTTACCCATAATGGAAACCATAAAGGTATGAAATAAATGGAAAATAAAAAAGCTTATGTAAAACATAAACATATTATATGTCATATATAAATATAGTGTCATCTTAATGGCCACATTTGAAGGTGTTATATGAGTGTTGAAGAATCATCGTTTTGTGAGGTAGAAATTCACCATCCACAGAAACAGTATGTTCTTTAACCATTAGATGTAGGTGTGTGTAAGTGTAGCTCGAATAAATATTATAAAAACATCCTAGTATATTGAGTATACTGGTGTTTTTACAAAATAAATGAATAAAAAGAGTTTATGTGGTTGGAGAAGCAAAATAAAACATAAGAGCACAATAGAAAACACTACCTTTAAAACGGGTAACTCTTTTTGATTTGAGCCAAAGGCTTCCTTGGGAAGAATTCTGCCCAAATTGAGGCGTCTAGGAGTAATAGAGGGAAGTTTAGAGACAAAATTGTTAGGGGTTTGCCGAGCCAAAGGCTTGAGAGGTGTGAGTGAGATGGTAGAGGTGGGGGCCTTTTATAAGAGGAGGGGAGGGGCACTCTTGGAAGGATTGAAATGTTACTTTATTATGAAATGCTTTTCGGATTCTAAAGGTCCCACAATGATATATTTTGAGGGTAAGGTGATAAGGGTTCGAAATACACCCATCCAATAGATTTGGACAAGTGTAAGTCTTATATTTTACATTATCCTTCCATTTTATTAAAATCGTTAATTAATGAGGTAATCACTGCATCATCGTGCTGTCATAAATAATTTAATTTATTTATTGACTATAAATTATAAAAAAAATCATGATGTAGTAAATCTTTTTTTTCTTTCCAGTGAATATTTATAGTAAAAAATATGACATATATAACCCCATTTAAAGATTTTTTTAGTAAAACAACTCATGTTTGTGAGAATTTTATTTTAACATTAAATAAAAAGTTTTTAATCTCATTTTCCTACCAAAGTGGCTCTATGGGGTCCCCAAGTTGACCCATGGATTGTCTTGTTCGGCCATGACTCATCCAATAGGGGTAGGACAAGTTTAAATGTATTTTCATATTTTTATAATATCATATTTACATTAAATTTCAATAATTACCTTTAATCGCGATTAATTAAACATAAAAGTTATTATTCATGAAAATATTATATTAATCCCGTTGAACCACATTTTAATTTCTAATGAAAATAATTTATGTCAGATTTTTGAAAATCAAAGCACAGAAGGGGTAATGTTTCATTTAAACGAAAAATCAGTTTTTTAACTACCACTTAGTGGTTTCACTATTCATCAAAAATTGAAGTTTTTCAGAACAATGCCAAAATATCACCTTAAGATATAATTGATATTCCAAATTCAAAAATGATTTATATTTTAAAAAATTACAAACATATATGTTTCATTAATTAATTTTATAATTAATTCCCGTTGTCACAACAAATAGTGTGTTTTTAAGAAACAATATATATATCAAAAGATTGACAATTGTTTATGTCCAATTTCAAAGTTAAATTATTTATAATGAACACCATTGGATAAAATAGTAAAAATATATTCTAATTATAATTTTAAAACCACTCAATAGTATAGTTTATCACTTTAAATTATTTTTAATAAAAAATTTGTTTTTAAGTATTTTTCACTATTTATAAAAATTTGGAAGTTCTCAGAAAAATACCAAAAATTCAACATAGGCTTATTTCGATATCCCGAATCCAAAAATGAAGTCCATTTTGAAATATAAAATATATATAATTTCAAAAAGTGGTTATTACTATTAATAATGGCAATTTTGATTGGTCGCGGTGTGTTAGAATCTCGAACTTGCGTACAATTCAGGTTATTGCATTATTCAAAGAGAAGTGTATCATGGAATCTCGGGATGTTACAGTCTCCCCTCCTTCAATAAATTTCATCCTCGCAATTTTAAATTTTTCTTTGAAAATAAAAGGTTGAAAATAGAAAATACCTTTGTGGAAAACCCACATCAGAAATAAGTTTAATAAAATTTAGCCTTAATAAGTGGGAAAGGGAAATGAAAAAGTCACCACCAAATTATGATCTCGATAATGAGAAAATTGGTGGAAATTAGAGACATATAATTGGAGAAAAAATGTAAATATTTGTAGGGAGTGATTGAGGTCATCAATCACAAACAAGTGTAAAATTAAAGGGCCCTAATCCTTCAATCTATGTTGATTTAAAATATTATCTGTTCAACAAGTCATAAGGTATTAAGATAACACATTTTTTGTTTTAATATCCCTTTACTAATGTTTAAGAATTAATTTATTCATAGAATAAGAGATAGGTATATATATATTTATTCTTGACAAGTAGAGTTTCAACCTTCAACTAATTTCTACCACAAACTCATCTTTCACTCAAAAAGATAATAGAACTCAAAAATATTATATTTATCCTAATCGTGCAAGGTTCAAAATATTAACACATTCCATTTAGATTAGGGAAACTATTTTTTAATAACCAGGGACTTCTTGTAGGCTAGTGGTAGGTAATAAAGGCATGTCTCACTATGGTTGTGGGTTCGATTCCTGTAGCTTTATCCAACGTGATGGGTTATCCCCCAACCTGCAGGTTGTCCTTTTCCTATACTATAGTATTATAATATTCCAAAAATAATCTTCATAAATGTTTTAACCTTAAAAAATACTATCCAAAGTTCATCTTAATGTATTCCAACCATTATAGTTATCCACAATACCTCCATCCAGACTTTCTCTAAAAGGTCCTTAAATTCCAAAATCAATTGTAACATTAGATTCCCCAAAAAAAGTAAAATTTCTCTTATTATCACATAATAAAAATATGATTACCTTCATAATATTAAAACCTTAATGAAAACAACAAGTACTGTAGTACAATCCTTATATATATCACATTATTCTTATAGCCAGAATATAATCCTTGATTCCAAAATCACCAATACATTAATTATTCCACTTCAACTGTAGTAACAACATAAGATTTTCCTTGATCCCTTTGCCATTTCTAATGTATGTTTTCTTGGTTATTAGGGAATTCATTTTCATAATGCCCCATTTCTCTACAATTGTAGCATTCAACATTGATAGCCTCTTTCTTTCCCTTGCAATCACGAGCATGGTGACCTTCTTGTCCAATTTATAACAAACACCCATTCCTTTTAGGCAAGTACCGGGGTGATTATTCCCACAATTATCGCATAATAAAAAATCCTTCTTTCCCTTTTTCACTTTATCTGTCTCTTGATCCACCATTCTCTTCTTCTCTTGCTTTACTTTATTGTCATAAGATTTAGAAGATTCCTTTTCTGTCTTGATAGCACATGAGACTATATCTTCATACGACGAGAAAGATTGTGAGACTAAGGCTAGATGGAGAAATGGTTTTAACACATCAAGGAAACTATATTACTTCTTGGATTACGTATATAATCTTCTGCATGCCTTGCTAACCTTGTAAATTTATCCTCATACTTTGCAACATTCTCATCCACCTTTTGTCTCAGACTCAGAAATTTTCTTTCCATATCTGCTCGATGGTCACGAGGGATATATTTTTCTAAGAAAAGCACTTTAAACCCCCTTTATTCCATATTTGATACTTCATCATCTTCCTTTGTGTTTTGAATCAGCGACCACCATTGATCGGCATCTCCAGTGAGGCGGTAGACTGCTATGAGAACCTTCTCCCTTTCGCTACTCCCCAATGCATGGAATATTTTCTCTAAGGAGTTTATTTATTGCTCAGCTACTAATGGATTTGTACCCCCATTAAATGTTGGCAGTTGTTGCCTCATGAAGTTTTCTAACATTGATCCTCCACATTGCGGATCAGGGTGCTCCATACGAGTAAGGTTATTATTCATAACCTGAGTGAGTTGTCCCAGTATGGTAATAAGTTTATCAGCACCAGTTGTATCTCCAGCTCCACAATAATTATCTTGAGTAGGAGGTAAATACCTACACGGAGTGCGTGCATTGATACAGTTTCCATTCCTCCCACTAGGCGCCATTTCTAAAAAATGGCATAAACTATATTAGTTTATGAATTAAAATACATAATTTCATACTTGTAAAACACTTAACATAAATTAAACTATTTATGGATATAATCCATAATCATAAAAATGTTTTCATTGAGGATGTATGTACTCATAATAACTTCATAATGGTTTATAAAGAACATGATAATTATCCTAACCATATCCCATGGGAGTGTCGTGACCAAGAGTGCAACAAGGCCCGTTGTTGTGCTCCAGTTCCCGTTCGAGTCTAGCTCAAAGCGGTGTTTTCGGGTTTTACTCCTAGGAACATCTGTGCCTGAGCCACCTCAACCTGCTCGTATCCAGACAGGGATGTATTGCTCTGAAAACTCACAAAATCTCTATAATACCAAAATTCTAGGATGTTCTTCTTTGCTAATCCTCAAAGTCTATCTTAGGGTTATGTGCTCTAATCAGAGTTTATCTAAATATAGATTCCAAGGTTAGTACTAAACTGCCTCTGATACCAACTGTAATTCCCCGACCCCAGTTACCCAGAGTCGGTGAATTATTGCATAACATTGGCATGATCACAAAAGGTCAAGTCTCGAAAGACCTATTAGTTTAGTAGCCTTGGAAACACTAGATACATTCCTAAATGTTACATTACATCATAAAGTGAAAAACAACAATAAAAAAGTATCCATAGTCCACACTCATATCCTCTTCTGACTATCCCTGCAGGTTATTCTTAAAATACTTCTTCACATCCTAGAAAATATTAAAACATTGAAAGGGGTGAGCTCAGATACTCAGTAAGGATAACAATATAACGGAAGATTTCAAAAATAAACATTAACATTTGAGGAAAAGTATGACTAAAACAAAAGCCTTTTAAACTTGAACTTCATCATAATATGGAAAAAATAAAATAAAATAATGCCATTTACTTATTCACATGGATATTCTACTAGTCGAATAATCAAATGCAATATCAATAACCACATTCATAATGATGGAATGCATAATGCCATACTATCATAACAATGTAGCCAAGGCCTCGTGCCAAGACTATAAATAAGATTTTTTCAAGGTCTCATGCCAATACACTAGTTTGTCTCATGAGACCTGTCGATGCATCGAGGAGCTATAGCAGGCTCCACCCATCACTTATTAAGTCCAATGAATTCCTCATATGAACAGGTTTACACATATCATAAGCCATACCATAATCATATCCAATAAAATATGCATAAAGTAAACATAACATTTCCACATTTCAATCACAAGATATCAATAAAACACATTGATATCATAAAAACACTTTAAAAACCAGTTTCAATACTAAAATAAAAGAAAATTAAAACGTGATATTTATTTTTCATTTTAAAAAAAATGTTATGGCTTATAGAGGAAGCCAAAACACAAATAATAGTCACGGTGGCGGAGAAGTCGTTTTCACCGCATACGTAATAAAAAACATTCCTTTTATTGTTTGGTTAAAAAATTTCATATAAAAAGATTCCTTTTGAATAAAAGTAAAAGTCAAAGGGGTTTATACACCGTATAAACAAAAGTTGTGTATAAAACCAAATATGCCTCAATGAAAGGAGATTGAGATGAATTCCCTTACAAAGATCATTTTCTAAATAAAATAGACCTATTATTTCTATTCACTATAAGTACACATAAATAAACTACAAATACAAGATAGAACATAATAATATCATTACATAATTTTAAAGTATGGGAATAACCCAAAGAATGAAAATTGGGTTAAGAAGTTCCCTTACCTCATGTATGACTTGACTCGACCATTCTATAAACTCCTAAATAATTAATTAGATTTAATCTCTACTTGCTTAATAATATTTTTCATGTTAATTATCCCTTTTATATCACTTATTACAATGTTACAAAAATTATGTAGTCATTTAAGTTAATAACGGTCGTTTTGTCGATCTTTGGTACTTGAGTCAAAACTAAACTTCTTATAATGAAAAGTTATTCATGTGGTAAAATATCCATTATCTCATGAATTATATTCATGATTTAGATATCATATATATCGTATATATCCTGTATATATATTCATTGATAATATTACGTAACATTTAGAGGTATGAAATGAAATGCACCGTTCATGGAGACGGTAAGCCGTATGTACACATGAACGCTACATTCATTTCTATTTCCTATTTAATGGAATGAAATCATAATGATATAACGGTATATTATAATTCCATTATAATATAATATAATTTACTCCATCCTTTATAAATCCCACATATGGCATTAACGATTCAAATCACATTGAGGGGGCGGTAGTCCGCACTTCCTAAAATGAAGATATCACTTTTACCCATAATGGAAACCATAAAGGTATGACATAAATGAAAAATACAGAAGCTTAAGTAAAACATAAACATATTATATATCACATATAAATATATTGACATTTTAATGGACACATTTGAAAGTGTTATATGAGTGTTGAACAATCATCGTTTCGTGAGGCATAAATTCTCCATCCATAGAAACAGTATGTTATTTAAACATTAGATGTAGGTGTGTGTAAGTGTAGCTTGAATACATATTATAAAATCATCCTAGTATAATGATGATACTGATGTTGTTACAAAATAAATGAATAAAAAGAGTTTAGGTGTAACATCCCAGGTAAATAAAGAATAATACGTTTTCATATTTATTAATATTTTCAAATTAAATATTAATTTTACTTTAAAGGGGTTGCTATGTTCAATAGCATACCCGATACACAACAAAGAGTTTCTTTGAAATCGTACGTTGCACACTAGTAATAAAATAATATTATTTTAAATGTTAGTTAACATGTAGCCATTGTACTGGAGGGAATGGATAGAAATAACTAAAATATGATTATATATGTTTGTTAAATGTTTTTACATTTATCTAATAAAGGATAAAGGCTTAAAATATGAAAAGAATTCAATTTTAGGCTTATATATACTCTAATTTTCACGAAAGGTCCACTTATCAAAATTTAATGGAGAACCATCATTAAATATAGTTTTGGTTACTATTATACATTTAATTGGACCAAATTAAACACTTCTTTAGAATCGGGACATCAAATATTACTTTGTGTAATTTTTTGGTATTTTTCCGATAAAGTTCATTTTTAATGAATAGTGTAAAATGTTTTATTTTAATTCAAAACCGCTTTTTAATCTAATTTATTAAGATGATTATATAATCTTTTTAATAGGTTTTAAAGTTCAATTAGAATATATTTTTACCATTTAATCCAATAGTGGTCGTTGAAATTAATTTTACTTTGAAATTGGACTTAAACTGGTGTCAATCTTTTGATACTTAATGTTTCATAAAAACACGCTATTTGTTTTGACAGCAGGAATTAATTATTAAATTAATTAATTCAACTTATATGTTTTGAATTTTTTAAATTGGACTTCATTTTTGAATTCGGAATATCAATATAGCTTAGGGTGATGTTTTGGTTTTTTTCTGAAAAACATCAATTTTTGATGAATAGTGAAACCGCAAAGTGGTGGTTACAAAATTGGATTTTTTGTTTAAATGGGACTTTAACACTTCTATGTTTTGAATCTCAAAAATCCAATTTAAATGATTTTCATTATTAAGTAAAATGTGGTTCAATGGGATTAAAATAATATTTTGGTGAATGGTAACTTTTATGTTTTATTAATCGCGATTAAAGGTAATTAGTGTAATTTAAGGTAAAGATGATATTATAATAAAATGAAAATATCATGACACTTGTCATAACCCTATTGTATGAGTTATGGACGACCATGATAACCCATGGGTCGATTTTTTGGTACCCCATGGAGCCACTTGTGTATGATAATGACATTTTTTCCCTTTATTTAAAGTTAAAGTAAAAATGACACAAACATGAGATGTTTTACTAAAACAATTTTTACATGGGGTTATACAAGTCATATTTTTGACTATAAATATTAATTGGAAATATAAAAACATTTACTACATCATAGTATTTTTTTTATAATTGTTAGACATTAAATAAATTAAATTATTTATGACACCATGATGATCCATCGATTACCTCATTATTTAACGATTTAAATAAAATGGAAAGATAATGTAAAATATAAGACCTACACATGTCCAAAACCGATTTTATGGGTGGATTTCGTACCCTTGTCACCTTATCCTAGAAATAAATCAATTTGGGACCATTAAAATCCGAAAACCATTTGAAAATAATGTAACATTCCCTTACTTTCCAAGAGTGCCCCTCCTCTCCTCTTAGAAAAGGCCCCCACCTCTACCACCTTGCCCACACCTCTCAAGCCTATGGTTCGGCCAGGCTCTGATCATTTTGTCTCTACACATCCCTCTATTACTCCTTTAAGCCTCACTTTGGGAAGAAGTCTTCCCAAGGAAGCCTTTGAGCTCAAACCAAAGGGAGTTACCCGATTTTAAGGTAATTTCTTCACTTGAGTCGTTTTGTTTTATTTTGTTTCTCCAACCCCCTAAACTCTTTTTATTGATTTCTTTTGTAACAAATACAGTATCTTCAATATACTAGGATGTTTTTAGAATACACTTTCGAGCTACACTCACACACACCTACATCTAATGGTTAAAGAACATACTGTTTCCGTGGATGGTGAATTTCTGCCTCCCGAAACGATGATTATTCAACATTCTTTTAACACCTTCAAGGTGGCCATTAAGATGACACTATATTTATATATGATATATAATATGTTTAGGATTTCTTTAAGCTTCTGTATTTTTTATTTTGGGCATACCTTTATGGTTTCCACTATGGGTAAACACGATAATTTCATTTTAGGAAGTGCGGACTACCACCCCCTCAAAGTAATTCGATTTCGTTAATGCCATATGTGGGACGTTTAAAGGATTTAATTAATGGTAATATATATGATATTATACTGGAATTATAATATACCTTTATATCATTATGATTCCATTCCATAAAAAATACAATATAGAAATGAAAGTAGCGTTCATGCGTACGTATGGTTTACCGTCTCCATAAACGGTGCATTTAATTTCTTACCTCTAAATGAATATGTAATATTATAAATGAATGTATATAATGGATATATATGATGTATGTTACATATAAATGATTAATATAATTCTGGAATTAAAATATACATAACTCTCATTTAGTTTTAATTCAATTAATATGACATAGAAATGAAAGTAGCGTTCATGCGTACGTACAGCATACCGTCTCCATGAACGGTGCATTTCATTTCTTACCTCTAAATTATTATGTGATATTATAAATACATGTATATTCTAGATATATATGATATCCAAATCAGAAATTTCATTCTGGATATAATGAACCTTTTACCACACAAACAACATGTAATTGTAAGAAGTCAACTTTCGACTTAAGGACCAAATATCGACAAAACAAACATTATTAACTTAAATGAGTACATAATGTTTATAACATGGCAATAAGTGATATAAAAGGAATAATGAACTCAAAAAAGGTTCTTAAGAAAATTGAAATTAACTCAAGTTTATTATTCAGGACGTTAAAGAACGATCGAGTCAAGTCGGACCTGAGGTAAGGGGCTTCTTCTCAATCTCCTTCCATTGAGGCATATTTCGTTTTATACACAAGTTTCTTTTATACGGTGTATAAACCACTTTGACTTTGACTTTTATACAAAAGGAATCTTTTTCTACGATGAATTTTAATAAACAACAAATATGAATTTTTTTTAACGTACGCAGTGACAACGACCTTTTCCGCCGCTACGAGTATTATTTGGTCTTTGGCTTCCTCAACAAGCTGTAATGTTTTTTTAATGAAATAAATACCATATTCTCTTTTATGTATTTTTGGTATTGAAAATGGTTTTATAAAGTATTTGTTATGTCAATTTATTTATGTGATATATTGTGATCGGAATGTGTAAATGTTTTCTTTCCATTGTGTGTATTTTATGTCCTATGATTTTATAATGGTACTTAGAAATTTGACAGGTGGTTACATGATAAACCATATGACGGGTGGTGCTGGGAATACCAGGATGGGTGGTTACGTTATAACCTCCAATGCATTGGGTATGGAAGTCGGCCATATGGCTATTCCATTAAGTATGTGTGGATGTCGGCCATATGGCTATTCCATTAAGTGATATGTGTGGAAGTCGACCGTATGGTTATTCCACTTAAGTATGTTTATGTCCCAAGTTACCTTTATATGTTATGTGTTCTTTATATGGGTTTTATGGTAATATTTGGTTACAAAAGGGTAAGTAATGATATTTTATTCAGTGATGAGTTTTTACTACTTCATGAAGGTGAAGGTATTACATTGATAAATTATACATGGTTTACTTGTAGTTTGAAAAACTAACAGTTTTCATTCTTTGTGTATCCCTTACTGAGCTTTTTATTCTCACCCCAAGTTTTTTTGAAATGTTTTTCACAGGACTTAATGTGGATTAGGGTCAAGGATGTGATCAAGGGAAATTCAGGCTATCTAAAACATGGAACTAGACATGTTTCTTTTTAAGAGTTTTTATTTTATGGAATCATAGTTGAAGTGTCTACTTTGTAATCTTTTGAGATGTAATAGTTATGTCCTAATTCTCTAAAACTCAAAACCTGAAAAGATCATCAATGTGAATTATTCATTTAATTCAATATTAAGTAAGGTTTAAGGTCGAGGCTTATAGTTGGAATCAGAGGTTGGTTTAGACAACTTTAGGAGTTAGAAAAGTGTTAAATTATAATATGATTGAAATGATATAGCATTTACGGATTACTATGTTGCTTCGCCTTAGATATTTTTATGTTCAGAATGGTTTTCCGCAGAGGAAACAAAGGAGCTATGTTGGGACGACTTCAGGAGGAAGACTACCTTCCAAATCAGCAACCTGAGATGGTCGGAATCAGAACTGACTAGTTTGTTGTAGTGATGGACCAATTGACTCAGGCTATAAATGGTGGCGGTATCCATGCACGAGATCAGCCAGATCAACCAAAGAGGAACATGTATGTGGTGGAACATTTCATGAGGCAACATTCAGAGGATCATCTGACCCTGTGCAAGCTGAATGGTGGATTAAAGAACTGGAGAAGATTTTTGATATCATGGGGTGTTCAGAACATCAAAAGGTTAGTCTTTCTGTTTACCGTTTTGAAGGTGAAGCTGATCAGTGGTGGTCGATGGTAAAAAATATCAGGGATAGTGATGAGATTGGGGATTTTCACTGGGAAAAATTAAAAGGTATGTTTGATAAGAAGTATTTTCCTAAGGCTGTTCTACATAGGATGGAAAACAAATTCTTGGAATTGAGGCAAGAGGAAGACTCGGTGGCTGCCTATGTAGCAAAGTTCACTCGATTGGCAAGGTATGCTCCAATATTCATGCGAGATATTGATATTAAAATAATCCGTTTTTACTCAGGGTTAAATCCAAAGTATCGAAGGGATTTAGCTTCTCGTGAGTTCAAAAGTTATGAAAAACTTGTTCGATGTGCGGAGAAGGTGGAAATGGATTTTGCCGATGATCATGTGTTCTATGAAAAACAATGGAATAAGAGGACCAGTTGGCAGGAAAAGGGGAAGAATTCATCAAAGAATCAAGGAGGTAAGAAAAACAAATATCTATCCTATGAGAAGTGTGGTAAAATGAATCCTGGAGAATGTTTATCCAAGTCTGGTAAGTGCTTTCGGTGTGGTAAGTCTGGTCATATTGCTCGTAACTGTAAGGAAGATGATCAAGAAGGCAATGAAAAGCCAACAGTAAGATGTTTTAAGTGTAATTAAATGGGTTATTATAAAAATGAGTGTCTAACAGAGAACTCGACTGGGGGAAAGCAGCCAGACTACAAGCAGAAAGGGGTGGTGAAATCCTTTGCAACAACTTCAGCAGATGTGGGGCCCTCGAATGAAGTAGTATCAGGTACACTGTTTGTTTGTTCAGATTATGCCAATGTGTTGTTTGATTCAGGGTCTACACATTCTTTCATTTCTGAGAATTTTTCTAGTAAATTGGAAATTCCATCTCAAGATATGAACCCCGAACTTATGGTTAAAACACCCGGAGGGAACGTTGAGACAAAAAGTAATTATAAGAACCTTCCTATCCTTGTGTGTGGAATGAATCTAACAACAAACCTTATTTTTTTTTGCCTCTAGTTGAGTTTGATATTATTTTGGGCATGGATTGGCTTTCTGTTTATCATGCTAAGATTGATTGCAGAGCTAAAATGGTTTCTTTTCAGAAATATTTTTAGTTTGTGTACAAGAATGAACCCTTGCTTTTGATAACATATCAGGAAGTTTAGAAACTAGTAAAAGAAGGAAATGAATGTTTACTTTCACATATTGTTGAAAATAAAGGAACTGTACAGATTAATGATGTTCCAGTGGTAAATCAGTATCTTGATGTTTTTCTTGATGAGTTTCCTGGTATTATTCATGATCAGGAAGTTGAATTTACTATTGACTTAGTTCCTGATTCTAAGACAATTTCAAAACCCCCATATCGAATGGCTAAAGTTGAACTTTTAGAGTTAAAGAAACAATTGCAGAAGTTATTAGATAAAGGTTTCATTCGACCTAGCACATCACCATGGGGTGCTCCTGTCTTATTTGTTAAAAAGAAAGATGGCTCAATGAGACTTTTCATTGATTATAGAGCCCTGAATAATATTACTGTTAAGAACAAGTATCCTTTGCCTCATATCAATGATTTGTTTGATCAGCTCCAGGGAGATTAGTATTTTTCGAAGATTGACTTGAGGTCGGGGTACCATTAGTTGAAAGTAAAATAAGTAGACATTCCAAAGACAGCGTTCCATTCTAGATATGGCCATTATGAATTTTTAGTTATGCCTTTTAGGTTAACTAATGCACCTGCTGTATTCATGGAACTTATGAATATAATTTTCCATGAGTTCTTAGATAAGTTTGTGGTTGTTTTCATTGATGATATTTTGGTGTTTTCTAAAAGTAAAGAGGAGTATGAAAGTCATTTAAGGGTTATCATGCAAAACTTAAAAGAAAAGAAACTATATGTAAAATTAAGAAAGTGTGAGTTTTGGTTACAACAAATTTCTTTCCTGGGTCACATAGTTTCAAAATATGGCATAACTGTTGATCCTACTAAAACAAAAGTTGTAGAAGAATGGCCGAGACCCACAAATGTAACCGAGATCCGTAGATTCCTTGGTTTGGCAGGTTACTACCAAAGGTTTGTTGAAAAATTCTCACGGTTATCTAGTCCAATGACTAAGCTAACTCAGAAGGTTGTTAAGTTTATCTTGACAAAAGAATGTGATGTTCGTTTTCAGGAGTTGAAAGGAAGATTGGTGAATGCTCCAGTTTTGGAACTTCCTTCCAAGAATGGTGAGTTTGTTATATCCAGTGATGCTTCATTGAAGGGACTTGGTTGTGTCCTTATGCAGAATGATCAGGTTATTGCATATGCATCACGTCAGTTGAAAACTAATGAGGTAAATTACCCTACACATGATTTTGAATTAGCTGCTGTTGTTTTTGATTTAAAAATATGGAGGCATCGTTTGTATGGAGTAAATTTTGAAATATATACTAATCACAAAAGTTTAAAGTATATATTCACTCAGAAATAATTGAACATGAGACAGAATAGATGGCTGGAATTAATCAATGATTATGATTGTACAATTCACTACCATCCGAGAAAAGACAATAAAGATGCTAATGCTTTGAGTCGAAAAAGTAATGCTTCATTGATGATGTTGCGTTTGGAACTTGATCCTTTGGTTAAGGATTTGATCAACTTTGTCATAGAAGTTGTTAGTGCAGGATGTCCTTCTATTTTGTTTCAGGTATCGGTGAGATCTTCTCTATCAGAAAGAATCAAGCAAGCACAAAAGCAAGACAGTGAGTTGTAGAAAAACATAGAGCTGTTTCAGAAAGGTAAGTTGCATGAATTCAACGTTGATAGTGATTGTGTTTTGATATTTGGGAAGAGATTGTGTGTTCCTTGTGATTCACAGTTGAAAAGAGAGTTGTTATATGAATCTCATAGTTCTCCGTTTTCAGTTCATCCTGACAGTACTAAGATGTACAGAGATCTGTGGGAGTATTACTGGTTGGATGGAATGAAAAGTGATATTGCTGATTTCACTGTGAAGTGTTTGACTTGTCAGCAGGTTAAAGTAGAGCGGCAGTTTCCGAAAGGGATTCTTCATCCTCTGCTAGTTCCAGAGTGGAAATGGGAGAATATATCCATAGAAATTGTTGTGGGATTGCCGAAGACATCTTGAGGTAATAATGCAATATGGGTTATTGTTGATCTCTTTACTAAATCTGCTAATTTCCTTGCCATACGTTATAATGTTTCCCTAGATCAACTTTCCCGTTTGTATCATAAAGAAATAGTCAAGTTACATTGATTTTCTCTCTCTATTGTATCTGACTATGATCCCATGTTTACTTCTAACTTTTGGAAAGTCCTTCAGAAGTCGTTGGGTAGTGAATTAAATTTTAGTATAGCTTTTCATCTGCAATCAGATGGGCAGTCAGAACGAACAATTTAGACCATGGAAGATATGCTACGAGCTTGTTCGATGGATTATCATGGAATTTGGGACCAACATCATTCTTTGGTTGAGTTTTCTTATAATAACAGTTTTCATTCCAGTATACAGATGGCACCATTTGAGGCATTATATGGGAAGCGGTGTCGAACTCCTGCATTTTGGGATGAAGTGGGTGAATGGAAGCTGATGGGACCAGAATTGGTAGAAGAGATGGCAGAAAAAGTTCAGTTGATTCAAAAACACATGAAAATAGCTCAGAGCAGACAGAAAAGTTATACAGATAACTGGAGGAAGGATCTATCTTTTGAGGTAGGTGATCATGTTTTTCTCAAGGTTTCTCCATGGAAAAGTGTGATGAGATTTGGTAAGAAAGGAAAGCTGAGTCCAAGGTTCATTGGACCATATGAAATTTTGGAGAAAGTTGGATCAGTTGCTTACTGAGTGGCTTTACCTCTGAGTTTATCTCAGGTACACAATGTTTTTCATGTTTTGATGTTGAGAAAGTATATGCCAGATCCCTATCAGGTTTTGTGCCCAGAGGTAGTTCAGTTGGAAGCAAATCTCTCTTATGAAGAACAACCAGTCCAGATTCTTGACCGAAGAGAGCAAGTATTGCGAAATAAGGTAATTCACCAGGTAAAGGTTTTGTGGAAAAAACCATATGGTTGAAGAGGCAACGTGGGAATCTGAAAATGATATGAGGGATAAATACCACCACTTATTTTGATAAGTGAATAAAATTGCGAGTACACAATTCCCAAAAGGGGGGAAGGATGTAACATCCTAGGTTAATAATGAATAATACATTTTCATATTTATTAATATTTATGAATTAAATATTAATTTTACTTTAAAGGGGTTTCTATGTTCGATAGCATACCCGATACGCAACAAAGAGTTTCTTTGAAAGCGTACGTTGCACACTAGTAATAAAATAATATTATTTTAAATGTTAGTTAACACGTAGCCCTTATACAGGCGGGAATGGATAGAAATAACTAAAATATGATTATATATGTTTGTTAAATGTTTTTACATTTATCTAATAAAGGATAAAGGCTTAAAATACGAAAAGAATTAAATTTTAGGCTTATATACTCTAATTTTCACGAAAGGTCCACTTATCAACATTTGACGGCGAACCGTCATTAAATATAGTCTTGGTCACTCTTATACATTCTATTGGACCAAATAAAACTCTTCTTTAGAATCGGTACATCAAATATTACTTTGTGTAATTTTTTGGTATTTTTCTGATAAAGTTCATTTTTTAATGAATAGTGTAAAATGTTGTATTTTAATTCAAAACCTCTTTTTAATATAATTTATTAAGATGATTAGATAATCTTTTGAATTGGTTTTAAAGTTCAATTAGAATATATTTTTATGATTTAATCCATTAGTGGTCATTGGAATTAATTTTACTTTGAAATTGGACTTTAACTGGTGTTAATCTTTTGATACTTATTGTTTCATAAAAACACGCTATTTGTTTTGACAGTGGGAATTAATTATTAAATTAATTAATGCAACTTATATGTTTTGAATTTTGTAAAATGGACTTCAATTTTTAATTCGGAATATCAAATATAGCTTAGGGTGATGTTTTGGTTTTTTTCTGAAAAACTTCAATTTTTGATGAATAGTGAAACCGTAAAGTGGTGGTTACAAAATTTGAATTTTCATTTAAATGGGAATTTACCACTTCTTTGTTTTGAATCTAAAAAATCCAATTTAATTGATTTTCATTATTAAGTGAAATTTGGTTCAATGGGATTAAAATAATTTTTTGGTGAATGGTAACTTTTATGTTTTATTAATCGCGATTAAAGGTAATTAGTGTAATTTAAGGTAAAAATGATATTATAATAAACTGAAAATATCTTGACACTTGTCCTAAACCTATTGGATGAGTTATGGACGACCAAAAAACCCATTGGTCGATTTTTGGTACCCCATGGAGCCACTTGGGATGATAATGACATTTATTCCCTTTATTTAAAGATAAAGTAAAAATGACACAAACATGAGATGTTTTACTAAACAAATTTTTACATGGGGTTATTCAAGTCAGATATTTGACTATATATATTACATGGAAAGCTAAATCTATTTCCTACATCATAGTTTTTGTTTTATAATTTTTAGACATTAAATAAATTAAATTATTTATGACACCATGATGATGCAGCGATTACCTCATTATTTAACGATTTAAATAAAATGGAATGATAATGTAAAATATAAGACCAAAACATGTCCAAAACCTATTGTATGGGTGGATTTAGAACCCTTATCACCTTATCCTCGAAAAAAATAAATTTTGGACCATTAAAACCCGAAAACCATTTGAAAATTAGGTAACATTTCCTTACTTTCCAAGAGTGCCCCTCCTCTCCTCTTATAAAAGGCCCCCACCTCTACCACCATACCCACACCTCTCAATCCTTTGGTTCGGCCAAACTCTAATACTTTTGTCTCTAAAAATCCATATATTACTCCTTGAAGCCTCAATTTGTGCATAATTCTTCCCAAGGATGCCTTTGAGCTCAAACCAAAGGGAGTTACCCGATTTTAAGGTAATGACTTCACTTGAGTCGTTTTGTTTTATTTTTCTTCTCCAACCCCCTAAACACTTGTTATTCATTTATTTTGTAACAAATACATTATCTTAAATATACTAGGATGTTGTAATAATAATCTTTCGAGCTACACTCACACACACCTACATCTAATAGTTAAAGAACATACTGTTTCCGTGGTTGGCGGATTTCGGCCTCCCGAAATGATGATTGTTCAACATTCTTTTAACACCTTCAATGTGGCCATTAATATGAAACTATATTTATATATGATATAGAATATTTTTATTATTTCCTTAAGCTTCTGTATTTTTCATTTTGGGAATACCTTTATGGTTTCCATTGTGGGTAAACACGATAATTTCATTTTAGGAAGTGCGGACTACCGCCCCCTCAAAGTGATTTGATTTCGTTAATGCCATATGAGGGACTTATAAAGGATTTAATTAATGGTAATATATATGATATTATAATGGAATTATAATACAACATTATATCATTATGATTCCATTCTATAGAAAATACTAAATAGAAATGAAAGTAGTGTTCATGCATACGTATGGCTTACCATGTCCATGAACGATGCATTTCATTTCTTACCTCTAAATGATTATGTAATATTATAAATGCATGTATATAATATATATATTTGATTTATGTTACATATAAATGATTAATATAATTATGGTATTAAAATATAAATACCTCTTATTTAGTTTTAATTCCATTAATATGACATAGAAATGAAAGTAGCATTCATGCGTACGTACGGCTTACCGTCTCCATGAATGGTGAATTTAATTTCTTACCTCTAAATTGTTATGTGATATTATAAATACATGTATATGATAGATATATATGATATATATGATATCCAAATCAGAAATGTCATTCTGGATATAATGAACCTTTGACCACACAAACAACATGTAATTGTAAGAAGTCAACTTTCGACTTAAGGACCAAATATCGACAAAACAAACATTATTAACTTAAATGATTACATAATGTTTATAACATGGAAATAAGTGATATAAAAGGAATAATGAACTCTAAAAAGGTTCCTAAGAAAATATAAATTAACTCAAGATTATTATTCAGGACGTTAAAGAATGACCGAGTCAAGTCAGACCCGAGGTAAGAGACTTCGTCTCAATCTCCTTCCATTGAGGCATATTTTGTTTTATACAAAACTTTCTTTTATAAAGTGTATAAACACCTATGAATTTGACTTTTATACAAAATGAATCTTTTTCTACAATGAATTTTAATAAACAACAAAAAGGAATTTTTTTTAACGTACGCAGTGACAACGACCTTTTCCGACGCCGCGAGTATTATTTGGTCTTTGGCTTCCTCCACAGGCCGTAATGTTTTTTTAAATGAAATAAATACCATATGCTCTTTTATGTATTTTTGGTATTGAAAATGGTTTTTATAATGGAATTGTTATGTAAATATATTTTTGTGATATATTGTGATCGGAATGTGGAAATGTTTTCTTTCCATTGTGTTTATTTCATGTCTTGTGACTTTATAATGGGACTTGGACATTTGACAGGTAGTTATGTGATAAACCATATGACGGGTGGTGCCGTGAATAACATGATGGGTGGTTACATTATAACCTCCAATGCATTGGGTATGTAAGTCGGCCGTATGGCTATTCCATTATGTATGTGTGGAAGTCGGCCGTATAGCTATTCCATTAAGTGGTATGTGTGGAAGTCGACCGTATGGTTATTCCACTTAAGTATCTTTATGTCCCAAGTTACCTTTATATGTTATGTGTTCTTCATATGGGTTTTATGTTAATCTTTGGTTACAAAAGGTTATGTAATTATATTTTATTCATTGAAGAGTTTTTACTACTTCATGAAGGTGAAGGTATTACTTTGATAAAGTATACATGGTTTACTTGAAGTTTGAAAAACTAACAGTTTTCATTCTTTGTGTATCCCTTACTGATCTTTTTATGCTCACCCAAAGTTTTTTTGAAATGTTTTTCATAGGACTTAATGTGGATTAGGGTCAAGGATGGGATCAAGGGAAATTCAGGCTATCTAAAACATGGAACTAGACATGTTTCATTTTAAGAGTTTTTATTTTATGGAATCATAGTAGAAGTGTCTACTTTGTAATCGTTTGAGATGTAATAGTTATGTCCTAATTCTCTAAAACTCTAAACCTAAAAAGATCATCAATGTGAATTATTAATTTAATTCAATATTATGTAAGGTTTAAGGTCAGGGCCTTATATTATGGGGTTGGAGAAGAAAAATAAAACATAAGAACACAAGAGAAAACGATGCCTTAAATACGGGTAACTCTTTTTGATTTGAGCCAAAGGCTTACTTGGGAAACATTCTGCCCAAAGTGAGGCTTCTAGTAGTAATATAGGGATGTTTAGAGACAAAATGGGTAGGGGTGGGCCGATCCAAAGGCCTGAGAGGTGTGGGTAAGGTGGTAGAGGTGGGGGCCTTTTATAAGAGGAGAGAAGGGGTAATCTTTGAGGATTGAAATGTTACTTTATTATGAAATGCTTTTCAGATTCTAAAGGTCCCACAATGATATAATTTGAGGGTAAGGTGATAAGGGTTCAAAATAAACCAATCCAATTGGCTTTGGACATGTGTAAGTCTTAGAGTTTACATTACCCTTCCATTTTATTAAAATCGTTAATTAATGAGGTAATCGTTGCATCATCATGATGTTATAAATAATTTAATTTATTTAATGTCTAAAAATTAAAGTAAAATTATCATGATGTAGGAAATATTTTTATATTTCCAATGAATATTTATAGTTAAAAATATGACTTGTATAACCCCATTTAAAAATTGTTTTAGTAAAACAACTCATGTTTGTGACATTTTTATTTTAACATTAAATAAAAAGTTTTTAAAGTCGTTTTCCTACCAAAGTGGTTCCATGGGGTCCCCAAGTTGACCCATGGATTGTGTTGGTCGGCCATGACTCATCCAATAGGGGTAGGACAAGTGTATGGTATTTTCATATTTTTATAATATCATTTTTACCTTAAATTTCACTAATTACCTTTAATTGCGATTAATTAAACTTAAAAGTTACTATTCACCAAAAAATAATTTTATTCCCATTGAACCAAATTATACTTCTTAAGAACAACCATGTATGTTGGATTTTTTAAAATCATATCACAGAAGAGGTAATGTTTCATTTAAACGAAAAATCAGTTCTTTAACTACCACTTAGTGGTTTCACTATTCTTCAAAAATTGATGTTTTTCAGAACAATGCCAAAATTTCACCCTAATATATAATTGATATTCCAAATTAAAAAACGATTTCTTTTTTAAAAAATTCCAAAAATATAAGTTGAATTAATAAATTTTATAAATAATTCCCGCTGTCACAAAAAATAGCGTGTTTTTAAGAAATAATATATATCAAAAGATTGACAATTGTTTATGTCCAATTTCAAAGTGAAATTAATTCTAATGAAAACCATTGGATAAAATGGTAAAAATATATTATAATTATACTTTTAAAACCAATCAATAGTATAATTTATCACTATAAATTATTTTTATTAAAAAATTTGTTTTTAAGTATTTTTCACTATTCATGAAAAATTGGAAGTTCTCAGAAAAATACCAAAAATTCAACATAGGCTAATTTTGATATCCCAAATCCAAAACTTAAGTCCATTTTGAAATATAAAATATATATAATTTCAAAAAGTGTGTATTACTATTCATAATGGCTATTTTGATTTGTCGTGGTGTGTTAGAATCTCGAACTTGCGTACAATGCAAGCTATTGCATTATTGAAAGAGAAGCGTATCGTGGAAGCTCGGGGTTTTACATTCACCCTTTAATTTTCATTTATTAATAAAAAGGGTTATGCCATGATCTTTTGGTTATATCATCACACTATAAGAAATTTTTATAAAATCATTTACAATATTTCCTTTATAATAAAATTTTATACATTTGTAAAAAAATTGATTACCCACTTCACAAAAAATTATTTATAAAACATTGTCTTGATAAGAAAGGGATATTCAAATGTCATCTAGGATAACACATACTTATGTCACCAAATAAAATATCCTTTTTGTGAATTTAATTTATATACATAGGGAAAAGAATAATTCACAAATAATGATGTAGAGTTATAGAGATCATTGATCATAATAAATTGAACAGACATCAGAATATAAAAAACTAAAAAACCATAAACCAAATAAGTGTGAAAATAACATCACTTCATCGAAAATGAATGTAAAAGAACAGAATTTCATTTATTGGATCATTTCACTAGAGTTGAAGAAATACTATACCATATATACAAATAAAAAGAGGAAATTATACTTACTTTAAATGTATACATTCATTCTGTAATCAATTTTTGAAACAATATTATATTTTTCACCAAAGGATGAGAATTCAAGAAGAATGTAATCATGCCTAACGTACTAAAATCAACATCTAATGAGTTTCCTTATGATATAAATGCAAACCATGTTATGTGACATTTATTTAGACATAAACTAAATAAAAATGGTTATAATAATGTAAGATACTATACAAAAAAAATAAACCCTCATATGATGAAATAAAACATCAATCATCAATACCTTGACACCCAATTTATAACTTAGATCATTCAGTAAACAACTATATAAGATTTCTTGAAAATACTCTACACTATGATTGATAAAGGGAAATTATATTTGTTTGATTTTATATTAATCTGTGATTGATTATGTATCTATCTCCAAATAATACCAATTGATTTTAAAGTCCCATGAACATAAATTGTTTTCCCTAATCATATAATCTAAAATATATACTAATCATTTACATAAATAAATTTAATGACCACATTGCTATAGTAAATCATATATTATTCCAAATGATAAATCAACCATTATTCCTAAAATAAAATTCAATAATGTTATGTTTCCCATATTCATATAAAGTTCCCAAATACATGAACTTGTTCAAAAATACAATTAATTACCAAATCAGTTTTCAATCTCATGTTTACCTATAAGATAAAACATATTTTCCCAAAATGAACTTAATCAATTTCTATCAGACCATTAGAAACAAAAAATGATTTTATATTAACCATTACATCATATAGTTCAATGGTAGGCATTATAGATTTATAGCACCATAGTTATGGGTATAAGCACAGTAACCTTTTCATTTGTGACAGTTTTTCACTAATCATGTGGGATGTCCATTTTCTAAAATAATATTAATATAATTTTTATAAATTTTAGAGAAATAGAGATGAATATACTCAAAAAAATATAATCAATTAATAAATCAATTTATAATTATTAATTTTCTAATAATATCGAATAATCTTAATCAAATGTGATTTCCATAGCATCGCAGACATTTTTTCATAAAGGTTTTTTTTCATATATTGATAATATGCCTTTAAAATAACAACATCACACAAAATCCCTATTAATTTAAATTGATTCATTAAACCTAATTTTCTAAAGTTTTGAAAAAAATACAGAATAGAAATAATATATAATTATATCATGATCCTTATATCATTTTTAATATTCCATAAAATAAACACATAATTTATTTAAAATAATTCTAAGATAATGAAAAATGATTTTCATCATAATCCTTAATAATCTATTTTAATAACAAAAATATTCATGTCTTAAGAAACAAAAATTTTAATACACAATCAAGGATATAATCCATACCTTAATTAAGTTATTCTCATTTTCTTTCTATTCAACTATAATTGAATTATGAATATTTTGACTTTTACCTATATGATAATTATGATATCATTCATGTGCTCTCACCCTTGGAAATCCATTTTCGTAATTCCCATACACACCTATTTTAAAATGATCTATTAACACCTAGGGAATAATGTTTTTTTCCTTTATAGTAGTAACTGAAGGATTATTTTTTTCTGTGGATGGATTCTTCTTTATTACCTCCTTTAACATATATAAATAATATTCCTATTCTATTAATGTATTTTTGTAGCTACTTATTCTGATACTCTTGAAACTTAGATCATTTTATATATTTCCTTTTTTTGTCATATAAACAGTCTCTTATCATCAACTCAATCTTAATTTGTGCATTAAAAAACTCACCTATGTTCACAATGTTATTCATAAGTCATGATATATGGTATGAATAACCAAATGATTTTTCTTTACATATCCCACTCTATTTTTTTTCTCATTCATATGAAAACTATATCTTTTATCAAATTTATTATTAATATGGATTCTGTAGGATCCAACCATGTATTAAAATAAATATTTTATTCTTTAAGTATAACATATAAACATTAATTACCCATCTTATTTGGATGATATATATTTATATATCATTAACCAACCCTTTATCTACTAAACATTTTCAATTTATCCAAAAAATATATAATTCCCCATGTTATATTATCCTTTGTGGTTATAGTGTATTTCTTACTTAATAAAAATAAATAAATAAACCAATAATGTTATACATACCATTTATATAATACCAACTATAAAGAATCATGCTTAAGAATTAGATATTCTATTGTATCAAGACTGGAGTTCACTTTCATGGAATCAAAAATATCATTTATGTTTGGAGTTTTATATAATTAGGTCATAACCCTTACATAACGAATACATGTATTAAAAATTGGAGACTTTAATTTAGTATCCATTTTTTTATAAAATATAAAACAATTCAAATAAAACATGTTTTGTTTTTATTAATAATCATCATAAATCTCAAATTGAATTCTTAGTTTCTTTTATACCTTGTTAAACCTTATTAATAAAATATAAAAAGTTGAATGAGAAAAAAATATTATATAGGGGCATAAAAAGAAAAAACATTCAGTAAATTGAAATACATGAAAACTCATTAAAATTTTAAATTTATCCCAATTTATATTCATTAAATGAATTAAAAAAATTCAAAATCAAAATTAAAAACTATTCTTTTACTAAATCATTCAAAATCCATAGAATAAAAATAAAACACATTCTTATATACATAAAGAATCACATTCAAAACCAATTTTTGATGCATGTTAGAAATAAATGGATCCTAGTTAAATCCCTTGGATAAACCCTATAGTTACTCCCACTTTATTTCCTCTTAATTAAAAGAAATTTACAAAATAAATTGGGGATTTATAATTAGGATCACCCATCATATATGATATATGAGGATCACAAAAAACAATATGGAAACACCAATAATATAAACTATAATTATGTCACCCGACACTATGTAGGTGAACAAAACATATAATATATTTTGGGATCACCTTCAGCTAGCTAGGAAATCCCATAATATAAGCTATATGAGGCACACTAGAGAATATTTGGGAACACTCATCACATTTTCTATATCTATATCAGTTGTTTACAATGATGACGTACAATTTCATGAACAAAACATTTTATGCTTGGACCTTTTAATTTTAAATCATTTTAAAAAGTATTTTAAACCAGTATGGAAAAGAATTCAGATATTTAATTACCATTTTCTTTAACAAACCCATTTTCAATACCCAAATATCCCAAAATGGGGATGTTGGATTTTTATGGAATAAAAAAAGAAATATTGTAATGGAATACAAACATAAAATAATTTTATTGTGGAGGTAAAATCAATTCATTCCATATATAATACAATAAATATTTTATTTTATATTTATTAATTAATTTCAAAACATTCAATTAAACCACATATTTTTAAAACCATTGAAAAAAAGATAATGACATAAACATTTCCTTGATAATCATTTTATTTCAATATTAATGTATTGAAAAAATAATGTCAAAGTTATGAACATGTGGTATACTGATTTATACAATAAATCTTAAAAAACCTTTCAATGAGGATTTAACTTAAAGAGCCCCATTCCATTAGTTACAATCATCAAGTACATTCTTTATCTTCTTATTCTTCGGAAAACCTCTTCAGGGTTATAAAAAAATAATTACTAGGTTGTATTTTTGATAAGAACAATGCCTTTAAAATGTGGGATGATATTTAAATAATGTATTTTGGGAATGGATTGGATGACTAAAAATTAATTGGATGTGTGAAGTCGATAGGGGAGGGCTGGCCTTTCATATATTTGTGTGAGGTCATAAATGAAATTTTCAAAAGAAAACATTTTAAAAAAAATAGACATTACCCCAAGTTCAAAAATGTACCATTACCCAAACTTAGATATGATAAGGTGAAACAATTTCCGTCTTATAAAATTCAAACACATTTTAAGATGATTTTTATCCAGTAGTAAACCCCATTTCACTTTAACCATTGTAAAATATTTTTAGATTTTCACTATTCAATAAGAAAAAAAATTAATTTTAGATAATTATTTAATATAATTTATTTTTATGTAAAACATGTAATGTGTTTTACCAAATAAAATTCCAATATGTTTTATAATTTAATTTTAAATAAAACACGTAGACATAATAAAGATGCATTTTTTTAGAAAAATATTTTTAAGGAAAATATGGTTTTATATTTATAGTAGGACTAGTTATAATAAATAAATGGATTTAAATATTAATTTATAGATATATTATATATTAATGTACTTTAATCATTCGTCATTAATAGTTATTTGAATTAATGAAATTAAATAATCATTATGCACATTAAAATAGTTTTATGAAAAATGTGGTTTTAAATCCAAAAAAAGATTTATAATAGAATCCATCATATGGAGGATTCAAAAATATTTAATTATATTAATTATATATAAATAATACTTATGTTACATTAAATAAAATGTAATGTATAATGGATCTTTAAAATTACATAATTTATTGATTTGAATGATAGTGTTTAGGTCAATTATAAAAACACTATTTTTTTAGCGAAATTAGAAAATTTATAGAGACTAATTTAATGTTTAAATGTTTTTTATTTTTTATACACATAAAAATCAATATTTAAAAAAACAAAAAAATCAGTCTATGTTATTTTATTTATTCTTATTTAAAAAATTAAACTAATTTTATCAAATATATTTCTTTAACGTATTGTGAAATTAATTTTAATTTTTTTTCATAAAAGAAATAAAATTAATTTTTGATGAAAACATATTTTTGAAGAATATTAGTAATTTTCTGAAAAATGATAATTTCTAATATAAGAATTTATAAATACAGTTATATTTTTTATTATGTTTTAATATATATTTAAAGAAAAAAGTTAATACAATTCATACCCACTTATTTAATGGTTGGGATATCATGGTCATATTTAAATAAAAATATTTTGTGGTTCATTAATGTTTAGTGTTATGTATATTTTATTCTTTAAAACATAGTTTTGTTTTCAAAATTATTAGGGTACTATAGAAACATTGTGTTGGAGGGATTGGTTACTTGAGGGTGTTATTTTGAAAATATACATTCTAAAACACCCATGGGAGGACCTAGTCACTAGGTGGACATGGGTGTGGCTAGTTTGGGGTTTGTTTGTATAGCATGGTCAGATGAGACCTCATAATTCCACAGTAAATATCACATTGAAATCAAAATGAATTATATTTTTTCAACATATTTTAGCTTCTCTATTTAGTAGGATTATGGACATGATTCTTTCAGAAGCCCCACAACCATGGTGTGCAACACCTGGTCATGGTGTCAATATTTTTTTAAAACGTTCTATTTGGGTACAAATATTAGTGGTATAGTTATTGATCAATAATTTTCATTGGTGGGTTTTAATGATTTTTTATTCAAAATGGTCACTTAAAAAAAATTTCTCACCCTCACCATCATTGGTCTTGTAAACCATACAAATTTTGGGTGCTATTTGTGGGTTATTCAACTAACTACGATGATCTAGTTTTGTAGTGCTCTGGGAGAAATCTCTATTAACTTTTTTATTGATGAAATCAGTAATAATAGGTATGAATAATTTAAATATATCCTATCATTCAATAATTTTAGGGATTGGATTTTTAAAAATATTGGATCTCATTTAAAAATGGAAACATGTGTGATTTCTTATTCAGTATCTTTATTTTATCATAGATTTAAACTATGATTTATAATATGTTATAAAAAAAATAAAAAATATTATTTTCATAAGAAGGTATTTATTGTTGGAACCTGAAATATATTGAATACTGTGTGTTCATTTTCATTTATCATGACCATTATGCGGAATATGTAGACAGAATGAAGGTTCCAATAAGATTATCAATAATTACCAACTTAGTGGATTGATGAGTTACTTATCATGAGTATCTAGACTATAATGGGAAGCATGTATATGTGTAATGGTGTAACGCGTAATTGGAATTCCATGTTGAAGTAATGGATATGTCGCTTATAATATCAACTTTAATTTTCTTAAATTGGTAAAAATATTTTTAAATCTAAAGAATTTATTTTACTTATATTTTAAACATTAATGTGGCATTTCACTATCCTACTTTAATGTGTGGTATGATTTTATTTTATCTCCCTCTTTGAATTATTACTCACGCCTATATATTGACTCCTGTGAATATAAAGACATTATTTTCTATTGTAAATGAAATGATAAGATATTAATTTTAATCTATGGAGCTTCTTGAAGTAGTGTTATGGAGACAGATCCATAGATTTTATCATGTTCTTAGACTATAGGGCAGTTCAAACATTGTTCTTGGGTTAGGATTTATTTAATCTTCCTATGTAATTGTTTCAAATTTTACTTGTTTTTCCTTGTTTACATTTCATTAACCATATATTATTTTTTAGTGGTCATTATTGTTATCTTGATAGTTTCGGTTTGTCTATATGAAAAATTATTCCCCAATAATTTGGTAATCCCTATGAAATTATTGAAATAATTTAGTGTCTGGGATATGTCACCTATGCTTATTGGGACATTAACTATTTCATATTCAATAGATAGGTTGAAGATGTTACCACACATTTATTGTATTAGACATTATTTCGTTTGAAGGAACAATTTTTGAAATTTCCTTTAATTATTCTTATAAAAATTCATTCATGATACCTTTTTTATAGTTATTTTTGATCGTGACTCACAACATAGTCTTGTTATGATGATATTAATAATGTTTTCTGAAATCATTTTCCATGGTACTAATTCTATTATCCACCTTACCTTAAAAATTTTTCATTTGGAATTAACTCTTATAAATCACCCTACCATTTCCATTCTGATATATTATTCATGAGTGATTGAAATCAGTATTAATTGATCTAACTAATGAGTTCATTATACATTATTATAGCAAGGAATGTTACAAATCCAATTTTCATTTCATATATTCTTCATGATATCATAAATAATTTTTTCTTTATGATTGATACATATTTGTGTTATAATTATTTTATGGGTTGGTTTTGATATATCCCTTTAATTATTTTATTAAGGTTTTATATATCATGATATTTGAAGTTTCATCCTGAAATTGATCATATTTTTCATTGTTTAAAATGTTGTATATAGACATTAATGTGTTTTTATTTGTTCAGAAGGTTTTTCAGGGAAATGATAATTTTTTCTTTTTTTCACAGTTTTCTACATAGATAGAATAATCGTTAGATTTCTCAATAAGTTTTCCATGGAAATTTTCACATATTTTTATTTTCATAAGGTAATGCATGGGATTTATCACATTTTTAACTGTTCACATGGTTTTATTGGACGTGATCATTTTTTTATTTATTCACAAGGTATTTTTATGGACATTACCATGTTTTAATTATTCATATGATTTATCATGGAGATGAATATATATATATCACAAGGTTGTTCAATGAGATGATTTTTTTTTTCATTATCTAAAAGATTGTGCATGGAAATTAGTATATGTTTACAAATACAAAATGTCCTACATAAACATGATCACATTTCTATTTTTGATAAATTATTATGTTATTCTCCATGGATCAAGAATATTATCTTTTGGTTCTACACTCATATGTCTGGGAACATTCCTTTCAATTTGAAATTAGTCGTCCTTATATATTAACATGTATGAAACTCTAAATGTTCCAAGATTTTTAATTTCATATATCTCTCAAGAGCATGAATTTTTATATTTATATGCTTCAATTCATTATGACATAGTGATACATTTTATACATTAACAAGAACATGAGCTCTCTCTTTTATTTTTTTTACTTTCACCCGATTATGAATATTAGTACTAACTCTGATATTTCGAGAAGTATATCTAGTATAGTGAAATTAGGGATACATTTTTTAAATAATACATTTATGTAACTAATATCTAAATACAATAATTAATTTATATCTAAGATCATGTGATAATTATATGGATATATAGTGTTTAATTAAAGATAAATACGTAAATGGTTATAAGTGATAGAAAAACTTGGTATTAATGCCTGTTTGTAAGGTATGTGTTTTATAACCAAATCTAGAAAGGTGGATTGGGTTTATATTTATTGGTATTAGAACAAGGTGTAGTTATATTTTGATATTAGTGTATCAATTTTTTAGAATATTTTTTATATTTTGGGGACTGTGTTAAGTAATCATTAGGGATAATATCAAAGATGTACATATATATAGAAAATGCCCAATTTTTTTTAAAGTGAATAGATCATATTTTCCTAACTATGAAATCCTAGTTTGGATAAAAACAATTGGATTTATTTTTTAAGATAGATACACCTTTGGGTAATAACCCTAAAAATGTTAGATAGATTAAAAAATCAATATCAACTCTGTATACAACAAGTTGTTCTAAATACACACCATGATTTATAGGACTATAGATTATTAATTTTTAATTAATAGTATCTTTACAAACCCTTAAAATTTATTTAATGTAAATTTAATTATATAATTAATAAATAGTTGGTTTTGACATGAGACATCCCAAATTGGATAAAAATTCATACCAATGGTTCTGAACTATTAGTAAAGGCCCTTAAACAATTGATATAGAAGATAACAATGGTTTGATGAGACATTGGATAATTTAACATTGAGAGAGATATATACCTAGGGTTTTTTCAAACCATTTGAATTTTTGGTTTATACCAACAGTTTGAGAACCATTGGTATGAGCAATTTTTAGGAAGGACCTACAAAAATGGTTGGATCAAACCACTAGATTGTGAATCACATAAAAATAATACTAGTGCCTAGTTGTTAACCAATAATATATAGATATTTCCCTAAATACATTACTACTATACTAAAAAACTATTGTGATAATATATATATTTATATAAAAATAGTTATCAATCATGAAGTATATAATTATTATTAACAATGATAAATAGTTTCACTAATACTAATGGTTTGGTCACTATTTTGGTATATTTTTTCACATATATCACACCTCCATAAATTATTTTAAAAACCTTTGGTAATGGTGAAAAAAATTATACCTATACCTTTGGATTTTCATACTATTGTTATAGGTACGATTTCTTGTAGCCTTCTCTGGGAAAACCTGGGTTAAAATGAAATTGTTATTGGTTGATATAATTATATATTAATTGGTGTGAATGTATCATAGGTTGAAATGAATGTTTCATTAGGGATGATATCTTAGGAATAATTTTTCAAATTTATATAATCATTTAATATTATCTTATTGGAATTTATCATAATTTTTATAGATTTATTATTTGGTTAGAAATACAATCATGAATTTGTTAATGGTTTATCTACAGAGACACCTAGAGAAGAATATTTTGGACTAATATTTTTCCATTCATATCTATGCTCGTTAGATTGATATATCCCTACAAATATATATCTCAAGTCATGTACATATTTTAGATAACCTTATCTATTTATTATTAGTGAGTAATAATTTTAAATCATAGTGTTAAATTTATTCAATGGAAAATAATGTTACACCCATGGTTTTATGATATATTTTATTTCCTAAAACCAAATTTAATTCATTTATAAATATGTTTTTATATTCTATAAATAAATTTTAAATTATAAAAAGTAAATAATAAAAGATACAATTCAAATTTAAAAGGGTTTATTTTCTATTTTGAATTATCAATAAAAAATATATATAGAAAAAAAATATATTCCAAAAAACATAATTAATATATATGATTTATTTTAATAAATTATGTAATTTTTTATCAATAAATAAAATAGATCATCAATTGAATAAAATGAATCCAGGTTATTTATGGAATCATTTATCTACAAAAAATTGTGAATTTTGAATTATTACAAAACATATTTACCCAAAAAATGTATAGTTAAAAATATAGTTATGATTTTTATAATATAATAATACCACCCAATAATTAATTAATTTACTACAATGAATGCTAATTATTTTGGGAAATACAAAAGAGTTTTATTAAAAACTATTTTTTATTATATATTTAATAGTTTTATTAAAAATTAAAATTTCTCAAATTAATAGTGTAAAACTAAATTACAGGAATTTATTGTAATATAATATTAATAAATAACAATTCTTTGATAATTAAATAGAGGGAAATAAATATAAAATATAATATATTTTAAAAGTCCTATTTTCATGAAATCATTTATATGTTTTATACACACATATATTATAAATAATTCTTATGAGAACTAAAAATTCAATATGATATATTTAATTTGATATTTTTAATCGAAATATTCATACTAGGTAATAAGTTAAATTTCCTTTTTAACACAAAACATTTGTTTATAGAGTAACTATTTTCTCCCCTAGTAAAAAAAATTATTTTTTAAGTAAATTTTTCTTCTAAAATTTTTGTTATATTTATTTAAAAAACATCAATTTAACAATTCTGATATCTCATAGTTGGGTTTTATATAAATTAAAAAATATATCAAAACATATAAAATTAATTTTTTATCATAAATATGAATTTAAAAAATCATTTATAAAAATAAACATTTCTAAAAAATTATTTTATGTTATATATTTCTTTTCAATTTAAATGTTAATTTAATGATATTCAGATATTAAATTTGAATAAATTTATTTTAAATTATAATTCATATTGTAAAAAAAGATTAAATTTTTTTATTATAATGTTTTTTTAAAACATAAATACCGTGGTGAAAAATTATTCACAGTTAATAACGATAATAATATGTCACTTAAGGTGTGTAAAATATTTACAATACTACCTAACACGTAGACTATATAAAAGAATTTTTTGGTTTAAAATATATACCCATGTTTATCACAATATTCCCCTTAACTAACTGACCTAACTCCAATGTGATTCCATATTTTCCCCTCGCATATATTTAATTTCCATTGAAAAAGTCCATCACTTTCTATTATAAAATAAGATCAGTAAAACCTTATTAAGTCTAAAGTTATAATGTTATTTTCTCTCAAAACCCTACAATGTTACATGGCCTATAATCCTATTACATGTTAGGTATCCCTTGTTTATGATATAGTGTGTCATGTCCTCCATATCTAAGAGTTATTTAGAGTGAAAAATAAAACTCTTAATGTGAGTATTATACACTCACCCGCTTTGTCCTCAAAATTATTATGACCAACACTACTCTAAATTTATTTATCTATAATAATATAATAATAACCAATATGATTTGAATAAAAAAAATGATATTATAATAGTTTAACAACCATTATCTATATTCCTCATATCTATTTGAGAAATGAAAATCTAAGTCATATTATGAACACACTAACTCCCCCATGAACTACATGTTACATCGTTCATCACCTGCTTTAATGGTATATTCTAAATAAATTACTCAATAAATTTCGAATTTATGTAATTATTAATATTATGGAAACATAAAATAGTAATCCTTCTAATAATATAATCAATAAATGATTCATGTATATTTAACCACCTAAAATGATCATACCAACAGGATAAAAGAAGTCTCATTTATAACTAGCAGACTATTATAATGACTTATTCAAAAATTTATTAATAATTATGATTTATATCATTTAAAAAATATAAAAAATATAATTTTTATAATTTAATTATTATATTATTTTAAATTCCCTTTTGTACTCATCCATTCTTCATAACATGTTCATGTTTTCGTTAGTTTGACCAAAAACAAGAATGATGCTATGAATTTTTATCATGGATGTTTATTAAAACAAAAAAGATCATATATAAAGGAATTAATATTTCTATAATGTTTTTTATTTTTTCTAAAATATTAATATTAAAATTTAACTCTTGGTTAATAAACCACCTAATATGCTAATAATTTATTGGAACTAGATTGTTGCAGATTTTGTATTCAAAAAATATATCATAAATCTCCGGCACTAAACTTATAAATTTATAAATCAATATAATGAATAAATTAAAATAAATTATCTGATATATTAATGATAAAAGTTTCATCAAATATGGGGGGTTAACATCAACATTACATTGTAAGTGTGAAACAATCAAAAGTACTAACAATAGATGATTAAAATAAACAATAACCAAACAAATGTATAATAAATGATAAGAATTAATTATTATAATATTTAAAATATATGAATTATGTTGTGTGATATCTTATAATGTTTTTACTTTTATTATTCAGGAGTTTAAATCACATTATTTGAATTTGGGGGTAAATGTATCAGTTTCATATAGCTCAAATTTCTTTCTATTGAGTTTTGATGTTTCTTCCTAAAATTCAACATTCTCTTTTTTGTTTCAATCACCCAATTACTATATTATATTATACATAATTTTATTTGTATTTATAATTAATTCTCATAAAAATAGTTCTTAAGGATTATTTCATAAACAATTATGACATTCGTAAGGTGTTTTCATGACTCAACTCTTTCCCTTGAGTTATAACTACTCTTCTATTACAATGATCATAAGTGATTATATTATTCTATTATATAATGATATTTTATTTTATTTCTCCCTTAATTTTAAGGATAATAACATTTTAATATAATATAATTCTACATTTTTGAATTATTACGTTATAAAAATATGATTTAGTTAAAAAACATTTTCATATTTCGCAGAGTCACTTTCTCTTCCATTACCAATTTCATTATCTCAAAAATTGAATTACTTTTTTACATTGAAGTTAAAATATTTACGATATATTTTGATAATATTTGTTCTTTTTTATAATTTTAAAATAAAATTTTACTATCGTTTTCAAAAAATGGTATGTTGAGTCAATTATGGATACTTTTTTCATTCTAGTTAAGGGGTCTTGCATAGGCCAAAAGATGGTTTTTTCCATGTTGGGGGTATACAGAGGCCACCATATAGTTGTTGGATGGGAGATTCATATTTTGATATGGTGGACAGAAACTAGTATATCTCCAGGTTCCACAATCTTTCCAGTGGAGGGACTATAGGTTTTGGTTATCTTACTACACCCACTTCCCAATTAATGGGCTATCTTAATTTGGATATTGAGGCCTTCTATCCAGCAATTACCGTCACTAGGCATGTAGTTTAGAATGGTTTACTATGAATTATTATCATGAAATAATTATCAATTAACACCAATCTAACCCCTTCAACCCCTGTAATGATTTTTTATCTTTTTGGTGACATTCATGGATCTCAACCTCACCATGAAAGTGAATCATTTTTTTAGTTAGGAGAATGGTTATTTCTTTGTTGATATAAGGTGACTAGATGTTTTCTAAACCATTTTATTTAATTATTATCTATGTGTATGAAACCTTATGAAGAAATATCACTCGATCTAGAACAAACCAAAGGAATGAACATTGTTTCCATCAGATCATGGTTCTTGAAAAGAAGATATGATCATCTCACATTACTGGTCTAGAATACAATGCCATCTACTACATCTACTAGTCTTTGTTGTATCCTGCCTTGTTTTTCACCTCCTTAATACACCACATCACCGAAATCCAATTTCCAATTACCATTACTCCCTCCATTATCCACTCGCACCCGCTCATTTATACTCCATTTTCTTCTCCGACATAGGAATGACCCCAACCCACCTTCGCAATTAGGGTTCCCGCTGTTCTCCTCAACTCCCCTCCCCCACTCCCCTCCAAACTCCCCTCTCACACTCACCTGAACGTATCTCATATCCATCTGCACCACCACCTATATGTTCTCCACCTTCATATCCTCCATATTTGAATCCTCCTCTCCACCCTAGGTTCCTGCATAAAACCACATGTTATACCTCATATTTCTCTGCCTCCACTTTCGACACCTCCGCATCCAGCTGCTCCACCTGCTCGGCCTCCACCTTCTCCACCAGCACCGTCTCCAGCTCCTCCACCTTCTCTTATTCTATAGCAGTGACCACGACTCAGAGTGGATATCAATATTCTTCATGATGCAACTATTGGCATTTAATAAAGATTCTATGAAAGTAATCGGTGTCGATGTCCCTAAATCGAAATGCGAGGAGCTCTGCATCTTCTATCATCTCTATAAGGTAACTCGTTTCTTGGATCCCTCTACCTCCTCAACTCACCTCAACATTTTCATCATATTTCATATTGTTTCATGCTTTCAGTTTGTATATCATCATATACACTCATGTTTTTTCACTTATTTATTTCGACTTTTTTTAAAATTGAATCCATTGATAGATAAGTCAGGGATGTTGATTCAGGTTTGTGTCTATCCCGAAAAACATCAAATACCTATGTATTTCGATTCATATTTTTCAGTTAAAATTTAGTGTTGATGTCATTTTGTGTGAGGATCTTTATATTGAAATGTGAAACCAATCCAAACCAATGAATCTAATCAGATTTTTCAAAATGATGCTTTCCTTCTCCAAAAAGTTCAATGCCAATCTACTACAGTAGTTTCTCATCCTTTTAATAGGTTCTATTGAGGTATGATTTCAGGTTTTAGATAATTTTTCCTTCTTGATATCGTGGATACATTTACACATCCTAATATTATGAAACAATTAACCATTTTTGTTTCATGGATGGGAATAAAAAATTAATTGCTGATGCTATAGAGAAAGAAATTATATTGGAGGAGAAAAGTATGAAGGTGTACCAAAACTACTACCATGAGGGATGGATGAAGATAGGTGTCCTTTGGGAAGTGAAGTTAATTATTTTTTCAATTGATTCTATTTAATTCAACATCTAGTGCCCCTTTTCATTATTAAAGGTAATATTTTACAAGGTTCACTACAATAAAATGCATCACTTTTGAATATGTGTTGGTTATTTAACAAACTTTTCTATATTTTTATTAACTTTTCTATGTATTTTTAGTATACCTGTATATATGATTTTTAGAAAACCTAGGGTTTTTACTACTCTCATCCATTAGTCACCCAACAACAATAACACTCTCCATATGTATTTTATTTTTCTCACAAAATCTATATGCTTTGGAAAGTCAATGACTGTTGTCTTTGATATGTATTCACCAAATATTGGTTGGTGGTTAATTAAAGGGTCATTTATGGGTTAAAAATGAGCCACTCAAGAGGGGTTGCCTTCGTAACAATAGGGAGGATGGAAGATATAAATAATGATTTTTGTTATCTTGATAAATAGGTAATATTATTGACCCTTTTTTAATATCTAGTTGCATCGTGAACTCTTTGAATGGCTATGTTTGTTGTGATATTTTTATAATTGGAATTCTTGTGCAGGATTTTGGTGGTCAGACTATAAGAGTTAGCATTTAATAGCAGTGTCAAGGGAATGGTACCTTCTTTTGGCAACAAAGCCTAACAGATTTGATCCTTTTTAAATCTCCCATGTTAAGTGTATGAAATAATCTTTACAACATTGATGGAATGTCACATATGTTATGTTGTATTTTTCTGATGAACATAGCATATGTTCAATCTGTTGATTAATATGGGCAGTGAGACAAATTATTTTTTCAATATTTTGTATAAATTTAATCTCTTCAATAAGTTTTTCATTTTATAAATTTATCTGTCATTTAGATCCGTAGATGAAATGGTTTAATCCATGGATTACAACCTTTTATCTCAGTTCCCTCTCTACTCACAATTCTCTTTTGATGCCTGAGAATCTTTACAAAAAAATATAACAATGTGATATGAGGCTATTGATGTTAATTTTTTTACTTCATAAAGGGTTAAAAAAGATAAAAAGACATGAATATGGTCCTACATTGAAATCCTTTAATTGTTAGAGGTGATTTCAAATTTATTTAGTTATATCATACTCTGTATAAATAAATATAAATTTTTGTATTCATTTTTTGTTGAATTTTATCACTTCCAAGTCCCTAAATAGAAAACAATATTTTCATTTCAATTCTATATTTGTTAATCATATATCATAATTAAAATATATATTCAATTTCCTGGTTTATTATAGTTTTTTATATATTTGGAGACAAGTCAAGATGTTATTGCAGAGGAAACCAATGAAGTGATTTACATTTATGTCAATTCCAACAAAGCTCTCTTAGATAGTTTGAGGAATAATCCTAAATTCAAGAATTATGGGAAGTGATTCTCCTTTGAGGTACTTGATATATTTCACACTTCTGGCATGGGTAATGCCAAAATTATATAAAAAAATTATTTCTTATTTATTATCATCTAAGCACAATCTGAGGGATAATGAAAAATTAATCCCTTTAATTTAGAAATTTCTAGAATCCATTGTTGTCACTAATCTCAAGGATGCATAGACAACTGTGATAGAGGATTTTTAGGTTCTTGTATTCCTATCATCTATTGGTTTTATCATCTTTTAAATCATTTTTAACATATTTTTTAGTGATGGCCTAAGAATTTTTTCATTGAAATTTGAAATCATTGGAAGAAAGTAAAAAAATAATAAATCATTAACTTCTTTTATTGGTTCGTGGAATGTGGTTCCTATATTGAATTTTAATTTGGTTCCTATATTAATGTATAACCTTTCTTATTCATTTTTTATAAAATTCAAATAAAATTATTGGTTCATATATTTATTTTTTACATTTCTTAAGCATTGGTTATAAAATTAAAACAAAATGTCTTGGAGGGGTTGGTACGTTTATTAGCATTTCATTTTGATTTAGAAAACTCTTATAGTGTATGGTTTTAAAAAAATATTTATTTTAGAAAAATGAATTAGAAAAAATGAAAGTATTGTTTATTTCGAATGTATATAAATACTGGAGGTCTCAATTGTGGTCTATGGGTTGTGTTTTTATCAGGTTGAATATATTGTGATCTTATTTAAGATCATTAACTGATCCATTTAATTAAAAATTTTGACCTGATCGAACCCAATAACCAAACGATGTCTAATTATCATTTGTATCTTTTGGAAAACATTTTTATAAGATATGGATATGGAAGAAAACATACTTGCAACCGAAGAGGGAAATAAATTCATTTTTCTATAAAAATATTCATTAAGTCTTATGGGTAATTAAAGTGATTAAAATTAAAAAAACATGTATTACACATACATAAAAAGTGTAGGTGAAATTTAAACTGATTTTTCATTAAATTATCATATAATTTCCATCAATGAAATTTTAATCCTAAAAAATCTCGATTAATAGAAGATTAAAAGAGAAATAACTTACCTCTAGTTTGACTTTTATGATTGTAATATAACCTCATTTATAATAAAATTAAATTTATTATACCTTTATACTATATTCATTTATATATTTATAATTTTATATATGATCCATATATAACATTTCAAAACCTATTTATTATTAAATCCTTGTAAATATTGTGATTTTCAAGTGTCAAATGTTTCATTTTTCATATGAATCTTGGTATGGTGTTTCTAGTCATTGTACATTTATCATGGTTCCATATCTAATAGAATTTTATATTTTGTAGAAATATAATATTTTATAACTATAAAAAATTTATTAACAAACATTAATTGTGGAGATTGAAATATTAATTACATCGTTCATGAGGAAGGCATAATGTACGTACGCCTAAACTATGTTTTCACATTTCAATGGATCAAGAAATTAAAAAAAATCAATAATTCACAATTAAAATTAATTTTTATATAATATATATCATATATATTCAATATATCAATCCTTATAATCCAAATAATTTTGGAATGAAAAATGGATAACATTGTATAACGGGGATGATAGTCCACAAAAACACTCAAGTGACATAATTTTTTTCTAATGGATTTAAAGGTAAGAAGTCATATATGATATTATAGTTATGAAATAATATTTATATATTAATTATAATATAAAATATTTAATCAGATCATTATAATCACCACAAAAATATGGTGACAAATAATACATTTTATCTCAATGTGGGTGTGGTAGTCCGATTATATGAATGATTTATAATTCCACAAAACATTTTTTAGAAATCACAGTGGATATTGATTGTTCCAAAATTATATTAATATTTTTTATACTTGTGATGATAATTTTTTTTATTTTATTACAAATTAAATTTAATTATATATTTTTTATGAATAAATTAATTAAAATCAGTCGAGTACGATGATTAATTATTCTTTAGAATGCCTCCCTTAAATCCTTTCTTAAGGACCGTTAGAATGGTCAATTAACATTACCAGAAAATATAACATTGTTCATAGGAAGTTTATAAGAGGAAAGGATATTTTTTGGCTGAGATATATTTATAAATGTGGTGTAATATAGATAAATGAGGGGTTTCATTTTATAAGTGGACCATAGAACAGAATTTGAATTTTTTAAAAAATTAACTTATATTAAATCCAGTTTTAATAAAAATGCTTCCAAATGGCCATGAGATAATTAGTGCGAAATGATTAAGTATACATATGTCCAAGAAACAAGCTTTAAAAAATTTTAATGGGTAATCATAACCATTATATATTGCTTTACTCCCTCCCACAAATAAAACCTTTTTAATTATTACCACATTTGTAAATTTTTAATGATTTAACTAATCATTTTGACCAAAACAGAATTTTCCCTAATTAACCAAGATATAAATTCTGATTCCAAATATGAAATAAATTTTATCAATTTAAATTCAGATAATTAACATAAATTAATAAAAAATTAATCCATCGAAACAAGATGAAAAACAGTTTTCTAAAAATGTATTTTTATTAAAGTGTAAAATGTTTTATACCAAAATAAACAAAAAATTATTATAATTACATTTACTGAATAATTAATATTATAAATTAGATAATTTTTCTTTAAAATAATATATATAAAATTTTACTTTTTCAACTCTTGAAATGAAGTTTCAATTTTTAATAAAAATCATTATTTACAATATTCATCAAAAAATAAATCTTTTCAGAAATTACTCAAAATTCACTCTAAAATAATTTTTTAATTATGATTTAAAAAACATACAGAATTTATTGAAATAATTTTATCAATTCATATAATTTTATAAACCTTATTATATCAAAATAAATAATAAATACAAAAATTTAATATAATTTTATTTTTAAAGCATACAATTTCATTACAAACAATTGTGGACTTATTTATCACTATATTTTATTTAGGAAACCGATTATAAATATTTTTAAATTGTGGTTACTATTATTCATAACAATAAATTAATGTCTATTTTATTATAATACACTATAATAAGGTTAATTTAGTCTTTGTTTTCATGTATCATAAGTTATCAAATAAACCAAATTTATTGGAATAGAAATATATAATAAAATATCAGTTGTTATGTAAAATATTTCATGTGTAAAAGGACCCTTCTATTTCTTTAGGTACAACTTATTGTTGGTATTTAGTTTTAGAAATTTATATCCAGTTTTTTCGATGTTCCTTTGTGGTTTAATAGTGTTAATATATGTTGTAACTTATATATATATATATATATATTGATGCACTATTTGATTCTATCTTATAAATTTCCTATTGAGGGTGAAATAATTTTCATATTTCTTTATATGATACTATAGTTATTTTTTATAAACAATGAGGATCTATAATTCAATAAAATACTTTGAGATGGAATATTTTGGGTGAAAATATTCGTTGTACTTAGATGGTTTATTACAAATTTGTTGCAAAGGGTTGGTTATCTTAATTGACCATGCTAACTCTTGTGTATTATCCTATTCTATCTCAATATTATGGATACATTTGTGTTACTCATATTGTAACTTCATAGTTAATATGGGAGTGTACCAATATATCTTACATTCATGGGGATCCTCATGTTACCTTTGGTAGTTTGAGATTGTATAATATTTTTCGGTTGTTTTAGACATATCAGATACGATTTTCTCAAATCAAATTATCATAGTGGAACTGAATTAAAATTAAAATGATTTTTATTGTCTTTTTTTATATATTATATCACCTCTAATAATGAAATCATTGAATCTTACAGTGGAAGATATAGGAAAACTCATAGGTGAATCCTCTAGTAGACTTTTGATGTAAACTATAGTTAACAAGAAACTATCATTGGGCCATGTTGCATGTGTTGAACCTGATTATAGGGTGGAACATATGATAAAATTCATCAAGTAGAATTCATTGATCATTCATGTTGTTAGTACCCCCATGAATAAGAATAATGGATCAAATGTATTGTGAGTACTTTCTTCTTCTAAAAACATATAGAAGACTCCGTGTTTTTTCATCAATTATGTGCTTGATATGATAGAATGGATATAGATGGAATATCATGTTAAATATATGTTTTATGATGATCACACATGGAGAAATGTTATTAAATATTTCAATCAATAGATAAATCTAGAGGCAATTAGAGACGAAAATTAATGAGAGATCCATTATTTTGATTAGGGTGATTGTTTGTCCTGGAGAATGCCACATGATTTTCCAATCTAGTGCACTTATCTCCTGAGGTTATTTCTAATGACTATATTATGGTATAGTGGTTTTAGATGGATTTTAGGCATGATAATTAGTACATTATGATTCTTATTTTCCTACACAACATCATGTATGTTACAGACAAGGAACATATGTCCGAAGAAAATACTATTGGGAATAAGTTACTCTTTAGAGAATCAGTGTTAGAAAGAGGTAACCAGAGATTATTTTCTCATCAAAATAAGAAGAAATGATACAAGTATAGAAACAGTGGAATGAGTGTGTAACAGAAAGCATGTAAGAGTCATGGGGTCTACTACCATTGTTGGAGAATAAGTCTTCTTGAACATTATTATATGGTAGCACCCAAGGTATGTCACATGTGTGAGAATTATATTCACCTATCAAAGAATATATAAGACAAAATCACAATGAATTAAACATATATCCACATTAACTTTGAGATATTAGATTATATCTATCACATATATTTGATAAAATCATAATGGTATTTCAAGGGTGATGTTTTTGTTATGCTGAAATGGATTGATGAGGGTAGGTGTGACTATGTAATGTACCATACACCCGATGAGTTAGAGCCAAGGCCAACTAGCATAATTGATATTTTTTGTTGAATCTTATATGGTTATTTATTTATTGGATATTGTATCATATCATTTCTTCTCCCTATTCCAGATTATCAATTTGTCAGGATTACATTTGGAGATGGTTCATTTCATGATAACTCTTTCAATTACTTTTGAAAAAATTATAATACAACTTTTTAGTATTGTACAATTTTAGGTGGTGATTTATTACCATTAAATCATATGGTTATTTTAAGTTATGGATCATGAAATCATCAGTCTTATCACCATAAGGGATTTTATGATTATCTTTAAATCGCTTATCAATTTTTATCCACGTCATGTACAGATCCTAAATTAACATGGAGTCACTCATGTATTTCAGGGTGATTGGGATCCTATATCAGTGTTATTGGGTTTCATTTCTCTCACTTAATATATGATATCATTCAATTTTTAGAGATATATCTTGGTGTTTTTGATCGACGTCATAATGGCCCTTTTCCAACATTCGTGAGAGAGTAACCTAATGTGTTCTGAGCTTATTTATCTAGGTAACCACTAGATGTTGATGCTTATATTTCTATTGAAATTATTTTTGAGATGAGTATCAAATCATTACCTTCATTATATATTAAAATTTACGAATTAAATTATTTAATGGTTTAGATGTGGGATATTGTGGTTAATGGGATTATTTATCCTAGAAATTAACCTTAGACATCATTGGTGCTATTTGTAAAGAAGAATAACATTAGTCACTAGATTTTTATTGATGACTATAATCCAAAAAATATGATGGAAATGGAAAAATATATCAATTTCATATTATTGATAGAATTTATTATTAGATTATGGTAGCTCAGTTTTTTTTAAAATTTATCTGCGATCGGGGTTCTATCCTCTTAGGGTCTGAGACAAAGATATTACTAAGACGATGATGAGTAGAAGGTACAATCATTTTAAATATCTAGTCATGATATTTTTCCTTACTAATTCTATTATTATTTTACGCATTTATTATGTAAAATATATTCCATAATTTATTTAATTATTTCATTTTCATTCTTTGCGAACATCCTTGTTTATTAGAGATCATTATAGGATCTTGCTGAGCATATAAATGAAATTATTGGGAACATCAAGGAGAATTACATTTAAGGAAAGATATAAATATTATAATAAAATATTAAATAGGTAAAAATTAAATGTCATGTGACTTTTATGAATGGTTTCTCTATGGATCCTAAGAAGAATCATGTTGTGATATCTTTGAAGAATCTCAAAATGTGTTTGAGATATGAAGTTTCTCGGTATGATCAGGGTATTACAGATGCATTTTTCATGAATTATTCATTATATAGCATATTATAGAAGATTTATCTTATAAGGGTAAATTTTTTGTTTGTATTGGTCAATTCCCATGATTTTATTAGGAGTTGAAAGAGGGGTTTACTATATATATATATTGTATTCTTCCTATATTGATTTGTGGTTATGGTGTTTTTTGAAATACCTTAACTATGGGGTTGGGTTCTGTTTTGATGTAGAGGATATATTTTTGGTATTATGTATCACATCAGTTACTCACTCATGATAAAAACTATCTTCTTCTTAATCATTTGTTTTTAGAAATGATTCACTCACTTATGAATTTTCTCTACAATATTTTTGGGGACTAGTTTACATTGTATTAAGACTATAAGAGCATGTAGTATATCCTCGCACAATGGTATCTACACACAATGAAATGAAATGGGTTGGATTACATTGAAACCTTTTATTTTGATCTTTCAAACTCCCCTAATAATGAAAATGTAGATTCAAATTCATTGATTAAATAGGTAATGAATCAGGTAGTGAAATAATTAGTTGAAAAGTGGTTCATGGAAGGCTTATTTCCTAATATATGATTTAATGATGGGAAATATGATGAATAAATATTGCTATATTTTCTTCAGGATAGAACACTTATAGTGTAACGCCCCGACCCTCGTTACCCAGAGTCGGTGCATTATTACATAACATTGGAATGGTCACAAAATATCATGTCTTGAAAGACCGATTAGTTTAGTAGCCTTGAAATCACTAGATAAAATCATAATGATTACATTACATAATAAAATGAAAACTAAAAAAACATAGTCTCTATATTCCACACTCACATCACCTCAAACTATCCATCCAGGTCATTCATAAAATACTTTTTCACATCCTTGGAAAAATAAAACATACGAAGGGGTGAGCACAGATTCCCAGTAAGGATAACAATACAACGGAAAATTTCATAAATAAGCATAAACATTTAAGCCAATGTATAACTAAAACAATAGCTTTTTAAACTTGAACATTAGCATAATATGGCAAAAATAAAATGAAATAATGCGACTTAATTATTCACATGGATATTCTACTAGTTTAATAATCACATGAAATATCAATAACCACTTTCATTATGATGGAATGCATAATGCCAGACTACTATAACTACGTAGTAATGAACTCATGCCAAGACTACAAATAAGATTTTTTCAAAGCCTCATGCCAAGACACTAGTTTGTCTCATGAGACCTACCGATGCATTGAGGAGCTATAGCGGGCTCCTCCAATCACTTACTAAGTCCAATGCATTCCTTATATGACAAGTTTGAAACATAACATAAACTTTCATATTAAAACTAGTATAGGAAATGTTGACAATTTGACCACAAACCATGAATGGTATAAAAATTTCACATCCACAGTCAAACATAACTCATTCAATACAATATGGAATAATGTATCGTTTCAGATTAATCTCAATCGAGAATAATGAAGGATATTGACGTAGATTTAAATAATCATCAAACTATTGAGAGAAACATCCCCGTTTTTCATGAAAACATTTAAAAGTCACACTATCTTTAAAGAATCCATTTAAAATAGATTTTTCAATCAATGTGTCCCATACAACATTGAATCTTCTAAAAATAATTTTGATTTTAAAACTTTAATGTCCTTATAAATAAATCCTTAAAAACATTTTTAAAACATGGACATTAATGAGAAATATTTAGAATAATGAATATTTAAAACATTCTAAAATGATATTTTAGTTAGAGTTACTAACCAAAAAACAGACACTTGAATACAAATAAATGAAGTAAAAACATTGTAATATCATGAGAATAAAGGGATTAATGGTATACTATGTCAAAGTACATTATATACACCATACAAAAGAGATTTGGTGTATAACAAAAAAGGAGACTCAATGGAAAGAAAATTGAGATGAAATCTCTCATAAAGTTAGTATCCTTAGGTTAAGGACAAATCAAATACATAATTATGTGTAACAAATATAAATACACTCAATATGATTTGATATTCAGTGTAAAACAATCAAACTACATTCACACATATTCATGTAAAAACAACACCAATGAATTAGATATTTAACTCAACAAATGGAGATTGAGTTAAAATTAATCTTATCATGTTCATATTGATGAATTGAGAATATATCAATGGAGTGATTATGTGTATCAAATTTATATCCACAGAAAGTGGAGTGGAAATTATGACATAAGAAAATGAATAGTGATTCCACACATAATCATGGAATAAAATAATCAATGAAGTATTCATAAAGCTGAATGAGTGGAAATTGAAATTTAAAATCCCCTTATTGATTTGGTAACTTAAGAAACATATACCCATGAAAGAAGGATCACACAATGATGATGTAAGTATCCATAAATTAAAGTTTATTACACAATTAATACAATCATGGGTAACAGACACACCACATGAAATAAATAAGTTGTGAACAATGGAAATCTCACGACATTAAAAGTCAGAAAAGAAACCCCTTAATTTGTACATTTTCCTTGGTCGAGGGTAGCTTAACCTCCTGTATAATGGTGAAATATTTGTTATTTAATTATTAAAGAATCATATACATTAATATAACATCATATATGATCTTTTAACATTTCTTTGTTAACAATATCTTAGTATTATCGTAGTTTCGGGTGTTAACTTACTCGTTTTCTTATATATATTTTATTACATAATCCATGTTATTTTTGGATAGGTTGTATATTATTCATTTCAAGAATGATATTAAGTCTTTAAATATTATTTTTAATCATCAAATGAAATTTATTCTTGAATGGATACGATGGAGAATGAATCTCATCACATCCGTGGAGACGGTGGTCCGTACATATGCACGAGCGACAATATCATTCTTTTGATATTAAAATAATATATAATTGGATGGTATATCATATATAAAAAATCATTATCATGTTATATTTATTATTTACATCAACTAAACATCATTATTATACCCATCCAAATAATAATGTATAGAATAACAATTACACCATGACATGGAGACAGTAAGCCGTACGTACGCACGTATGGTGACATGTCATTCATGGGATGGATAGAATACTGAATATGGTTGTAAGATATTTATAATAAACTCACAGTATATATAATATATTGTTGTTATTATTTTAGAATTTAAATAACAAAGAAAGAAGAAGTTGATGAAGAAAGGAACTTGAAATAGGGTGGTGAAAATATTACCTCTTCTTCGAGTTCTTCCTTTTGATTTGATCTAAATAGCTACTTAGGTTGACTTTATGATCAAACTAAGGCCTATAGGTTGAATTGAGGGATTTTGAGAGAATATCTAGGCAGGGGTTGGCCGATCCAAATGGCTTTGAAGGTGTGAAGAATTGGTTAGATGTGGTGTCCTTTTATAAAGGGGAGGAGGGGCTCTTTAGAAAAAACATAAAGTATTATTTTATAATAAATTCATATTCGGTTTCAAATGGATCCAATGTGTATTTTTCAAAGTCTAAGGTGGGTATGGGTCGAAATCCTTTCGACCAATAGATTTTAGATAGGTTTTGGTCATTATATTAACCATATCTTTTAGTTTTAACTCTCAGTTATTTAGATTGACTTTTACCATGTCACTTTGTATTTTTATATTATATAGTTAATAAAATTATTATATACATCCAAGCGATCCCCAAGTGGTCAATTAATGATACAACTATCATGATATATGTCCTTTGGCCGAACCTTAGATTTTTAGGAATATAATATCAATTAATAATATAATATTTGTTTTTAAAACTATTTTTATCAATTTTCACACTATTGGGTATTTTGTTTTTGATAAATTCATAACAGCATTATTACTTTGAAAAAAATTCATATAACCAGTTCTAATATATCTTATTAAGATATAAAATTATTGGAAAACATAAAAGGTTCAAATTACTTTTATTCTGATATTTATAATATCAATTATTTTAGTATTTCATTAATTAGGTAATTACTGCATCACCATTGTGTCATAAATAAATTAAATATTTTAATGTCTAAAAATTATAAATAAAATACCATTATGTATTAAATCTGTATAACTATCTAATGAATATTTATAATAGAACTTATCTTATTTATAACCCTATATTAAAAATGTTTAGTAATTAAACTGTGATTTTAACTCTTTTAACCCTTTTTTTGAATTAAATAATAATAAATGTCCTAATCTAATCCAAGTGGACCTAAATTATAATATATTATTCCTATTGTTGTTTTTGGTCTAGATAAACTGGTCCAATAGAATTAGGTCATGTGTTTGGGTAATATTAATATCATTTTTACCCTTAATTACCCTATTTACTTTTAACCGTGGTAAATTAAATTAAAAGTTACTATTCACCAAAAAACTATTTCTATCTTATTGAACCACATTTTACTCCTTGATATTAATCGTGTCTCTTGTATTTTCGAAATTCCACTCACAGATGTGGTAAAATTATTTTTTACATGAATTTCCAATTTCTCCTAAGAGGTGGGTAAAAGACGGTGAAAAGTTTAATAAAATTTTAATATATCAAAAATTATTCGACAATAAATCCAATTAATTACATTGAAAATATATATGTATTATGTATCTATTTTGACCTTGATAAAATTTAAATAAAATAAATTATTATTTAAATAAAAATTCGTTTTTAAACTATAACTCAGGGTTTTTCACTATTCAACAAAAATTGAATGTTTTCAGAAAAATATCAAAAATTCACCCTAGGCTAATTTTGATATTCCAAATCCAGAAATGAAGTCTGTTTTACCATATTAAAAACATATATGTTTCATTTATTAATATAAAATTAATTCCTGTTGTCAAAACCAAAAGGCGTATTTTTAAGAAATAATAACTTTCAAAAGATTAACACTTGATTATGTGCAATTTCAAAGTAAAATTACTTACGATGACCAGAATAGGATTAAATATTAAAAATATAATCTATTTGTACTTATAAACCATTAAAATGTATAATTTATCTCTATAAATTATTTTGATTGAAAAATTTGTTGTCAGTAAAAATATTGTATTTTTCACTATTCACCCAAATATGAAAGTTATCAGAAAAACACAAAAAATTTATTAAAACTAAATTATTATGTCCTGATTCTAAATAAGAATTTTGTTTTGTTAAATTGAATATATGAAAGTTTCAAATATTGTATTTTAAAAGGGTTCACCATAAAAAGACGGTAAAAGTGCATTTTTTTGGAAAATACTCCTTTTATCTGAAAAAATGAATTAGTTCATACATTATGTCTAAGAAACTCATAATATGGATTCGAAAATTATAAGGATTATATAATGTTTAAAATTCAGTTAATACTATTCATAACCACTTTTGAATGGATAGTTTTCTAATCTTATGGTGCGCTGGAACTTGGTGTTAAGTGTAGTGAAATTTATTAAATTACATTGAAGAAATAACATAATATGAAATCTTGGGGTGTTACATTCTTCCCTACTTCAATAAATTTCATCCCCACAATTTGAAAATGTTCTTTGAAAATAAATGGTTGAAAATAGAAAATACCTTTGTGGGGAAACCCACATCAGAAATTGGTTTAATAAAATTTAGTCTTAATAAGAGGAAAAGAGGAATGAAAAAGTCACTTCAAAATTATGATCTTGATTATGAGAAAATTGGTGGAAATTAGAGACACATATTTGGAGGAAAACATAAATATTTATAGGGAGTGATTGAGGTCATTAATCAAAAACAATTGTAGAATTGTGGGTCTCAAAGCCACCAATCTATGATGATTTAAAATACCATCAGTTCAACAAAATGTAAGGTATTAGGATAACACATTTTTGGTATTAAGAATCCTTACCTAATGTTTAAGAATTTATTTCTTCATAGAACAATATTAGAAAAAAACTATACTTGTCAAGTAGAGTTCCATACTTTAACTAATTTCTACCACAAACTCATCTTTCACTCTAAAAGATAATAAAAATTTAAAAAAAATTATATTTATCCTATTCGTATAGGGTTCAAAAAAATGAATTTATAATTCATCTACTAGACCCATTATAAAATTATATTTTTCAATCCAGGACAAAACGTGGGTGAGTGGTAGGTGATACACCCTTTTCACCCTTCGGTTTCAAGTTCAAGTCTCGCGGCCTTGCCAGACGCAACGGGTTGCTGCCCGACCTTCGGGTTGTCCTTTTATGGAAATCCAAAAATAATCTCAAAATATAATTATCCAAAATAATATTTTCCGAACTCACAAAACCAAATTTATAAGGAATGTAAACACAATGAATATCTTTTTTTCCATGTAATAACATGTGAAAAACTTCATCATGTATTCTTTTAAAACACCACAACATCCTGAATTACCACAAAACCTTATTGGTTACATTCATGATCCCTTATTCCTTATAGAATAATTGATATACTCTTTCTATCAAAAAGTTTTATAAACACCAACAATGATGGAATATAAAAATCATTAATCAGTTTCAAGGTAATCAAGAATATCTAATATAATTTATCCAAATCAATCATGTATTATTCTAAAATAAATACTTCGGTATCAGAACCATATTATGGTTTATCTTTCTATCAACCATATATTTTCCAAATATGTAACCTTCTATTGAGTCACATTTCTTGGTTCCACACAATCTCAAGTCCTTAATGAAAAAGTACTGCTTTATAATCCTTATAAACTCCATAGTTATTATAACCAGTACATCATTGATACAACACTAAAATGACATAATTATTTAATAACAACATAAGAACTCTAATCATACCTACTCACATGTGGTGGTATCATAACATTATTATTATCCAATAGCATCATTTGAGGCATACTCTGATGATTTTGACATTGGTTTGCGTAGTGTCCCAACTCCTTGCAGATGAAGTATTGTACATTTGAAACCTTTTTCATACCCTTACAGTCACATACTTGGTGTCCTTTTTCTCCACACTTACAACAAGCTCCCATTCCCTTTAGGATGTTCTAGGGTGTTTCTTCCCACAGTTATCACATATGGGAAAGTTATTATTTTCCCTCTTCCCTTTATCCATTATTTTCTCTTCCATCATTTTCTTCTCTTAATTCCCTTCAATTCCATAAGACTGAGAGAATTATATACTTATCTTATTAACATGGGATACTATTTATTCATATGTTGAGAATACATGGGAGACTATTTCCCTTCTAAATTATGGCTTCATACCGTGAATGATATGATCCTTCTTACACTTTGGATCATACGTATTGCTGGAGTTCACATTCCTTCTACTGGGAACCATTTCGATACAATAGCATAAACTAGGTCAGTTTATAAATTATAATGAATAATTCCAAACTTGAAAAATACCTAATGTTAATGGAACAGTTTATAGATATAATCCATAATCATAAAAATGTTTTCACTGAGTAAGTATATACTCATAATCCCTTCATAATGGTTTGTAATGAAACTGAGAATTATCCTAAGCATATCCTTTGGTAGTGTCATAACCAAGAGGTCAGCAAGGCCCGTTGTCGTGCACAGGTTCCCGTTCGAGACTTTCTCAAAGTGGTGTTTTTGGGTTTTACCCCTAGGTACCTCTGTTCCAGAGCCACCTCTAACTTCTCGTATCTAGACAGTGATGTATTTCTTGGAAAACTCAGAAAATCTCTACAATACCAAAATTCTAGGATGTTCTTCTATACGAATCCTCAAAGTCCATCATAGGTCTATGTGCTCTAATAAGAGTTTATCTAATTCTAGCTTCCAAGGTTTGTACTAAACTTCCTATGATACCAACTATAACGCCCCGACCCCAGATACCAAGAGTCGGTGCATTATTACATAACATTGGAATGATCACAAAATATCAAGTCTCGAAAAACCAATTAGATTAGTAGCCTTGGAATCACTAGATACATTCATAAAGTTTACATTACATCGTAAATTTAAAACTACAACAACATAGTCTCCATAGTCCACACTCATATCCCCTCACACTATCCCTCCAGGTCCTTCATAAAATACTTCTTCACATCCTAGGAAAAATAAATCATAGAAAGGGGTGAGATCAGATGCCCAGTTAGGATAAAAATATAGCAGAAACGTTCATAAATAAGCATAAACATTTAAAGAAATGTATAACTAAAACAAAAGCCTTTTATACTTGATCTTCAGGATGATATGGCAAAAATAAAATGAAATAATGCCATTTACTTATTCACGTGGATATTCTACTAGTCTAATAATCATATGCAATATCAATAACAACTTTCATAATGATGTAATGCATAATGCCAGACTATCATAACCACATAGTCAAGACCTCGTGCCACGACTACAAATAAGATTTTGTCAAGGCCACGTGCCAAATCACTAGTTTGTCTCATGAGGCCTACCGATGCATCAAGAAGCTATAGTGGGCTCCACCCATCACTTACTAAGTCCAATGCATTCATCACCTGATAATTTTGAAACATAACATAAACTTCCGTATTAAAACTAGCATACGAAATATCAACATGTTAACCAAAAACCATGAGTTGTATAAAAATAGAACATCCACAGTCAAACATAACTCATTCGATACAATATGGAAGATTTTATTATATCATATTAACCTCAATCGATAATAATGAAGGATATTGACATAGATTAAAATAATCATCAAACTATTGATAGAAATATCCCCCCTTTTCATGAAAACATTTAAAATTCATACTATCTATGAAGAATCCATTTAAATTAGATTTTTTAATCAAGGTTTCCCATACCACATTGAATCTTTTAAAATGAATTTTGATATGAAAACTTTAATGTCCATATAAATAAATCCTTAAAACCATTTTTAAAACAAGTACATTAATGAAAAATATTTAGAATAATAAATGTTTAAAACATTCTAAAATGATATTTTAGTTAGAGTTCCTAACCAAAAGTGGGACTCTTGAATAAAAATAATTGAGGTAAAAACTTTTTAATATCATGAGAATAAAGGGATTCATGATATACTTTGTCAAAGTAAATTATATACACCATATAAAATAGATTTGTTGTATAACAACAAATGAGTCTCAATGGAATGTAAATTGAGATGAAATCTCTCATAAAGGTCATATGGTTAGGTTAAGGATAAATCAATGACATAATTATGTCTGAAAAATATAAATACACACAATATTATTTGATATTCAGTGTGAAACAATCAAAGGACATTCACATATATTCTTGTAAAAACAACACCAATGAATTTTATATTTAACTCAACAAATAGAGATTGAGTTAAAATTACTCTTATGAAGTTCATATTGATGAATTGAGAATTTATCAATGGAGTGATTATGTTTATCAAAATTATATGCATAGAAAGTTTAGTGTAAATTATAACATAAGAAATTGAATAGTGGTTCCACACATAATCTTGGAGTAAAATAATAAATGAAGTATGCATAAAGCCGAATGAGTGGAAATTGAAATTTAAAATTCCCTTATCGATTTGGTAACTTAAGTAACATACACCCATGAAAGAAGGATCATATAATGATGTTGTAAATATCCATAAATTAAAGTATATTACACAATTAATACAATCATGGGAATTACACAAACCACATGCAATAAATTAGTGGTGAACAATGGAAATCTCAAGGAATTAAAAGTGATATAAGAAACCTATTACTTTGTACTTTTTCCTTGGTCGATGGTAGTTTAAACTCCTGTATAATTGTTAAATAATTATTATTGAATTATTAAAGAATAATATACATTAATATGATATCATATATGTTCTTTTAACATTGAATTGTTAATAATATCTTCATATTATCGTCATTTTGGGTATTAAATTACTCGTTTTCTTTTATATGTTTTGTTACATAAGATATTTTTGTTATGGATAGGTTGTATCTTATTCATGTCCAGAATTATATTATGTCTTTAAGAATTATTTTTAATCATCAAATGAAATTTATTCTTGAATAGATATAATGGAAAATGAATCTCATCGCGTTCGTGGAGACGGTGGTCCGTACGTACGCAAGAGCGACAATATCATTCTTTGGATATTAAAATAATATATAATTTGACGGTATATCATATTTAAATAATCATTATAATGTTATATTTATTATTTAAATCAACAGAGCATCATTATTATACCCATCCAAATAATAATGTATTGAATAACAATTACACCAAAACGTGGAGACGGTAAGTCGTACGTACGTACCTATAGTGACATGTCATTCAAGGGATGGATAGAAAAATGAAAATGGTTGAACCATATTTATAATAACATCAATGTATATATAAGATATTGTAGTTATTATTTTAGAATTTAAATAATAAAGAAAGAAGAATTTGAAGAAGAAAGGAACTTGAAAGAGGGTGGTGAAAATATTACCTCTTCTTCGGGTTCTTCCTTTTGATTTGATCAAAAGGGCTCCTTAGGTTGTATTTATGATCAAACTAAGGCCTCTAGGTTGAATTGAGGGAAGTTGAAAGAATATTTAGTCCGGTTTTGGCCGATCCAAATGGCTTTGAAGGTGTGAACAATTGGTTAGAAGTGGTCACCTTTTATAAGGGGGAGGAGGGGCTCCTTAGGAAAAACTCAAAGTATTATTTTATAATAAATTCATATTCGGTTTCTAATGGCTCCAAAGTGGATTATCCAAAGTATAAGGTGGGTGTGTTAAGAAATAATTTCAACCAATAGATTTTAGACAGGTCTGTGCAAATATATTAACCTTATTTTTTAGTTTTAACTCTTAGTTAATTAGATTGACATTTACCATGTCACTTTGTATTTTTATATTATATAGTTAATAAACATACTATATACATCCAAGAGACCCCCATGTGGTCAATTAATGATACACCTATCATGATATAAGTCTTTTTATGAACCGTAGATTTATAGAAATAGAATATTAATTAATAATATAATATTTTTTTAAAAAAACTCTTTTATTTCAATTTTGACACTATTGGGTATTTTGTTTTTGATAAATTCATAAAAAATTATTACTTCTAAAAAAATTCATATAACCAGTAATAATATGTCATATTAAGCTATAAAATTACTAGAAATCATAAAAAGTTTCAAATTACATTTATTTTGATATTTATAATAACAATTATTTTAGTATTTCATTAATTAGGTTATTACCGCATCACCATTATGTCATAAATAAATTAACTATTTTAATTTATAAATATTATAAATAAAATACCATTATGTAGGAAAGATTTATAGCTTTCTAATTAATATTTATAATCGAATTTATCTTATTCATAACCCTATATTGAAAATGTTTGGAAACTAAACTTTGATTTTAAATCTTTTAACTCTTCTTTGAATTAAATAATAATAAATGTCCTAATCTAATACAAGTGGTCCTAAATTATAATATTTAATTCCTAAGGTTGTTTTTGGTCTAGATACACTTGTAAAATAGAATCAGGACATGTGATAGGGTAATTTTAATGTCATTTTTACCCTTAATTACCCTATTTAATTTTAACCGTGGTAAATAAAAGTAAAAAGTTACAATTCACAAAATATTATTTTTATCTTATTGAACAACATTTTCCTCCTTTCTATTAACTATGTCTCTAGGATTTTCACAATTCCACTCACAAAAGTAGTAAAATTATGTTTTATGTGAATTTCCATATTCTCCTAGGATGTGGGTAAAAGATAGTGAAAAGTTAAATAAAATTTTTATATATGTAAAATTATTCTAAACTAACTCCAATGAATTACATTTAAATTATATAGGTATTATGTATATATTTTTACCATAAACAAATTTAAATGAAATAAATTATTATTTAAATAAAAATTCTTTTTTAAACTATAACTTAGTGTTTTTCATTATTCATCAACAATTGAATGTTTTCAGAAAAATACCAAAAATTCACCCTAGGAAAATTTCTATATTCCAAATCCAAAAAAGAATTCTATTTTACCAAATTCAAAACATATATGTTTCATTTATTAATTTAAAATTATTTCCCCTTTCCATAACCAAAAGGTGTATTTTTAAGTAATAATAACTATAAAAAGATTGACACTTGTTTATGTCCAATTTCAAAGTAAAATTACTTACAATGACCAGCATTGGATTAAATCGTAAAAATATAATCTATTTGTACTTATAGACCTTTAAAATTTAGAATTGAACAGAATAAATTATTTTGTTTAACCATGTTGTTTTCAGTTAAAATATTGTATTTTTCACTATTCACCCAAATATTAAAGTTATCAGAAAAAAACAAAAAATTTATTGAAAATAAATTCTTATGTCCTGATTCTAAAGAAGAATTTTATTTTGTTAAATTGAATATATACATGTTTCAAATAATTAATTTTAACAGGGTTCACCATTAAAAGACGGTAAAAGTGCATTTTTTTATAAATTCTTCTTTTATCTGAAAAAATGAATTAGTTCTTACATTATGTCTAAGAAACTCATAATATGGATTCTAAAATTATAAGGATTATATAATGTTAAAAATTCAGTTAATACTAATCATAACTGCTTTGGAATGACTAGTTTATTAATCTTGTGGTGCGCTTGAACTCGGTGTTGCGTGTAGTGAAAGTTATTGAATTACTTTGAAGAAATAACATAATATGAAATCTTGGGGTGTTACATATAGTTTATCAGATATTATATGTAATGGATAAGTGTGTGGTGTTTTATCACTTTAACATGAACCATTATTGTGGGGAGACATTAGGTGAGTTGTATCATTCTCTTTAGTGATTTTTGTGATTCTAATGTGAGAGGGTAATTTTGATGGACCTAGAAATAGTGCTGATGGATCTTGGAAACTAATCCATTTTTCAATTAACCCAAGTTATATAATTATTTATAATGACCAATGATGTTATATCTGGTGTTCAGGTATGAGGTCATCGATTTTTGATTTTGTGTGCTGATTTCTTACTTGTTATAAGATTAAGGAAAATCATTTTAGGTCTAAAATTTTGAAAAATAAATTACCCATTACAGTGTGTAAATGGTATTAAATATATATAGATTTTGTGATTAGGATACATCAAACTACAATTGGTAATGATAGGATATGGTAGAATATTGATTGAATTGTTATATCAATTAATTTCCAACCAATAATATTTTCGATGATGGTAATGTATTTTGGTAATCAATATGTGTAGGATATTATAAGGCATCATTGAATTCTTTTAGATATTGTCCGAAAAAGATATCACCTCTTTAAATGTCTATATTTAGTGGATTATAGGTATTTATGAGTTCTTAGTTGAAGTATATCAGGAATTTTCTTTCTTAGACAGAAGTCCAATACGAGTAAGCCGTCCATATTCATGATGGAATTATTTAGTTATGTGTTCTTAACATTCGTGGATATTAGGTGAAATATCTAAAATTTGATTAATATTTCAATTGAAACAGTTATGGGACTTCTATCGAGATGGTATGATTTATTGTGTTGTATTGGAGGAATTATAGGTAGCCTCTTTGTTTCAAATATAATGTGGAAAGATATTTTTTTGGACTGATAATGGTAAAATTCATTAAAACTATCAAATATTTTATTGGGAATAAATTAACAATTTATTGTATTTTCAATAAATATTTTGCTGATTAGGATCATCATATGTTGTTTTATTTAGGATAGGTGATCATATTTTTCTAGGAGCTTTATCAGAGATGGAACATATACCATTGGGGATGTACATTAAATTTTCACCTCATTTTTTGGGGCAATTTAATATTATGGAATAATGTAAGAAGAAATCTTACCAATTGGAATGAACTGCTCCCTTGGCCACTATTCATGGTGTGTTCTATGATTCCCAAGTTGAGACACACCAACTAGATCTATCCCACATGAATGAGTTGGAGTATATTGATATTGAACCAAAACAATAGTGGCTGAAAGGCCTATCTAAATAGTAAAATAGTAGAATAATTTGTTGTATACAAATTTTATCCCATTGGTTTATATAAGAAAACGTTATAGTCGAGATAACCATGAGGCATGAGAGGGTGGGTCCTTGATTATGAAACTATAACCATATCTTTTCCTAGACTCAACATCTTGACAATTTATAGGGACATAAAGTTTTATACTGGTTAATTTTTACCCCTTGGTTTGTGGAATCAGTAATAGAGAATTTTTTATTTTCTCTTCAATTCAATTTCAATGTATTGTATTGGTTAGGAGAATTATTTTTTAGGGTTGGTGGTGGTTTCATACCACTGTATATCCAATTGAGGGCATCATCTCGCTGGTGAAGGATGGAAGGACACCAAGATTTCTAAAGGTGAAACCAGTCAACTGATGGTCTCCCACCTATCATCCTGTGGCAGGACTTTAGGGGATATGTCTTTTCCCACACCCATCATCTATCCAATGGGTCACACTAGCTATATGGTCCTCCACTATTTCACTGGTGATTCCTTGTGGCTTGTTGGTGATGTCATTATCCATTTAATTTAGTGTGTCCTAAAGTTTCATTTTCACCAAAAATAATTACCTATCTTCTAAAATATGACCCCTTCAAACCTAATAAATATTTACTTGGTTTAGAGGATCTTTTTTTAAGGTCATGGATCTGTCGGTCTCTGTAGTATTTAATATTTTTTTCAATTAGATGCTTGGTTTTCCATTTGGTGTATCCTGGTAAGTTGATCTTTTCTAAACAGATTTCTTCACTTTTTATCTTGATTTTTATTCTTTATGATGCTATAAAAATATACCCATACGTTAAAATAATGATATGATTTTGTTTTCATAAAATCTTGGTTATTAAAAATTTTATCTCCCTCCCCCCCATCATCATTCTAGATGGAAACATCATTTTACCAATCTTGTTTTATGTTTATGTATCCTAAGGCCTATCAGTTGGAATACTATGTGTTCTTATTTATTCCTTTTGTTTTAATTAATGAAATTTATTATTTTAAATCTATAAGAGGAGAATTTAAGTTTTAGGACTGTTCAAATGATCTCAAAAAGTGTATTTTGATGGGAATTAAGTTGGGACACACAATGTCTTAATAAATTTTGACCTATATGGTTTTGAAATACCAATTATTCATCAGTAATGGAAGTATCATGGTATCTCTATATAAAATGTTTGATGAAAATATGGTCATGTAACATAAAATGGATTTGACATGGAAAATGTTTTATGAAACATGTATTGATTATCTATATTCAATTAAATCCTTATATCACATTATAAATACCTTTCTTTATAGGAAAATATTACACATATATGATCCCTAGTAGGGTTATATATCACTCTGGGTTGTTATTTATGGAATCCATTCTAAGGTATCAGAGAATATAGACTATAGAGATCACTTAATATGGTTAGTTTCAATTGTTTTCTTAGCTATGTAAATCCTTTTGTTATGTTTTTCTGGTTATTTTATAGGATGCATAAAATTATTTTTTATTTGATATTACCATTATGTAAAAATATGTTTATACTAAGGAATTAAATACTTTTATTATATCTTCTAATGCTTCATGGATAAATGCTATGTCATTTGTCTTTTTTATTAAAGATATAATATTTTTTATAATGAATGTAAAAATGATCATAAATGGAAAATTTATTTATTATGGAAATGTTTTACATATTTTTTTTATCATATCCTAATCATTTATGAGGTATGTTATTATATATATTTTTAGATAAAACCCATTATATTGAAAATGAAATTCATCCATGGACCATGATTGGTATAAGGAGGTTCTCAAGGGTTTATGACATGAAAGGTGAAGAAAAGAGTCCATACTATGAAAGGTGCATGATTGGTTCATGGTTTATACTAATTATTCTCTATGATAATTTATCCTATATTTGGGAGTTGTTTAGTTGACAATACATGCATCAGGATCCAAAAAATGTATCCTTGGATAGATCAAAAAACATGTCCTTCGCATGGCCTGGAAAACTGGTCGATATCCAAAACCCCATTCAACATAGAAACCATCTATGATAGATGGTTCTTATTGGTGGTTTCACATTTTTTACAACCATGTTGATGATCCATAAACCTCATTAAATAGGAGATAATAGCTATTTTGACCCTCATTAAAAAAAATCATAGCCTATTTTACTTCCATTTCTTCATCGAGAATTATTGGTTACAATCTATAACCTCTAAACCGTCCCAATAGTGGTTATACATTAATATGTTGGATAATTTATGGTTAATTGGTTATAAATAAAACATCTAGGTGTGTTTACCAAACCACATCATTCTATTTTGTTAAATAATCATGGTTTGAGGTTTCTTATTTTACAATATCCTTGAAATCCTTCTTTCCATGAGATTCAATTTTTTTGTGTTGACATTGTATTGGGATTGAATAAAGGGTCTCAATTGAGTGAAATTTCCTCTAAAAGAGTGAGGTTGGTTGTATAAAAGTTATATCACATAGAATTTTTTATGTATTTGTGTTTGTGTACATGAGTCGTAATGTTGTGCATATAATTATTTGGTATAAAAAGATAAATTGAGTGTCTCGATGATGTGTTTAAAATTTCACAGACTGCATGGGATATATTGTGGAATATCATATTGAGGATTTGGTCAACCAAGGATTTATCTGTCATTGAAAATGTTAAATGAGTATTAAAAGATGAATTGAAGGGTTTTTATATTATCCTAATTATATGTTTTTATCAGTGAAATGAGGAATAAATGCATGTTAGGTGGAACATGATTATGTCAAATCATTTATTCATAAATGTCGGTAAATAATATAATTGTTTTAGATGTGAATTTTCATGTCATAAAATGGGTAGGATTTATTTTTAGATGTAGTGGTTTTCAGAAAATAGTAAACTAGGATTACTATGTATCAGGGTTAGTTGTAATGATTGTGATGAACCGTTTGAATTTTGATAAAAAAATTGGTGTTCCCCTAGATGTATTGACCTTAAAAATGGTTACACTATATTAAAAAATGAGAATTGTTTTGAATAAATTGAGTAGGGTGTTAGTCAGAACATTCTTCACCAGGGTGACACTGTCGGTTATAGAGGTCTATATCAAGGAATGAGTGTTGGCCATGGCAGTCTACACCAAGGTAATGATGTTGGTCATGGTGATCCAAACTATGAATTGGTCTTGTTTATGGAATTATAAACAAAAATTGGGATACTCAATTGATGATCCATGTATGACATTTTTTGACACTAAGATATAAGGTTTAGACTACTGGTATATTAAGAAGTATGTCTGGAGTATTTGTACAATTTTTGAATAAGAGACCTTTGGGATAACAGAAACCCTATTTATTTACCTACCAATCTATTTCATTTATGTACTATTCATTCACATTTAATATAGTATTTATTATATTAAGCATCTTTTTTGATGTCCTACTAAGATGTAATAACAACCATCTTAGGCCATCATGGGTCGCCTGAGCATACCTCATGGTTGCAAGTTAGTGAAATGGAAAAGTCCCTATATTATATGAATGATATGGGATTTGGGAAATAACATGGTTGAGGGAACTATATTATGAATCATTCACATTTTGGGGATATTTTTTAGTGTTTTATTTTAGTTTTTTATCTGAACCTATCACCACTAAGACAAAGCATATTTTTTAGAATGGTCGTGTGAATTTACCAACAGGTGTATTTTGTTATGTGATTCATGGATGTTGATCATTATTACTAAGTTATTTTTTATCTTTTTTTTTATCTTATTACTCTATAAATGATGTTATAATCTCCACACATATGTTATTATACCCCCACAGTTATTCATCATCCTCTGGAATATGAGGAGGCACACTTGAGGTTCTATGTGATAGAGCATGGGTTACCAGTTATTAATGCCCGATAACCAGATGTTTATTTGTTTTATAAATAAGTAAAAGATTCATGTATATAATAATTAAATATAGTCTTAGTGGTATTCTACAATGCTTAATTCCAACATCATAATTTCTCATTTTGGTATTTGTAGCCTAGGTTTTATCGGTTATTATTAATGAGAAGAGCATTATATAGAGGACAGCTCTCCTTAACAATGATTCCATCTACTAGGTTACGTTTGTGGTGAAATAAATAACATGGTGTTTAGTGATCTGATTTTTTATTATCACATTGTGACCATTGGATCCAATTTGATTGATATGTCGTTTCGGTTTTTCTATTTTGAATATAAAAAATATTTTTTAGGTGTTGTGATAATCTACTTTTTTAATATCTTATCATATTTCTATTTAGGGTAAAATAATTATAATTTTTCATTGAATGATACCGTTGTTTATTTCTCCATCCTCTGGGAATCAGTAACACACATTGGGTCTTTTTGTGGGATAATTTTGAGTGAAATTATTAGTTTTCATGAGTAGGTTTTTTACACCCCTATAAATTTTATACATAAAATACTAAATGTTACTATGAATTTCATAATAATACACCATTATATTCAAGATAGTACCTCTTCTGAACCCCATTTTTATGTGCATGTGTCTTATAGTTGTGTCTGGATGATTTACCATTAGGAATCTTTCACTGGGTGTGTGTGAGGGAGAAATAAACATGATGAAATAACATGTGTTGGCCAATATAGAAAGGCATTTTTCTGATAAGTGATCTCACTGTCTAATATGAGGTGGTTTTTTTGAAAAGATACTAGGGTATTATAGTTAAAATATGGGGACATATAATATGTTTTATTAATTGGGGAGGTAGAGTCATGATAAATGGAGTTAAAGACAATACCCACAATGATGTATGTTCATACAAAATATGATTAAGTTGGGAGTTATATAATGAATGGATTGTTATTTTAATGGGGTGTTATGAATCCATTGTAAATGTTGCATGTAATGGGCTAAATTATAATACCAATAATAATAAGATTTACCGTTCTTTTCATGTGAATACATAATTAGAAGTCAATAGTTAAAGGTTCTTAACAATGGGAAGTTTCTAGATGGGTGATGTCATGGGATGTTTCCTAGGGTGTGTGTGAGTTATGACATAACATATTTAAAAAACATGTGTTGGCATATACGGAATATCATTGGTATGATAAGTGAACCACATAGATAATAGCATGTGTTGTGTTCTGAAGAAAAAAATTGTAGTATATGAGACAAATTGGATCACATTACCAGGATAATGACTTAGGGAGGTTGGATCAGGATAATAATTTTGAAGAATGTTTGTTTCATAATGGTATTTTTAGATATTAATTTTTTTCCTTTCATGATTATTTAGTATTTTTTCGAATCCCCAATTTTTTACATTACCATTATTTTTGTTAAAGATGTTATTTTTTTATTAAATTTAAATTGGTTTCAATAAAATTTTCATGTTTAATTCAAAAAAATTATTTTTCAAATTGTGTCAAAACATAATGTTTTCATAAAAAAATTAATAAATATTTAAAACTCATTTTATTCTTTTAATTGAATTTTAATATTTCTGACTAGAATATGTGTCTCGTTTAGAGTTATATTTTATTAATCATAAAAAATTGTCTATATGGATAATTATTTTTTATGATTAAATTTTAGTACCAAACACTCTGAATCATGAGGCCATTTGATATGAATCGTTTTATAGATATACAAATTCCATTTCCATTTCATAAATTCTTCACCATATAAAACATGTTTGATTTTTTTGGTTCACATGCATATGGATTATAATTATATGATAATTGTGGTCTTATCTATTCATATAACTAGTTGGATAATGTTTTATATGTCACGAGATATGGATGATGTGTATGTATATGTTCATATTCTTTTCTCTTCACAAGGTTATGTGTAGGGATGATCATGTCTTTATTCTATTAATAGGATTCTCATGGAGATAATAAATCTTCCATTTGTTCATAAGGGTATTTATGCATGTTATTGGATTTCTCATTGTTTAGAATTTGGTTAATGGATATGATCTCATATTGAAGTTTTTGTATGGATTTTTATGGACATGACTGCATATTTAATTATTAAAATAGTTGTAGCATCAATGTGGTCTTGTATTAATTTTTTATATATTTTGTGCATGATATTTATAAATTTATTCTTTTATTAAAATTCATTCCATGTGCATGATCACATTATTCTTTATTCAGAATTTTGTTCATGTACATGATAAAGTTTTCTATTTTTTCAAATGTTTCCATGTGCATCTGATTTCATTTTTTATTATTCAAATGTTTTAACATGAACGTGACTTTTTTTTCCATAAGATTTTTTGTAGGAGATATTGAAATTACATTTTTTTCAAAATATTATGATGTACTGTGATTATAAAACATTTCATTGTTTTTTAAGTATTTGTATGTTATTCTATATTCTTATGTTATATTTTTGGGATCATGATTATTATATATCATTTATAAAATCTTATTCCATGGATGCATAAGTTTTATCTTCGATTATACATCCTTCTATCATACCATGTGATCAACTATTATTATTCAATATAATTTTAATCAAATAATTTTCCATTAGTAAGGTTTTATCATTATCAAACACTCTAACTCCTTATAGCTTGACGGTAAATTATTAATCTACCCATAATTTGATCTCATCCATTTTTTATGTTTTCTATTATATAGGATATATATATATGAGTGAAACATATGATATTTCACTAATAAAATCTATTATTTTGTAATTATGGAGAAATGGAAATAATAGTGTTTTTATAAAAATAATATATAATGACACTAATCCTTTTGGATAAGGAATTGAGAGATTATTGTGATATTTATTGTTTAATTAATATGAAATATCCATAGTTTTATCTTTGAACCTCTGAGTTCACATTAAATGTTGACAATAGAGAAATTATTTGTAACATTGGCCTTAAGAGTGAGGTTTTAGGACTTCTCATAATGTTCCATCCTTCATCGTACAAAAAAATTAATTTTTTTTAAAAAATATGGCTCTCATGTTTATCTCACTCCTAATATAGCCATCTCATGTTTGTGATCATCCTAAAGTAATCAATATTTACTTCATATTTTTGAATCATATGATAAATTGAAAATAACTTCATCATCTATATGTCTATATAGTCCTTTCCTTTTCTAAAATAATATCCAACCTATTACTTATTTTCATTTCCACTTGGTTGATTCTCCCGAATTTTTTACTCTAACATATATTACATTCCATGTTGATTGAGAAATAATCAAATAATTCATATACTAGACCATGATTGTACATCTGTTATGTTTTTAATTTTTTAATAGTTATCTGAAAGACTTGTTTGAAAATGATGATTCCTTTATATCTATATTAAATTCTATTTTAAAATGAGTATAATGTTTCACATTACTTTAATAAGGATATTTATTAAATTTCCTTCAATTAAAATAATGTCCTCTTTTGTTTTAAATAACATATATTAGTGGGCCATGATTTATATTTCCTTATATAATGATTTTTCATTGATAGTATACTCACCACCTAGCTATTTAGGTAGCATATAATTCCAATCATGTCATATATGGCTCTTTAATGACTTAGATTACAATATCTTTCCTAGTCCATCATATGGATAAATTGAATAGTATTCCACTAGTATATGTTTGAGTGGATTCCAAGCTAATTGTAACCTAAATAGTATACACTGTATGTTAACCTTCCACTTAAGGTCAACCATAAATTATTCTCCTTATAAATGGAATATTAGGAAACCCTACTTTGGAAGATCCAACCCAATTTAATGATCAAGGCCTTAAAATGTCCTAGAACAACCATCCTAAACCGTTCATGCCCCCTAGGGTAGTTGGAAAAAAGTATCATGGTGTTCTATTATTCTTCGTGTACAAAAAACTTGTGTTGGGGAATCCAAACAAACCCTAGTAGTATATATATTAAAATATAATAAAATTATAAACATGGAACATCTACCTGCATGTTTTGTATGACTACCACATAAGTTATAGTATCACACCAATTTGAATAATAATATTCACAAAAATGTGGACAACATGAAATATATAATAATGTAGACATAACTCAAAAAATAGTTAGTAAGTATAAAAGGAACACTCAATATATTACAATTTCATTAATACTAAAAATTATTACATGGGGTAATGTAATATAACAATGATAATAATAAGGCCAAATAAAATGTAAGTTCATGTTGAACATTACATAAGATAAACTAAAATGACATTATTATAAAAGATCTAAAAAGAAATCCATAAGCACATATATCCGTGTGAGAAGTTAATGATATTATCTTACAACCATGAAAATACCCAACAAGGAAATTTTAGGACAGTAGGATCATCCAAAAAAATAATTTAATATACGATAGGAATGATCATAATATTTATACAATGATTCCTCCGCAATCACCATGGTTTTTTTAATAAAAATTTAAATCTATTACATTCGTGTTTTTAATAAAACAATGAAATAAAATTCTTATTTTGAGATAAAATTATGAATCATATCACTAGAATAGGAAATATAATTATCCATGATACCCGGGATACAGTTTATAACATAACTCATATTTTTAATCTGTTCATGAAATGGTGAAATTTGAGATAATGGGAAACATTTTTAAAACATTCTTTTTAAATACATATATTGATGAAAATAATGGAAATATCCCACACATTATTAGGTCTCTAAAATTTCATAGTGAAAATATAGGAGAGTTTCAGTTTTTGTTTTATAAGAAAAAACCATTTCAATTATATAAGTTAAACAAAAAAGAGTTTGTTAAAAACGAATACAACTATTCCCACTTAATTGTAAATTTTTTCTATGAAGAATTAGAAGTAGATTATTGGGTACATATAAACATCCATACAACTTGTTTTCCACAACATGAATAGAAATATCAATACTAATGAATAATATATAACAAACATAGTAATAAAAATAAGAAACTAACATGAAATAACAATAAATACATTATTAATTTAATATTAAAAAGAATAATATTCATAGGAATAGTTAGGATATCTGAAGACAATCTATGAACACCTGAAAATGAATTACATTTAATTAGAAATGGATGTGATTATATTACATAACAAAATTTTTTTTACAAATAAAGCATTATGAAGAGGAATAATACACCATGTTCTTCAAAATCTTAACTTGTGACCTCTATCTTGTTTATAATCATAAATTAAGGCATTAATCGTACCTATATTTCCCACCAATTGACACATAGAATGATTTAACACAAAATGAAGGTGATAAATAAGCATTTTATATTTAAAAATATTAATTACTAAAAACAATCATAACACACCATCACCACTAATCACCTTTTTTGGATGAATTGGCATTTTCAATAATAACACAAAATAATTATATTTTCCATGTAAGATAAATCAAAATATATTACATATTATAAATAGTAATTTAAGATTTTATATATCACACACTAATAGTCTTAGTTAAACATATTAAATTACCAAATTTAGAAGAAATATAATCAATGACACATAATAGTATTATAATATTAACATATTGATCAATATTCATATTTTAAATCCAACCATATATATTTTTAATTTAAAAAAAAATTAATTTAAATGAAACTCATTATGAAAATATAACATGAAATAAATATCAACCATTAATTATCCTTTGGAAATAATTAATAATATATGAGGTTGATTATATATAAACCATAACAATTTTTTTATGAAAATAAACACATTTTATTCATAGATAATATATATGTTCATTTATGAAAATGCATAGTGTTCCATAATTTTATGATAACTAGTTTAAAATTTTAAACCATGGGAAATACCCTTTATATAATATGAAATTTAAATATTGAAAAAACCTACATTAAAATATAATCATATGATTTATTAAAAATGATTATAAAATCATTCTGAACATTTATTTAAAAAAATTAAACACATGTGGCGTTAATTTTAAAATAAATTCATTGATAAAGTTATCATACTCCATATATTATAATAAATATAGTGTTATTTATCCATAATGGGAGTATATGTCTATGTATAATACCCTTTAAAACCCTAAGACATGAAACCCGAATATACATTTAAGCTTCAACAAGCTATAGGTCACCAAAACCAGCTTAGTGTATGAGGGATAGATGATAAGGGATATTTATAAGAGAGAAATATTTTAGATATGTTTATCATGAATATATATCACCAAAAACTGATAAACCTCCATAGGGATACAAATAGGTATAGAGGGATGGTATGAGACTTGGATGGATGTTCATATAACCTAAATGTGATGAAATATGTGAATAAAATGGAAAAAAAGTAACCATGCAAATTACCAGAATTTTACTTTTTAAAATCTTTTAATTTTACATGGTTTAACATCATAGTTTTGTAAAATAAGATAAAATTTATTGAACAAAATATCTAGGATTTCATGGATACCCTTCCCATGTATGAATAATTTATAATCTTACTCTTAACAATGAGTTAACAAATCATGTTTGATAGAATTGTAAAGTGAAACATAATATTAATAACAAGGTCTCAAGTAACCATGAATTAACTATATGATAACCATGTGGAACACTTTTATTGATAACTTCATTATTTTTTATTTAGAATTCCCCAGTTCTAGGAAAATTAATAATTAAATAAATTAACAAAGGAATGTGACATCATGGTGATACTTAAAATGATTCTTATGTGGAAGAAATTTTTTGATTGTAAATTTTAATGGATATTTATTCACAATATACTACATCACATTATTCAATTCCATTATAGGAATTCTTTTAATGATTTAGGTTTTGAACCCCAACTATTTCCCAAAAATTACCGTGTTCAGATAAAATTGATGTTTACCTCTCTAAAATTATAATATCTTGTTTTTTATAAAATTATTTATAATTAATATATATTTAAACATATCCAGATTCAATCCATGTTCAAGAAACATGAAAACTATTCTAGTAATGAATTATAATCACGTGAAATAAAAAATCCCCATATGATCAATCATGGAGTGATATGCATCCAACCTCCCCTATTCAAAATAGAGCATAGTCTCTAATATAAGTCACCATTCATGACCACTATCCCCATACACATGGTTTATTACTCAAGAGAGACTGCAATTTCATCCCAATTCTAGCACATGATATAAATAAACTATAGTTAACCATTAAATTGATGGTCAAAGTCCAATCAAGTAAAAATAAAAAGGAAAAGCTAAATAAATCAATTTTTATATCTATTACGTGACTCCTTATATGAATTTATGGTAATTTAAATAAATAATTAAAATAATTTTTAAATTAAATAATAAATACAAATTCAGAATATAATTTTTTTTCAATACAAATATTGGGAAAACTAAATAATTAAACAATTTTTTGAGTATTCACATGATACAAGCGTTAATGAAAAATTCCTATATTAATTATAAACACATTAAAATTAATACATATATAAACATGAACAATTTAATTTCATTATATATGAACATTTCATATTATAATTTACCTGGTATTAATAAAAAAATCCTTATCATTAGAAATATGTGAAATTTAACAACACTTTTATTATAAGAAAATGAATAATTTATAAATTATTAAAATATAAAAATAAAAAACTCATTTTTCAACTAATGTTACTAATACAAAAATTATATTTTCACATTAAAAATATAATTTTAATAAATATTGAAAATATTATATTTTACTTTATCTTAACAATGTAAATGAACTTTAAAACATGTTAAAATACAAAAAAAATGATAATTTTGATAGCCCATAATATTTAAAATGGACAATTTTGGAAGCCATTGATGATTATTTTTTAGAATTAACAAAAAAATTCATTAAAATTATATCAAAAATAGATTTCCATTATTATGTGGATTTCAAAGGGTATAACTCTAAAAATGGTATAATTAATTATTTTTATTCATATTCCATTTTAATCTTGGGCCCCTATCCATAGCTTTAACCATGGTAATTTTTTATGATAATTTGGACTATATCCATTTTAGGTTAGCAACCATTTACAAATTCCATTTTGGGGCATCTCAGCCATTTGGGAGAATCCCTTTTAGGTTAGTATCCAGTTTTTTAAAATTTATTTTCTAATTATACTATGTTATGGCAAGTCATTTTTGTGATTTCTACATTGATATAATGTATTTTAGACTATGAAAAACATAAAAAAGAATGATTAACAGTTTTTTAAGAAAAATATCTTGACTGGATATTTCCATTTATGTGGAACTATTGTATGATATTTTTTAAATATGATATTTAAAAAAAAATTCATGGTAATGATAAATAACGACTTGTAATGTTCATTTGGAAGGGATAATTTTGTCATTTCTGGAATTATCATTTTCTAGGTTTCTTCATAAATTCAAAAAATATATCCAAATATTGATATATTTTATATGATTATATTGAAGGGTTTTAGAATGATTAATATCATTAAAAAAACTAGGGAAGATTTCTCAAAAAACAAAAAATAATATGGGTATATCTATACATTTTTTTGGAATAATAAATCAAACAAAGAAATACATAGATTTTAAATTTATTGATATGACCTATCTATGAGTCTCTACATGAGAACGGTCTTGATCACATACATGTACCCAAATGATTCCTTCTTCTAATGTGTAAACTATAAAAAAATATCCAGAAACACAGGATGTACCCAACTCATTAACACCATTTTCTAAAAACTTATTCACAGTTTAAGTGTATGATAGATAATATTAATTTTATTTGAGTAGTTTTAATGAAATATCACATATAAATATTTTTTAGAGAATATAATTTAGTTGTGTAATCATCAGATAAAAAATATTGAGATGTTTCTCAGAACATTATTTAAAGTATAAACTCCATTAAACATTCATCTTAATTCATCACTATTTAATAAAATGTTTAAATGAATATATTTGGCATTAAAATTCCTTATACCCATCATAGAATCATGAATTCTTGTTTATTGTTGTTGTTGGAGTTGAATTAGATCATGTCCCACAGATAATCAAAGGGAATTCATATAAATTTAAAACAAATATTCATGATGACACTCACCGCATTTAGGTGTATATTATAATGTATACTTCGATCGATTATTACTTCTATCAAATATCCTGATGTCTGGATTGTATAACAATCTGTTCAAGAGCATGGTTTAATGTAATATGTTATTGTAAATGGTTTTTATGGTCACTTTATTATCTATTATACATTACTAATTATGTTAATATTTTACGTACTTATGTAAGTGTTTTTTAGGAGAGAAACATTGATTGAGTTACTGGTGGTTTTACAAGAATTAATCAAAACATTCTAATAAATTTATTGAGATATTGTGTTTTTACAATATATTTTTTATTTATATTGACACTAGATTTTCTTGTAGATAGCTGACTATATAGGAAAGTCATGAAAAGTATTTTTCTCCCCATAAAAGAACATTCATATATTTTTCGAGCTTTTAACATTCAATATTAGAAAATAGATATGGTACATAACCATGATACTGAAGGTGGATTGTGAAGGAGTTTGTTTAAATAGGTGATGTATCTTCATAACAACCATATTCATGTAATTAATAATGATAATTCTATTTTTTAGGATATTATAATTGTATATCGTATCCCATTTCAATACTATTCCCAGTATTACGGTGCATATATTGCATATTTATGTGTTATATTGAGTTTCTTATGTTTTAAATCCATTAAGGTGGTAAGTGTTTCAGGAAATTTTTTGAAATATTATTTCCCTTATAAATTCCTCCCATAACGTTGTGCATATACCTCAATGCTAGTTTCAACATTCAGGGCTACTGGAAGTGGACTATGGTAGTCCGCATAATGTTCTAACATGATGTGAAATTAATAATATATATATAAATAAGAGTTTTACAAGAAAATATGATTATGCCATACATCAACTGAGAAAATAATATAGTTAATATTTAAATAAAAATTTATTTTAAAATTTCTTTATAATTAATTGATTAAAATAAATCACTAAAAATCCTAATTAAAAAAAAGAGTTATTTTCTATGTTTTAAGTGTTTATTGATAAATGAATGAATTGATATTTAAATATTAATTTGAATTATATAATTATCATGTTAAAATTAAAATATAATAAATAAAAAAATTTATATGTTATAATTTATTAATAAAATATAATATCATATTATTTAAAATTGAATTTGGAAATATATTATTTTGATAGGAATTGTAAAATAATATTTTTGTTTTATATTAGGCATACTTTAATGATTTTTTCAAAATATTAGTTAAATTATATACTTATAATATTTTATGTTTATTAAAAGAAGTTCAGTCAACTCCAACATGGCCAAACATCCATAACTGAAATCCCATGTATCCTCAACATAAACCAATTTATCTGGGCCACAACATGGATGGTCTATATCCCACCACCACCAACACTACCAAGATAATTCCATACACATGATATGATATTATCTAGTGGATTCAACCGATATTTCGTACCTTTATCATTTAAATAAGACGAAAGAGATCACTAGAGTGTCATTATCCAGACATCACAGAAACAAACAACCATTTGTGAGATCACATTCCATCATTATTGGTAAGAATATCCAAATATTAGTGATATTAGCTCGTATGGAATACATAACATTCTAGATTGATTCAACCATTGAAAAAATATTAATATATTTCACCAATTTTTTATCACATCACATGCTACATATATTCCCAAGATATTATCGACTATGATCCCTAAAGAACCCTACATCAATTATAGAGTACTGCACTCAGGTTATGTTGTTCAGATTCATGACCTAAACCCCCCAATTATCAATCCACTATTTAGAATACAAGCTATATGTTTATATTGGAGTTATATATGTAAATGATTAAATAGAAAATGTTTAGATTCCATGTGTGAATTGGGAAAATTATGAAATGCCCATTTGAAGCTATACTAATTTGATGTGGTCTTAGATTGGTTGAGTTATGTCATGTTCAATTGATTTTCACAAATTTGGGGAATTAACCTAAACAATTCAAAATATGGATAGATGGGTACAGTATCATTCTTTTACAGTGTTTAGATGTCTTTAAAAGTAACTAGTATTTGGTGTTTGTACGGTTCCCATTTCAATATTGAGTATATTTATGGGATGTAATTGATATTAAATTATATGAGGAGTAATGATAGAGAAATAATCTATAATATTTTATTATTGCATACAATATTATAGATAACTCTAATGTCCTATATTTAAATTTATATATTATCATTATTTCAATTAATTAATACATAAATCTCTTTTATTATATACATTTATTCACCTGTTATTTAAAATCTAAAAAATTTAATGAAGTTATTGCAATAATAATATGGTGAGGGTTCTGAATAAGTTACAATAGAGATAACCTATGATACTTAATATGATATAACTTATGATAAAAACTATTTTATAGTTTTCAATAAAAATATCACTATCAATTTTACATAGTTTATTCGGATATAAGACATCCATTTCCTTTTTCTTAATGATTCTTATATATTTTTTATTAATTGAATTAAAAAAATAATAATAAAATGGGTTCAATTGATAATAATACACCTTTCAGTATAGATAGCGGTACATGAGTGTGTAATAGAATGATCAGGTGGGTCTAAAATGTAAATTTTTTAAGGGGATAATTTTTGGGAATCATTAAGGACAGTATTAAAGTGAATGATAGTGAATTATTGATACCTCTTTTTGATGAAATTGGAGTGTTCTTTGGGTAATCTATAGAATTGAATGATAATTCGAAATATGAAAATTTTTCTTCCAAATAATGAAAAGTTTACCCACACCACTTTCAATGATGAGTTTTTAGATTCCAAGGATTCACTTTACTCTATCTCACATAATTTTATATATTATATCCAAGTGGAATTCCATTTAAAATGATCTAGTGATGGATACAAATGAGAAAGATGCATCGTTTTCTATTAATTTTACTCACATACATTGAGTCATAGTGGGCCTCTGGTCCATTATAGACTTCGAGTGAGTAATGATTTTGGGACAACTCAAGGCCTTCGGGGCACCTCATGGCCATCATTCCACCTCAAGGCCTTCAGGCTACCTCAAGGCCATTAGGCTGCCTCATGGACTTTGGACCACATGAAATTGTGCTTAAATGATCAGACAAACTCTACATGAAGCAGACTCTAGATTGGGATTCAGAGCATACACATTCACTAGAGTAGAAGCTAAGAGGATTTTTCAGAAAGAGGGGTATGGATTTTCCATCATGACCATCCTATACTTGTATGGGATGCCTATCCAAATAGCCATTCATAGGTGCAGAGCTAATATCACGATGAAGAAGCTAGGAGGATGAGTTCCAAGTACGGTATGTATATTTCCTATACCTATTGGTCATGTAATCACTGAGCCTACGAGCCTTGTAAGGGTTCCCCCTCATCCCTTGAAATGGGGTTATAAAATATCAATAAATAGAAAGTCTTCACTCCATTCGTGCATATATTTCATTTCCAAACAAACTAACTGATTTTTAGTGGTAATATGGAAATCTATATTGAAATTGTTAAATTTGATAGAGATAGTTTTTATTGTAAATAATTTCAATATTATTTTTAACACTCAAATTTAAATATATTTACCATGATTTTTTAGGAGACAAATGAACAACATTTTAATGATTAGTGGAGTTATAAAAGGATACCATAGGAGAAAATATTGTGGATTTGAGGTGTAAATATTTCTTGAACTTTTTGAATAATATTTCATTGTGGTGTTTCATATAGATAACTAATCAAGATATGAAAATACTATGTTGGAAAATTCATATTTGGTCTCATATTGTTTTAATAATATTCAATCTACACAGTTCACCAATAACCATACTGATGATACATTATGTTCAAAAACTATAGGGGTAGGCCAGGGAAGAGTTTGATGATGTATATTATATGGAATAAGTTGTAAAATTTGAAGGTATAATGATGGAAAATGAGTGGGTAACTGAGAAATAAGAGGAGGATGGAATTTAACTAAAACTAAATGGGGAACAAAATTCCAAAAAAACACTTTTGAAATTCAACTCTGAGGAGAAAATTGAATATAAATCATGAGTTTTCCATGTTTTTTGTCAAAAATTTACGTGGTTACTTAAGTAATCATTCCACCCCTACTAAAAATAAATATTACTACAAAATATAGAGTTGAGGCATATGGAATTTCACAAGGGGGCCTAAACCTTAAGAAGGAATTTTTGGGTTCTTCGAAAAAGGTAACTTATAGTGGTCCTTAACAAATAATCCCACCATTCCATTTGATTGGGTATAATCCCCAAATAGATTATTTGATAATAGTAAAACTACATCACCTTTGGGGGATGTCACCCAGGTTCTTTCTTCTCTTATCCTTACTTTTCATATATTTTATGTTTTGAAGTTTCATTTTCAATTAAATGGTAATTGGTTTGATTTTCAATTACAAAAATAAGGATGAAATAAAATTATAGTAACTAAATTTAGATCAAATATGACAACTAAATGTGGAAATTAAACCATATTAATGGTTTTTTGATGAATGGAAAAATTATAACCTGGTTAACTATTCCTATTTCACACACGTTTCTACAAGGAAATTATAATTGGAAATTATAGAATATCTACTAAATTTCATTGATGATAATATGAAAATTGATGGTGGGGGAGATTAAACTATTAGATTATTTTTCTCTTTCCATTCTTGAGAGTTTTTTTGTGTATTTCCATTAATTTTTTTAAATTAAAACACAAAAAAATCATTATTTTGAAAATTCATTAGTTGATGTTATTTTTTACTTAGTTTTCCAAATAAAATATTACTAAATTTATAACATCAATGAATTTTTTCACTGTTAGTAGATATTTTAGAGTATGATATTTTTATTTAAACCTGATTGAATATTTTATTTGTAAGATGTTTTTTCTTTGGATTTTATTTTCAATAATTTTCATTATCTTCATCCAATATTTCTAATTGAACTCCCCCTAGTGGTTTGGAAAAATTCTCTTTTCAATATTCTGACATTTATAAACTAATTTGACTTCATTTTCTTAATATCCTAACAAGTTTAATAAATACTTTGATCATGTTTGAGAAGTCTAAGATATATTTAAACGTTTCAAAATATTTAATGTTAATTATATATTTTAATCAAGACTAAGGAATTAATTTAGTTTTCCCCTCATAAAAAATAATACCTACCTTATCCATATACCCATTTTAATCAAATAGAATACAAATAATGACCTTATTTGTTTGAAAATTATATATTCCAAATTTAGGGTACCTAAATTCACTCGAAAAATAATATTTATTCATTATATCAAGTTTATATGTTAAGGTAGGTAGTAGCAGGCATATTTATTTGGGAAGAATTAATTTATAATTGGTAGTGGGAGATGTTGCATCATATTTATGGTGAATTTAAAAGTGGAAAATGTGAATGATTCAATATCATTATTTATACTTCACTTATATATTCTTCAAGAAAATGGAAATAATTTAAATAAAAAAATATGGATAATGGGTTTTAATTATTCATATTTCTTGCATGTATGGATCGATGTCGTATTAGAAAAAATGTGGTTGAATTCAAAATTCATTCGTTATACTCATTTTTCAAACCATTATCATTAAAAATATATAAAAAATTTACAATAAAAATGGAAATAGGTGTCAAGGTATTGATTATATCTCATCTTATAAGCCAAGGCGGGAAAGTCTCCCTTCAACATGCCTAATATCTATATTGATTATTTCTTTTCAATTAAATTTCCACCTTAATTAACATATCCTACTTATTCTTGGTGTTTTATATAGCAATTTTTGCATGGTTTTAATTTCACTTCCATGTGTGGTTTGGAATCATTATTTATATATAATTTGATGATATACTCATTTGGAGTCATTTTATAGTGATTAATTTATGTTGCATTCAAGAAACCTTCACTAATTTGGGGAATGAACCTAATCGACTCAAAATAAAGAGAGATGGATTTAGTTTCATTTACTTTGATTATATTCATATATTTATAATTGAATAACACAAGGTGTATGGATGATGAGGATTTTGGTTTGGGGCCTCTTTATGGGAGGGAATTAATATTAAATAATCATTGAATCAATTATATAGTTTTCATTGGTACTCATTCATTATTCATTACAACATCCATGTAAAATCTTGTTTTTTATTTGTGTTTGTAAATATATTCAATGTCATTATTAAGACATTTAGAAAAAAAATATTTCTAATTTACACATTTTTCAATAATAAATAAAAATACTAAAAAAATATATAATTCTAAACAATTAAAGATATTTTTTTGTTTCTAATTGGGTTCTTATGAGATATCATTGGTTATTCTTTTTTTATTCCATGGGATTAAAATTTTGGACTAGATTTCCTATGAAAACCCATATTTAGTTTATATAAAAAATTCATTATTTATATAAATAATCCTTATATAGAGAGTGGATGACACTAAGGACATATATTAATAGGTAAATAGATATAATTTCACATAAAATATATTTATAAAGTAAAAATTAATTAGGTTTAAATAATACTAAAAACCTTTAAAAGAAGATAAAAAATAACCATTGATGATTTAATTTTATAAAATAATTTTCATTAAGTTAATGTAGTCATAGAAATGAATGAGATTATTATGAAAAAGAGTTTATAGAGATTATGTATATAAATCTAAACTATTATAAGAAAAAATAAAATTGATTATGAGCTATCAAAATATTGTAACATTCAAAATGAAAAAAATTCAAGGAATATGAACCCTTATGTCGATGTAGGAATACTATATAAAAATAAAGATAAAATATTAATAGAATTTTTTTTACTGAATAAAGAAATGTAAAATTAATAGTTTAATAAAACTTATCTTTATTAAACACTTTTACATGATTTATTACATAAACATGCACTTAAGAAAACTCTAAGTGTAGATATGTATAGTGTGTTGAGAAATTAGAAACATGAAATAAAAACTTATAACATAAAACCCAATATCTTGACTGAAAAATTATTTTACATGACAATATTTGTTCGTACATACGTTGCATGGGATAACCTGAGGACATTCATAAGAAAATGGTGAGTAATAATTTCTGGTATGGGATTAAACACGTAATAACATGAATAATAAAATACTAGTATAGAAATAGTCATATCAATGGATAATTAGAGAAAAATGAACATGAAGGAATGATATAGCATTATTATCATAACATTGATATGTGGCTACAACATTTCACATGATACAAGCATGAGCCAAGGCTCATTGCACGTGGAGTTTGACTAAACCCTCATTGAACATGAATAAAAATTATTAAAACCTAATTTCAATTATATTAGCATGAGTAAACCCAAATTTCACATGACATTTCATGATACTAATCTTTAAAGAATGCATTGGATTTCTATCTGGGAACAACCATTATAATCATTTCATTTCATGCATAAGTGTGTCACATGGATCATACTACATGAATACATTAAACATCATAATTTATTACATGAATAATATATGTGTCTTAAAATAATGTAATTCCTCAATCAACACGTTTATGTGAATAATGGTGAATACCCCTAATAGAGAAATGGGTTTGTTATTCACTTACATGATAATTTTGCATGGGAAATTTTGGTGTAACTTCGAGAGCATAACAGCATCAAATTGAATTTGTAAAATGGGTTTATGGGAGAGAAAGAGGTCTCTCATAATTTATAAATTAAATGGAGAGTAAGTGGTTCATGTAACATAATATTCCAACATATTTAATGTAATTTTGATACATAATATAAAACAATATCATGAAAGTAAATGAGAATAGAGAAATTCCTTATAGAATTTCCAGATAGTAAAAGGTGTACATAGGAAGCATTAATCATAGATAAATTGATATATAATCATTAAAATATAAGTAGTGTAGTATAAGAGAGGTTATAAATCATACCGAATCATTTGAAATTGAAAATAAAATGGTATAAAAACATAACGAAATTTGGACAAACATGAGAAAGAAAGAAATCCCAAACATGGAAGTGTGATCCCAAAGGCTTGTCAGAGTCTTGAGAGAGGCTTCTAGGGATCTTGGGAAGTCCGGGGAGGATTCTAAAGAAAGTACCATAGATTTTGGTCGAGATCCAAAGGTTTTTAGTGATGATTAATGGGGAATTGAGTGGGTTTATATTGGAAAGAAGAAGAAATTCTTTATTATTTAGTTTTTGGAAACCAAAGAATAAACTAATAAAAACCACAATCAATCCCATAAGTTTTTCCCCGGGGGTTTCCCAAAGTGGAGTGGAAAACATTATTTTATATGTCCTATTTCAGAACTTATTAAAAAATTAGGCTTTCTTATGTGGAGGCGAGTCCTACTCTAATTGAAATAATTTTAAATTTTAAAAGGTTTTATAATTTATTGAGGGTCCCCTAAGTCTTTGTAATATACTACAAGAAAAACTAAAATAATATCATTTTGAAGATAAAAAATATATTGTACGAACAACCCATTTATAGTATTTTATTACTTTACTATTGGGTCGTTATGATGTCATGAAACACATTATATATTTCAATGATATTTAATGTTTAACCAAACATTCCACACTCCTATAAAAATATAAAAAATTAACCATTGGATAATTTCTATGTCCTGATTCCAAAAAAAATATGCATTTTATCTAAATAATTTTCTAAATGTGGGAAATTTTAATTTTAAAATAAAAACCAAATTTTATCGAAAATTCATAGGTTTTGAAAATGGAAGCATTCGTACCTCAATAAAAATTATAATTGCATTCATAAAAATTATATGTTCGTTTATATTTAAAAAAAAATTTAGTAATAATATTTTATTAAAATATGATTGAATTTAAAAATTAATCAATACATTAAAATAGATTTCATAATTGAATAATAACTAAAAATATTATTTGTGCATTGAAAACCATTTATATTGTGACAATAATAAAATGAATCTATATTATTTATTCTATACAAAAATAATGCTCAAAATAAAAGTTCTAGGATCTTGTTACATAAACCATTATAGTTATATTATATGACCTAAGGGTAAGGTTTGTGATTGTGACATACACTTGGGGTGGCTTAAATAACATCAATGCAATGGTAATCTCTATCAAATTTCACTTCTCCTGTAGGTAGTTCTTGTAAGGAACCCAAACTTGATGTACATGGACATTACAATAATTTTGTGGAATACTTAATACATAACAAAAACAGACACCAAAGGATCATAATAGTTTAGTGTATTTGGAAACATGGAACATAATCTTCTAATAATGGTGAAAGATCTTTAACATCTCTAATTAAGATCTTCCCTTTTTATCTTACCTAAAACCTTTCTTTATTTCCTGGGGAAAAGAAAATATATAAAGGTTGAGCTCAAATGGTCAGTATGGGTAATCATGGAGAATATAAAACAATCCATACACATTTGAACATAAAGACATGAACATAATGTTTAAAAATCAAAATCTTGATAAATGACATAAAACATGGTAGTAAGTAAGGCATAGATCAAAATGGAACATCAATCATGATAAAATATCTAGGAAATAAAACTTGTAATTGTGTAAAAATATTAATCACATGATATTATTTCCATAGTATCGAATGCATTGCTTCCACGACCATCTTAGTGGAAAAAGTCTCTTACTGAACCAAGTTCAATCCTCATTCCAGTCTTGTATCACTGAACCAGATTAACTTTCCATTCTAGCCATGTCTATCTCATTATATTTAATTCTATACCTAATGCATTGGAGGTAGATATAGGTCCCACACATCTCATAATGAAATCATTCTTACGTGTGCCATAACATAAACATTAATAATTTATCATAACCCAAAGAATAAAATGGTTTTCATTAACATCATCCCATCATAAAATAATCCATATAAAACAAATGGATATCATTTCATCAAAAGATAATTGAAACCATGTAAATCATAGAGACATTATAATTGAAACATACAAATTAAATAATGTCATCTTGGATGGAAAATGGTTTTGATAAAACACTTGAAATGAATTCTTGAGGAAAATATCTTTTCTTCTTCAAAAATAATTTCATTTCACAAAATTAATTGAAATTTTAAATGAAAAGTATTTTTTTTGAGAATAGTCATGAAATCTTGTAGAGGAAGCTTCATGAAAATTAGGCATTATGAAACTGTAAAATTCGGTTCATGACGTATAAGTTATTAAAACATTATTCTCGTACTTTTTCCGGAATAGTCAAAAAGTACCTCATTTGGTAAAAAAAGAAACATTCCTTACATACCATGTAGTAAAATTAAAAAATGGGTAAAAAGGAATTTAAATATACATGAAACCATTTTTATAAAATAGGTACATGGATGATAAATATAACCCCAGTAAATACTTACGAATAAACAATCTTGGATAAAAACTTGATTGGAAAAGTTATCCCTTACAATGATCTTTTTGTAAAAAAAATAGACCACTTATGTGTATTAACTATAAGGTCACATAAATAATTTATAAATACATGATAATATATAAAAATTAATTTCTCACATAATCGAAGAACGACATAAACAAGAAAGAGAAGACCAACCCAAAGAACAGAAATTGGGTTAAGAAGTTCCCTAACCTCGTGTCCGACTTGACTCGATTGTTCTTTAATCTTTTTAATAATAAACCAAAGTTAATTTATACTTTATTAAGAACATTTTTCAAGTTTATTATTCATTTCATATAACTTATTACCATGTTATAAACATTATGTAACCATTTAAGTTAATAACATTCGTTTTGTCGATATTTGGTACTTGAGTCAAAATTGGACTTCTTATAATTAAATGTTTTTCATGTGGTCAAAGGTTAATTATATCCAGAATTATGTACATGATTTTTATATCATATATATCATATATATCCAGAATATACATGTATTTATAATATTACTAACATATGTAGGTAAGACATGAAATGCACCGTTCATGGAGACGGTAAGTCGTACGTACGCATGAATGCTAATTTCTTTTCAATTTATTATTTTAATGGAATTAAAACATAATAATACACATGTATATAATAAATCAAGTATAATATCATATATAATATCATTAACTCTATCCTTTATAATCCCATATAAGGCAATAACGAATCGCGTCACTTTGAGGGGGCGGTAGTCCGCACTTCCTCAAATGAGATTATCATATTTACCCACTATAGAAACCATAAAGACTTGATATAATTAGAATTAAATAAGAATAAGGAAATCATAAACATAATACATATCTTATATAAAAACATTTATATCATAATGTCCACCATGAGAGGCGGTAGGATAAAATCGAACAATCATCATTTCGTGAGGCGTTAGTTTTCCATCCACAGAAACATTATATTCTTCATCCATTCGATGGAGGTGTGTGAAAGTGTAGTTTGAATACTTTTCATAAAAATATCCTAGTATACATTGGATACTAGTGTTGTTACAAAATAAAGAATTAAAAATAGTTTTGGGGTTGGAGAAGTAGAATAAAAGAAAACAATTTAAGAGAAACAGTTACCTTTAATTTGGGTAACTTTCTTTGGTATGAACCAAAAGGACTCCTTGAAGATCCATATACCTGAGGTAAGGGTTCTATGGGGAGGAAAGGAATTTTGAGAGCTTAATTTGGTAGAGGATTGATGTGCCAAATGGCTTGAGAGGTGTGAAGAATTGGATAGAAATGGTCTCCTTTTATAAGGGGGATGAGAGGCTCTTTTGGAATGTGTGAAAATATTTTTTTATTATAAACATAACATCTATTTAAAAAGGTTCAAAAATCATTAAAGATGAAGATAATATGACTAATGGTCGAAATAAATTCAGCCGATCATAATTGGACATGGTTTGGATAATATTTTTATAATTATAATCTTGTTAATTTAAATCATTTATTAATGCGGTAAATACTGCATATTTATTGTGTAATGAATAATTTAATATATTGGACGTCTAAAAATTATAAAACAATTACCCTCATGTAGGAAATATTTTTATCTTTTAAATGAATATTTATAGTTGAAAAGACAATTTATATAACCCCTTATAAAAATTAATTACTAAAAGATTTTTTTTAATGTCAATTTTTTCTATACATTAAATTAATTAATTAAAATTGTCATTATCAATACCAAGTTGCTCAATGGGGTCCCAAAATCGACCAAAGGATGCCTAAGGTCGGCCACTACTCATCCAATATGTTTAGGACAATTGTTAAGGTAATTATTAATTATTATAATATTTTTTTAACCTTGAATTACCCTATTTAACATTAACCACAGTAAATAAAAGTCAAAAGTTACTATTCACCACAAATTATTTTCAACTTATTAAACCAAATTTTACTTCATAATAACAACCATGTATGTCGGATTTTTAAAATTCAATTCAAAAAAGTGGTAAAATTTCATTTAAATAAAAGAGTCGGTTTTTTGTAAGTACCACTAAGTGGTTTCACTCTTCATGAAAAATTGATGTTTTTCAGAAAAATACCAAATATTCAGCCGAAGCTGTATTTGATATTCCATATTCAAAAAATATGTATATTTTTCCAAAGTTAAAACATATATGTGGCATTAATTAATTTTAAAATTAATTACCGTTATCAAAACAAATAGCGTGTTTTTAAGAAACAATAACTATCTAAAAATCGACACTTGTTTATGTCCAAATTCAAAGTGAAATAAATGCCAATGACGAACATTGGATTAAATGGTAAAAATATATTGTAATCACACTTTACAACCAATTAAAAATACAATCTAACCATATAAATTATTACGATGAAAAAATTTGTTTTAAATTAAAATACAGCAGGTTTTGACTATTCATTAAAAGATGAAAGTTTTCAGAATAATATGTCAAAAACTAGATTTAAAGTGGTTGCGCCATTAAAAGGCGGAAAAACTGAATTTTTTTTAAAATACTTATTTTACTTGAAAAATTTATTTTGTTCTCACAAGATGTTCTAGAAAATGTGTAAGATGAAATAATAATGTTATAACATTCAAAATGTAGTTAATACTATTCATAACGGCTACTTCATAATAATATTATAAACATATATCGTTGTTTAGTGAAACCCGGTATTGCGTACAAGACTTGATATCGAGGAAGGTCGTGATTGTGTGTAATACAAGTCAATTCAGTGATCTGTGTAGTGGAAGACTCCATTGTTGTTGCATATAATTGAATCCAACCATATTTCATTTATATATTGTATATATATATACACTCAATGTTGTGTAGAATAACTTCTATCAAACGACCATGAAATTATGTGTAACACAATCCCAGAATAGCGTTGCATATACTGCAAGCTAATACGGTGTTGCGTATAGTTCAAGATAATCTTGGTGTAGCATACAACAGAAGATATGCAAGAAATTAAAAAGATTATATCTCGTAAAATATCGGGGTGTTACATTTTACCACCTTAAAATGAATTTCACCCTAAAAACTCATCAGGATTATGAATGGTTTATTACATGAGATTTTCATTCATAGAAACCCACATCGTAAAAATGAATACTAAAACTTAATTTTATAAACTATTGTATGAAACGTAACGGTAACCCTAATTAACCAATCACTAGGTTTCCACATAAGAAAACATAGGTGAAAATATGTATATGGAAGAGAAATATAACCATCAACTTCTGATGAAAAGCTGTAAAGGAAATGGCTATAAAAAATCCAACAATAACAAAGCCATAAATTTGTGATGATCTAAGGTACCAATAAATTCATCAGATATGAGAGAACTATGACAACATTTTTGGTTTTCAAGATCATTTCCCTAATGTCGATGATTTTTTTTAATTATATGAAATTCTTACTTGATTTTAGTAAAATACCACTATTGTTTGTCCCTTGAACAATTTCAACTTCATTTCATAAATAAATGATGTTGAATTTGTCTTCTGTGATGTGTAAACGGATCATGCGATAGAATGTTAGTTCATTCCATTTGTCTCAAATAAAAGGTTAGAAAAAGTTATCAAATATACATAAGTCCATATATAGTGAGATTAATCGTATATGGTGCCTAAAATTGACTTATAATTCATATATCATACCACTTAATAAATTAAAACTAATTTATACTAACCAGGGACTTCATGTAGGCCACTGGTAGGTGATAAAGGCTTGTCACACTTCGGTTGTGGGTTCGATTCCCACAGCCTTGTCCTACGCGATGGGCTGTTGCCTGTCACGCTGGTTGTACTTTTTCTAAAACTACATTATAATAATATTCCATCAATAATATCAAAAAAAATTCTATACTTAAACAATACTAACTTATGTCCAACATAATCCTTTCTAATCTTTAGGCTTATCTAAAATACCTCTATCCAAACTCATAGTATAATGAAAACAATTATTAGAAATGTCATATACCAAGCATGTGAATACCATAATTTATCATACGATATATCTTTTTGGTCACATTCAGAACATCTGAATACCATAATATTGTACTCTCTTTAAAAATGAATACCCATTGAACCTTAATGAAAACATGAATGCTGTCAAAAATTAACTCTTCCCACATACCAAAATCCCTCAATTTCTATATACTCAAACCATGATATCACTTTTCCCTTATATCTGTCATGAGCTCATGATTACTATTAAACATTTCATTTTCTCTTTATCTCTTCATTATATGCATATCATCTGCTTTCCAAAATCACTTTTCATGGTTACCAGTTCCTTATTCTTATGGAAAACCCCAATGGAACAATACATAGATATTTCAATATACCATAAAAGTATCTCAACAACATTATTCATTAATTACAAAACATAAACCATTCAATCCATCTACTTTAATGATTGGCATGGAATAGGCCCTTCGCAGATTTTGAAGTAACCTCTTAGGTTAGGGCATGGAGTTGGGTAATGCCCATGTTTTCCAGAGATAAGACATTGAACTCCATAATAGTCTGTCACTATATGACCCTTTTCCCCACATTGATAACATCTTCCCCACCATTTTAGGTATTCCACAAGGTTATTATTCCATTCTTTTGAAATCTCAATCTTCGGTTCACTATGCTCCTCACCATGCGAACACAAATAAAAGTTCATCTTCTTCTTATTTGATGGATTATAAATACCATTAAAGTTCACCATATTAGTCATATATCACTATGACTGATTCGAAATAATCATAATATCATTCTCTCTAGGAATTATGAAAATTATCTTCTCATAGTCACCAATTTTTCCATCATATTCAATGTTAACCCAATTCCTTCTTGTTCCCTCCATTAACTAAAACTAGAAACCATTGGGTAATAAATAGTTAAAATAATGAGGAGCCACCTAATCATAAAAAGTCACTTATAGGGTGTATAACTTATGACACCTTCAATAACCTATGGTATATTAGGTTCACCCTATGTTATTCAAGATCGTCAAAATAATTCTAGGATTATAACAAATAGTTATACTAATCATTAGGGACATCCCTAGACATACCTTAGAAATATCTCTAGGGATCTCACTAATGTTTTCGTATCCTATTATTCAAAGTTTAACAAAATCATTCCTCTGATACCAACTATAAGGACCCCAAAATTGAATTACATGGACATTACATTACTTTTGCAGAATACTTAATACATAAAAAAACAGATACCAAAGGATCGTAATAGATTAGTGTCTTTGGAAACTCAGAACATTATCTTCTAATCATGGTGAAAGATCTTCAACATCTCCCATAAAGATCTCCCATTTTTTTCTTACCTAAAGACTTTCTTTATATCATGGGGAAAAGAAAACATATAAAGGTTGAGCTCAAATGCTACGTATGAGTAATCCTATAGAAAATAAAACCAACAATACACATTTGAACATAAAAACATGAACAAAACGTTTAAACATCAAAATCATGATCAATGGAATAAAACATGGCTTTACGTAAGGAATAGATCATAATGGAACCTAAATCATGATAAAATAGCTTGGAAATAAAACTTGTAATTGTGGAAAAACAATAATCTCATGATACGATTTCCACAGTAGATAAGGAATTTCTTCAAAGACCATCTTAGTGGACAAAGTCCCTTACTGAACCGAGTTCACTCCTCGTTCCAGTCCTGTATCATTGAACCAGATTAACTTTCCGTTCTCTACAGGTCTATCTAATGAGATATAAATATTTACCCAATGCATTGGAGGGAGATATAGGTCCCACCAATCTCATAATTAAATCATTCTTACGTGTTCCACAACATAAACATTATTCATTCATCATAACCCAAAGAGTAAAATGGGTTTCATAAACATCATCCCATCATAACATAATCCATATATAACAAATGGATATAATTTCTTCATAATAAAAGTTAAACCATTTAAATAATAGAGACATTATAATTGAAACAAACACATGAAATAATGTCATCTTGTATGGAAAATGGTTTTGATAAAACACTTGTAATGAATTCTTGAGGAAAATATCATTTCTTCTTCAAAATAATTTTCATTTCACAAAATTACATGAAATTTGAAATGAAATGTATTTTGTTGAAAATATTCATGCAATATTGTAGAGGAATCTTCATAAAAATTAGGCTTTATGAAACCTTAAAAATCCATTCATGCCGTATATGTTAAAAAACATTATTCTAGTACGTTTTCCAGAAAAGTCAAAACGTAACTCCTACGGTAAAAAAATAAAGATTCCTTAAATACCATGTAGTCATTGTAAAAATGGGTAAAAAGGAAATTAAAAATATGTGAAACCATTTTTAGAAAATAGGGACGTGGATGAAAAATATAACCCATGTAAATACTTACGAATAAACAATCTTGGATAAAAACTAGATTGGAAATGTTATCCATTACAAAGATATTTTTGTAAATAAATTATATAACTTATGTGTATTCACTATAAGGTCACATAAATAAAGTATAAATACATGATAAAATATAAAAATTATTTTCTCACATAATCATAGAATGACATAAACAAGAATGAGAATATCGACCCAAAGAACGGAAATTGGGTTAAGAAGTTCCCTTACCTCGTGTCCGAATTGACTCGATTGTTCTTTAATCTCCTGAATAATAAACCAAAGTTAATTTATACTTTCTTAAGATCCTTTTTAATTTTTATTATTCCTTTTATATCACTTATTAACTTCTTATAAACATTATGTAACCATTTAAGTTAATAACGTTCGTTTTGTCGATATTTGGTACTTGAGTAAAAAATGGAATTCTTGTAATTACATTTTGTTCATGCGGTCAAAGGTTCGTTATATCCAGAATGATATTCATAATTAATATATCATATATATCATATATATCAAGAATATACATGTATTTATAATAGTACATAACATATGGAGGTATGATATGAAATGCACCGTTCATGGAGACGGTAAGTCGTACGTACTCATGAATGCTACTTTCATTTCTATTTATTATTTTAATGTAATTAAAACCTAATGATACATAGTTATATTATAATTCCAGTATAATATCATATAAAATATCATTAAATCCTTCCTTTATACATCCTACCTAAGGCATTATCAAATCCCATCACTTTGAGGGTGCGGTAGTCCGCACTTCCTCAAATGAGATTATCTTATTTACCCACTATGGAAACCATAAAGGCTTGATATAATTGGGAACTAAAGAAGCATAAGGAAATAATAAACATAATATATATCATATATAAATATAGTTCCATCATAATGTCCACCATGAGAGGTGGTAGGATAATATCGAACAAACATCATTTCGTGAGGCATTAGTTTTCCATCCACAAAACCATTATGTTATTCATCCATTAGATGGAGATGTGTGTAAGTGTAGTTAGAATCCATCTCATAAAAAATCCTAGTATATTGAGGATAATGGTGTTGTTAAAAAAGAAAGGATTAAATAGATTTAATGGGTTGGATAAGTAGAATAAAACAAAACAATTTAAGAAAAACTATTACCCTTAATTTGGATAACTTACTTTAGTTTGAACCAAAAGAACTCCTTGAAGTTCCTTCTTCCAAAGCTAAGGCTTCATGGGTGAGTATAGGGATGTATGTTCCTTAATTGGGCAGACATTGGAAGAGAAATATGTCTTGAGATATGTGATTATTTGGATTGAAATGGTCTTCTTTTATAAGGGGGGGGATGGGCTCTTTTGGAAGGTCTAAAAATATTATTTTATTATAAACATATCTTTGGTTTCAAAAGGTCCAAAAATCATTAAATATGAAGGTAAGATGACTCATGGTCGAAATAAAATCATCCAATCAGAAATGGACATGTTTTGGATAATATTTTAATCATTATAATCTTATTTATTTTAATAATTTATTAATGTGGTAAATACTGTATCATTATTCTATCACGACTAATTTAATTTATATGATGTCTAAAAATTAAAAACAAAATACCATAATGAAGGAAATCGATTTGGATTTACAATTAATATTTATAGTCGAAATGATAATTTATATAACCCCTTATAAAAATTAATTACTAAAATATTTTTGTTAATGTCAATTTTGTCATTACATTAAATTAATTAATCCAAGTTGTCATTATCACTACCAAGTGGCTCAATGGGGTCCCAAAATCGAATCAAGGATTCCCATGGTCATACACTACGCATCCAATAAGTTTAGGACAAGTTTTAAGGTAATTTTTAATTATTATAATATTCTTTTAACCTTGAGTTACCCTATTTACCTTTAACCATAGTAAATAAAAGAAAAAATTTACTATTCAACCTAAATTATTTTCATCTTATTGAATCACATTTTACATCTCGATAACAACCATATATGTCTCATTTTTAAAATTCACTTCACAGAAGTGGTAAAATTTCATTTAATTGAAAGAGTCAGTTTTTTTAACTACCACTAAGTGGTATAACTATTCATCAAAAATTCATGTTTTTCAAAAACAAAAAACAAAAAATCAGCCTAAGATATATTTGATATTCCGAAATAAAAAATGATATATATTTTTACAAATTCTAAACATAGAATTGGGATTAATTAATTTTGAAATTAATTCCTGTTATCCAAACTAACAGCGTGTTTTTATGAAATAATAACTATCAAAAAAATCCACACTTGTTTATGTCCAAATTAAAAGTGAAATTAATTCCAATGACCAAAATTAGATTAAATGGTAAAAATATATTCTAATTACACTTTAAATCCAATTAAAACTATAATCTAACCATATAAATTATTGTGATTAAAAAATTTGTTTTTAATTAAAATATATCGTGTTATTACTATTCATTAAAATATAAAAATAATCAGAATAATATGAAAAATTTATCCAAAGTAAATTTTTATATCCTTATTCCAAAGAATAATATTATTTTCTCAAATTTAACTAATAAACATGTCAAAAAATAGATTTAAATTGGGTGTGCCATCAAAAGGCGTCGAGCCTGCATTTTTGAAAAAATACTTATTTTACTCCAAAAATTAATTTTTTTCTCACATGATTTTCTAGAAAATGATTAAGATGAAATTATAATGTTATAAAATTGAAAATGTAGTTAATACTATTCATAACAGCTACTTCATTATATTATTATAACCATATATCATTGTTTAGTGAAACACAGGATTGCGTACAACACACTCTATCGAGGAAGGTCACGATTGCGTGTAATGCAAGGCATGTCAGGGTTCCGTGTTGTGAAAGACTCCTATTTTGTTGAGTATAATAGAATTCAACCATATTTCATTTATACATTGAATATATATATATATATACAGTCAATTTTGCATATAATAACTACTATCAAACCAACTTGAAATTGTGTGCAACATAATATATGAATAGTGTTTCGTATACTGAAAGCTAATACGGTGTTGTGTATAGTGCAATATAATATTTGTGTAGTGTAAAATTGAAGATATGAAAGAAATTAAAAATATTATATCTCATTAAATATCGGGGTGTTATAGTTTTGTTCACGATTAACGTGTGGATGCTCAGCTTGGTCCTGGTCAAGAGGGAAGCTCAGTTGAGCCACCTCCATTATGAGCTCTAACAAATATACTTCGTATGGACCAATTTTACAGGATATGGTCATCACATAAATTGTATAAGTAAATTTTATTTTTTGAAACCGTGTATTTATACTAATCATGTGATCACAATTCAACTACTATATTAGTAGTGGTAAAAATTATAAACCGTATTTTAAAATCCAAAAATATAAAATCACTAAAGTTCATATATTTTATATAAAAATTTTATAGAATAGTTAATTTTTATAGATCAAGGGAAATTTTCACTAGTATAAGTTTCGTTTGTTACCATATCCCCCCATAAGAAATTTCTCCCTCGAAATTTCTTTTTCTCGTATTAAAACTAATGAAGCTAACTTTGCTTAATTTCTTACTTCAATTGCCATTTTTCTTTTTCAAACTTGTGGTTTTTCCACAACACCTTGACGAGGGGAATTTCCTTATTTCATATAAATTTTTCCCTATGATCTAATATCTTCACCATATTCTCTTCATTGGAGAGGCTATTCTGCAATGGTACCACATCTTAATTGATTATGTGCGAGGATAATGTATGTACTTCTTCAAGAGTGATAAATAGAATACATCATGTACTTGAGACATGTTCAATGGGAGTTCTAGTTGATAGTATACAACTCCAATGCGACAAAGGATTTCAAAAGGGATGATATACCTTGGAATAACCATTCCCTTCTTTCCAAATCACATAACACTTTTCCACGACAATATTTGAAGGAATAGCATATATCTGAAAGCAAACTATAGGTCTCTTCGAAAATTATCAAAATATCTCTTTTGTCGACTCTGAGCACATTTACAGCGCTTCTAAATGGTCTTAACCTTCTACACCATTTCATCCACCATTTCAGAACCTACAAGTTTGTGCTCCCCAACTTCATACCAGCATTTAGGTGTTCTTCACCTATTCCCATAAATGGATTCATAAGGATCCATTTGGTTGGTAAAGTGGAACCTGTTATTGTTAGAGAACTCAACCAGAGGATGATGATGATCCAATCCTCCAATGATGTATATTGATAATGATCTAATCATTTACTCAAGTGTTTGGATATTCCACTCAGATTGGCCATTAATTTGATGATGATAAGACATAATGATGTTCAGCTTAGTATTTAAAGCTTGTTTTAGATTCTTATGGAACATAGAGTTGAATCTTTGATCTTGACTAGATACAATAAATAGTGGTACTCCATAAAGCCTTACCACTTATCTAATATATATCCATTCTAGCTGATCCAATAAGAAATTATCTCAAATTTCAATGAAGTGTGAAATCTTTATAAGAAGATCCACAACCGCCCTGGTAGCATTGTTTACTTTGGATGTCTTTATATGTCTGGTGATAATGTCCATGGTGATGTTATCTCATTTCCATGTTTGTATGGGAAATGGTTGCATCATCCCCTTAGACTTCTACCCCTCAAACTTCACCTACAACCATACCAGGAACATTTAAGTATACTCAATGATCTTCTTCTTCATGTTATCCCACAAATAATGTTTTTAGATATCTCGGTACATATTTGTGTTTCCTATGTGAATGGTGAAATTCGAACTATGATCATTATCAAAAAGTTCGTTCTTTAACCTTGGATTTGATGGAATGATTATCCATGACCCAATTATCTTAAGTTCATCTTCATTAATATTGAACTATGAGGATCTACCTTTTTTGACAGTTACCACATTCTGATAAATTCCCACATCTTCTTGTTGAGCATCATTTAACATTTAAAAAAGATGTGGTAGAGAAATAATTTACTAATGTATTGATGATGTTCCCTTCTCTATTCATCCCATGTCCCTCTTTATCAAATCTAAGAAGATTTAATATTTTTCAAATCAAATCTATGATAGAATCACTATGTCCTTTCTACTTAGATCATTTTCCACCTTGATCACATTCCTAGGGTGGTAATGGATAGAGCAATTATAGTCTTTGATTAGCTCTAACCATATTCATTGGCACATATTCAACTCTTCCTGTGTGAAAATATATGTGAGGATTTGGGGATCGGTATATATTTCACACTTCTCCCCAAAGAGATTATGTTGAAATAATTTCAAATCGAAGATTACTGCAACTAACTGAAGATATTTTCTTGGATAGATTTTCTCATGATCATTCAATTTCTGTAAACATAGGCAATTACTTTTATATTTTTCCTCAACACACATCGCATTCCTTTCATCAAAGAAGCACTAAATACCACAAAAATATCTACACTAGTGGGTAGTGTCAGAACATTCATAGGGATAAGATTCCATTTTGACTCCTTGAATATCTTTTCACATTCACCACTCCATTAAAAAAACATGAATCCATTTTCAGTTATCAAGGTAAGTGGGTTTGAAAATCATGAGAAATTTCATATAAATGGGCGATAATATCCATCTAACCCCTGGAAGCTATGTATATTTGTAATCGTTTTTGGCACCAACCATCCCTCTATTACAATTGTCTTAAAGGGGGCCAAAGATATACCTTTTATGAGGACAATATAACCAATGAATGAGACTTACTTCAACCAGAACTCACACATTCTATACATTTCATTGATCTTCTCCATTATTAATGTCTCTAGTACTGTGCTTTGATTCACCTCAAGATCCTCCTTGGTTATGGAGTATATTAGAATAGCCTCTATAAAGACATCCAAAAATTAGTAATTGTAGTATATAGAGACTCTTTTCATCAATTTCATGATTATTTAAAGGAGAATCAGTGTGTCCTAAAGGAATTACTATGAATTCCAAGTGCTCATACCTTGTTTGAAAAGAAGTCTTGTGGATATCCATCTTTTTCACCCTTTCTTGGTAATATCCCAACCACAATTCCACAATGGTGAAGTGTTGTGATTCACATATAAAATCGAACAATTCATCAATTCATGGTAGAGGACACTTTTTTTTATCATGGTCATTTTATCTCACGATAGTCACTAGATGTGTGCATTTACCCATCCATATTCTTGATGAAGAGGACTGGAGCACCACATAGTGAATCACTTCAGCATAGAAACACTTTATCTAGATTATCTTGTAGTTGATTCATTATCTCCTCCTGCTCCACAAAAACAATTCTCAATGGAGTCTTGGATATTGGAAACCACCCATGTATAAGATAAATTTAGAATTTAGCATATCATCTAGGAGGAAGACCGGTCAATTCATCTACAAACTCTTCTATAAATTCCCTCACAATAGGCATGATGTTAAATATGGTTTCTTCAATAGATGCAATCATATGAGAAAGATATGTATGCTCATTGGGTAGTAATATCCACACTTGAGATAATGGTTCCAAAGAATATTGATCCTCATCCTTTCAATTGTACTGAATGGGGGGTCGGTACGCCAATTAGAGAGTGGTTTATCTCTCATGACAATTTTTGTTGGATCTATATAGGGAAATACTATCCATGGAATTAATTGCATCAAATTTCACCACACGTAGTATGATTAGGTTCTATAGTATGTTTAGACCAAAAAATATTATGGGGTAGGAGTTATATTCATCAGATTCAAGGACTTCCCCATTTTCTGTTCTCACTGACATATTTACTTCCATTATTTGTGGTGGTGTTGGGATTTTTCTACAAAACATTTGGGATATTATAGAATACTTAAAACTAGAATCAATATGTATGTTCACTGTTATTGTGGTAATAAATAGTGTACCAATCACCACTTCATTTTTGGGGTTCTCTTCGCTAGTAGTGAAGAAAAAAGATCACCCTTGCTACCTCGTTGGTGGTTGGTTGCCTCTAAAAACCTTGGGCTTATGGAATGGGTTTGAAATGTGCTCTAGTTTTTTACAGTTGATGAAATGAACAATGTGTTGAGGGTATAATGGAACATTCCTCTCATATGTTTTAATAGTGGGTTTTTCATTCTGACAGTTAATTTCCTGGTTCCCTTCTCTTCCGCACCTAAATCATTTCCTCGTCCCCTTCAGGCATTTTCAAGGGTGCTTCATTATGCACCACTAAAATTTGTGGTGCTATAATTTCATATCACCATTGGAATTATCCATAATACAACTAGAATTAAATTCCACCATATGCTTCTTATGTCTATGATACCAATGAGATTTTCTAATTTCCATTTCAACAAATGTGGGAATATCAGACAATTTCTTCACAACTCTAAATATTTCATGGATCACTTGGACATTCTGTAGGTTAGGTTTTGGCCTACCAAATTAGTTTTCAACCTTTAATTCAAGCGAAACAACAATGCAATAATCATATTGTGAAATCCTTGTGAAGTTTTCCCCGCATGCTCTGATTGATTCATCATCCTTTTTCATGAGGGAAAGGAAGTCCCTTTCCATTTCATGTCGGATGGTGCGAGGTAAATATTTATTGAAAAACATTTTCCAAAAATCCTTTCATTACAATTCCTTTATCTCCTCCTCAAGAATTATATTTATTATCAATGTAAATCATTGATTACCTTCACCATCCATAAGATAAACGGTAAAAAATACATTCTCTTCTACCCAACAACGATGGATGGAGAAGATATTTTCAATGGAGTTGATCCATTTTTCGATAATTGATGGATCATATATCATCCATTAAATGTAGAATGCATTTTTCTCATGAATCTATTTATTACACCTGATATTTCGTGGGGGGGGGGGGTGGGTTGGGGTTGAACCTTTGTCTTAACCCATGTTTCTATTCAAAACATGAGTTTACTAGGAGTGTATTGTGATAATTTTTGTGATTATCACTCCTATCTGATTGGGTATCTAATTAGAACAGTCATAACTTTGATATTTTCATAGGTTGTAAGCAAAATCCCTCCAATTACCACCCATTGGCATTAATAAAAGGAATGGTTGGAGTAACACATAATGGGGAATTCAATGAAAAAATTGATAACATATAAATAACATTTATTTCTATAACATATTAATTTATAGGCTTAAATCTAAGTTATAAATGATTTTACCCAACATATATTTTAGAGAATTTTCTTATTTACTTAATAATGGTTCACACTATGCTTATGAATTTACCATGGAATATCCCCTAATAGTGTCATAACTAATAGTGTAGCAATGCCAATTTTATTTCACCATTTCATGTTCTAGTCTAGCTTAATGCTGCTATTTTGGGTTTTACCGCTATATACATATGTTCCAGAGATGCCTCTACTTGTTCGTATTCTGATATGGATGTATTTTCTTAATAAACCACATAATATATACTCACCAAAATTTGGGGATGTTTTTATATGCTTAGTCTCATCCATAATAATTTCTCTAGGGATTTCTTATCCTAACACCAATAATAACTAATCATATTCTATGATACTAACTATAACAACCTTACTCTTTGTTACACACATAAACATGATTTATTACATAAACATGCACTTACGATTCCTCTGGGGATCAACAAGACTTGTGTTTATGAAATTAGGAACATTTCACAACAGATTAGAACATAAAACCCAACATTGTTATTGAAAAATTATTTTACATGACAACATTCTATCATACTAATAATTTCATGGGATAACCATAGTACATTCAAATGAAAAGAGTGACCTATAAAGCCCAGTTAAGGAGTAAACAAGGAATAAAATGAAGAATAATATACATGTTATAAAATTGGCATATCAATGGATCATGAGAAAACCCTGTACATAAAGACATGTTATAGTATTATTATCACAACATGGAAATGTGGCCACAACATTTAACATGATATTTGCAAGAACCAATGATATTTTCACATGAAGCATGAGTAAACCAGTATTTTACATTAATTACCTTGATTATACCCTCACTGCATTTGAATTAGGATTATTAAACCATCAGTTCACTTGATGTATCATGATACTAATATTTACCTGATGTATTGGAGCGCAATCAGGGAAGACCCTTTATAAATATTTCATTTCAGGCATAAGTGTGCTACATGGATCTACAACATCAATTCATTAAACAACATAATTTATTCCACAAATAAGATATGTGGAAGAAATAAATGTACGTCCTCAATAAAAAAGTATATGAACATAATGGTGAATATCATTGAGAGATAAATGGGTATGGTAATCATTTACACAATAATATGGAAATGGAAATTTTTGTGTAACTTTGGTAGCATAGCAATGTCAAATAGAATTCATAAAATGAGTTGATGAGAGAAAATGGGTCTCTATTAATTTATACATGAAATGGAAATTATTGTGGTAATAAAACATAATATTATAACATATGTAATGGAATTTAGATGAATAATATAAAATAATTTTTTGAATGTAAATGGGAATAGTGAAATTCCTTACAGAATTTCATCATGGTAAACATTGTTTGTGGGAGTCTTTAATTAGAGCAAAATATATCAATAATCATTTAAAGATAATTACGGAGGTATTGGGGAGGGTATTAATCCTAACACAACATTTGTAATAGAAAATAAATGGATAAAACAACATAATAAAATTTGAAAAAAAAAATGAGAAAGGAATAAATCCCATACTTGAAGTGTGATCCAAATGTCATAAGAGATGAATGATAGAGGCTTTTATAGAGGATGGAGTACCATTAGAGGATTAAATAGAGAGGAGTCCTGAGTTTGGTCTAGATCCAATGGGTTTTAATGAATAGTAATTGGATATTGAAGGGGTTTATATAATAAATAATTGAAAATTAATTATTATTTAGTTTTTGGACACCACCCATTAAACTACTCCAAACCACAAACCATGCCACTGTTTATCCCATAATTTTCTCCAAAGTGGTGTGTAAAACATTAATTTATATGGACAATGAAAAAACATACTAAAATATTAGGCATGATTATGTAGAGATGAGTCACACTCTAAATGAAATCATTTTAAAATGTTAAAATGTTTTATATGTATTGGAGGGTCCACTAAGGCTATGTAAAATAAATCAAACAAACATAAATCACATTATTTTAAAGGTGAAAGATAAATTTGTCGAATATACAATTTATAAAATTTTATTACATCACTTTGGGGACATTATACTTTCAATAAATAAATTATATATTTAAACGGTATTTAATTTTTACCAAACAATATGAGTTCATAAAAAAATTATAAAAAATTCACCATTGTATAATATCAACATACTGATTCCAAAAATAATATTCATATTAACGATGTAATTTTATAAATATGTTAATTTTTTAAAAAATAAAAACCAAAATTTATCTAAATGTCCTGTGTTTTTACGAAAGTAACATTCCTATCGTAATACAAATTAAAATTGAATTCATAAAAATTATAATGTCATTTATATTTAACAAAAAAAATTAAAATAACATTTTATTAAAATATTCTTTATTAAACATCCATAAATTCATCAAAATCAATTTCTTATGTTGATATTAAATAAAAATACTATATGTGGTTTAAAAACCACATATTGAGTAAGAATGATTAAATGAATTTATATTCCTTATAATATACAAAATTAATGCACTTAATCGTAGTGAAGTGGTCTTGTTACATAAGCCCTTATAAAAACCGCATATGACATAAGGGTATGGTGTGCGATGGAAACAGACTCTTGTGGTGGCTCAGATTACATCGCTTGGGTGGTAATTTCTATAAAATTTTAATTATCTTATATTTGGTTCCATTCAATATTAACATGTTGAATATCTACTTGGGATTGGTCTTGAGTGAAGCACAGTGACACCACCTCCTATCTGGGCTCTGATAAATGGGATTTGTATGGGATCATTCTACTGGACAAGGCCATCAATTCCTTTTACTAAGAAAATTGGATTTTTTGAATCCCTATATTTACACTACTCATGTGATCATTGTTCAATTACTATATTAGAAACTGTAACAATTATTAACTGTATTTTAAATTCCAAAAACATAAAACCAAGGAAGTGAATATATTTTATATATCCATTTTACATAATAAGAAATTTAATTATATTAAGGGTAATTTTCATTAGTAAAATTTTGGGTCATCAAAAATGGAGTATATTTTATTGATAAAGTAAATAAAATATATTAAAATATAATGTAATATAAAACATTAAAGTAATAACAAAAATAATAAAATATATGGAAAATGAAAAATGGAATCTAAGTGGGAAATAAAATGAGAATAAAAGAGATATCTCATCACCTTAACTCAAAAAATAAAAATTTTAATTTATATAAATCTTATTATAATATATTAAATTAATTAAATATTCATTTTTAGTTAGTTATGGTTCATATCGGTTATTGGTTATTGGTTCTTTTAATTATTCCATGCTTGTTTAGGTAAGATAAGATTGTTCATCATTGATTATTCATGAGTTTATAATCTCTTTAATTGGCATGGAACCAAAATCATAAAATTATAAAGAATTACAATGATCTATGTTCATTATAGGTATGGTATGGGGATTCTTCTTAAGGAAGATATCCTTTATTTGTTCAGTTTTTGTAATTTTATGTACAAATCATAGTTATTTGAATAGCTAATTTATATTCATATTTTACCATTGTAATATTATAAATAAAAAATTAATTCATAATTAATTAAATGGATAAGCTTTATTTTTATTACTATCCATGGTTATAATAATGAAATCAATGTACCATCATTCTTATATGTGGTTAGATTTATCCAAACATAAATGTGCTAAAAATAGATAATTAGTATGAATTAATAAATATTTACTTTTATTTTATAATTAATAATTTTTATGGATAATTAATATATGAAATTGAATTTATTAATCATTATTTATGAATCGTTATAATTAGATGATAAATTGAACATGTAATGAAGAACACTTCACCTATTTGGATTACTTTGAAACATTACATATCATCATTGTTTGATTTCCTTTTTACTTATTATTGTGTCAATAATCTTAAAAATGTGTGGAATATAAGTATTTATATGAATTTGGATATTATTTTTAACACCCTGATATTTCGTGAAATATTTTTTTATAATTTTAATTTTTTTGATAACTTATGTTACATCAACACTCTGTATTAACAAACCACGAAAAATTAATAACATTATTATTTAAACATGTCCATTATTATATGAAAATAAAATATGGTTTAATGAATATAAATAATAATAAATAATTATTTTTTATAATGGTTTTATATAATTAAATATATTTATCGGTAAATAATTAATTTTTAGTCATGTTTTCATAGGTTTTGAAAATACAATTATCTAAATAAAATTATTTATTTTTTAAACCATAATAAAATTAATTTTCTATACTTCTAGAAACTTTATTTGATAAAATTAATATAATTTGTTTAATCATCACATAAAAATTATAGTGGGGAGAATTATTTAAATTTTTTTAAAATATTATTTTTTTGATGAATAGTGATAAAAATTGTTTTTATTAAAAATGTATTTTAATTTAATGAATTAATAAGTTTATTTTTTTATAAATTTGTTTAAATTTAGTTTGGGTTAAATTATAGTTCACTTAATCCCAAAACTTTCATTGAAATTATTTAAATGTTTCATTTTTATATAAATATCTTTCAAACATTTGACCATTTTTTCTTTAGAAAACCACTTTCTTAACACGATAGTGGGTTTAATTTTTTATTATATTTTCTACTTATATTAGTGTAATTTTAAAAAATGTATTAAATATTCTGAAGAAGAATAATTTATATTATTAAATAACTAAAAATTTACTTTTTACCACTAATAGTATTAAAAATAATATACATTATTTTCCTCAATAGAGGTAAAAATGAGTTTACATTGGGTTCAGACTAAAAATTTATGGTTTTACAATGACCCAAAACATATCCAAAAAACATTGGATGGATATATCTGCACTTTATAATTTCTCTTTGTAGGTAATTGTATATTTTGGCAACCTGTTTCATGTTAAAAATGTGGGAAAACCTTTTTCTTTTTAAAAATTACAAGTGTGTCCCTCACCTCACTTATAAATGGTCAACCATGTCGTCTCCCTTTTACACCTTATAAATAATTTTTTTTGTCCTAGAACATCCAAAATACATTACATAGTTCCATAATATCATCATATAAACCTTAATTTTTTTTAATTCCTAATTAAAATAGATTTTGGTGCAAACCGAAAGATGTTCTCCAAAGAATAGGAAACAACCCTAACCAAGCATTTTATTTTATTTCTTCCTATACCAATTTAAATTATTATTAAAAAATAATCATATAACAACATATGTATATTTAATATATAGCTATGTTTTTGTGTTATGTTAAGGACCTATATCCATCTCATATTCCATCGAATGGGATACGAAATCATCAATATTGTATACGATAGACAACCACCTCGTGAATAGATGTTATTAATTTCCCATAACCACATCTCATGGTTTCATATAATGATGGTTTAATTGTTTATATATGATATATATGATATTATTATAATTTTTTAATTATTTTATCACGTATTCCTTCTTACATTCTATTCTATGAGAATACGATAATGCCACTCAAGTGTACGGTGGACTACTTCCTAAAAAAACGATGTGGCTCTTTCCAGATTTAAATTAAATTTAATAAGTGGATGATTAAATCCAAATATGATATATATATTTTATTTTCCCGGTTCCGGGTACCACTCAACGGTGCCCCGAACCCGGTTCACCACATGACCTAAAGCACGTTTCCCCAAATGCCAGAGGCTACCGACTAGCAGCGAGGGCCCTATTCCGATAGTGGGGAAACTATGCCCTCATTTGTCAATGTGTAGCGTAGTGTAATGAAATAAAACATACAACTACAACAGAATTCGTAAACCATACACAACTGAATTAAACAACATTAGTATAAATAACAAACCAGTATATAAATAGTGGTGCAAAATAGCTCAAATTCTAAGAAAGAATCCAGAACATGTTACACAATAATAAAGTACAATAAAAGCACCAGAAAGAAAAACATAACAAAACAACCAGTAGAATCACGAACCTCAGCCCGGTCCCATGCTCCCCCAATCCTCGGCAGCAATCAAGTACCTTTATAACGACCCTTTCCCTTATATACTCCTGCTGAAACGTAATCTGTTTGGGCCAAAAACCATGAACCAAACAGGGTGTGAGAAATATATCTCAGTAGGAACCCACCAAAGGCTCATGCTCAACAGTGTGTAAACATGCAATAACATTATGAAAAAGTAAATTCAATAAACTATGTAGTACGCAAAAGTAACTAATTTACCAGTTATATTTCCATTTTAATATCTATTTAATCAGTTAATTTAAAATATCACCACGATGAATATTCTAAGTAAACAGCCAACGTCCTCAGACATGTAAACCCCTACCCTCAGGTAAAGAGAATCCAAACACAAGAATTTTCCCACAGGTATACAGATATTTCCCTCGGACGTACGACGATGTCTCCCTCATGCACAGAGTCTATTTCCCACATGCATGGAAGAAGTTTCACTCAGGCTAAGAGAACATTGCCCTCAGGCTAATACAGTGGTTCCCTCAAGCTATAGTAAAACACCGCCCTCAGGCAAAAGTAACCAGGACAAGAACAACATGTAAATAAGCAGTGCACATACAATTTATCTCAAGGAAAAAGTAATGCGCAAAATAAATAAGGCATACACTCGGGTATCCTGGCCAAACGACTAAAAAGAGGAACGCACCCCTGGGGTGCTCCTGGATCCAAGAAGCAATCCCAAATAGCATTTTAATATCACATTTAATTAACTATACAATTCTAGGTATTTAAACAGCTATGGACTCAGCCACACGACACCCCAACAAGGGTTTGTGGCGCAATAATTCATACAAGTGCACAACAGTTGGAAAATTAACACCAATCCACCTACCTTAAACACCAACGAATGATATATGTGAACGTCGATTCTAGAAACGCCCACGAATGACGTAGATCTGTCATTTAAGACAAATCACTTAAACTTTAATAACATCTATTAGAATACTAATTGGAAAGAGAAACACTAGGAGAAGGAAGCACTTACCTGTGCGGTTCCAATGAGATCGTCTGATGTCGAAACGGATTCCTGATGTGCGCTCGGTGGATCTCCAAAGCTTTAGACTTCCTCTCCTGATCCCTCTACCCGTTCAAAGCCTTCCCTGTGAATAGGGGAGGCTACTGCCCATTTTATGCGAAAAAAACAAAGTACACGGCGTGTACTTCCGAGTACATGACATGTACTTCCCATTTTTTAACTGTTCCTCTGGTAGTTTCCTGCTAGCGTGGAATTATTCATCTACCGACATGACAACACGTCGTGTATTCTTTAGTACACGACGTGTTTTGTCGCACAGCTGGCCACCACATTACTCTTTTCACACCAACTGACTACACAGCATGTAAAGGACCACTACACGGCGTGTAGTCAGTTCCTACACCCTTCATCACTGACATGGCCACACGCCCTGTGTACTCATCCCAAACGGCCAAAAGTACACAGCATGTGGAAAAAGTACACGGCCTGTACTTCCAAAATTTAGGATTTTTCCCCATTTCCCATATTTTCTCAAAAACACATAAGAAAAAGATAAAAGAAGGGACTCATACCTCAAAAGTAAGAACCATGTTCTTACAAACATCCCCCTATAAAGCAATTCGTCCTCTAATTTCCCTTAAAAGGGTGGAGAAGATAAAGCTGAGAATAACTCTAGCCACTGAGCACGTACCTCATTCTCCTGCTCCCAGGTTTCGCCTTGCACTCGGCCATGCTACCATAGAAATCGTACGAGAGTAACTGACTAGCCTCGGAGAACCTTAATTCTCCTATCAATGATACAAATTAGATGCTCATGAAAGGACGCATCTACCTGATTCTCAACCCCATCAGGCTGAAAGATGAGAGATAGGTCTGAATGATAGAGGCGCAACTGAGATACATGGAAGACGCCGTGCATGGCCCGGTACCTCTATGATAACTATAGCTGATAGGCAACCGGCCTGACTCTCTCCATAATCTCAAATGGCCCCGTATGCCTCAGTGAAAGTTTACCCTGTCTCTTAATTCAATTGTGTCCCAGCCTCGGCAAAACAGGCAAGAAAACCTTATCCCCAACCCCGAACTCCAAATGTCGTTTGCGGCGATCATCATAAGATTTCTGACTGGACTTTGCAGTAGCCATCCACGTTTTAATCAACTGGACCTTCTCAGAAGTCTCATACACAATACGTGGTCTCAGTAAAGCTACCTCACCTCCCTCTAACCAGCACAAGGGTGATCAACACAGCCTACAATATAAAGCCTTGTATGGTGCCAAATCAATAGTTTGGTGAAAACTGGTAATATAGGAAAACTCGTCTAGGGGTATATTCTTTTTCCAGGAGCCCCCCAAGTCTAGGACGCATGCACGTAGAATGTACTCAAGCACCTGTATCGTATGCTTTGACTGGCCATTGGTCTGACAGTGGTAAGCTATGCTCAGAAGCACCTGTGTACCCAGTGCCCTCTGAAAACTCTTTCGTAAACGAGACATAAAACAAGCATCCCTATTTGAAATGATAGAACGAGGGACCCCATGAAGACGTATGATATCTTGGATATACAACCTTCCGATCTTTTCAACACTAAAGGTCTCCTTGATCGGAAAAAAGTGAGCTACCTTTGTGAGTCTGTCCAGAACAGCCCATATGGCATCATTGCCTCGAGGTGACCTCGGTAACCCCGTCACGATGTCCATTACGACATCATCCCATTTCCACTCCGGGATGGGTAACTGCTGTAACAGTGTAGCTGGCCTCTGATGTTCCTCCTTAACCTTCTGACAAGTGGAACACCTCGTAACAAATCTAGCTACATCTCTCTTCATACCCGACCACCAGTACTGACGTCTTAATTCACAGTACATCTTGGTAACCCCAAGATGAACTGCCCAAGATGAAGCATGAAACTCCCACATCAACTCCTCGCGTATATCCCCTAGAACCAATACTCATCCATGGAAATACAAAACCTCATCATCGTCTATCTCCAACTAGGAGGAGGGTCCTCACTTGCCAATGACTCCAGTAGAACAAGGCATTCTGGATTAGATAGGTGTCTCCTCCTCAGTCTATCATGGAGGGTAGAAGTCACAGCTAATGATGAAAGATATGTTTTCCCCTGACTGGCGTGCACCTCCAAATGCATCTCAGGGAACAAAGCCATAAGATGCCACTCACCACTGGCCTCCTGTACTGCCTGTATTTGAGTCTTCCGACTCAATGAATCTGCTACAGCATTACCTTTTCCAGGTGTATAGGCAAACTCAAAATCAAAGGTCTGTAGGTATTCGACCCACCATGGCTACCTCATATTCAAGTCATGATGAGTAAAGATATACTTGAGACTTTTGTGGTCGGTGAAAACAACAAAACGTTCTACCAACAAATAATGTCTCCAACAGTGCAACACATTCACAACTGCAGTCAACTCGAGATCCTGCACCGGGTAATTCTTCTCATGTGGCCTCAACAACCGAGACCCGTATGCAACAACTCAATCACCCTGCATCAACACGGCTCCAAGACCAATACCCGATACATCACGGTAAAATGTATAGCTCTTCCCCTTCTCTAGAAGTATCAGGATCGGTGCTGATGTCAACCTTACTTTCAGATCCTGAAAGGCTGTCTCACAAGGTTCAGTCCAAATAAGCTTCACACCCTTCTTAGTCAGACCCGTCAGCGGTGCTGCTAAGTCGGAGAAGTCCTGGATGAAACATCTTTAGTAACCAGCCAACCCTAAGAAACTCTGTATCTCAAACAAGTTCATAGGATGCTCCCAGGAAACAACTGCTCTCACCTTCTCTAGGTCTACTGAAACTCCTGCCTCTAAGATTATATGACCCAAGAAGTGAATCTGGTCCCTCCAAAAGTGGCACTTTGAGAGATTAGCATATAGCCGATGCACTCGCAGTGTACTCAATATGATCTCAAGATGGGTGGCATGGTCATGTCAAGTGTGAGAGTACACCGAGATATCATCCACGAATACTACCACAAAAGAATCAAGACACCGATGGAACACACGATTCATCAGATCCATGAAAACTGCTAGCGCGTTCGTGAGTCCGAACTGCATAACCGTATACTCGTATAGACCATACCTTCTCCTGAATGCCTTGAGGGGTATATCAGATGGTATAAAACGTAGCTGATGATATCCTGATCTCACTTCAATCTTCGAGGACACTCGTTCTCCATGAAGTTGATCAAAAATATCATCGATCCTCGGTAAGGAATATGTGTTCTTAATCGTCAACTTGTTCAGCTTCTGATAATCCACACAGATTTTGAGGGTACCGTTTACCTTCTTCGCAAAAAGGACTGGAGAACCCCAAGGAGAAGTACTGGGTCGAATAAAACCCTTTGCATATAACTCATCTAACTGCCTCTTGATCTCCTGAAACATAGGCGTAGCCATCCTATAAGGAGTAATGGACACCGGTGCTGCTCCTGGAACAAGCTCAATAGAGAAATCCAGCTCTCACTCCGGAGCTAGACCAGAAAAGTCATCTGGGAAGACTTCCCTAAAATGATCAACCACTGGGGGGAAATCCGTCTGACAAGTCTCCGGGTCATCCAGATATAATATCACAATCTGGACTATTACTCCACCTCGCCCATGATGCTATGGTCCAGCTTGAATCGCTTGAACATCCCATTCTTCCTTTTGTAGAAACTTTTCACCCTCTAGTGACGTGAAACTCGCCCATCGATGATAGAAATATATAAAGGCTCAAAAGAGAACCAACCAGTCCATCCCGAAAATGATGTAATAAGATGTCATCTCTAAGACATAGAGGTACCAAAGGAAGTGACACCCTCCAAACTCACGGGGGAACTCCATGCTGTTACGTAGACCAACCGTCCTTGTCCCCAACGGAGTGTCTAGTGTCATGATATCCAAAGAAGTAGAAAAACAGAGCCCAAGGCTCTCCACAACGGTCATAGATATAAAACTATGTGTAGCACCCGCATCGAAAAGTACTCAAGACAAGACAGAAGATATTAGAATAGTACCTATGACTATAATAGGTCTGGGATCCTGCTCCTGCTGGGTCTGTTACACTGCATATGCATGCCCAGTGCCGCAGCCCAGTGACACATCCTGGCTACCCTGAGCTATCCCACCCTGCTGCCTCTGAGATCCTAGTGTCTGGCTACCATGACCACGACCACCATCTCTGCCTGCACACCCCGATGTATTCCAGTTCCCTGACTGGTAAGAAGCCACTGCTCCTGCTCCCTCATGTGGAGTCTTCACAGAACCACTCTCACTAGCCACTGGTAAAAACACACAGCAAAAGCACTACAGATGGCACATCCTGCCACAAGCTCGTCACTCCACTAGGTCTCTTGGACACTGAGGTTTCTTGTTCCCCTCTTTACCACAATGTTAGCACATGACCAGGCCACCTGAAGCATTCTTCTAACTGGGACTGCCCCCCTGAGAGAATTCCTTCAGTCACATCCTCTTGCCAGTAGAAATAGTACCTGAGATTGGTACTGAACCGCCCTAGCCTACACCACTAGATTCCCGAAGGTTCCTCTCTATAATCAGCGGGTGGTTCACAATAGCATGTTCATTAGGCAACCTGAAAACATTCACCAGCGCTGTGATGCCATACCGAAGACCATCCTCGATGAGTGTGGCTCTCAACATCTCATCACCCACCAGAAAGGGTGAAAAATGTTGATGCTCTATAAAACAAGCAGAATATTTCATCACCGACATAGTGCCCTACTGCAGATTCATGAAATCTCAATCTCTATCTTCCCTCAGCATCTCTGGGAAGAAGAAGTCATAGAAGACTACCTGAAAATCCTCCAACACCATGTTTCGGCGATTCTCTAACTGGGTGGTAACATCCCACCACCTCTTAGTAGAATCACGCAACATATAAGTCACGATCTTCACCCTCCGCCCTGGAGGCATCTCAAGATGATCGAAAATAGTCTGCATAGACCCTAGACAAGACTCCACAACATGTATTCCACCATCCCTGAAAAAAATAGGCAGATACTTATGCTGTAAGATATGAGTCAACTCATCCATATAAGTGGAAGCCTGCGGTGCTCCCTGAAATGTCTGCATGAACCGCATAAAGCCTTCACGGAACTGCGCTTCCGCGCCTGTGTCTGGTATAACAGCTAACGCTGCATCTGGCTCTGCTGGAGGATCAACTAGTATCCCATGGCACACCATCTACAGAGTATAGTCGTCACTGCTCTCCTGGATAACAACGCGTGGTCGTCTCGTCGACATGACTCTACAAGGTCAAAAACACACCTTAGAATCAAGATTAAAAAGACTGAAAACGAAGGAACAACAATAGGAACAAGAGGAAGAAAGCATTAACGTTTTTCAAAACAAGACTATAAGAAGAAAGCATTAATGTTTTTCAAAACAAGACTACACAGCGTGTATACTGACTACACGGCATGTACTTGACTTCCCTTGACTTTCCCGGTTCCTTCGACATGGCTAAGCCACATGGCTCCCATTTGAACAAAACTACACGGCGTGTATATAATCTACACGGCGTGTATGGTGTCATTTCCAACTACCCCTGTTGCTTGTGACACGGACGACTACTCGACTTAACACTACATGACGTGTTACACCAGCACACGCTGTGTACACAACCCTGTTTCCCAGCCACTCGGCTAACTCCACACGGTCTGTCCTCAGGCAAGACTACACGGTGTGTTCCCATAGGTACACGACGTGTTCTAGATGAGCTTCGTCGACCTATGTTGTTAGTTACACGGCCAGACACATGGATCACACTACATGGTGTGTTATACATACACAAAGAATGTATACGAGAGGGTTTCCCCAACCCATGTTGTTAGTTACACGGTCGGATCCCCAGGTCACACTACACGACGTGTTCTTCATTGACACGGCATGTTCACGAAATGACTACACCGGCCCGTGTTTGTTAGTTACACGGCCAGGTCTCCGGGTCCATACTACATGGCGTGTACATCCAGTACACGGCGTATTCGCCCCAAGCATTTCCCTTCGCTGTGTCCCTGCCCACACGGCCTGTGACACGGTATGAGACTACACGTCGTGTACTCTGGGTACACGCCGTGTACTCAAAAAGTTTATTTTTCTTCCCGAACATAAGAACATACGCGGCGTGTTTAAGATAATACACGGTGTGTATAATAGGTTTCCGGCCAGTATGACTCAGAAACATTTCTGAAACCCAGAAAAATCTGAAAAACAACACCTAATTGCCAAATTCCAATCCTTGAGGGCCCATACTCCCCAAAAATCAATGTTTGACATTTTATCTGGGTTATAACAAAATAAAAAGCTAATGATCCACTAAATTCCGGTCAATGGGGGCCCATACTCCCTAAAAAACAGTATTTGGCATCCATTCATTTAACCGGCTCATAAATAATACCCTATCAAACAGAAGGTATCTACCAAAGCAGTTATCACAACAACATGCTTTTACTATAAAATAACTATCAAGACAACGTGAAATTTATAATTCACCTACATGGAATGGAACTATGCATGGAATTTGATTTCTAGAATGTGCCTAAATGATGCTTGAGATGGCATAACCTTATCTCATTGGGTTTCAACTAAATATAACCCAAGGATAAAATATAAACAGCACAATCCTAACTGTGTCACCCAACAGTGAAATCATATCAAATGTAATTTGCAAAATTATTAAAATTGAAATACGAGGTAAATTGGATTTTCCCTGTACACAGGTTAGCTATGCCCGAGAACAGCTTATTACCAATTAATGTTCATGTCCTATCCCTGAATAAGGATACTAATAGTAAGTCAAAGAAAAGAACCCCTCTGATACCACTTGGTAACGTACCGGTTTTGGGTGCCACTAAACGGTGCCCCGAACCCTATTCACCATATGACCTCAAGCGCATTTCCTCAAACGCCAGAGGCTGCCGACTAGCCACGAGGGACCATGTCTGATAGTGGGGAAACTATTCCCTCATTTGTCAACGTGCAGTGAAGCGAAATGAAATAAAACATACAACCACAACGGAATCCGTAAACCATACACAACTGCATTAAACAACTGCAGTAGAAATAACCAACCAACATATAAATAATGGTGTAACATGCCTCAAATTCTAAGAAAGCATCCAGAACATGTTACACAACCATACAGTACAGTACAAGTACAGGAAAACAAAATAGAACAAAACAGCTAATAGCATCGCCAGCCTCAGCCCAGTCCCATGCTCCCCTACTCCTCAGTAGCAATCAAGTACCTGCATAAGGACCTTTTCCCTTATCTACACCTGCTCAAACATAATCTGTTTGGGCTGAAAATCATGACCCAAACAGGGTGTGAGAAATATATCTTAGTAGGCACCCACCGAAGGCCCATACTCAATTGTGTGTAAACATGCAACAAAACTGTGCAAAAGTAAATGCAATAAAATAAGAAGTACTCAAAAATTAACTAATTTACCAATTATATTTCCATTTTAATATCCATTTAATTAGTTAATTTAAAATCTAACCACAATAAATATTCTAAGTAAACAGCCAACATCCTCAAACAAATAAACCCCTACCCTCATGTAAAGAGAATCCAAACACAAGAATCTACCCACATGCATACGGATATTGCCCTCGGGCGTACAAAGGTGTCGCCCTCAGGCACAGAGTCTATTGCCCACAGGCACAGAAGAAGATTCCCTCAGGCTAAGAGAACATTTCCCGCAGGCTAATACCGTCGTTCCCTCATATTATAGTAAAACACTTCTCTCATGCATAAGTAACCAGTCCATGCCCAACATTTAAATAAGCAGTTCACATACAATTCCTCTCAAGGAAAAATTAATGCACAAAATAAATAAGGCACACCCTCTGGTATCATGGCCAAATAGCTAAACAGTGGAACGCACCCCTAGGGTGTTCCGGGATCCAAGAAGCTATCACAAATAGCATTTGACTATCACATTTAATTACCAATAAATTATAGGTATTTGAACAATTATGACCTCAGCCACACGACATGCCAACATGGGTTCGTGGAACAATAATTCATACAAGTGCACAACAGTTGGAAAATTAACACCAAGCCACCCACCTTAAATGACAACGAATGATATACGTGAAAGTTGGTTCCAGAAATGCCCACGAATGACATAGATCGGACATATAAGAAAACTTTCTTAAACTTAAATATCTTCCAATAGAGGACGAATTTTCAAGAGGCATGCCGGGAGAAGGAAGCTCTTACCCATGCGGTTCCAACGAGATCGTCTGAGGTGGAAACGGATTCCTGATGTGCGCTCGACAGATCTCCATACCTCCGGCCTTCCTCTCCAGAGCCCTCTTCCTGTTATAAGCCTTCCCTATGAACCGGGGAGGCTACATCCAATTTGATGTTAAAAAAATAAAGTACACGACGTGTAATTCCGAGTACAAGGCGTGTACTTCCCATCTTTTTACTTCTTCCTCAGGCGGTTTCCCACCAGCGTGGCACTATTCATCTGCCGACATGACCACACTGTGTGTCTTCTTCAGTACACGGCATGTTCTGTCGCACATCTGGCCACCACATTACTATTCACCTACCGACTGACGACACGGCGTGTAAATGACCACTACACGGTGTGTAGTCAGTTCCTACACCCTTCATCACCGACATGGACACACGCCCTGTGTACTAATCCCACACGTCCAAAAGTACACAACGTGTGGAAAAAGTACATAGCGTGTACTTACAAAATTTAGTATTTTTCCCCATTTCCACTATTTTCTCAAAAACACTTATGTAAAAGAGAAAAGATGGAACCCATACCTCAAAATTAAGAACCGATTTCTTATATATATGTTATATAAATTATTAATAAAATATAATATATTACTTAACATCATTTCTTTAATTTCGTCGAGAAAATGGAAACAATGTTCATTTGTACGTACTATATACCCCATCCCTGATGCATTTAATTCATTTCCAGATGGTATGATACATTGATTCCTTTTTGAAACCCATATTTTTACATGGGTTCTAATATATTGAATGTCCTATGATCTTTTGGAACACATATTTATTGTATTAATTATGTGATAGGTGGGACCCAGTTATCCTTTAAATGCATTCGATAAAGATTTCCATATCATGAGATAAATAGGACTACAATGGGATGTAAACCCATTCCAGTAAGGGAATCTATCCAATATGACAGTCTGGGGAGTGAACCATGACTACTATAATGGCTAGGGACTGAACCCATTACACAATGTCGGTTTTGTAAAATATCCTTGACTAAAAAAATGACATTATATTATTATATTAGCAACACAAATATATAACTTTTTCCAATGTTATGTTATGGAATGTCAAATTCAGTGATTCCATTATGATTCAGGGCTTATGAACTCTGATGATGTATTCCATGAAACATGTTTATTACCTTTGAAATGGAATGTATGGCTTCCAATTGTTATTATCATGTCATAATACCCTTATTTTCATTATATGTTAACATATACCTTGTTTTTTACTGAGAATATGAGATCACCCATATATATGATTCATTTTACATGGATATAAGGTGAGTTTTTATCTATGGTATATTGAATAAGAGTACTATATGGAATAATCGTTATGGTATATTTTGAAGGTATTTCAAGAAATAAGATGATTTTTTGTTTATTCCCTAAAGGCACTACACCTTTAAGATCCTCATGCATGTGTTTGTGCAATATAATGATTATTCATCTAGAAATATGTAATATATATGTATGAAACAAATTAGGTCCCTATATTTTTTTTATCAAAGGACTGGATTAGTTAACTATTAAAAACTAGGATGGGAAAACATTATTGAGATATCTAAGAATATTTTAAAGGATAAATCTAACCATGATTCATTGTATAATAAATTTTCCTATGATTTTGGTAAAGCATAGAGTGGGTAGGTTCCATGAAATTGAATCCAAATATATATACTACAAGTGAAATTGTCTTTGGGTCACAAGTACTTAGATATAAAAACATTAATTAGGGGACATTGATATAGATTTATTCATCACTTGGTGTATAAAAATGGTCATTTCTACATAGAACATTTGAAAATATCATAGGATATTAATTGGAATTTAAAAAAATAATTACAAATAATCATGAAGGATTTAAATATAATATGTATATGAAGGAACTAGGATAATCCTAATGTATCATAGATTAAAAATATGGTGTCCTGATTTGAACATCTTATAAGTAATTTATCATTATTATATTATTCCACACTATAACTATCGTTCCTTAAACAATGATCTTTTAGTTTTATTAAATTTATAGAACATGAATAATCATTTTTAATATTGAGTCCAATAGACTATTCAATGATTTTACTCCAATGATTTCAAATGTTATGTTAGATGAAATGTAAGATAGCACTTCTTCTGTTACACAAATTCGCAATCAACGAATCATTTTAAACATCCAAATAAGTAATGGTGGGTTCAATGTTTTATTGATTCCTTCATGTGGGAACACCAAACCTCCATTATTGGATCCAAAAATCCAATAGTTTCAAATAAATTAATCTATACTACTGAAAATAGGTTTTTTAGTCTCTAATTTTACTTACATGTAAAAAGGATTTTGATTTTCTATCATTTATAATGAATTGTTCTTTAATGTTGTAATCTTATAAAGAATAAAATGGAACATGATGAAATTGAATCCATGTATTTAGATAAGATTAATATATTATTTTTCAATAAGTACATTGAATATATTGTCTAAAATTATGGATATTTAATTCCATAAGCTAAATTAAAAATAATGACAATTTCATTGGTACCTATGAGGAAACATATAATATACTTATGAGGTATGCTTCTAGAATTTTCCTCTAATATAAAATTAAGGTTAGTCTATTCATCAGTGGCTCATAACCACGTTTCTAATTGTAATTTCCCATAATATAACTCAGTAGAGATGGAAAAATAAATCAATGTTCTGTCTATGTGGAAATAGAGATTAGAGTTACCCATCAATCTCATGGTTTTGAAAAAAGATGAAGATAGAGTAAAAAAGAAAAATTAAAAACCATCGAGAGAAGAAGATGATATTTCCTTCATGCTCGATGTGTGGTCAGAAAAAAACATGAAATTGTCTTGATGGGACTAGTAAATGTTTTAACTACATAATTAAAGAACATCATGAAATTCAATTATGATGTAATTGTATTAATTTATCTAATGATTTGAATGGAGAGAAATATATATAAATTGTCTGATTAACACATCATTGTTTCAAATGAAAAGATAATGGGAACTATGATATGTATTTCACAAACAAAAATGTTTTGGATAATAAATTTTTATCTATAATCTCTTATGCTGAGGAACATTAGAAACTGTCATGAGATCACTATTTCTGATGATGCGTGTGATATTGATAGGATTAATGGTTTACCTAAAATTCACTTTGGAACATCTAATATCTTATTTTACTCTATATCTATACATTATTTTGAATATGAATAATTTAATAAGGGTATCAATTTTCCATCCATGTGATTAAATATTAAATTATTTGTGATAACCCATAATAGGATGATGAACGCTTCTCAAGTATATGATTCCCCACCAATTAAAGATAGTTTAAATGTGTTTCTTATACATCTTATCATTCATCCAATGGACTAATTTGATGTTTTCTTTCGAATGGATTCACTATAAAAATATATATATCCTACATTAATTTGGTAGTTTCGGAATTCATGATTTATATTCCACTAAATCATATGATATTTGATTAATGTGATGATAGATATGATCTATTATAGTAAATCACATCCATTATATCATTTTTAATTCATATTCAATATTGGAATTTATCATAGATGGTGGAGTGAAACTCACCGTTGATCATATGACTATTTTTCAGTAGATTTTTGGTGTCTTTATATATGATTTTCCTACTCTCCACCACAACTTGAGGATTAGTTCTCACTAGAGGTCATACCTAATTCCACACCCATTTCATATACCCACTATAGAATGAACCTTATTATGTTACACAAATTGAAGAAGAGACACCATATGATCTTTGACAAGGGATTCATTAGGGCAGTTACGTCCCATTGGGTTGAACATGTTATAATTTTTAAAATAAAAGATAGAGTTATGTGACTCTATATTGACTATTGATAGGTAAACAAGATCACGATCAAGGAGAAGTGTCCTTTAACTCATATTGATGACCCATTTGATCATCTTTGAGGAAATGAACACATTTCTAATATTTACAATTATTCTAGATATCATTGATAGAGAGTTTAGAAGAATGATAAACCCATGAAAACATTTTAAATATGGTATAGACACTATGAATATAGAGAGATGTCATCTGGTCTTACTAATTCCCATACAATATTTTGGGACATAATGAATAGGGTCCTTATCTATTACCGTGATTAGTTTATTATAGTCTTTGTAGAACATATTATTTTTTATTCTTAAAGAAATGAATAAAATAATGATCACCTGATAATTATACAAAATATCCAGAAGAAGGATAAAATCAATGAAAAATTTACAAAATTTTAATTTAGGATGTAAAAGGATTTATTTTAGAGTCATATAATCTCAATAGAGGATATATCAATAAATCCATCAAATATGGAGAGCATTGAATGATGGAATATACCAAATACAGGGACTTAGATCTATAGTTTTCTTAATTTCTCTTAATATTAGCAATGAGTTTTGGATAATTTCTCATGACTGTCTAATCCACTCACCAAATTATCTCCCAAGGGATTCACGTTTTTTTATATAGGTTAATGTAAGGAAAACTACAAAAAACTAAAGAGGAGATTTTGTAACAAACATATTCTTACATTACCCTATATTGGAGAAGAGTAAGTAATCTAAAGTGATTCCTCCATGAAGTAATTGGAATTTTTTTATTATGGAAAATGGAAGTTTATAGCATATTCCTCCAAAAAAATTATTTTCATGACTAAACATACCGAACCCATGATTTTATGTTAGATATATTAAGTTTGTAATTAATGAAATTTAGGAATTATCATAAAAGTGGAAATGTGATATACATATATATATATATAACAAACATTAATATATATATATATATATAATGATAGGGTATAATATAAGAATAATAATATGGGAAATGATGATTAAGTATTGTGACATGTTAATACATTACCTCCATGGAATAGTGAACATGGTGACTGATGTTTTCAGTTGAAAGGATCATGATAGATTATCCATGATGATAATAAAAAAATATGGAATATTTATGGGTTTTTAAAGGTAGTATATAAAAATATACATGGAAGGGGAGATATATTATATTGCTTAAATAATTTTTCCAACCATATATCCATGGGAATATTAATGATTCTCAGAATGATGATTTAAAATGATAAAAGAAGGTTATACATGTTCCTTGTTATAACCACTATAATGATAGAAATATAAGTTTTAGAAACCATGTATGTGGTCGACCCATACCGGGTTTGAAGATGGGATTTTAATAAGAGGATCATAGTTATTTAACCTCTATTCATCCGAGAACTATGATTTTTTATTTAGATTTGAAAAATTTCTTCTGGGGGGATGGAATAAAGATAGATTTTTTAGATTTCATATCTTAGTAAATGGTATGTCAGCATGTTACGTATTATCACCTTCTTAATGTTGTTTTCTCATTTAAAAAACATTCAATCGATCATTCAGATGGATCCTTATGAAGCCCTCTCTAGAAAGAAGTTTAGAGATCCCAGTTGTGGGAATAAAGATAAAGAATGAAATATATTAGGAATTGGGATAGATGAAGAAATAATATTGACATTTAGAACTATTCATCAAAACATCAATGAAGCTCAGAGTTTGCAGAAACGTTTTGTTGAAAATCACTGCTGTTATTTAGAATTTTTAGAAGGTGATAAGTTATTTATAAAACATTCTTAATAGAATATAGTATTTATATTTGGAATGAATAGAAATATAATCCTCAGTTATATCATTCCCATTGAAATTCATGATCATATCATGGTGGTACCCTATAATTTGGTTCTTATAACAAATCTCTCAGAAGTACATAATGTGGTCCATATATCTCTCTTGAGGAAGTACATAATTGAACCTCAACATGTTATAAACACTGTTTTAATACCATTGGAGTGATATATTTATTACAAGGAAACCTCATTGAGATTCTAAATAAAATAGTCAATGTTTTACAAAACAATAAAACTCACCTTATCAATTTTCTTGTTGTTATCCCACTAGTTTGATGAAGCTATGTGGGAACATGGGGATATGATGAAAGAAGAATTATCACCATTTATTTGAATCAAATTAATGGAATTTCAATAATGAAATTCATGAGGGGGTGGGGGGTAATATAAAATCTAGATATTATATAAAATACATTTTTTAATAAATTTGAATGTTTAGATAGCCACCCTATTTTAATGATCCACATAAGATATTAATATTATTATCTAAAAATTACCATTAATACCAGTTCATTAAACATGGTGGAATGAATTGCAATAAAAAAATTACAAATATTATGTGTAATTATACTATATAAAAATACTTATTGATTAAAAATACTTAATTTTTTAGGAGTCTTGATATGATTAAGAAAAATTATTGTCATAAAATAATGTATTTTATTTGTTCAAGTAAATGATCATAAAAATAAATTTTCAGACTTTTATAAAACAAATTGGACAAAATAAACATCATTTTTTAAACTATCATGTAAAATTGGATTTATATTAATATTTTATATTTTTCAGAAAAGATTATAATTTTATGAATAGTAGAAAAATACTTCTTTAGGGAAAATTTCATTTTATTAAATAATTAATATGATTTATTTTTTAATAAAATTGTTCTATAAGTAAATTGAGTTTCACCATATAATAATTAATCCAATTTAGTGTAATTTTATCATCTTTATATTGAATATTGATATAAGTACTTTTTAATCTTTTGAACATTTCTCTTTGGAAAACCACATTCATGTCGCAGCTATGGGTTTAATTTAAAACAAAATTTCACAAATTTTGTTGATTTTAATATGAAATTATGCATTCCATATTTTTAATGAGAATAATTTATATTTTCAAATAATGTAAACATAAATTTTTTTCACATTGAGTATTAAAAATAATAAAAAGTATTTACCTTATTTAATGTAAAAATGGTTTTTATATTTCGTCTAACTAAACAAATACGGGATTAAAATAATCAAAAACATTTCCATCACAAATTTTATAGAAATATGTTTAAATTTTAGTTATTTTTTCAATTATGGCACATTTTAGAAACTTTTCATGTGAGAAAATGAGGTGCACCTTTTTCTTTTCAAGAGTATCAACTATGACAGTCACCTCACATATTAATGGCCATCACCTATAATCTATTTTTATTAGCTTAAAAAAACTTTGGATTGGTATTTAAATTCATAATTACCTTTTATAATTCCCTAATATCATCCTATAATCCTTATATGGTTCATAAATACAACATATGTTGGATTTGGTTCTAAGGTAATAATAGTTCTCTAAAGTAAAGGTAATGATCGTAATCAACTGTTTTGTTTTATTTCATTATCCATATTCTATAATAATTATTAAAACGTGACAATATAGTAGAAAATTAATATTAAATTTATTGATATTTTTTATTCCATTACCTATGTACATATACTCCCCCATCAAATAGGATACAAAATCATTGTTCATGTGCTTGACAGACTACCGCCTCAGGAACTGATGTTATTCATTTTCCATGACCACATATCGCGGATTGATATAATGATGGATTAAATTATTATATGTAATATATATTAAACTATTATAATTATTGAATTTTTAAATATCATATACCTTCATTCATTAAATTCTATTGGAATATGATAGCACTGCTCGTATGTACTACAGACTACCGCCTCACGAAGAGATGAGATTCATTCATGCTAGAAATGTATAGTATAAAATAATATTTTAAATAAAAATATCAGTAAAAATTTAAAAAAAATTTATTATATAATTTCAATTTATTATTTTCCATTATCTATTTAATTCAATTGGGGAAATGGAAACGACGTTCATGCTTACATATGACATGCCATCTTCATGAGTAGTTTATTTCATTTTATATGAATATATCTAAGGATTATAATAAATACATGAATAATAAATATATATGATATTAATATTTTGATTATTAAAATATATTATTTAAACATGATAAAATTAATAAAGTCTAATAAAACCAAAAAAAATACATGGAAAATAACGAAGTTTTTTCCTTAAATGTAATAATATCTATGAATTATCAATTAATTGATGATAAAATGACATAAGTAATAAATATATGGAATTAAGTACATATATATTATAATATAACAGATTTAATATAATAATATTTTAATTTTACAAGATGGTTGAATGTGAATGAATGAAGTTTTGACTTACAGTGAGGGATTTTCATCTACCATTTTACTTCGGTGACAGACATACCAAATTCAACACATATTTTTTTATGTGGTTTATATACTGATGTTGAATTTATTTTATGATTATTATCCTTAAAATTATAAATATATATATATATCCATTTTAGGATAACTCGTTCATGGGTTTTATGGTTTAAAAGTTACTGATGCAATAAGACGTTTTTAGTTTCTCTTTTATTTCTAGTATAATTATTCCATATTCCTCATTAGTTTATTTTTTGTAAATTATATACTACCTCATTGAAATTTTTAATCATTAATATATTTCATCATGATATTGAATGATTCATTTTAAGTTATTCATTAATGGGGATTGTGATTCAGTATATTACCAAAGTGGTAAGTGATTTTGTTTTAAATTTCTCTTTTTTGAGGCATATGTTGTATTATGAACCTATATTTTTAAATATGTGTATATAAAACCTCTTTTATTAGATATATAATGATCCTAATTATATTTATGATATTTCTTGTTTGACTTATTTTTTCCTATAATGGGTATTTTAATTCAATGTGACAATAGTGCTATTTTTTTATGATACAATGTCTTTCATTATTGGGAATATTTATTTTTATACTTCTAATGATGAAATATTATGATCAATATATAAATAAAAACATGAATTTTCTTCTCCTATTATTATACCTTGAGAATAATTGGTTTCCTTTCATTTTCCTCTCATTATGTACATAATAGATCAAAAAGAATATTTTAAAAAAATACTGACTGTATTTTTATTTCTGTTCAATTATCGTTTTTTATTTCAAAATAATAATTTCTAAAAATATTCTATTAAATATTTTAAACATTCACCGAATTATTTTTTAATGAAATTTTAACCCTTGTTTTATTTCATCTGAATTTTTTTAAAATAAATATTTATTCTATTTTATGAAGAATTATCGTTAAGATTTTACTAAAAGAGGGAAAGGAATATTTGTTTTAAAGTTAATGACATGAAATGTTTTCTCCACCATAATAACCACCCAATAATCTAAATGTTCTTTTATATTATCTTAGAGTTAATTTTCAAGGAAATATATTTTTAAAAATGTATTTTCTAAAAAAAGTTATGTGGAATGGTTATTTTACAAAATCAATGTATAACATTTGTTTTCCAATATTACATTATCTGATTAAAAAAATTATTTTCAAATAAAGCTATATTAAAAATATTCATTACATTATTTTTTTTAAAATGTGGAAATGTGTTTTACCCATTATTTATTCCATGTGAATTTTATATCAAATAATTTTTCAACCTAAGAATACATTCTCTGGTGTTAGTTAATTTTTACATGGGATATTATCCAATGATATAATCCTTATTATTTAATTTATTTTTTCTATTTTTCATGAAATTTTTTTTGAAACCACTTTCACTTCAATATGTTATACTATGAAAACATTATTATTAAACCCTGAAATTTTTTTACAGGTTATGATTTGAAGCAATGATGAATTGATTATAAATCCTCTTTATTATACACGAGATTTGAGATAATGAAATGTTTAAAAAACTCATATCATTTATGAGTTATTAATGATTAATTTTTTATGAACTTATTGAAAACCAAGTTATTTTTTAGTAATATGATGTGTGGGACCTATATCTACCTCTATTGAGTTGGGAAAATATTAATATCTCATCAAATAAATAGGACTTCAATGTTGACTGATCCATATTCAGTACGGGACTATATACATGATTATAGTCATTGTCATAAACCCTGACTACTACAATAATTTGCGGAGTTAACCCATTCAACTATTATAGTTTTTTAAATTTGACTCAAATAATTATTAAAGTACATTCAATTATTATTTGTATGCCACAAATCAATGTCTAAAGAAAAGTTTATGTTACCATTGATCATTTTTATTGATTTTATTATGATTCAAGTCTTATGATCAAGCATAGTATATGACATGACTCAAGTTAATGATCTTTGACATGTTCGGTGTAGTTTGAAAATTTTATCAGCATGTTTTCACACTCTTCATCTAATGAAATGCTAATATCCCCCTTGTTTAACCATACTGAGCATCTCAACTATCCTTTTCTTGCGTTTCCATTCTTGGGATATTAACATATGTTTTATTTGTGTTATTTCTAATAATAGATCTTTTTGGAATTATCATTAGGGGATATAATGATTAAATTTAACGATATTAAAATATATTTTATCTAGTACCTAAAGGTTATATACCTTTATGATCCTCAGAAAAATGTATTTATAATGTCATTAATAGTCTTCTAAAAATATGTAAAATAAATGTATGAAAATTATGGGTCACCATTGATTTTGGATCAAAATTATAATTTTGTAGATGATATTTGGGTGGAATTTTTCAAATAATCATTTCATAATGGTTATGTAATGTAATTTGGTGTTGAATGTGATATTAAAAATATAAAAATGAATTTAGGCTACGAATTTATCATATAAATAGGATTTATGGTAATGATTCATTTTTATTTAATTATAATCCATTTTAATATATATATATATATATATATATATCATATTAACCATATTTTTTATTTATTTTACTATTACCGTTGTAATAAATATTTCCCCATGAAATGGTTATTATCATATTAACATATATTGGTGTGCCAATTTCAAATATAAAATCCATTTTTTAAATAGAAACTCTATATATTTAAATATTATATTTCAAATAAAGACACATAATACATATATAAAACATATTTTATAAATTCAAATCTATTTCTTTGATAAAAAAATTATATTCATACTTCAAACGAACACATGATTGTTCTATATAGGTTATATATTTATTTTTACATAATATATTATTAATAAAAAAATGGCCAGTTCTATAAAAACATTACAATCTCATCAAAAGAATAATATTATACTCATTGAAACAATGAATAATTAATATATATAGAAAAAATGGCTATATAAAGAATAAATTATACATATACGTTCTAATATATTTACAAGAATAATTTAATAAATGAAATTTTTTATATATTCATATATTAATTCAACATGTTGTTTATATTTATAATTTTTTTATAATTTTTTATAGTGAATCTAAAATTTATTATATGTAATAGAGACTATATACCATTATATTTCAGTCTTGTATCCATGTTAGGTATTTTTAATTCTTTCCCAAAATAATATTATTCTATTTTATTTAACATATACCTATGAGGTAAATTATTTGTATAATAAAATGATGTATTAAATAATTTTCATTTCATTTCAAACATTGTGTCACTAAAAAAATATTATTTTTTACTGAAAACTAAAACATCATTTCTTTACAACTATAAAACAATGAACTGAGTAGATTTTTAATTGGAATGACTTTAAATTAGACATGAGTGTTTTAGAGTATTTTGATGTTGACTTTGTATGATAAATGGGAATTGATATCAACTAAACTGATATCTACCTCTGTGGATCATGAGACCTCTATATTATAAATCAGTTCAATTATCCCCCAATTAACACTTTAATCAATATTGAATTGGTACACCAGGTTATATATGAGATTATTCTTCTATAGATCCAAACTATAATAGATCTTGTGTCGGTATCACATGAAATATATATGGTTTGGTATTTTTCACATTCTATCCTAGATTTACTATATCATTTAATCAAATTTTGAGCATCCATTGGTTATCATTTTTAATCATGGGGAATCCCTTGAAATATTTTGGTTTCTGAGTATGTAGTGTAGGTTATAAGGTTAAGTCATGTGGTTAATTCTAACTATGTGGACACCATGTGACATACACACATTTTTTAATTGATCTAAATATATTGATTGATGAACATTTTTTTCATTAGTGTTCTTCTGTTGCAATATGCTTTCAGAGCCTATAATAAGAGAACCATTTTTGAAAAACACGCATCCAATCTATAGTTTTTTTCAAAATAATTAAACATTTGATTTTTATCACAATTCTGATACTTGGGTTTTCTCTTAAATTGCAACCCTCCTTCACACACTTGTCCTCCTACACACAAGGATCACACCCTCATTTTCCACAACCACCTTTAAAAATATCATGTGGATTAAACATGTTTTTTAGTGAATATTAATATTAATATACTTGTTTCCTCTTCTCATCCTTCTCTCTCATTCATTCCCTACCCTGGTCTATAGAACTGAGTGTTTCCACTTTCTGAATTTTAAATTATATGTTGCTTGTTTTTTTGGATCCTCTGGTTTTTTAGGGAACATTTGTTTTGTTTGAGGTGGAATAACACCACCATTTCAAAATCCCAATGGATTTAAGTTATGTGGTCCCTTTCACAGCTTTTTAGATATATATCTATGATAAATTTTATATTTCAATTCTTTTTTGTGGTTTTGAATGTTATATCATGTATATATATTTTGTTCTATAAAAATAAATTCATTTACTATAAGATATCATCTAATTTAAGGAAGATTTAATTTTCTTGTATATAAAAAATATATTTCTATTCTTTGTACAATATATGTTTTGGAAAATTTATGGATCACTCTTTGAAATAAAAAATTAGATAAAAGTGGTTTTTTAATTGAAATTTTATTTTTTGGGTTGGTTTTGGAGAAAAAATTATGATGTCTGAGTTGAACAATCCAAATTATTTCATAGAATAATAAAAAACATTGAAACACACCGAATATATTTGAAAATAAATTTTTATTGAGGATTTGTATGTGATAGTTCCAATTGAAGGGTATTTTGTAAATATTATATATATTCTTAAAGTAATTGCATATGTTTCTTCATAGGTTTCAGATATGATGATGGAACTTGATGTAAATGGTATGATATATATATTACATTGAAATGACTTCTTACCTCACCTCCATTTGGTATTCATGGATAACTAAATGTTTATATATGAAAATTATTGGTAAAAATATTTCACTTGTTTAGAATCAAACTAAAACTAGTGTCCCTAAGATATTATTTATACTACAAATGTGATTTTCTAATGGTTAGTCCAATGAGTGTAACCCCATGTTCCTTGTCAAACAATTTTTATCCACTACCAATTTTTATAGTCTTATATCCTTATCATTTATTATCTGTGTATCTCTTAGGATCCCATGATTACCATTTTAGTAAGTTTTCCTTTTCTGTCTTTTTGTAAAAATAATTTCATATATATTCTATTTTTATTATTCATCCTTATAATTTTTTTCATTGTATCATAATATACATTAATATTTAAAGGTTTTATAATAATATTTTCATTAAAAAAATTAACTTGTTATAGGGGAAATGGGTTTTAATGGAATTATCTGATGACATGTTTTTAAAATAAATTTTAATCCTTATTTTTATATATATTTTCAAACGAACATGAATTCTTTTTACTTTTAATGGGAATTCATTGATCGTCGGGTGGTTACCTAGTGGGAAGTATATCTCCCACATTTCACTATTACTAGTTCCACAGGTCCTCTTGTATATACTGGATATCCAAATATACTTGTTCAAGATTGATGTTGGTGGAATTTTGATTTATATTAATTCTTCTAGAATGTTTTTAGTAATAGTATTTATAATTATTAATTTTGGTGTATTTTGTTTCAGACCATTCAGATTTCTTCTTTTCTCTCTATACCACCTTCCAATTTTCGTTAATTTAAATATCAGATTCTATTATTTCTATATTTAAGGATTTTATTATTCTAATGTGATATGTTTATCCTTTTATGAATTCATTGTTGTTTTCTTACATTTTTATCTAATAATTTTTTAACATGAAGCTTTAAATATATATAATAGTTATGTTTGAAATCCAATTGGATTACGTCGGAAAAATAGTTATTATACATGAAAATTTATTCATATTCATACTCTATTGATTCATTTGGATTTTATCACCATCATAGGAGAATTATAAGGCACTCTCATGAATCACATGGGACAACTTATGTTCTTAGTCAGTGGAATACAATGATGCTATACGAAAAAAATCATATAAGACGCTTTGTTCATGGAAATTTGTAAGTTTAAAAGTTACCATTTATATTTGGGTAGGCGTGGATGTTTGAAAGTAGAACAATCATAATTACAGTGTCTATTTATGATTAATATGTTTGATCACCACATATCAGGATGTCACATGTGTTACCATGGTATTTTAGGATGAGTAGGCCTTGAGTTAAATGTTTAATGACTTCTGTAGTGATGTTTGGTTCATGTTTAATTTTTTTTGCATCTAGTTTAATGTTTAAGGGTTAGGATGTAAATATAAAATATTCATAATATGATTTTTGAGGAAAACATGGTAACATGTGGTAGAAGAAACCTTTCTTTAAGAAAGAACATGAGATTTCTCAAACCCATTTCCCTCTAGATCACCTGAAATGGTTCAGTAACATATCCCCCATATGATAGGTGGATATAGACTTAATCATTTGAAATATCTTTTGGTTCAACCCACCAAACCTGGCGTTGAAGTAGAATCATTTTTATTTTTTATCTTCTCAATTTTTTCCAATATTCTATTTTTTATAGATATTTATTGTATTATATTATCATCTATTATAGAAACTAAAAGTGTAAGAATGGTTATGGGTCCTTATGAATTTGTTTTAATGGAAATTTATTATTGTGTTATATAAATTTTTGGTCTCTTATATAATCGATATTTTTCAATGCATCATTAATTTTGAGTTTATGGGATGCATTGGGATTAATGTTCCTATACTAATTTCAAGGGCTATGGCTCAATGTGTTTTCTAATATATTTGGGTGAACCACATAGAATAATATCTTTCTAATAAAAAATAATTTTCATCTTTTAGTAAATTTTATTTAAGGATTCAATTTGTTGGAATTTCCCTTCGACCCTACCCGATCCGACCCAGACCCTAGCCATGAGACATTCAGTTGAATGTAGATCAGGTTATAGATTCTATTATGGAGTTTTGAGCATGAAAATAAGCAATTCAATTTCATAATGGGTGTTTGGTATAGGGATGTACATATATTGAGTTTCAATGTATGGAGACTATCCTTCTCCCTTTGGTAATTAATATCTCATTTTATAAATTTAAGGTATGTCAGTATATTCACTTTTTATGTAATGATTATGATAGAATTTGTGTATCTATGTTATGATTAATAATATCTTTGTGATTAATATATTTTTTGAGGATAATATCATCAGTTTTTTATTGATTTCATCTATGTGGATATGCTCTCACAAATAACTCTAAAACATGAGTCCTCATCTTAATCCATTGATCATTATGATTCTTTTAGGGTAAAGATATTATTTTGATAGGGATAATTGAACCATCTTAACCTCACATTAATCTATTATTCAGTTTATTTTTTATTCTATTATATATCTATCTATTCCAAGGGAAACTAACAAGAATTTTATCTATTTTGGAACATTTTGTTTCTTTCCCAATATCAAGAAACGTAGTATTTACTAACTGTGTAGCAATTGCGTGACATTCCTGTAGTTTTTGATAGATAAAAATTAAAAATATGGGATATAGGTTTTCTATCCATGAATCATTCCCATGTTTAGTGCTCTGAATTCTCAATATTTGGATGATGTTTGGTGCATGGTTTTCTATCTATATAATCACCCCATTCATATTTTATATCCCAGTAAAAATTGCCTTTATAACGCTTTTCCATATATATTGTTAACCCTTAATCACACCCCTCTTTTTAACAAAATCAACTCTGAGAACACTAAGATCTCCTTTCTCTATATCATACACCCCCATAATTATTTTGAGTATATAATTTATGTCCTGTTAGTGAATATTCAATTTAAACTAATTATATCATCTTCTCTTATATCATCCCATTATTTTATGCATTTTTTTCCTACTCTATTATTTATGAACAAGGTTACCCTCTAGATTTATTGTTATTTTGGGTTTCCCTTTATTCTTATTTCTTTTAAAAAAATTAAAACTATTTGATTCTTTTATATTTAATATCTTCAATGTTACAAAAATATATGTCCTTAAAGGAATTTGTTCCATTTTATTTCTTTTTAAAATAGAAAATTTAATTTTTGAATATTTATTTTAATGTTTTATAGACATTCCTTATTGAAAATGGTCCCCCATTCACCTGGATGCCCTCAACATTCTCATAGTTTATCAAATTAGGTATTCTGTATTAGTGATGGATCCCCCATTCTTATCCTGTTTCTTCACCATTACATATTTATGAACAACTTATTCATTCTTGTTTTCTCTTCCTTTCTGAGGGATCATTATATTATTCTCTCTTTGTCTCAACGTCATGGGTGATCATCCATGGATATTTAGGTATTCCCATCATTGATTGATTACTGTTGAATCCCTTATCCATGAAAACTCAACTATAACCTCCTGTTCCTCTTATACTCTCTTGTCGGAAGCTACTGAACCAGTATCCAATAGGATTTGGGTTAACTAGTTTTGTGTATATTGGGTTTCAAAGTTCTCCCTAATTCCTATTTAGTTTTATATGATTGATTCTAGTATTCTACTCCAAAGATGATGACATCATTAAAAGACCACATCTTCTCAAATACCTTATCTATCCTCACATTACACAGCTCCACTCTTATATGGATCTGTAGAGGTGAAATCTATGTGTTTGAGGGATGTGTGGTTCAACAATTAGTGCTCTAGGAACATAATGAGTAGATATTATCTTTTGATTTCAATTACATTTTTGAGTGATTTTTTTGTTTTTATTCCATAAATACATTAGTTGTAGTTTGGATTGATTCTCTACTTCAGATCATTATGTTTTATTCTAGTTCGGTGATGCGTTCAATTTTTGGTTTCTGGCTTCAATGATGTTTGTTTCATAGTGGTGATAGACATTTGTATCAATGGTGATAATGAAGTTTAAACGACGACAGTGTGGGTTTTCTATGATGGTATCTCTGTTGTTATGATATTCAGTGGATTTCTCATCTATTTTTTCATAGTATTAGGGGGATTGAAGCTCAAGGAAGATAATTACCCTAGATCTAGAAACCCGAGGGGATGGGATATTTCTATCTATTTCTTATTAAATTTAAATTATAGTTGAGTGGTTTTTGTTGTATCATTTCATTGGTTGTTGTAATTAGATTGGTGGTTTGGTTAAATATCACTTATAGTGTCGTTCATACATAACCTTAATGTGTTTTTTCAAAACACCTAAAAATGGATTTGGAGAAATTTTAATTTTATGTGTTTTGATATATATATCAGTTATATTGTGCCACATTTTAAAATGGATGTCAATTTTTTTATTTCATCAAATAAAAATTTGTACCACTTTTTTTCTATATATAAAACCTATTTTTAAATAAATTTTAAATATCTTTTGTGTAATGTCCCAGTCAGATCATGGATATTAATAGTTTTATTAAAATGGGTGTTTGGTTTTTAATATGGGATTATAGTTTGGTTTTGTGAGAAAGAATATTGAGAAATTAATTAAACATTATAAACTAATAATAACAATATAAAAACCCCTTCAATCACACCCCATGTATTTTTAGATTTTATTTTTATTGATTATATATATGGGATGGTGCCTATTTAATGGTATATATATATTTTAATTGGAATTGAGGATGTTTCTTCGGAGGGAGTCAGAGGTGAGGGTGATACATTACTAAATGGTGTGACATATATACATATTTTTTTATATTATTTATATATATTTTTATTTATTATTTGAATCATGATTATTTTTTATTCATGATTAACCATGACTGTATAGCTGTAAAATCTCACTTATATGGTGACCGAAAATATATAAATGAATATAAATTTTAATTACCATATGTGTTGAATTGTGAAGTTGTATTTGGAGTGAGATTATGAGATTTAGAATTTCTTGACGTATTTTTATAGGAATAATTAGTCTTAGGATGTGGCCCTGGTGTTTGGATGATATTTTGTGGTTTCCATTTATGTTTTGGTAGTTTTAGGTCTTTTAAAAAGGGGTGGAAAGTTGGTGTTCAATGTTTAGGAGAAACTGTATGATACGTTAATGAGATGGTGATTTTTTCGACTTTAGAACTTTGAATGGTTTGGTTTCAGGGTTAGAGCATGGATTAGGGTAAATTATGTAATGAAAAATAAAGAACCATGTGAGGATGATAAGGTTATGAGGTTTGGCAACCAATTGTTCATGGTTACAACCAAATAGTTCTCCTTGTTTCTGGGTTGATAGAGGGATTATAGAATTGTTGGTGCATGGTTTTTTAATCCATGTAGAACAACAATGAAAATCTCAGGGTGTTGAAATGTATGGGTGTATGTGGATAGAACATGGTTTGGCCAACTGTCTATCCAAACAATGCAATTTGTGGCTTTGTTTAGGTCCAACAACATAGTTGGTTTGGTGTTTTTGAAAAGCATGTGGCCAATATATAAGGAAACCTAGATTTCATTAAACATGGACATTTGACAAAAATACCCCCTTAGGATTTCATCATCCGAACCACTTTTCTCCCATTTTCCAGGAAGATCAATCAAGGTATTACCAATCAATTTCCTTATCCTTACTCCAATTTTTTGGTGGTTTTCAAAGTGATTTATTATCATATGAGTTTAGTTCTCCTTCTTTGGTTGATTACATTCATACTCTTCCTTTTTCTCTCTAATATAGGAGTCCTAGAGCTTCGGATTCATTGGTGATTCCACTAGATCATTATGGGGTTATTCATTTCCCATCAGGCCTTTAGTTTTCTTGCATAGAGGATATCGATGAATGTATTTATCTAACCATTATGTGGAATTTCATTGAGTTATGTGACCCTGACGAGTTTCAATAGGTTTTTCGAAATGGATTAATTTATTTATTTATTGAATTTCTGTTTTATCTTAAGGATTTTTCCTAAAATGTGGTATTGTTTTTGTCAAGGGTCATTAGTGGGGGGTTGGCTTTGATTTTGGATGACATGATGAACTGGTGAGTTTTTCAATATTATCTCATTTTGGGGTTCGGTTAATTAATAAATTAATTTCCACTATTACAATTAATTAATTATTTTTTTTATGTGAGACTTTAGCCTTAGTTGCTGTGAAAATATTAGTTTGGTGATTTGAGTTTTATGTGATTCTTGGAGTATCCTTGATGAGGCCACCATGTTTTGAAAACTTATTATAAACTATCCCTAATTTGGTTGGTGGTATTATATATTTTCTCATTGACTTTTTTAAAATATTTCCTTATATATATGATATTTCCCATTGATACCTTGTGTGGTTGACTTTATTTGATTGATTAATAAATTGCTTTTTCCATTGTTCGATATATTTGACATTCCACATATCTCGTTTAATCCTTGGTGATGTGAATTGAGAGCTATGGCCACCCATGGGGTGTGAAAACCATTTTATGTGGATTGTTTATTCTATTATGTTTTTTTGAAAATCCTTATGAGCCCTTTGAAATGTTTTCAAATGTGTTCATTAGGGATTGACCCAATTTTGGATTTCAATGGGGGTAGGATGTGTTTCAAATGTTCTTGTATTGAAATGAGTAGTTAAACTCGGTGTGATTTTTTTCACGACCTGTTCCCCTGGATCCCATTCTGTGACTACCCCATGCCTACATTGTATAGGCCAGGGGAAGAAGACTAGCACCAAAGGAGTAAATCCTTAAACTGAGAAGGAATTTTCATTATAACAGTAAACAAACACAACAGAGCACATAAATTGACGCATAGCACTAAGTAAACATGTATACAAAAGTGTTTTGAAAAGTAAAAGGGGAAATAAATACAAGACTAACTTTAAATTACAAGTACAACTGGAAAGGGAATAAATAGCTGAAAGGTCAAAGCATCTCCTGGATTGCCCTCCATGAAATCCTACCTTAAGGGTAGGTATAGATAGCCTCCACAGCGCTCCACATCTGTCAGTCTCCTCTGTGTACCGATTCGTCGTAGGGTCCACCTCCGGGTACCGTATAGTCCTGGAGCTATGAGCCACCGTCTGTGTTGTCCGTCGTCTACATCCAACACAATGAGGTGGGGTCATAGCCTGTGCTGGGGTGAGTATAACGATACTCAGTAGGGACCTCGAGGCACTCAAGGCCTCTCAAAATCCAACAAGGATAAACAAAAATTAAAAAATCAATAGATAAACACACTTAGGTATATTCCCATACATATACCTAGGTTATCAAGTTATCCATCTCAATCATGAGGTAAACTCAAAAGTTACTAACTCAGCTCAACTATGATTTTATTCTATGTATAGTATCAATCTGAACCCTTGCCTGCCAGTGAACTCTTCCTCTATTGAGTAAAGTGGGCCTGCTGCATCACATAGTGGCGCTTCCCAGTAACATGGACTGCTGAGGTACTCCTCTGGTCGAGTAAGGTGGATATATCATGCTCACACAGTGGCACTCCACACCGAGGGTCTATTGTGCTCACAAATAGGTGATCCCCTAGTAGCTAGCTAAGGTACTCCACGTGTCAAGTACCGGGGGTCATCCATGCTCACACAGATATGCTCCCCACCATGGGTCTGCCGCAACACCAAGGCTCTCCACACTGGGCTAGTTGAATCACTTCGAGTCGAATCGGTCAACAGTCATCAAGTCTTAGCCAGATACTAGGTTTCCGTAAAAATTCTTTCTCATCTCTGGAACATCTGCTCCACAAGATATTGGTCGATACTCCAATTGTGACGAAGTCCCAAGTAAAAGTATCTCAGAGGTCTGCCTCGTCATAGGGGTCTCAACGCAACAGATTGAGCATTGATCGTACGCCCGGTCTGTGAGTTATTGGGCTTTCAGTTCCATGGGTCCATTTGGATTAGTGTACAAACCAACCAAACCATAACTCAAAAATACACCGAACTCCGATGAATTATAATCTAATAGACCATCGTGCTCTATTAATACCAGTTCCGCTGATGGTTCGTCAAAACAGTCGTCTGTTACCAAAGTCTTCGACAAGGTTACTAATTAGTTAGTAGAGGGCCTGGGTCTGGACCAGCAAGGTCGTACCGACATGGGCCGACCCATTAAGGGCTGACCCGGTCAATATCATTGGGTATGTCCCGTCTCATTGGGCAGCTCAGCCCATTATGTTCAACCCGGTCCGCGGGGCCCGGCCCAGCGGACTGCGAGAGTGGTTCGGCCCGGGCGTGTGGCCAATTCGGCCCGAAGCATTGTGAGGGTGCGGCCCGGTGCAGCTCGGTGCGACTCGTCCCTATGGACACGGCCAGGCTGGTTCAACCAGGGCAACGCCAAGGGGGACAGGTCGTCGGCTCGGCCGGGAGGCTGCAAAGGGGCCTGGCAGGCCGGGTGGCCACAAGGGGGCCAGGACACCGGCTCGGTCGGGTGTCAGCGAGGGGGCCATGCAGGCCAAGTGCGCATGGAGTGGATGGAGGCCAGATCGGGGGTGGCTAGGGAGTGGCATAGCCATGCGGGTCGGGGGCGGCCGGGTGCGGCCAGGCGGGCGGCCAGGAGAGCAGCTGAACGGCGGCCAGGCGGGCGGCCAAGCGGCAGCCATTCAGCATCCATTTCGAGGAGATGCGCGGCTAGGAGGGCCGTAGGTTCGGAAGGGCGTGGGCTCGTTCGGGGTTCCACCGGGGCGCACGGGTGGCGCGAGCGGCCGTGAGGTCGGGCCGGCACGGGTACGGCCGGAGGTGGTGCAGAACGTTGCGGGGGAGGTTCAGTTCAAGGAGGCCGTGGGTAGCGTGAACTTTGTCATTGCTGCCTCCATTGCCTCTTTCTTTATCGTCAAGACGATGTTCAATCAAAAACAAATTCAACGGAGGGGTCGGGCCATGTTAGTTTGGATAGCATCCTCCACGTTTAGGGTTGTAACAATTGGTTCTCATGAATGAAGAACATCATTCCACCCACAAATGATAATCATCATCATTCTTAATTTTTAAAAGAGAGGAAAAACATGGCACTTAAAAGAAACTAAAACCCTACCTTTGAATCTTCATTCGTCATTTGTCGACAGATTCATGAAAGGATGACGAGGGAGGCCATCGTTTGTTGCATCCACTGCACACTTACAATCCAAGCCCATGGATTTGTTCATTGTCGATGATGAGGAGGGAAGATGCTCTACGTCGGTAGGTGTATGGGGAAGAAAGTCGAAGAAGAATAATCACCAGCATTCTTCGCATTCTTCATTGGGAGGGGCGTTCTTCATTGGAGAGGATAAGTTTCTTCAAGTGCTCTTCCTCTCCCAAGCCTCCACCAAAATGAATGTGCCCAAAATAATAGTTTTTCTATTATATTAATCATTGCACAAAAAATAAAAAAGGTGAATTTGTTGAAAAGTATCCTCCAATTTAATTCATTTGGTTGGAACATTTAAAATACTAGCAGAGGTGGAGAGGATCTCCCTCGTTAATGAGGGAGAGATGAGAGGTTATGCACTCATCCCATTAATAGGGATCGAGTGGTCCCCTCCCCTATTATTTATATGAGAGGTTATGGTTTTGGGTGGTCCCCACGTCGTAACCACTCATGGGAGGTTATATTCAGGTGGGCCCCACCACCATAACCTCTAATGGGACGTTAGGGTGTGGTGGTCCCACCTCCAACTCCCAAGTGGAGGTTTAACCAAGAATCAAACCCATGGAAGTTTAAATAAAATTAATGTATGTACACATTATTTTATTATTTATTATAAAAATCCCAAAATCTATCTTTTATTCTTGACCATCTATCGTCGAGGTGAAAGTCTTCTTAAGTGAATACCAGCCATGCGAGTTCAATGGTGCCCTCAGATTTTAGTTTTGAGCACCGTCTCAGAAGTTATAATATCATGCTCGTACGTTTACTAAACATACCTGAACAAAACATTAAAAACTTATTCCATGCATACCAAGCCTTGGAATCAAGCGCCATAAATTTTCAAGGTCTCGTAAAAATCCCTTGTATTTAAAAAAAATTCACAAAATTTCTGTGTCTTTACATTCTCCCCACCTCAAAACTTTACATCCCCATATTCTACTACTCTAACTAAGGGAACCAATAAATGTACTGAGCACGCATCTGAGCTTCCCGCTCACATGTGCTCTCTTGGAGGTTCTCGTGCTACTAGCGAACATGCACTAGAGTTATCACCCGTCCACCAAGGAGTCACTCTTTTCGATCATCAATCTCAACTAGAACCTCCGGGAAAGTCGCCACATCATCGACATCTTGCTCCCCATGGTCGATGATGTGAGAAGGGTTGTGCAAATATCTCCTCAACTACGATACTCGAATGAATTTGTGCACATAGTGCAACTGAGGTGGATGAGATAAAAGGTAAGCCACCTCACCTAATCTGCTGAGGACCTGGAAAGGTCTGATGAATCTTGGAGATAACATTCCGCCTCGGCCAAAACTCCATATACCATGTCGAGGTGAGACCCGTAGAAAGACGTGGTCGGCATCCTCAAACTCTAGAGGCCTCCTTCTTCTGTAAGCATACGACTTATACATGATTTGTACAGTATTCATCCGCTCCTAGATAATCTGCACCTTCTCGGTGGTAGCTCGCACCATCTCTGGACCACTTGTGCGGACTCCCCTGGGTCAGTCCAACACAAGTGTGATCTGCATGGTCTCCCATACAATGCCTCGAAAGTAACAATACCAATGGTGGAGCGATAGCTGTTGTTATACACAAACTACACCAAAGGCAAGTGATCATCCCAGCTGCAATCGAAGTTGAGGACACATGCACGTAGTATTTCCTCGAGGTTCTGAATGGTCCGCTCTGTCTGACCATCTGTCTGAGGATGGAAAGTGGTGCTCAAGCAAAGTTGCGTCCCAAAAGCCTCATGCAACCCCTTACATACTCGAGAAGTAAACAATGTATCTCATTCAGAGACAATAGAAGCAGGTACTCCCTGTAAACGCACAATCTTCTGCACATAGAGGCATCCCAATATCTCTACTGAGCCCTGATCTCTGATCGATAGGAAGTGGGACTACGTGGTGATTTGGTCAATGATCACCCAAATCGATTTGTGTCCCCTGGATGTACATGGAAGACCCATCGTGAAGTCCATGTATATCCCATCCCACATCCAGTCTGGGACCTTTAAAGGTTGAACCAAGCCTGCTGGTACATGGTGTTCTGCCTTCACTTGCTGACAAGTGAGGCATTCAGAGAAAAAATCCACTACCACCTTCTTCATACTGGGCCACTAGTGCTGTCATCGATGGTCTGGGAACATCTTCACCACTCATGGATGTACCGCTAGAGGAGATGTGTGGAACTCCCTCAACACTACCTCGTGATGTGAAACTGGTACCATAGTACATCCTCGGAAGAGGATGACATGCTCCCCACCTTTATAAAATCCATCAGCTACCTGTCCTGTGGATATCTAAGAACATCACGTCTCACAGTCAGCATCCCCATGTTTTGCATCCATGACTCGTTGAAGATGTGGGGGATTGACTACATGGGATTTAATAAAGGCTGCTCTATCTCTATCCACAAAGGATATCAATAAGGCAGCCAGTTGTTATGTCACCTTGCCTAGCAGCTGTATAACAAATATTCTACTGATCGCATCCACAACAATATTCCCTTTCCCAAGATTATAGACTATCTCAAAGTCATAGTCTAGGTGTAACTCAAGCCAACGTCACTTTCTTAGGTTAAGGTCCTTTTGAGATAAGATATACCTAAAACTATTGTGATCAGAGTACACGGTAAAAAGGTCACCTATCAGATAGTGTCACCACATCTTTAAGGTAGAGACCACTACTTCTAGCTCTAGGTCATGGGTAGCATAGTTCTTCTCATGTTGTCTCAGCTACTGAGAACCATAAGTGATCACTACTCGCTCCTACATCCGAACACACCCAAGTCTAGTCCTTGATGCGTCACAGAAAACTATGTACTCTACGACCTCCTCTAGAAGACCCAAAATGGGTGCACTAGTCATCCTCTGCCTCACCTCCTAAAAGCTCTGCTGACATCTCTATGACCACATAAAGGTTTTCTCCTTATTAATCCATAATTATAGTGGTGTTGCAACTCTGGAGAATTCTGGAATGAACCTACAATAGTACCTAGCCATACCCAAGAAACTTCGTACCTCCCTCACAGTCTTGGGTGGCTCCCAAGCAAGTACCGCTTCAATCTTCACTAGATCTACTGCTACTCTAGCCTTCGAGATGGTGCGTCCCATGGAATGAACCTCTGTAATCCAAAACTAGAACTTCGTGATAGTAACATAATTTTGGTGCTCATAGAGTGTGTCCAGTACTACTTGGGTAGGGTAGGCATGCTCCTCCTTAGTAGTCAAGTAGATCAGAATGTTGTCGATGATGAATATGACAAAGCGATCGAGATTAGGCTAGAAAATCATGTTCATGAGTCCCATGAACATTGTTGGAGCATTGGTTATGTCATAGATCATAACCAAGAACTCATAGTGTCCATACCAACAATTGAATGTCTTCTTCTGCACATCCGCCTCTCAAACTCTTAGCTTGTGACAGCCTGATCTGAGGTCTATCTTCGAGAACCACTGAGCTCCCATCATCTGATCAAACAGGTCGTCAATTCTCGAGAGTGGGTACTTTTAATTCATGGTCACCTGGTTTAGGTGATGGTAGTCAACACAAAGCCTCAAGCTTCCATACGAATTCATGGTGAACAAAATCGTATATTCCCAGGGAGAAAAACAGGGCCGGATGAATCCCTTCTCCTGTAAGTCCTCTAGCTGTACCAGTAGCTCACGAAGCTCAGTCGGAGCCATATAATATTCTGGAGTAGATATTGGTGTCATCCTAGGGTACATGTCAATGTAGAAGTCCACCTCTCCGCGGGGAGGTAGACCTGGAACATCATCTGGGGAAACATCTGTGTACCGGTCCACAACTACAGGATACATAAGACTCTCCACATCTACTTTTCTGACGGTAAGGCAGGCCAACTGATGATTGATCAGCTACACCCTCCTCCTAGTAAGTCTGTCATGTGATGAAAAGGCTCCCTTCTCAATGGTGAAGGTGAACATGGTCACATCCATGAAGTCACACCACACTTTGCGCCTAAGACAATCGATTTTAGCATGGACCGTTGATAACCAGTCCACACCCAAGGTTACGTCGTAAGGCTTCGACGCCGCTATGAGGAGATCCTAGCCGAAGCTCTCGCCTCCTATAGTAAGCTCACACTACTGGCACCAGAGCATAATTGTCGAGTCTTCTCCAGTAGAAGTCTCTAGCCGTAAGGATCGAACTAACGACTCCTTCAGAATCTCCGAGCTCCGAACAAGGGATTTATAAATGAAATAATGTATGGAACCTGAGTCTATAAGAAATGTAGCTATGGTTTAATAGACACATATTTTACCTCGAATAATCTCTAGAGCTCTGAGATCGTAATCCCCATCTGACTGGTGCTGAGATCTCCCATGTCCACCTGCTCCCTACAATCGATGTGGAGCACCTGGTGGTGGTGGTAACACGTTGTAACGGAGTCCACCGCGAGATGCACAACCACCACCTCTACCACATCCGCCTTCTCACTACGGACCACCTCGATAAAAACCTCTTCCTCTACTTGGGAGGTACCTCAACTGTATGATGATCATCTGAATGGTTGGTCAGACAGTCACGATCCATGTGACTGTGCCCGACGCACGAGTAACATTGCCTGATCCTGGAAGGTATGTCACTACCCCAGGTGCCCCACACAAAAAAATACCCAGTCCTATGGTTGACCACCCATGGGTATGTTCCACTTGGACCTCTTCATCATTTGTCTATTACCAGCTACAGAGGAATCTGCTGCATGTCGACTAGTAGTGGGACCCACTGCTAGTGACTGATCAGCAAAGAATCTCTCCACTATGAGGGCTCTCTCTAACTCCTCTACATGCGTCGGGCTACTGAAGGAGATCATCGATGCTCTGATCTCTCACTTGACCACTGCTCGAAGGTCCGGTCCTTGAAGAATGGGTCTCTCACTATATCTGTGGTGTATCGTGAGAGGTCGGTGAACCTTTTTGAGTACCATGCCACCGTCATGTTACCCTAATATAGATACAGTTTCTCTTATATCCAAACTGCATGTAGGGTGAATGGGACAAAATCATCCCAAAATTGGCTCTTGAAGTCTACCCAGAGTAGCGTCACCTCGTCATGCACCTGGAGAATCAGGCTCCACCATTAGCCTACTGATTCTTGAAGGAGACTCATGAAAATGATCACCATGAAATCTGCTGGTGTCCCTACTAGCCTGAAGACACTCACCATAGCCTCCATCCAATCCTCAACCACCTGTGGGTCCATATCTCCCCTTAACCTATGTGGCCTCTGGCACTGGAACTCGTGCAATGCGCTCATGTGGCGTGAATCATCTATTGCAGGGGCTGGTGGAATATGTGGCCTAACAGTAAGTAGTACTGCTGGTGCCTCTGCTGGTAAAGGGCCCTGCACTGAGACCTCGTTGCTCAGTGGGATATCAGTGTTTAAGACTCTCAGGGCTCTAACTATTCGTCCGCATGGAGGAATCCTAAAAGAAATAGATGTGAAATGGTCAAAATATTATACCTGGTGAGGTGACCTGTTTGAGCTAACTTAATGAATAACTTTTGAAAACACACACACAATCAGTGTTTTCATGCACTGAGTCGGAAATCAGTAGTCAGGGTCCTGGTGTATGGATACCTCAGCCGCCTCATCAAAACTAGACTCTATGAATTGAAAACCACAAATAGTACCCATAAAACTATTGATTCATAGAAAATAATGATTAGAGTCTTATGTTATCCCATAGAACCGACTCCAGTAATACCAATTTGTCATGACCTATTCCCCCAGGGCCCGTGCTGTAACTACCCCATGTCCACCGGCCATAGGCCAACGTATGGTGACTAGCAACAAATGTTTAAATCCCTAAAGTAAGAAGGCATTGCCTTTATAAATGTAAACAAAAACAATATTGCACCCAACAGGAAGCATAGAAATATGTAAACCAATATACAAAATAGTTCTTAAAAGTAAAATGGACCGAAAATACAAGCCCAACTGTAATGTACAAGTACAACTGGGAAGGGAAAAAACAACTGAAAGGTGAAAGAAGCTCCTGGATCATTCTCCAGGAAATCCTACCTGAAGGGTAGGTACAGATAGCCTCCACAACTCTCCACGTCATTCTGTCTCATCCATGTACCAATTCGTCATGGGGTCCACCTTCGGGTACCGTCTAGTCGTAGCGCTCTCAGCCACCGTCAGCTTTGTCTATCATATGCATCCAACACAACGAGATGCAGGAATAGCTCGGGCATGGGTGAGTATAATGATACTTAGTAGGGACCCTGAGACCCTCAAGGTCTCACAAAATACAAAAATAATAAACCAAAAAGTAGTAAATCAGCAGATAACCACACTTAGGTATATTACCATTCATATACCTATGTTATCAAGTAATTTATCTCAATCATGAGGTAAACTCAAAAGTTACTAAATCAGCTCAACAATGATGTTATTCTATGGATATTATCAATCTGAACCCTCAGCTGTGGGTGAACACCTCCTTTACCAAGTACAATGGGCCTACCGCATCACAGAGAGGAGCTTCCCACTAATATGGTCTGCTGAGGTACTCCTCACATAGATTTCTGTGGATATGTCATGCTCACATAGAGGTCCTTTCCACCATGGGTCTGTTGCACTCACAAAAGTGAGCTTCCCCTCGTATCCTGCTGAGGTACTCCATGTGTCGAGTACTGTGGGTATGCCGTTCTCACATAGAGTCGCTCCCCACCGTGGGTCTGCCGCAACACCAAGGATCTCCCCAATGGGCTAGTCGAATCACGTTGAGGTGAATTAGTATGCATTTGTCAAGTCTTAGCCAGCTACTAGGTTCCCGCAAAAATGCCTCCTCATCTCTGGAATATCCTCTCCACAAGCTACTGGTCGATACTCAAACTGTCACAAATTCCCACGTAGAATTTTCTCAAAGGTCTGCTTGCCATATGAGTCTCAATGAAATGGAGGGCGCGTCGATCGGACTCTTGGTCTATGATTTATTAGCCTTTTAGTCCCAATGGGACCGGTTGGATTCATGTATGAACCAACATGAACACAATTCAAAAATACCCCAAACTCCGGTATAGTATACTCAAAGAGACTTTCGTGCGCCACGAATACTAGCACCACAGACGATTTATCAAATGGTCGTTTGGTGAAATTTTTTTGCCAACGTATGTAATGAGTCAGTAGTGGGCTCGGGTCTAGTCACACCTGGTCGGACCCACTCATCCCAACCCAGTCAGGGCCGACCCTGTCTGGGTCGACCTGGTCAAACTCGATGGGTCTGACCCAGCCCATTGGGTGGGTCCTCCCGTTATGTTCATCCCAGTCCGCTGGGCCTGACCCAGCAGACTACGAGAGTGGTTCGGCTTGGGCCAGGGCCAGTTTGGAATGGAGTATTGTGAGGGTACGGCCTGAAGTGGCTCGACGCTGCTCAGCCCTGTGGGCACGTCTGGGCTGGTTTTTCCAGGGTGCGGTTAGGGGGGTTGGGACACCGGCTCAGCCGGGAGGCCGCAAGGGGTCCAGGAAAGCCGTTCGTCCCGGTGGCTGTGAGGAAGCTAGGAAACTGGCTCATCCATGTGGCTGCGAGGAGGGCTAGGCAGGGTGACAAGATGGGTGAGCACGGGTCGTGCGGAAGCCAGATAGGGGGCAGCCGAGTAGTGGCATGGCCAGGCGGGCTGCGGGTGGCCAGGCATGTCCAGGCGGCGGTCGGGTGGCAGCCGGATCGGTGGGACGCGTGTCGAGGCGGGCCGTGGGTTCGGTAGGGTGTGGGCTGGTGTGGGGTTCCGCTGGGGCATGCGGGTGGAGCGGGCTTCCCGAAGGCCGGGAGTTCGGGCCGGTGCAGGTTTGGCCGGAGGCAGTGCGGAATGTTGTGGGAGCGACGTGGTTCATGGAGGCTGCGAGTAGCGCGACCTTTTTCATTACCGCCTTAGTTGCCTTTTGATTCATCACCAAGAAAAAGTGCAATAGAAAACAAGCTCGGTGGAGGGTTTGGGACATGTTGGTTTGTCCGGTACTATTTTCTTTTAGGGTGGTAATAATTGGTCCTCAAGAACGAAGCACAACATTCCACCCGGAAAAGATAATCATCATAGTTCTTCACTTTTAAATGAATTAAAGAACATGGGACTTAAAATAAACTAAAACCCTACCATTGTTTTGTCATCCATCGTTCATTGAATGAGTCACAGAAGGATGACATAGGAGACCGTTATTCGTTTTATCTGTCGAACACTTCTTATCCAAGCTTGTGCACTAGTTCATTAACGATGATGAAAAGGGAAGATTCTCAACATCAGTAGGTGTCTGGGGAAGAAAGTGGAAGAAGAATCATCGCTGACGTTCTTCGCCTTCATCATTGTGAGGGGTGTTCTTTCTTGGAGAGGATAAGTTTGTCAAAGTGGTCTTCCTCTCCCAAGCTTCCACCAAAATGAAATTTACCAAAATATTAGTTTGTCTATTATATTAATTATTGGGAAAAAAATTCAAAAAAGTGAATTAATTTAAAAGGCTCCTCCAATTTAATTCATTAGGTTAGAACATTTCAAAAACTAGGGGAGGTGGAGTGGCACTCCCTCATTAATGAGGGAGCGTTGAGAGGTTATGCTCTCTTCCAATTAAAAAGGGTCGGATGGTCCACACCCATATTCTTTAAATGAGAGGTTATGGTCTCGGGTGGTCCCCACGCCATAACCTCTCGCGATAGGTTATATTCGGGTGGGCCCCACCACCATAACCCCTCATGGGAGGTTTGGGTGTGGCGGTCCCACCTCCAACTCCCATGGGGAGGATTAACCAACATTCCCACTCTGGAAAGATTAAATTAAAATAACATTTTGTACACTTTATTTTATTATTTTTTATAAAAATCCAAAAACTAACTTTTATTCTCGACCATATGCTATTGAGGTGAAAGTCTTCTAAAGCGAATACTGGCTCTGCGAGTTCAACAGTGCCCTCAGATTTCAGTTCTGAGAACCGGTTCAAATCTTATAAAATCCCGATCGTACATTTACTGAATGTACCCGAACAAAACATCAGAAATTGATTCTAGGAACACCGGGCCTCGCAATCAAGCACTATAATTTTTCGCATACTCTTAAAAATCCCTTGTATTTAAGAAAAAAAATCCAAGGAATTTTTGGTTCTTTACAATTTTAGTTGGGTTTCAAATTGATTACATGTGTTGATCTAAAATTGGAGTTTTATTACTCTTAAAATGGTTTTCCTAGAATACAGGGGCCTTGGGACTCGTTTGGTTTTCAAATAATTAGATTCATATTAAAGGGAGGATTTGAAAAGTCTAATTATAATATTTCATTTTGATTTTTATTGAAATGTGATAAAATGTTTGGATTTGACTTTGAGTCATGGGCTGATTTAAAAATCCAGTAAAGTCCATGATATATATTTTTGATTAATAATGAAAGTGGGAATGGTTAAATGGGAATGTTTACCAATGAATTTTATTTTTTGCCATGAATGTAATAGATAATGTTAATGTTTGACAATGAAATTATTGGGGGTGGTAAGACGTGGCATGCAGAATCTAGGATTGATTCAAGACTTGATGATCCAAGTCTAGTAACCCATGTCAAATTGTTGATGCACTACATTGATTCTCAAGTTAGATGTATTTAGGAATGATGAAATTTCTAGGTGTGGGAATTATTATCTAAGGACATGTATTATACATATAAAATTATGTTAGACTGGGGATCAGTACATAGATTGAATACCCCCTACTTAAAACACTAGACTGAGTCCCATGTTGATGATATTGTACCATGTGTAATAGTATTTTAGACATAATCCCCTCTTCCTTGGTCTCAAAAATACTGATGCTCTAGGTTCTGCTACTTTCATATATGGTTGGCTACTAGACTGAGGATTTTGACATTATTGTAGTGTTTTATTATGGGATGGAATAATATTATATACAACCTATGATCTGTTATATATGACATCATAGGGTGTTGTAGGTGTGGTTGCCCCATCTTTCACCATAAAACACTTGGTATAGTGGATACTTGATGGGATGTAATATTATATTGCTTGTATCCCCTTTTTAATATCTATAAATTTTATTGGTCATCTACATACACCATTATAATAACTGATATTTTCTATAGAAACTATTGGTGATGGCCTACTGAGTTTTATTAAAGCCCTTCTTAGGTCACCATTATAATTAAGTATTTGAGTAGTGATAAAATGTTTATTGTTGGAAAAGTTATTTGTGTAGGAAATTATTGAATATTTTTTAGTTGAGAAGGATTTATTTTATAGAATAATGTTATTTGATGATTGTGGATTGATAATATTTTTTATACCGTTATAGTATATTTTATTTTTGATATGTTATATAACCACTTTAGTGGTTAGTTGGTAGTATATATGTCTTGGTCATTTAGGACATTATTTTATATCATTTAATATAACATGTTCATCTTATTTTTTCTCCTACATTATCTACTATGTTTGAAATTAGGTTATTTACATCAAATTTTGAACTATGATATGGGGGTAAAATCTCTTCATAGTTCCATTTTAGACACCCACTAATAGTCGATACCCTCTAGCCTATGAGGACACACCCTTGTGGACATAAGGAGAACTAGCACCAGCCGCTAGTTTAGTGTCATTCATTATAGGATGTAACAATGTGGTATGATAATAATTTTCATTCATTTGATTTTACAATTTTGGTATTGGTAGAATTTATATATTGGAATGTGTAGGATATTGATATGGATACTATGATGGTGTGTTGTGAACACTTATTTTGGTAGGAATTCCAGTTTACCTGTAGTTGGGAATGATATTCCATTTTGTGATGTTAGGGTTGAATGTGATGTTTTCATTGAGTTATGCACATGTTTTATTATTTGTTATGGTTTATGATATACATTAGGATTTTGGCCCATTAGATAGAGGCATATGACTTCATTCTAAATCTTTTTATATAGATATAAGTGGAATCACATGCATCATTCTTGGAAACTATGATCCATGTGTTTTTGGAATTCTAATATCGATATCATGTACGTCGTTCTGATGGTATGTTATGTGGATCTACATTGAGGAACATGTTAATGAGGACATTGGATTGGAGCTCATTCATGATTTGTACAGTGAATTTGGAGGTTTAATATGGATTAATTATAGTTTTCCCACCATTTGTGGGACATTTTTTATTCACTCTAGTACTATATATGATTTATCTAGGGAGTGGTATAATGTGCATAAACTCATAGAGGATGGGAACCCTAGTTTTGGGTAGTTAGTTATATGTGACCCCATTAGGGTGTGGAACCCTACTTGATATTGTAATGACTATATGGTGTCATTTGATGATCAGATGGGTGAGTTTTTATTTCCCTATGATTAGTGAACATCTGTGAGTCTTTTTAGACCCCATGTAGTTGGAACTGGTAACCATTTGACATGACCACACTTTGGGAGTTTATATCATGTAGTATTGAAGGGTGAATCTTAAGTGCTAGAACATGTTGTGTATACTATTAGGAACATATGGGAATGATGGATGCTTCAAACTCTTGATAATAATATATGGTTGGTGTGACCTTGTATTGTGTTTTGGAACAATTGATTCATTTAGTTTTGGGAAAGATAAAATTTCGGATAGTGTCTTAGCCATGTTGTTGGTTTTTAGTGGTGTATACTTTTTGGGTACCTACCTAGGTAATTCATGTGTAAGTGAGTGTTCATGGTGCTTATTTTACTGATTAAGAGAACAAGCAGTGCTAATAGAAAAGTGGATTTATCTTCATATGTTTAATTTTGGTGGAGAATGTTCATTTTAGGTTGTTTTGGTATGCGGCATAAAGGGATTTATGATTTACTTAAAATAAGATGTTTTTGGAGTGTTTTAATTTCAATTGAACATGACATTTATGTGGGAAAGACTAGTTTGGCTCCTAGATTATTTAGCTTCTTATGTTTCTTAAATAACATATTAAGACCACATGTAATCCTTGCGTAACATTGAATGATTATCACTTCATGAGTGGTTGGGGAAGTGTATTTTTTTATGGTGTGTCGATTTCGGTTTTGGAAATCACCAAGGGTGCCATTTATTGGGTGGTTTTGGAATGAAAGAGATCCTTGACTTGTCGGTAGGGATTGTGAGTTGTGGTGTCATAAGGAATGACTTGTTGGAGTTGAAATCTGGTTCAGTGGAGGGAACACATAAGAGTGTGTTTGATGGTTCTATTTTAGAAGGTATGTAGAGTAAAAAGTGGATGTTGACATGCTATTTAGGTTGTTCTATGAATCAAACATTAAGAGAGAATACACCAGAGGTGATCTTTTTCAGAAATAAGCCTTGAGTAGGATGGGGAAATATGTAGATGTGATAAGATTATTCTGGACATGGAGTCTTGAGTTTTTTTGATGAGTTTGATGTCTACATTTAGTTATTGTTTACTTCAGCAAAGGATGGTTGATGGAAGTATTCATTGATGACATCATAGAATAAACTTGTTTAGTAATTATGATAACCTATATCTTAACACCGTTTGTGTTTTGCTGAGAGAGACTTTGCTATATTCCTTTCTACCTTAATTTATTTTGGGGGGATATGATGCCTCTCGGATGTTATTCTCATCGAGAAGCTTATATGGAGCCATATTATATAAATTTCACCATTTATTGTTTATTAGAGAATTAATTTATATGGAATAGATTTCATCAAATTCCATGGTTATTATTCCTAGATACTGGGAATGATACATAGTTGATGTTTTGTTTGGTAACTCTGGTGAGGTTGAGAAAACCATGATCAATTATAGGGTTAGTAGTGGTTGGATCATGGGATGAAACATTTGAAGGTGTTTGGGTAATTTTGTGATGATAAAAAATTTATGGTGGGGAGTGATGTATTGATTGTGGTGATACCACCATTGTTTTATATGATTCATGGGATTGGGGTACTCACTGTTTATCACTCATGGTGTAATTTTAATTGTAGTAAAAAACTATTCTTGTGTGCACATAAAATTTCTAGTGAATTCTAACGAGATATTAGTTGGGTAAGACAATAATGCTTATCATTTTCTTTGAAAAAAAGGAGAAATAGAAATTAATTTGGGTGTGGACACCAATGGATATGTTTGGGTGGGTTTTGAGTACCCCTATGTGTGGAGAAATACTAATATGATGAGATGATGGGTTGGAAAGTGGATTTTATTGTTCTAAAAACATTTCAGGTTCATTGGTGGTAGCGTATAATAAGTTTTGGTTGGGATTTCATAATAAAAAACTTTTAAGTATCATAATAAAAGAGTTATAGGACAATGATGATTATGGGAATCACCACAACATGATTGTTGATTGGGTGATGATAAAATAAATTTTTTCATCTGATAGGATCAGGTATGTGTCATTGTGTTGTTTTGTTTGAGCAATGGGTGTTGGTTCGAAGACTTTTCTGGTTGAGGGAATTGATTTAGTGGTTTTAATTTTGTAGTTATTCTGGCTATTAGATGTTGAATGAGGACATATGATAAATATTTGGTGATAAATTTAGGTTTGGTGGAATATAATTTTGAACTTTGAGGCTTCTGAAGGACTTTATGTATTATTGTGGGGATATTGTATGATCTCGAATCTAGATTTATAAAATAGCTCTTGTTGGATTGGGAATTCATTTTACCAAAGGGGTCATATGTTTATGTACGTATTTGAGTGATATTTTTAGATTTGTAATGCTTGTATGTGTTTTTTTAGATATATAATGATGCCTAGGCGGTGGGCCATATGTTTCGATGAGATTAAGAGGTTTTAGGTTATGTGTTAGGTTTTTTTAGTCTTCAAGAAAGGATGCATGGTTTAAGATAAATTGTGCAGCACCTTGAAGATCATGTGGTTTTTGGTTCATTTTTTCAAATAATGGTTTGGTTTAATGGTTAGAGATCAATTTTAGGGAAACAATGGGATGAAAAAAGAAGAAACATGTGAGGTGTAGTAGGTTTTGAGGCATGGTTCACAAGCTTGACATAATATGAATAAAATCCAGAGTCATGATACTGAGGGGAGATAGTATTAATAACATATTAAGATCACAATTTGTTAAACCATTTATCAAAACCATGAAAATGTGGGGGTGTTGGATGGAAGGGGTGTGCATGGATGGCGCATGATCTCACCAACCATATGTCCAAACCATGAGATTGGTGGCCTTTGATACGTCAAACCAAATAATTGGTTTATGGTTTTCGTACTATGCAACCAAACCATGTAGACACCAAGATTTCATTAAAAATATTTATTTGATGAAAATATATCCTCATGTTATTCATCCCCTCTACACCTTTCTCTACAGTTCCAAGTGCAGGAACTAGAGGGTTGTCAAGACCTCTCATCTGTTTCCCTCTTTCAGTTGTACTAGTTTTTCCATGGTTATTAATTGGTTTTTGACGTTAGTTATATATCTCTCGATGTTTAATTTATTAAACTTTTTATTTTTATATAATTTTGAAGTTCTGTACTAATTTTTTCATTTTTAGTTCCACTGAATCATGGTGGAATAATTATTTTCTAATTTATAATTGTTGATGTATTTTATAGAGGAGATCTCAAAATGGATTTGACATGTCGTTTTATGGATTTCTATTGGGTTATGTTACCATGGTCATTTATATTAGTTTTTTCAAAAAAGATTAATTTAATTAGTAGTAAAATTAGTATCACCTATTATGGATTTTGGAAAAAATGTGTTCAAGGTTATGTTGTGGATCTTTAATGAGTAGATAGATTTGTATTCCATGTAAATTGATGACCCAACATGTTTTCTAGTATTATGTGGAGTTGGTTTTGGATAATTAATTAATTATTGTTTCTATAATTAATTAATTTTTGATTCATGTTTTTAGGATTGGTCTTGAGTGTTCTTAACGAGCAAGATTTGGTGTTATGATTTTTGGGAGGAGATTGAACGGGTCTCACTGAAGCCTCCATGTTTTGGAATATTAATGGAAGGATTCTACAATTAGGTAAGTGGTTTAAGAGACTTAACCATATTCATGTCATTTTATTTTTTTTCTTTATCTATTAAATTTATACCTTAAACCCCATGTCTATTATCCTTGAGATATTAGTTTAACAAATTTGATTTCAAATTAGTTAGATACCATAGACCCTCCACAGATTCAGTTCGATCAATGGTGATTCCACACTACACATATGGCCTCCCATGGGGTCTTACATACATTCTAAGTGTAATTTTTTATGTATTCCATTTTTATGAAAATTAATACGAGGATTTTGAATTCGTTTTAAATATGTGAATTGGGACATGACCTGGTCTTGGATGTCAGAGGAGGAAGTGTGTGTTTTGAATGTTCTTATTCTAAACTGAGGTGTTGGACTGAATGTTATTATAAATGGGGTTTAAATGTATTTCATTTGCTAATATGAAATCAGAGTGCAGTGACTCTTAAAATTATTTTCATAGAATACAGGGGAGTTGTGCCTATGATTTTCAAAAGGAATGACCCATGATAAAGGTCAGTTTCAAAAAATTTAATTATAATATTGAGTTGAAATTTTTATCAAACACTTTTGGAAATGTTTAATTTTATTTTTGAGATTAATATTGAATTAAAATATCTATAGGGACTATGATAAATGGTCTGAGTAATAATATAAATGGGAATGGTTAAATTGGAATGTTAGAAACGTGATAAATGTTTTCAAGATCATTATAAGGAATATATGTCTTGTTAGAGGTGAATTGGTTTAACTATGAATTTGGTTTTATATGATGAATGTAATGTTCCACGGAAATGTTTGATAATAAAGTTTTTGTGGGTGGTCATACATGACATGTTGAATCTTGGATGGATTCATGGACTGATGCTCTATGTTTGTTGACCCATGTTAAATCGTTAAAGTGCTACACTAATTCTCTTATAATATGTATTATGGAATTACTAAATGGTTTCAGACAAGAATGATTCTCTAGGAATATGTATTATATTACTATGATGGTGTTTGACTGAATCTCAGAACATAGATAATAAACACCCATGTTAAAACATAATACTGAGGCTCAAGGTGATTTTGTAATACAATGTGTAATATGAGGTTGGAAGAGTTATCCTCCACCTTGGTCTGGGGTAGATTTATGGTCTAATAACCTCTAATGTTATCTATGGATGGATTCTTGAATGAATCTCCCTTATTTATTATTATTATTTTTATGAGTTTGGTATATTTTGTGTACCACCTATGTAGTGTTTTATATGATATGTTAGGTTGAAATAGGTGCGGTTGGCCTAGGTGTTATCATAGAAACCATGGGCTAGTGGATACATGAATGTTTTTCATGTTACTTGTCTTGTATAGATTTTTGTGTTGTTTATTTATATTAATTTGAATCTACATTAACTTTTTTACTCACTAGTATTTGATTTATACACTTTTGGTTGTGGCTTACTATGTTTTACTCACATGCATTATCTTCTATCATTACACCTTGGTACCTAATAAGTGATCACATGTTTATTGTTGGCACTGATTTGGGATGAGGTTTGTCTTGACAATGGCTTGGTCAAACATAATTTCTTTAGTGTTATAAGTTGATGGGATGGGTATGGATCAATGATTTTGTGTATCCATTTATAGTTTCAAATATTTTTTATATGTTATATTTTTATACTAGTGTAAGGTTTGTTGTATGTAGGACACATCCATTCAAGAATTTATTGCATTTAATTTTATCAAATCCTCTAAATTTTATATATTCTTTCTCTTTATATATTATGTATGATATTTAGTTATTTATTTTTTGGTGTTCTATTTAATATGGGGTATAGTCTCTACACATATACATTTTAGAACCCCACAACTAGTGAGAAGTCTCAAGCGTATGAGGGTGCACAGTTGGGGTCAGATGGAGAACATGACTAGTGAACTAGTTTAGTGGCATCCTGGTCAATACATTACACTAGGTGGGATGTATATGTAAAAACTATACACTATTATGTAATAAAACAATGAATAGTGTACATAAGATAGAATTGATTGTTCTTATTAGAATTTCACCATTTTTATGAAATTAAGGGAAATTCTATTTGTTTGAATATGTTGTTATTATCTGGAACCTATTTTCTTAGGAGTTTTATATCTATTTGTTAGATTGTCCTAATACAACTAGCATCCAACGAAAACTATTTTGTGTGTGTTATATTTTACATTTTTGTGTAACATTACATTCATTTGGATCGATGTTATATGAAATATTATTTTTAATAAAACTTCATTATATCACTGGATATTTGAATTTATAAATGTTTTATATTGATCATTTCTTAAAGATTTTTTAATTTCATGTCAAAATGGGAAATGGTTTTCAATAATTTTAACACACAACATATTTTTGAAATAAATGGGATTTTTTTAATCTTTTTAAAAACATGTGTGAATAGGATTTCATTAAATGGTTATGCATGGACCAGTGGGTGGTTACCTAAAATGTTTTATAGCACATCCATGTAATTATAACTTTTTCAACATGAATCCATGGATATAATGTATGACCTAAATTCTATGGCACATTTTTTAATGAGGTGGAAAGTGGAGTTACCTCATATAAACATGAAAAATGGTAGTAATGTTATGATTTATTCTTTTGTTTGGATTTTTTTTATTTTCCTTTTCACCTTTATGATTCTCCTCTTATATATTGTTATATTTTATATTAATATTATTATTGGGGTCAGTTTTTATAAATTTTTTGATATAATTATTTTTGTGTGATATTTTATTTTCCTTATGAATTAATGTTGATTTTTTTATATTTTATATCTTATTAATTTTGTTAAATTTCTCTCTAATTCATGGAATTTTCATGGAATACATCTAGTTGGATTTCCTTGTACCATTTTTTATTATTCAATATAAATCATTAAATTATTACTATTTTTATTATCTTGGTGATTTTACGCACTCTGGAGTATTGAGAACCCCTCTAAGGTATGTCATAGGATGGCATGGGATCCCGGACAAGGGTGGCTTGGGTTAGTTCATGAAAGGTATCCCATTAAACTAATAACCTCATTGATTGGTTTTGGGAACCCTATATATGGGTTTAATGGATAAGGGGTCTTCTTTGAGAGTAATGTGTCTTCAACAATGTTCAATGATTTTTAGTGAGTTCATTCAGATTCAATGTTATTTTATGACACTTAATGGATAATTATGTAGTTTATTGATGTCCATTATTTAGTGTGTACATATTCATAATCAATTTAATATGATTATTGTGGTTTTTAGTGAACTTCGGTGTGTGGTTCTCTAATAAAATTAATTTATGATGGAATATTAATTAATATAGAAATGTGAAATGTTAATATGTGATATATTATAATATATTGGGGATGATATAATCTCTTAGAAAATGTTTTTCAATTATTAACCACATGATTTTAATTATTATGAAGATGCCTCTAATATTAATATTTTATATGAACAGATTATTATTGATGAAATATAATGCATTTAGTATTTCTAAAAATTTAATATATAAGGATAAATTAAACAAAGATTGATTAATGGAAATATTTATAAATTCAACCAATTTTTTTTTAATGTAATTATAAAAAAACTATAAATAACCTAATATATTTGAAAAAAAGTGGTAGTTATTTTTGAGAAAATGTCCTAAAAAATATATATTTTTGTTTATTGTTAAAAACAATACCACAAAATACAAATTATAGTGAAAATTAATGAAAATGTAACACAATATATTAAAAAATTATAATACTCTCTCCCTTGATTCTCTCATAGAAAACTTATATCTCAAACTACACAATATCTCCCTACTATACCTCCAAGAAAATTCTATAATTATCCCCCATCCCCCCTATGAATTATAGATAGAGACCCTTCTCTCCCCCTAACCATATATCATCCATCAAATCTCTTCATTGTGACATTTTACCCTATGCATGGTCCCCATTCTCAAAAAATATCCCCCTCTATGTAGCACACCCAACACTGCCCCAACATGTGTATTTATTGAAATCATTTTAATCATAAATATACACTATTAAAAAATTTATTTTTTTGAAATGCTTGTGAATTTCTTATAGATATTTTATATGTTTACATGTTTGATATAGTGTTGAATAATTTTTATAAATTTTTTTATTTTAATTATGGTAATCTTTTAGTTTTTAAATATACCTAAATGATATGAATAAAAGAAATTTTATGGATCCGTCGAAGCCATGATTCTCTTCACCATGTAGTTATATTTATTTATATTTCATGTAGTATTATTAAATATTTTTTGGATTCTACTACAATTATTACTTATGGTACTCATTTAATTTAATTTCTATCATTTTTTTGTTTCATTTTGTATTATAGTGATGATGTTCGTTTCAATTTTGTTTAGGATAATGAAATAAACAAGTGTGGTGGGATAATTTCGGGGTTTTGTCAGTGTTATAAGTTGTGGGCTGAGGGTGGATATTTGTTAGACATATTATTTGTTTGATAACTGAATGTTTCATGGATAGTTCAATAATTAAATTGATACATATTCATGTTTTATATATTATTGTCGTATATTATCATGAAGTATTTTTTTATTTTTAATTAATTAATATTCAGATGAGTTATATTTTGTTTAAAAAAATTTATTTTCTAATTTTATATCAAATATAGGATAATAATTTCTATAAATAATTATGGCTACATAATTCAAAAAAATAAACAACAACTATATATTATATAAAATATTTTTATTTCAAAAAAAAATTCATTATTTATTTTGGAATATTTATCCTCCTAAAATGAATAGAAAATGAATACCAATGGGAAAAATTAATTTTCTTAAATTTTCACTAAATAGAGCTAAATCCCCAGTAATATATATTTGGCCAAAATATATTTGGAGTTTAATAAACAATTTTTAAAATAATTTATAGTGGTTTAAACCCCAATAATCTCTATGAAATCTAACATTATAACTTGTTTTTTCTATCCATTGTGGAAACTATATACCATTATTGTACTCTCTACTGTATGAAACATTAGAGATTTATATATAAATTTTTTTATATATTTCTGAAGATTTTATATAGTATGAATTATTTATTTGTAGACACATTAGTCTTTACTGATATATGTGGAATATGAAATGTATCTTTATGGTTTATGGTAAAAAATTCATATTTGTTACATGTGTTTGCCTTTTTTTCATTTATAAATGGTTTTATATTTTTTCTCTAAAATTTCACTACATATATTTTTATATTATATAATATATTTTTTATTTTTTTTATGGTGATAAGAGTATATAAATTCAAGAATTATTACAATTTATTTATTTTAAATTCTTATATTATTCAATTTAGTGGTTTAGAGTTTTATGATTTTACACACATTGGTAAATTCTATTCACATTTTTGTGTAATCCATATTCGTGATTTTATTTAGCCACCTCTCTATTAAGGGTGGGCATGGGGAGACAAAAATCATATCAACAACCCATGTGGGGTCTTAGATGGATATACTCATTTCAATAATACTCAAACCCATAAATTACAACAAATCAGTCATTATTTGATCCACATATATATATAGTGAATAAATATAGATCTCTATGATAAAACATATTGAATAAAAAAATCCTCAGAAAAAACTAGGTAGCCCACCTAGTAAATATCACTATAAAATGCAAAAAATAAAATCCCACATAAAAAACTAACTCATTAACAAATTGATACCCTATTACCCCACACACATACCTATTTACACCATAATGATTCCAAACTATGTTATATTCAACAATGATTTCAATATCATGGTGTATATAATGGTATGTTGGTTAATAACATAGATTAGAAAAATATGTATAATAATTGGATCCAAAATCCACCAAAAATTGTTCATATTGGAATTGTGCATATTATCAATAAGACCAGAGTGATGAATTATTTACAAATTAAAAAGAAAAATAAATAATAAGTTTTTTTGGAAATAATGATGGGAGTTATTTTGTTTCCACAAATAGATTATAGGATTTATTATTTTTTATTTAGGAAGTATTATGTGGGATATTTAAATGGAATGTTTTAATTCCCAAAACATGTTTAAGTTAATGGGTTTGATAAATCATTTTACTAAAATATACTAATTTTTTACTGAAATAAATGGAGGTATTTTATAAAGGACTATATGAGGTTATATAATCATGAAATTATAATTGAAACATGATATAAAATTGAATCTATAATAATATTTAACTATGATTTCACTACATCCATGTCTTCAAAATCCTAGAAATAATTATTATCTAATAGAAATGATGCGGTAATTATTTATTCCATTTTAAAATTTCCATTTATTATTTATAAAATATAAATATAATGTTCAAAAATATAATTAAAAATAATGAAAAACATTTCATTAATGGTAGTTAATTTTATCATGAAGTGAGAGTGGAACATGTGATATTTTGAATTCTCTAAATTAATAAGATATTTGAGATGGAAAAAATTTAAATACATCATACATTTATTTGAAGGAAATTTTTTTAATAGAATAATAATGGATAACTTTCGGTGGATGGTGATGAATACAATATGACATAACAAGATGAATCCTCAATCCAAAGGATAGTTTATACACATTCCATGAGTCATCAATATAATATATATATTCCCACTTCATACTCATCCATCCACTCAATCTAATAAAATTACATTGGGAATATGGATTTCGAATTATTTGAAATATGCAATCTAATAAAGATGGTATACATGATATACACTAAATTGAATATTTTATATGGATAACCACAAGACCACCATTATCAATGAATATTATGACCCATGTATACCTAAAAATCTATAATTATGTAATGGTAAATAAGTATGATATATTTACATATAATTAAATTCTTGAAAAAAAAATAATTTATTTTGTAACATTTGAACCCCACTCAACACACCCAATCACACATGAGTCAAGACGAAATGTTACATGGAAATAAGTATAAACCTCCAACCAATAAAGGATGGAAATGAATTATATGATAAAAATTAAATATCACCATGATTGACTTTCACTCAAAAATATAACAATCCCATTTAGTATTTTTATTAAAATATACATTTTAGGTATTTATTGAATAAGAATACCAAATGGTTTTGGGAAATCAAAGAAGTGTGAAAAATATTTTATTATCCACAAATAATATGATTCATGATATATATTCATAATTAAAAAGACAATAACCAAATATTATATGTTTATTAAGTGCATCCATATCTAAACTATAATTTATAAATGTCTATAATGTGAATAAAACCAAATAAGAAGATCTAAATTCCTCAACCATGTCCCAAATATTTTATGAGAATCCACCAATAATTTATTATTCATTCCAAATATATGATTACACAAATATATACATAATAGATCACTAATGATAAAGGTCACCATTCCATTCCTTTATCAGGAATTACACTATATTAATATTACCTAATATAGTGAGGTAGATAGTCAGTAACCTCACTCAGTTTAGTTCCCCTAAAGACTTCCCATGTTTCCCCTGAATGTGAAAATAAAATTCTCATCATGAAAATTTTAAAAAATTTATCACTTCTAAATTTTTATTTATAAATACAAATAAAACATTTCCTTGGTTAAAAAATAATCTATAATTCATTATAAACAACAAAACATAGGATTCTTCCAATGTTATATAAATACATTACCTATACACACTTTCCATTTTGCAATACCCATGGGAATTACAAGTGAAAAGTTATAATAACTTGGGATCCCAAACATATTAATTGACTAACCTCCCTAATTCAACCCCATCATTAGAAATGGTTCACCAAAAAGATTCAAGATACAAAAATACCTCAATAACCCCAATGGTACCCGTAAAATTATGTTGGAATTTAGAATTTAGGTTCTAATCCCTAAACCTAATAAAAGAAAACAAATATATATAACAACATCAGTATCACATTCATAATTTCATAAAAATATAATTATGAAATTATCATGAGGTAATTTCCATGATTTTTTTGATATCACATACAAACCACGAAATCTACAATTTATACATTCATTGAAATATTATCATTCTAAAAAATATATCTTAAATCCATTAAAAATAAAATTTAAATCATTTAATGTCCATAAAATTATTTAATTTATATTGTAACAATGATTCATAATGAAGTTTTGATAAACAAATCAAATATAACAATTCACCCCCCTCAAAAAAATTTCATGGTAAAAGAAATCCTTCAAACTACATATCTAATTTTTTCATACAATTTTAAAAGACCTAAAAATCCATAAATATTTATTTGACTCACCATTTATTCTAAAAACCCTACATGGTATGGATTTAATTAATGTAGAATACATATTGGCTATAAGAAGAGATGTAATAAGGAAACAGTTATGCTTTTTAAAATTTAGATGGTTTTTTTAATTTATATTAAAATTGGGTCATGTTGCAATGTAGATAATATTTTAACTATCAGTGGATCAGACTTCATTAATTATGGAGGACCACTCCCTGATGGGTGGATAATATAGGGTGAAATTGTACTGAATGGAGAAAATACATTGAGAAGGAAACATGTCACACAATGACAAGTGGATGTTAGAACATAGTGGTTTTTATGGGGATTTTAACTACGGAATACTATATTAAAATAGGGGTTCTTTGGGGGGTTAAATTTCATTAATAATAACCAATTTAATTGAATTTTAAAAAGTAATTAATATTTATATTTTGGGTTATTCCACCAATTTGATTCATTGAGTGATGATGAACCATCATATTGGGTCAGGTCTATTTGATGTGAAGGTCACATCATGGTAGGTATCATAGTATATTGATAAACCATAGGTATTTGAATAATTAAAATTATATGGACCATATCTAAGGTTTTTTAAATACATAAATATTTCCATTTATGAGTTTTTTCCTTATATTTCTTGTAACACAATGATCCCTATGTCATTTCATATTGGCTTGTTCACTAGGAGGTGTCATGGTGTGGGAATAATTGTTGCACAAAATGGATGGGATTAGGTGGAACGTCATCCCATTAATATTGATGGAATTAACTAAAGGTTTAGAAAAAATTAATTTGGTTATGATAATAATAGTTTTTTCATATCATGACCAAATGGGTCATACTGGGAGGGGGAGCTACGAGTTTTATTATTATACTTGGGTATGATGTTCTATATGTTGACATCAGGGGATACATAGTGAGGGGTTTATGGCTAAAGAAACATACCACAAATACTATGGGTGACCATGTAATGGGACACATTTAAAGTTTTCAAGAATGTGTAGAAACATAATTCATTATCATCCCCTCATATATTGTAGAGGTAATAGAGTATATGTAGGTCCATTTAAGTATGATCTATACCTATTTCTTCCCCTTATTGACACATTGGTGAGAAAATATCTCAATGGGTAGTTGTTTTATAGTTTATGAATGTTCATTGCATTATCCCATTTATTTTTTTATGATTATTTCTTTATAACTAGTAAATATTTTGGTTATGGACAGGTTATGATTTCACTAATGCATGTTGGAATTCAACCTTATTGATGGAGTGTTTTTTAATATGTATAAAGGGGATATACATGGATGAACACACCAGGTTATCTTTGGTTTCTAGGATGTGTCATTTCTTGGTGATTTTTTAGATGATTATACCTTCTTTGATAAATTATAAATTCATTGATAAATTATTGTATATGAATTATCAGAAACTTTTCTAGGTTGTGATAGAGGGAGGGTAATTGTGGATCTTTAATGAGGCACATATGCGAGTGAAAAAATATATGTAAAGAATGGAAAATGGTTAAATATTTGCTTGAAACACGAGTACATAAAAATCATGATTATTCTTCTCATTTTGTTATTTTATATGCAGATTCAATCAATAAGATAATTGGTAAAAGGTATCATGACTTGTGTGGTATCTCCGCATAGATTGAGATAAGATTATTTTGGTGTAAAAGTAAAAATGGACTACATATATTTCTAATAATTTATTTATGGTGACTTGTTTGAATGAGTATTGGTGGAATATATTATAGATAACTCAGTTGAAAGAGTTGTAGTTTCATGCTAAATGGGTTTTTTTGTTAAAAATATTGATTTAAAAATAGTTTTTTGTATAGTTTATTTCTGAATGGAATTGTTTTAAATTAGATTAAATGTAAAATGGAATTGTTTTAGGGTGTTGAAATAAAATTTAATTTCAATGGAAATGATGGGTTCTCCAATGAAAATTTTCTTTGTTAATTTTTTCAATTGCCTTTCTTGATATTATAAAAGTTGTGATTTAGTTTCTTTTGTGGTTTATGTTGAGTTTTTAACATTATTTTTTAGGGAAATATGGAAGGGCATTGTTTGGGATTGTATTGGTCAATTGTACATTATATGGGAAATTCCATAATTTTAAAGTAATTATTCTTATTGAGATTCTTCATTGTGACTTCATAGTAATGAAATGATATCTTATAGTGATGCAAATTAGTATGAGAATACCCTTTTCTATTTTAGTATTATATATGGTTTATAGACTATCAAGCATGTGGTTTCATTATATGGTTAGATGATGGTATTCTTTAGGTATAAATGAGATTAATATTTTCTATATTGTTGTTATAGACTCCCAATTTATTTGTATGGAAATGTAAATTTCTTTATTATTTTATATTGCTGTGAATTTTTTATTTTTCAGTTTACACTGTTATTTTATGGACTGGGCATGGATGTTAATGATCGGCCTCCTTAGAGTTAGTGGGGATGTTATGAGTCATGGTGTGAGACACCCATACGATATAACAAATGCTTCATTATTCGATATGAGCCATCCCATGAATGAGTGGGGATAATTTTAGACATGTTGTTGTCATGATGTGTGACCTCCCATGAGTTAGAGAGATCAGTCCATGAAAATGATGTATGATTGAGGTGTGGCATCCCCTAAGTGAGATGGGATTTAATGGGTGATTGATGTGGAAGTTATGGGTGACCTCCCACAAGGAAGGGAAGATGGTTTAGGGACAAGATGTAGTAGTTGATATGAGATTATGTTTTAAGTGAAGAGTTACATGATATATTCAATGATGCTCTATAGTATGGGTAAACTGTATTCATTATGGTAATGGACAAAGGATGTGAGGTTAGGATTCATTATATCGTCGTTAGAATAGAAAAACATAACTTGTATTCTTATATGTATATATTGTGTAGTGTTTCCATGTGTTTTTTTAGTATAATGACTTTTCAACATTTTATATATTACAGGAACATCGATTTTATAATTGTATCATTTTTTGTGTTGAGGCATTGGAAATTTATACTGGTTCTTTGGACACACCCACTATATTCATACACAACATCCTTCATTATGTACATGTTTAGACTGACATGTTATCATCTACGGATCATAGACTAAATATATATTGAATCATGGTTTGGTCTAGGGGGTTTTAGTGGTTGTGGATTCTAAAAATATTATTATGTGAGTTAGGGTAGATGACACTATTGATTACATTCCCGTTATTGTTAAATATTTTTACCAGTTAGTGTGACTTTATTGTATTTAGTTGTATAATACGTTCCATGTGTATCTTCTGAAATTATGTTATGTTATAAATCATCATAAATAACCTTTTATTACTTTCTATTTTGGACTATTGGGGTCCTCTAGGATCTATATTTGTTGATTATAAATATTTAATTTACTAGTTAAATAGAAATATCATGTTGAATTTTTAAAAGAATAAGTAATGCCCTTATGAATTTATGTTAGAGTCTTTTCTCTACCCATTATTGTTTTAGTCCCATGTTTGGATTTTTGATGTATATAGAATAAATAGAGGTGCGAAAAAATCTAAATGCATCAACAATAAAATTAAAATTGAGAAATATGTGTTAGGTAATTACAAAATTTATGAAAAGAATTATTTTTAGGATAGGGAAGTGTCAGTTAGATATAGGGTTATATTTTTTTGACATTGAATGTTGACTGATAGAATGACTCTCTAATAAAGATCAAATTGAAACACATGTTCAAAGTGGATGTCCAATGTTGGGACATGGTACTCAATGATAAGAGAAGTATTGGACTTATATTCATATACTTGATATATGGGACTCATGGTGAGTCATGTGGATCAAAAGGGAGCCATCAATTTTTCAGATGTAATTATATTGTCATGCTTGTTTCATAATACATGTTCTTTTTGATGTTGTTATATAACATGGAGTCTCTCAGTATTTACGCAAAATTGATTAATATTTAAATGTATTTTTTAATAGAATAAATTATAATAGTTTATTAAATTAACATGTATTCATGTGAATTTTTGAATTTGTTTACACGAAATTGGTTAATAATGTTGGTAAATTTAAAATGGGTTTAGGTTCCATGGTTTTTAGATAATAAGAGGTAATAGTTTTCAAAATTGGTTTTCAACTGAATTTTGAATCAAAAACCAATTTTTGGAAAGTAAAAAACAAGAAATTCTATGAATTTTTTATTATTGTTTTTATGAAAGAACCCTGGAAGCTGGTGGTGTTTTGAAAACTACGATGTGTTTTTTTGTTGGAAAGATGACCTAAACAAATTTTAATAATTAACTTGTGTAAATATAGATTGGGATGAGTTTATTTTATTATTTTTTGTTGAAACATGGCATGTTTTTTGACATTTATAACTGGTTAGTGACCTATTTTTAAATAGAATAGTGAATTTTGTTGAAAGGGTTTTATTTCGGGTAATATAAGGAAAAAAAATTGTTCATATTTTGAGTGGTTTTTCATAGTTTTATGTGATAGAACGAGGATGCAACTGTTGTTCTAATTGGTAATTAATCATGAATTTCACTGTTTTTCGACATATATGAATGTGTTTTTCTGGATAGATATATTTTTGAGTTTGAGATCGGGTTGTTAGATTGAAGTTTTAAGGGTTATATTATTTGGACTGCTTGATGTTCATTTTTGTTAGGTGTGTCTAGTAGTGGGAAATAGTGTAAACTAGAATGAACCTTTATGAGTTGATTTATAGGATGGGGTAGAAACATCATCCAAGAAATTAATTAGTTTTAACACATTAGTGTCTCAAAATCTATTATTACGGTTGATCAAGATCATAGTGTTTTGTGATTTGTGTTTAATATTAGAACATGGGTATGATTGGATGGTCATGTCTAGTCAGTAAATTTATTAATATATATTGGGAGTTATAGATGTTGAGTAAAATATTTTAATTATTACTTTTTTTCCTTTAGTTTTGGGAATCACAAACACTTACCAAAAAATTTATGCTAACTTTTAATATCCAATTTGTTTTAGTATGTTTTTTAGAAATAATTACATTCTACCATGAATAGAAACATTATTTTATTTTAAAGATGTAAAATAAGTATTACCAATTATGATAAATGGACAGATGGTGAATATGATATATCATAATGTCCTTCAGTCATACTAGTTGTTAAATTTATGATTTTTCTAATCTAACTTGAAACCACATTAACCATCAGATTTACCTTGGTACTAATAAAGCTGACTGACCATAATTCAGTTCATCGTATTGATAATCAATAAGTAAGTCCATCATACTTACTAATTTTTATAATCAAAAGTACATAAGAATTGTTTATATCATATTTAATACATTTAAAAATTTAATAATGTTAATCAATATGATTTCATACATTCAGTAACAAATGATATTTAAAAATTATAGCTGTCTGAGTTCATGGAATGTTACATGGTAATATGACTATTGGGAGATCACCTATAAAAAGTGAGTCATTTGAATAGTTTTGAGTAGGTTCATTAAAATCACTTTTTATGATTTATCGGTACGTTAAACAGATTCATAGTCAGTGTAATTCTATAGAAATTTATTGTTCTAAGGAATGATTTTCAGGTTTTGTCCCTATCCAATTTCGTAATTGAAATATGTGTCTGATCATTGTTATGATTGATGGATTCTGGGTATAGGAAGATGATGTATCTATTAAAATGGATCAAGGGATTCTAAATATTGGATAATAGAGGTGATCATTATATCGATGGAGTCCTAGGATTTGAAGACATATCAAATCTAATAATAATATCGATGGTATTCCTGGAAATGATATACAGACATTATTATAAGTATAAAATATTTGATACATTTTTTCTTAGTTTTTGACTACCTTACATTTAATATCAAAAGTGTTAAATATTTTTCATATAGATTACAAGTCATTATTACTATTATATATCTATTTTACTTAGTGTTTACAAAATTGTTTGTTATATTATTCATAATAATTGAAATATAGCCACCATACATATATTTTTATTCAATTGGTTTTATTGGTGTGATTATTAATATGATAAAAAAATATGCTGATACTAATTGAATCCATAATTATAGTGAATATTTTAATATAATAAATTTAGAATTATTTTTTTTTCGATTTTTTTAATATAATAATCAGATAGAGTCTGATTCTAATAATATTACTTTAAGAAGGTTCTATATTGTTTTGATTAAATCTTAAAAAAGAATTTTCTAAACAATAATTCACCCACTCTTTTAATAATATCCCTCATAACAGACTCTTATAATCCTACTACTAGTATCAATGTTTAATTCTACTTCTTATATTTTCATATTTTTTACTTCTTATATTAACTGCAAGTTTTGTTATGTTTTCTTATAAAATTATTGTTTATATATTATTATACACTATATTGTTTTTTGAAAATTATTTTATATTCTTTTTAATATTTAGTTTCATAATTTTGTCTCTATATATATTCTTAATCAATGTAAACTACCTATCTTGGATGGTGCTGGTTATGAGTATTGGATAAATATGATGAAAACATAGGTTATCGACTATTGAGTGGATATTTTTTTTATTTTTAATCAAGACAACAATATTACTAATATGGAAGTCCCCTGTTTTATATATCAATAAATATAATAGTGTTATCTAAATTATAACTTAAATAATACTATATTGTGTTCCACAATAAGAAGTATATATTTTCATATATCTTCATTTGGAGCATAAAATAGTATATTACAAAAGATGGAAGTCACAGACATTGTAAATTCTATAGATATTCAGATGGGATGATATTTTCAAATAGTATAATATCATACCTTTAATTTTTTTACCTCTATAATTATTTATAAAGACTCACCCACATTTCATGAAAATCATAAATTGTTTACAGTATATTGATGAAAATGGTCGTGATGTTGAAATTCACATTGAAAATTTTATAGATATCATGACCAATTAGTGGGAATCAAAAAAGAAAAGTTTTTAATGAGAAAATATAGCTTAATAATATAACATTTTGTGATCTTATTGGAACTCAAATCATCTACTAATATAGATGTAAAAGAGATGTTGAGAAAGGTAAGAAGAAAAATGGGGTGTTACATTTGAAACTACAAATGTTCGTACTAATGTTCAGACATCTGTAAATGTTATTAAATCATTGTGAAATAGAAAATTTATCATCTAATCTGATTCGTGTATATTATAACATTCCCAATATAATTTAGCTAATTTATCATGAAGAATGAGTAATGTATTGGTAAGAATGAATTTCAATAATGATATAATATAATTCATATGGATAAAGGTGATAAGAAATATTTAGAAGTTTCCATATATGTTTGTAAGAAAGTGGGACATATATGACCTGCTTTACCAATGATAAAGAGTAAATATATGGAATAAATAGATTTATAAACAAATGATAAAAATTATTTTATATTTAAAGGCAAAAAATTTCATCAAATATTATCACACATTGAGTTACAATTGTGGTGACTCTTTTAAATGTTCTTTGTATAATGAATGTTTCAGACATAAGAGTGTATGTCCTATTAAAAAATTAACTTCGGGTAATCATTATGTAATAGAAAAGGTATATACATCAAAATCCTACACCAAAACTTCTTTAATGATAATTATAATAATGAGAAAAAAGTTACATTTTCTAATGAAGAATCATCCTCTACAGAATATAATACTTGGCCTACTTATGATTAAGATTATCGTGTTTCAAAACATATAGTAATAGAAAATCGAATGATTTTCAAAAAAAACTGATAATGATAATGCTAAAATTAAAGTTTATAAAAATGATTCAATAGTGACTCACATAAAAAAACAAATTTTTGATTTGTCTAATGATCTTGATAAATTTAGAAAAATAAAAAAAAATTAGATTGTATAAAAAATTTAGTATTTTATATAAATAGTTTAAAAATAATTGTAATAAAATTCATTCCAATAGTATTAATACTGAGTAAAATAATTTTCTTGTAAGAAAAAAATTTGAAATTTATTCTATGAAAAATATTTTATCAATGTTTACCAATTGTAAATTAAAATATGATAATATGTAAAAATAATATTTATTCCTTATTGAGATAATATAGGTATGGGTTATACATATAAAAAACCTATTTCCTATATAAATAACCATATTCCTAAAATTGAACATTTTTTTAAAAACTTCTAATGTTGTAGAAATGGGAAATAAATTATTCCTTATAAAATAAAATCATTATGTATTTGTAAAGCCCATTTTTTAAAGAGAATAACATTTTCTAAAAACAATCATGTACAATCACAGTTACCTAATGTTTGGGTTTCAAATAATACAAGACCCAATGAGGTTTTGGTTATGAAATTCTAATATTCTTGTTTTTCGGAAAACTAAGAGAGCACAAACTATAAGAGTATTTCGTACATGGATAGTTGATGTTCTATGAACATGACACGGAAAAAGTATTTTTTCTAGAAGGTAATCAATATGAAAGGTGGAAAAGTAACATTATGAGATAATTATCAAGGAGAATATATTATATTAGGAAACATTTTTCTTCTTGAACAAACTCTTATTTCAAATGAATAATTTGTCATTTTTTTAAGAAAAACCTTATATGATTAATTAAACTATGTTATAAATATTTCCTTGTGATTTTTATTGATTGGAATGGTTTCCTAAAGGGTTCTGTGGATTTATTTATTATTTTATTGAATTAGCATGATAATGACTACATATATAACTTATAATTCCTCATGATATAATATATAACATCCCTTAGTGCACTGGAAAATCAATTCTGATTATGGAATAGAAGGATATGGAACAATAATCATATAAAAATTTCTATGTTGACTAAAAATGAATTTTTAATGATCCACCAAAATAGAGGATTGATACTTTTAATGTTATGTCCATTTTTAATATAGTACGAAACACAAGCTACGTTTTAAATCAATAAGAAAATTTTCATCTTTTGCAGCATTAATGTTTGGACACATGGACTTATTTGGTCCTATAAAAACCAGATGTATTAGTGTAAATACAACATATATGGTTTATTTAATAATTACAGTATATATTCAAGGTATTATTGTATCACATAGTAATATAAAGCCTATTGTAATTTTAAAAATTTTCATGCTTGAGTAAAAATGAGAATAACCTCCCTTTCATAACTATTCATTGTTATCATTATGGATTGATTTAAAATTCTAATTTTTATACATCTGTAGAAATAAATACATTGATCAAATCGTTTTATCATGTAACGTCCCGGTTCTGGGTTCCACTCAACGGGTTCCCCGAACCCGGTTCGCCAGAAGACCTCAAGTGCATTTCCCCAAACGCCAGTGGCTGCCGACTAGCAGCAAGGGCCCGGGTCTGATAGTGGGGAAACTATGTCCTCATTTGTCAAAGTGTAGCATAATGGAATGTAATAAAACACACAGCAACATCGGAAGTAGTAAACCATACACAACTGAAATAAACCACTACAGTAGATATAACCAACCAGATATATAAATATGACGCAACATGTCTCAAATTCGAAGAAAACAGCCAGAACATTTTACATAGCAGTGCAATATAATACAGAGTACAAGTACATAAAAGAAAAATAGAACAGCCAACGACATCACGAGCCTAAGACCGATCCTATGCTACCCTACACTTCACCAACAATCAAGTACCTGTATAATGACTCTTGACCTTATCTACGCCTAATGAAACGTAATCTATTTGGGATGAAAAGCATGACCCAAACAGGATGTGAGAAATATATCTCAATAGGCACCCACCAAAGGCATGTTCCCAACTGTGTGAAAACATGCAACAATAGTGTGCAAAAATAAATTCAATAAAATAAGCAGTACTCAAAAGTAACTAACTTACTAGTTATATTTCAATTTAATTAATCATTTAATCCATTTAATATAAGAAAACACCACCATGAATTTCTAAGTAACAGTCAGTGTCCTCAGACACTCAAGCCCTTACCCTCAGGTAATCAGAATCCAACCCGTAGGTAATTTCCCACAATAATAACATATTTTTCCCTCAACCGTAGGTAGTGTCGCCCTCGAGAACAGAGTCGACTGCCCTCGTGCTCGGAAGAAGTTTCCCTCAAGCTAGGATAACAACTGCCCTTGAAAAAAGTAAAACAACGCCCTCGGGCAAAGTAAAAAAACTCCCTCGGGCTAAAGAAACCGGTTCATGACCAACATATAATAAACATTCACATTCAATTCCTATCAAGGAAATAGAAATTCATAATATAAACATGACATACCCTCGGGTATCCCAGCCAAACGGCTAAACAGAGGAACACACCCCCAGGGTGGTCCTGGATCCAAGCACTAATCCCAAAAAACATTTTTATATCACATTTAATTACATATACAATTCTAGGTATTTAAAATAGCCACGACCTCAGTCACACGACACCCCATATATGGGTTCATAGCTCAAAAACATACAAAATTCACAACAGTAGGAAATAAACACCAACCACCTACCTTAAACGCCCCTGGGAAGTATACTCGAACGACGTTCCACGAATCATTCTAGAAAGAGGTAGATATGAGGTCAAATAATTCTTACTTAAATGAAAATAATATCCATTTAAGGAATAATTGGCAGGAGATGCACTAGGATAACGAAGCTCTTACCCATGCATTTCCAATGAGATCGACAGAGGAAGAATCGGTTTGCCGGTTCGTGATCAACAGATCTCCAAATCTCCGGCCTTCCTCTCCTGAGCCCTCTTCCCATTCTAAGCCTTCCATGTGAAAAGAGGAGGATACTACCGATTTTAAGCAAAAAAAAACTACACGGTGTGTACTTCCGAGTACACAACATATACTTCCAATTTTCTAACTATTCCTCTGGTAGTTTCCTGCCATCGTGGCACTGTTCATCTACCGACATGACTACAGGGCATGTCTACATGTGTACACGGTGTGTGCTATCACACAGCTAGAAACCGACTTACTATTCACCTACCGACTAACTACACAGCGTGTAAGGGACCACTACACGGCGTGTAGTCGGTCTTTACACCCTTCGTCACCAACCTGGCTACATGTCTTGTGTACCCATCCCACACGGCCAAAAGTACACGCTGTGTACTTCCAAAATTTGGGATTTTCCCCGTTTTCCATATTTTCTCAAAAACACTTAAGGAAAAGAGAAAAAAAGAAACGCGTACCTCAAAAGTAAGAACCGAGTACTTACAAACGTCCCCCATTAATGAAATTCGTCGCCGAATTTCCCTTCCAAGGGTGGCGAAGATAAAGGTGAGAATAACTCTGGAATCTGAGCACGTACATTGGTCTCCCGCTCTCAGGTTTTGTCATGCACTCGGCCATGCTTCCATAGCACTCGTACGAGAGGAATTGACCTCCCTCGGAGAACCTTCATGCTTCTATCAATGATACGAATCATATGCTCCTCAAGGGACACATCTATCTGAATCTCAACCTCCTCGGGCTGAAAGACGTGATACGGGTCTGAATGATAGCGGCACAACTGAGATACATGGAAGACCCCGTTCATGGCCCTGTACCTCTGAGGTAACTGCAACCGATAGGCAACCAGCCCGACTCTTTCCAGAATCTCAAATAGTCCCACATACCTCGGTGAAAGTTTACCCTATCTCTTGATCTGCCTGTGTCCCAGCCTTGGCGAAACACACAAGAAAACCTGATCCCCGACCACTAACTCCAAAGGTCATTTGTGGCGATCAACATAATACTTTTGATGAGACTATGTGGTAGCCATCCACTTCTAAATGAACTGGACCTGCTCAGAAGTCTCCTGCACGAGACGTGGTCCCAAATAAGCTACCTCACCTGCCTCTAACCAGCACAAGGGTGATCGGCACGACCTACAATATGAAGCCTCGTCTGGTGCCATCTTAATAGTTGCCTGAAAAATATTATTATAGGGAAACTCAACTAGGGGTATATTCTTCTCCCAAGATCCCCCAAGGTCTAGGATAAATGCTAGCAGCATGTCCTCAAACACCTGTATCGTATGCTCTGACTAGCCATCAGTCGGAGGGTGGTAAGCTATGCTCAGAAGCACTTGGGTACCTAGATCCCTTTGAAAACTCTTCCAGAAATGAGATTAAAAGGGGAGTCCCTATCTGAAATTATAGAATGAGGGAACCCATGAAGACGTACGATCTCTATGATATACAACCTTCCGAGCTCGTCAACACCGAAGGTCTCCTTGTTCTTCAAAAAGTGATGTACCTTTGTGAGTCATTCCAAAACAACCCACATGGCCTCATTTCCTCGAGGTGGCCTCATCCACCCAGTAATGAAGTCCTTCGTGAAATCATCTGATTTCCACTCCAGGACGGGCAACTGCTATAACAGTCCGGCTGGCCTCCGATGCTCTGCCTTCACCTATTGATAGGTGGAACACCTCGTAATAAAACCAGCTATATCCCTCTTCATTCTCGGTAACCAAAACTGATGTTTCAATTCATGGTACATCTTGGTATCCCTGGGATGAACTTCCAAAGATGAAGCCTGAAACTCCCACATTATCTCCTCATGTATATCCCCAAGAACCCATACTCGTCCATGGAAATGCAAAACCTCATCATCTCCTATCAACCAACCAGGAGGAGGGTCCTCACTTGCCACCGACTCCCGTAGAACTAGGCCTTCTGTATCAGATAGTTGTCTCATTCTCACTATATCTAGGAGGGTAGAAGTCACAGCTAATGAGGAGAGATAAGTATACCCCTAACTATCATGCACCTCCAAATGCATCTCAGAGAACAATGCCATGAGCTGCCACTCATCACTAGCCTCCTGCACAACCTTTATATGCGTCTTCCTGCTCAATTAATTAGCTACTGCAATACCTTTTCTAGGCGTATAGGCAAGCACAAAATCAAAGGACTGTAGGTATTCAACCCATCTTCACTGCCTCAGATTCATTTCACGTTGTGTAAACATATACTTGAGACTTTTGTGGTTGGTGAAAACCACAAAACGTTCTCCCAATAAATAATGCCTCTAACAGCGCAATGCATGAACAAATACAGCCAACTCGAGATCATGCATCAGGTAATTCCTCTCATGTGGCCCCAACTGCCGAGACCTGTATGCAACTACTCGATCGCCCTGCATCCACACATCTCCTAGCCTAATACCTGATGCATCATAGTAAACTATATAGCTCTTCCACTGCTCTGGGAGTATCAGGATAGGTGCTGATGTCAACTTTCCCTTTAGCTCTTGGAAGGATGTCTCACAAGCTTCAGTCCAAAAAAACGTCACACCCATCTTAGTCAAACCCGTCAATGGCGTTACTAAGCGGGAGAAGTCCTGGATGAAACATCTATAGTAACTAGCCACCCCGAATAAAATACATATCTAAAACATGTTCTTAGGATGATCCTAGGATACTACTACTCTCACCTTATCTTGGCCTACTGTAACTCCTTCCTCTGAGATGATATGACCCAGGAAGTGAATCTGGTCCATCCAAAAATGGCACTTTGAGAGCTTAGCATATAGCTTATGCTCTATCAGTATTCTCAATACGATGTCGTGATGGGTGGCATGGTCGTGTCACGTGTGAGAGTACACCAAGATATCTTCCATAAATAATACCACAAAAGAGTCCAGATAGGGATGGAAAACATGATTCATCAGATCCATGAAAACTGATGGCGCGTTCCTGAGTTCGAACGACATAACCGTATACTCGTATAGACCATAACTGTTCTTAAAAGTCGTGCTAGGTATAACAGATGGTCTAAGGCGTAGCTGATGATATCCTGATCTCAATTCAATCTTATAGAACACTCGTGATCCAAGAAGATGATCAAAAAGATAATCAATCCTCGGAAAAGGATATTGGTTCTTAACTGTCAACTGGTTCAGCTTCCGATAATCCACATAGAGTCTGAGAGTATCATCTGCCTTCTTTGAAAAAAGGACTCGAGAACTCCAAGGAGAAGTACTGGGACAGATAAAACCTTTTGACTATAACTCCTCTAACTGCCTCTTGAGCTCCTGTAACTCATGAGTAGCCATCCTATTAGGAGGAATGGACACTGATTCTTCTCCTGGCACAAGCTCGATAGATAAATACATCTCTCGCTCCGGAGGTAGACGTGAAAATTAGTCTGGGAAGAAATCCTTGAAACGATAAACCACTGGAGGGAAATCCTTCTAACAAGTCCCGTAGTCATCCAAATATAAACTCCCAATCTGGGATGTGACTCCACCTCGCCCCCGATTCTCTGGTCCAGCTCGATTTTCCTAAACATCCCATTCACCTTTGTATAGAAACTTTCCGCCCTCTTGTGACATGAAAATCACCCTACGACAATAGAAATCAACAAAGGCTCAAAAGGGAACTAACCAGTCCATCCCGAGAATGACGTCATAAGATTTCATCTCTATGATATAGAGGTCCCAAAGGAAATGGAACCCACCAACCTCAAGGGGGAACTCCTTGCACTGACACACACCAGCCATTATACTCCCCAATGGAGTGTTTAGCGTCATGAAATTAGAAGAAGTAGAAACACAGAGCCCAAGGCTCTCCACTATGGGTACAAATATGAAACTATATATAGCACCCATATCAAAAAGTACTGAAGATAAAACAGAAGCTAGTAGAATAGTACCTCTGACTGTACAAGGTCCGGGATCCTACTCTTGTTGGGTCTATTGCACTGAATATGTCTGCCCAGTGCCGTGAACCTGTGAAATAGCCTGACTACCCTGAGCTGTCCTGCCCTACTACCTCTGAGATCCTGGAGTCTAGCTACCACGTTGACAACCACCATCTCTTCTTGCACGCCCAGATGTAGTCCAATTCTCTGACTGGTATGAAGCCACTGGTTCTGTTCCCGCATGTAAATCCTACACAAAACCCCTCCCACTAGCCATCGATGGAAACACCCTGCAAAAGCATTGCAGATGTTCCAACTTTCCACATGCTCGGAACTCCACTGGATCACGTGGACACTACGGTCTCTTGTTCCCCTTTTTACCACACTGGTAGCACCTGACTATACCACATAAAAAATTCTTTTGACTGGTACTACCACCCTGAGAGAATTCCATCTATCTCTTCCTCTTCATATTAGAAATAGTACCAGAAACTGGTGCTGAACCGCCATGGCCCACACCACTAGCTTACCACAGGTTCCTCTCTATAATCAGCGTCTACTACACAATAGCATGTATAGTAGGCAACCTGAAAAAATCCACCAGTGCTCGGATGTCATATAGAAGATCATCCTCAAAGCATCTGGATCTCAGCATCTCATCGCCCACAAGAACGGGTGCAAAATGCTGAAGATCGGTGAAACGAGAAGAATAGTCCTTCACCGACATAGAGCCCTGCTACAGATTCATGAACTCTCAAGATCTATCTGCCCTCAGCATTTCTGGGAAGAATAAGTCATAGAAGACATACTTAAAATCTTCCCATGCCATGTCTCTGTGATGCTTTGACTGGGTGGTAACATCCCACCATCTCTTGGATGAATCACGCAGCATATATGTCGCGAGCTTGACACTCCATAGTGGAGTCTTCTCAAGATGCTCTAAAATAGTCTGCATCGATCCTAGACAAGACTCCACATCCTGTGGTCTGCCATCCCCTGAAAATGTAGGTAGATGCTGCTGATGGAAGATACGGGTCAGCTTAGCCATAGAAGTGGCAGCCTGCGGTGCTCCCTGAAAGGTCTGCATGATGCTCCAAAAGCCATCACGGAACTACGCCTCTGTGCCTGTGTCCAGTATAACAGCTGGTGCCACATCTGGCTCTATGGAAGGATCCACTGGTATTCCATGGCCCACCATCGTGGAGTATACTCATTGCCGCTCTCCTGGAAAACAACATGTGGTCGTCTAGGTGGCATGAATCTACAAGGTCAAAAACACACCTTAGATTCAAGATTAACAGGACTAAAAACAAAGGAACCACAATGGAATAAGAGGAAGAAGGCATTCCACGATTTGAAAAACAAGACTACACGGCATGTATAATGACTACACGCCGTGTACTTGACTTCCCTTCTCCTGCCGAGGTCCTTCTAAAATGCTGAGCCACACGACTCCCATTTGAACAATACTACACGATGTGTATATCATCTACATGGAGTGTATGGTGTTATTTCCAACTGCCCGTGTCGCTTGTGACATGGCTGACTACTCGTCATGACACTACACGGCGTGTTACACCTGCACAGGGCGTGTACACCACCCTGTTTCCATCCACATGACAAACTCCACATGGTCTGTCCTTGGACAAGACTACACATCGTGTCCCACATGTAGACAGCGTGTACTAGACGAGCTCTGCCGACCGGTGTTGTTAGTTACACGGCCATATACACGGCTCAACCTACACAGCGTGTTCTATATAAACACGACATGTACATGAAAGGATTTCACTTACCCTTGTTTGTTATTTACACAAACAAATCCCAAGTCGGACTACACGGCGTCTTCCATAGTTGAAATGGTGTGTATCTATTGAGGTTTCCTCCACCCGTGTTTTTAGTTACACGGAGGACATCGGGTCAAAACTACACGGTGCGTACAGAAGCTAAACGGTGTGTTCGCCCCAAGCTCATCCCTTCCTCGTGTCGCCACCCACATGGTTTGTGACACGGGAAAAGACTACACGGTGTGTACTCACGGTACACGGGGTGTACTCCAAAAGTGTATTTTTTCTCCTGAATAGAAGAACACGCACGGTGTGTGTAAATCACTACATGGTATGTATAGTAGGTTTTCTAGACAGTATGCCTCAGAAACTACTTCGGAGCCTAGAAAATACGGATAAACAACACCTAAGTGCCAAATTATGATTCTGTGAGGGCCCATACTCCCCACGAATCAATGTTTGACATCTTATCTATGTTATAACAAAATAAACAGCAAATGGTCCGCCAAATTTGGGTAAATGGTGGCCCGTACTCCACAAAAACCAAAGATTAGTGTCCATTATATAAACCGGATCCTACAAGAAAATACCCTATCACAAAGCAGGTATTTATCATGCAGTTATCCCAATAGCATGCTTTCCTAGCACAACAACTATCACAACAACATGTTATTTCTAATACACCTACATGGCATGGAAACTATGCTTGGCATGTGGTTTCTTGAATGTTCCTAAATGATGCATGAGATGGCATACACTCATCTCATCGGGTTGCAACTAAATATAACCCAAGGTTAAAATATAAACAGTACAATCACAAGTGAGTCACCCATCGGTGAAATCATATCAACATTAAATTGAAGAATTAGTAAAATTTCAACACGAGGTAAATTGTCTTTTCCATATACATGGGTTAGATACGCCCAGGCACAACTTATTACCAACTACCGTTCCCGTCCTATCCCTGACTAAGGCTCCAAATAGTAAGTCAAAGAAAAAAACCTCCTTTGATACCACTTTGTAACGTCCTAGTTTCGGGGGCCACTCAACAGGTTCCCCGAACCCGACTTGCCACATGACCTCAAGTGCATTTCCACAAATGCCAGAGGCTTCCGACTAGCAGCGAGGGCCCAGGTCTAACAGTGGAGAAATTATGACCTCATTTTTCAAAGTGTAGCACAGCTGAATGAAAAAAAACATACAGCAACAGCGGAAGCAGTAAACCATACAAGACTGAAATAATCAACTACAATAGATATAACCAACCAAATATATAGATATGACACAACATGTCTCAAATTCTATGAAAACTGCCATAACCTGTTACATAGCAGTACAATACAATATAGAGTACAGGTATATAAAAGAAAAACAGAACAGCCAGTGGCATCGTGAGCCTAAGCCCGGTCCAATGCTCCCCTACACTTCAGCAACAATCAAGTACCTGTATAAGGACTCTTTCCCATATCTACACCTGCAGAAATGTAATCTGTTTGGGCCGAAAAGTATGAACTAAACTGAGTGTGAGAAATATATCTTTGTTGGCACCCACCAATAGCATGTTCCCAACTATGTGAAAATAGGCAACAACAATGTACAAAAGTAAATGCAATAAACTAAACAACACTCAAAAGTAACTAACGTACCAGTTATATTTCCATTTAATTAATCGTTTAATCCATTTAATATAAGAAAGATCCACAATGAATTTTTAAGTAATAGTCAGTGTCCTCATACACTCAATCCCTTACCCTCAGGTAATCAGAATCCAACCCGCTGGTAATTTCCCACAGGCATAACAGATTTAACCCTCAGGTGTAGGTAGTGCCTCCCTTAGGCACAGAGTCAATTTCCCTCAGGATTGGAAGATATTTCCTTCAGGGTAAGATAACAACTGCCCTTGGGCTAAGTAAAACAATGCCCTCGGGCTAAGTAAAACAACGCCCTCAGGATGAAGCAATTGCTCCATGGCCAACATATATTAAACATTCAAATTAAATTCCTCTCAAGGAAAAATAAATGCATAATATAAACATTGCATACCCTTGGGTATCCTGGCCAAATGGCTAAACAGAGGAACACACCCCTAGGGTGGTCCTAGATCCAAGAATTGATCCCAAGCAACATTTTTATATCACATTAAATTACCTATACAATTCTAGGTTTTTAAAATAGCCACGAACTGAACCACACGACACCCCATATATGGGTTCGTAGCTCAAAAACATACAAAACGCACAACAGTTGGAAATAAACACCAATCCACCTACCTTAAACGCCCCTCCATGGTATACTCGAACAACGTTCCATAAATTGTCCTAGAATGAGGTAGATATGAGGTAAATGAATTCTCGCTTAAACGCAAATAACCTCCATTTAAGGAAGAATTGGAAAGATTCACACCAAGAGAAGGAAGCTCTTACCCGTGCGGTTCCAACGAGATCGACAGAGGCAGAATCAGATTCCCAGTTCCCGATTGATGGATCTCTAAAGCTCCAAAATTCCTCTCCCAAGCCCTCTTCCCATTCTAAGCCATCCCTTTGAACAGTGGAGGATACTTCCCATTTTAAGAGAAAAAAACAATGTACATGACATGTATTTCCGAGTACAAGGCGTTTACTTCCCATTTTATAATTGATCCTCAGGAGGTTTCCCGCCAGCGTGGCCCTGTTCATCTGCTGACATGACTACACGACGTGTCTGCATAAGTACATGGCGTGTGCTATCGCACAGCTGGCCACTACCTTACTATTCACCTACCGACTGACTACACGACATGTAAGGGACTACTACATGATGTGTAGTCAGTCTTTACACCCTTCAACACTGACATGGCTACACGCCCTGTGTACTCATCCCACACGGCCAAAAGTACAGGGTTTGTGGAAAAGTAAACAGCGTGTGCTTCCAAAATTTGGGATTTTTCCCCATTTTCAATATTTTCTCAAAAACACTTAAGGAAAATAGAAAAGAAGAAACTCATACCTCAAAAATGAGAACCGAGTTTTACACATCACCTAATCCCCAAAGTAAAATTGTGTATTTAAAAAAATAAATATAATTCTTCAAGAAATAATAATATCCCTGGTGGGTGAATATGTAATTACTAAATGATATTTCGCTGGAGCGGTTATCACTTCTTGATATAATCTTAATCAACTTTTAATCTGAACATTTCATAATAACACACCTTTTCAGTTGTGGATAGGATGAAAACTAAATGTATCTTACATTATGGTTATTGGTTTCAATGTATTCATTCTGAATACTAAATATTATTAACATAAATTTTCTCCATAATCTATTGAAGGGATGTTTCTATTTTATTCATCTACTTCTAAGTCTTATAGTGTTTTTATAAAACATTATTTTACTATTAGGTAAATAGTACATGTAATGAATAATGAATCAGATACCATTTTAAAAAAAACCTCAAAATATATCCTCCTTGAATGTTATTTATAATACATATTTTCAATCTTCATTAGAAATATATTTTAATAAGGAAATAACTGGAACAAAATTAAATTTATTCCACATGAATTTTTTCTATATAATTAATAACAATAGAATTAAAACCCCTAGAGGTTAATTTTTTATTAGGAATCTTCCTTTTTAATTTATCATTGGTTATGTATATAAAAAAGATAGGACTACATGTTCCTTATTAAATGAAATTAAAAATTTGGCTTTTTGATCCCAATTTTATACCTAATATTCCTGATGAGGCTTTAGGTTATGAGGATTGGATTAAGTAAATTTATGATGAGTTCATGGAGTTTGAAAGGAACAAATTATGGAATTTAGTCGATCAACCTTTTTAAATGCCTATAATATGTGTAAAACAGGGTTCTCAAAACAAAACATATCCAAATAGAATAATTTTTAGAAATAAGGATATAATTTAATCTAAGTGCTATAGTAAAAATGAAATAATATATTAGAAACAAATCGTTATTCAGTAGTAAAACATGAAGATATTCAAATACTACTGGCCTCTACAACATTAATTAATTTGAAATTTTCTGAAATGGATATGATGTATTCTTTATTAAAGGATATGTTCTAGAGGAATTATATATTGAATAACCACATGGTTTTGAAAATAAAAAACATCCATATAATGTCAAAAAACATTCCAAATCATTATTTGGAATTATAGAAGCCCCTAAATCATGGTATTATATATTAACTATATTTTTTTAGAAAAAATATTTCTTTCGGAACTGGAAATAAAATAATTTTTATAAATGTAAAAAATAAAAATGTTTAATGTAAAAAAATAATTTTAATGAAATTTTATTTGGTTAAACTCAAAAATAATTAACAAATTTTTTATGGAACTTATAATGTATTAATTGTAAATTTCTATGACGAGTGATTAAATATGTTTCGTTGGATTTTAAAATTTCCTAAATACTAGAGGGAAGTTTAAAATCTCAATATAAGTATATAAATGATCTCCTTAACAATTTTACATATGAAAATACTAAAATTATTATTACTCATATTGGAACCTATAATTCCTTAGATCTTGATGAGGATGTGAAACCAGTTGATCAAAATAATTTTTAGATATATGATTAGAAGTTTACATTAGTTTACCTCTAGGTACCCATATATAATTTTTTCAGTATTATTATGTGAAAGATATTAAGAAAATAAAAATGGATCACATATTAAATCTATAAAATGAATTCTTTATTATCTTATGTAAATTACAGATTTAGGCCTCTCCTATTATTTTGGAAATGTTTTAAATTAAATATTTTGTGTGGGTTGTGACATTGGTGGATATGGAATGGATAAAAATTGTACATATAGAACTTTTCATACTATAAGTGATTCTTTAGTTTCTGGGTCATGTAAGAAACTTCAATTATTAGCTTCTTTCACTGATAGAAACACATATGTGGAACCTGGGAGTTGTTGTGTTCAAGTGTTGTGGATAAATGAAGAACTCACTGACTACAACATGAGTTTCATTAAAACTCATATACATTGTGAAAATAATAGTTTTGTTTTTTTATGTAAAAACTCAACACATATCTCATGTGCATAGAACATATATATAAGGAACCATTTCCTCCAGTATCACTCACTCAAAGGAGATATAATTTTACCATTCATCAGAACACATGAATAAATTTCAATAATTTCTAGAAAAAACCTTAGTTTTGATAGATTTTTATATATTTAACTGAATCTAAGAATGATCAACGTAATGTAATCATTTATATATACTTCGGATTGACTAATCACTTTACATTAATATATGAATTTTTAATGGGTGGGTAAATATATGTTAATTTTTTAAAATGATTTTAGACTTTATCAAGTCATATAGTTTTATAATAAAATTTAGTCTTTTCTAAAACATTTATCAGAATAAGTTGTCATAAATCATACTTTTTATTATAATTTCAAAGCATTCGTTCTAAAAATTATTTTCATACTAATTAATTCATAAAAATTTATAGACAAAAATATATCGGTAAAATTTAAGGAATAAAAAAATATCATATTAATTGTTCAATAAAAACAATTATTTTGATTTTTCATACTCAAAATATATTATTTTCTAATTATTTAGAAATTTTCATATTTTTTTTTTAAAAAAAAGAAGAAAATTTTAGTTACGAATAGGTATATTTCCACTCAGATAGATAATAATCAATTCTTTTAGTTTGTTTACTATTCAATTAGGTTATTAAATTATTAATTTTTGATATAGATTGTGGTTTTATAAAAAAATTCCAAAAAAATATTAAAAATTATTTATCTAGTTTTAGTCTTAATTTTATAAATGTATTTAATAATGAAATAGTTAAAAATAATTTTAAATTTTCTATTTAGATAAATCATCAATATAAAATAAAAATTTGTTTCAATGACAACTATTTTTTATCTTATGGATGATTAATCATCACTCAATATTCCTATTTATGGTTAGGTCACACTGTGTCTGACGTCATTTATCTAGTGTTTTTAATCCCAAATTGATAAATACATAAAATTTTCAGTATGAAAATACTCCTTTATATTTCATCCCAAATAATATATGCATAACTGACATAAGTTAAGGACGAATTTGATATGTGGTAAGTATTCATAGAAATGTTGAATGTGAGATTGTGGTATGAAAACATGATCCATCTCCGAAGAAAGAAATTTAATTCTAAGGGTAGATATATGTATTTGTGGAAAATATAGAAAAACATTTTCTCCTTTACTTTCATAATTTTTTTTGGAGTTTTATAAATATGTTCAATTTGTGAATGAATATGGTAAATAAAATGTTTTTTTATTATACATTGAAAGAGGTAAAATATTTCTTATATTGAAGCTGCTGATTTTGTTAGTGTTCCATCATGTGGACATGCATATTGTTCTTATCACAATCTTGCTAAAAAACTCATAACACTTAGCAAGACCAAAGATTATGATTCATTGTTTTTATAATATGATATATCTATAAAACCATCCCACATGACTCTATACAAAAATGTTATATCTCTTTGGATGCAGGCATATCTGATTCAATGAATAATAGACTCAGATAAATTGAAGGTTACAAATTTTTTTCGTTGTCTTATATAGTAAATATGTGGACAATTTTCTATATTTAGGTCGTATTAATCACTATAAAAAATATAAAAATATCTCAATAAATTCAAATATCATCATGTTACTGTCTTTTTATAGTAAAATGGATTTTAATTTTACTAAGGTTTTCATGGATGAAAACACTTTGTATCCAATATGAGATACCATTTCCATTATTAGAGAAAATATCATGTCTGTAAAGAAGTTATAATTTGATATTGAATCACTAAAATTTGTTGTTAAAATTTATGGGTATGTCTCTGATTTCCAACCATAAAAAACCAGAGGATGATAAGAAAAATAAAATTAACCCAGAGACATCTCTTCAATGAAGATAAATAAAAAAAAATGGAAGAAGTAATTTTGGATGAATGGATGATACATAAGGGGAAGAAAAATAATAGTGAAATGAAAATTTCAAAATTAACCCCACAAAAAAGGATTTAAATATTAGATCTACTGATTAATTGGATGAAGAAGAAAATAATATGAAAGAACAAAAATGATTATATGATATAATAATTGTGAAAATCTTGTCAAAACGAGTTAAGATGGAATCTGAAATTCATGTGATGATGATATCTCATACAAATAATGTATTGTGGATGTAGAGTTGGTATTCAAATAATATTTTGTATTTAAAGCTAAAATTACTTCAGTTTCAGACAAAAGGGAAATATTTTGTTGAAGAATCCGTCCAAAATGTAACAAAGAAAGAATTGACACCATAATCACCAAAAAAGGATCACTCATAATAGTGATATAGCTATAAGAAGAGATAGATAATTAATTTTATGATAAAATTTAAGGAAACTAAGAAGTAGAAAACATAGGATAAGTGGTATAAGAATAAAAATAATAATATTAAGAAATATAAGTAGTTGAAATTGCAGAATTTATATAAGAACATGAACATAACGAAATGTAGACAAAAAATCTAGAAAAATATGAAATCATCTTCATTCTCGTCATGTTTACCCACAATGACTGATAAATATGAAAAATCTAGATGTTCTCAATAGGAATATTTTTCACTTGAATATGAACCAGAATCGTCATAAAAAGAACATGACGTAGACAAAAAATCCGATTACAAGGTAGATGATAAAGTCGATACAAATAAGTATATTGATATTTTTTTAACATTAGTATAAATAGAATGTTTCTTAGGAATCTGATAAGGATGTTTTAAATATATTAGAAGAAAATAATAATAAATGTTGTAACCAGTATAAAAAATATCCTATGATTCTTCTTAATCAATTAGACTAAGCGGAAAGAAATACAAACAAATGTCTTGATTATATTTATCTTGTGGTGATGATATTAGAAGGTACAATTCCATATTTTATAGACCATCAAACTAGATTAATGATAATTCAGAATAGTCGCAATAAAATTTTATAATCAATAAAGGTTGTTACAGAGTAAGTAATTTATATTGATGTAAATTTGAAGGCTTTCCATAAAAATTCATATACGCTAAAATATTATAAAATTAGATTTTTTGTTAGTCTAATCAATTGGACTCAGATATTGGGATGCATGATGAGAAATTTTAGGAAATAAATAAACAATTGTTTTAATATTAGTATTCTTGAAAAAATTTATAATCAAAAATAGAATATAGGGTAATTATTTTTGAAGAGTTTAGAGATGTTACAACTGAATTTACTGAATATGAGATTGTTCTAAAATAAAATATTAGAAATATAGAGATTATGATGAGCATACATTGATGTTCTAAAAATGATGTAATCACATTGAAGGAACAAAACAATGAAATCTCAGAGTAAGTTTGAATTTTGATATCTCAAGATCAGACTAAATAGAAATAATTTTGAATCAAGAAAAATATCATTATGATTTAAGGAAAACGAGTACTTTCATAAATAAACTAATGAATAAATAATGAACATATTTACTTTTATATGTTCAATGTATGTTTTTTCAAACAATTTAATTGTTAATGAATTATCATTCCATCTAATTAATTTAATATCGAATTTTTTCCAATTCTGATTTAGTTATATGTTCTTTCATACTTTTTACGGATAATTACTTAGTCTAATACATCCTTCTATATATTAAATTTCTAAAAATTTAGAAAAAAATAGACTATTATCCATTCCTTGTTGAAAATCACAAAGGCGGATAATATGTTTTTAATGGAGGGTTTAATATAAAGGGGAGATGTATCTTTAGGGGGAGAAAGTATTATTAAATGAGAAGAATATCCTTTAAATGGAGAACGTTTTATTGTAAGGGGAATGCATTATCCTAAGGTGGATAATTTTTCTTAATGAAAAACTATTCTAAATAATCTCCATCATATATAGATGAATTAAAAACTGAATTGTAGTTAGGTTTTAATTAATAACTATAAATATGAATTTCATAAAACAACAAAGGGATGCAATATTTTCATGCTATTTTTTAATTTATGTTATTGGGTTTATGTTTTCCAAAATGGGGGTGATTTTTTAGTTTGAATTATTAATTATTATCTTTTCATTTATTTAGTTTTGGAAATCATAAGAAGTTACATTAAACATGTTTATGATGTTTTTATATCTAATTTTTTTATCTTTTTATATAAAACCTTAATTTATTCCATATATAGAAATATTATATTGTATTAAAAATATACATATTTTATTACTTGATAAGATAATAAAATTTATGTTAGGTCTCATATATCAGAATGACCAAATTCTAGAATATTTGTTAGAATTATGATTTTTTATTCTGAATAACAAACTTAACAACTATCAAAATATCATTGGTATCGATAAAAAAATTTAACTCATTTATTTAATCATATAGATAATTAATAATGACGTATATAAGACTGAAAAAAATTTATAATCCTTAGTACACAATAATTTTTTCTATCTTAGTGAATAACATTCATATAGAAATAGTGTTAATCAGTATGAGGTTGGGCATTCAGTTACAAATTCACTTTTTAGTTCCAATTTTCTAAGGTTGTTGTAAAAAACATGAAAATATGATTGTTGGGATATCGCCTACAAATAATGATTCATTTGAGTAGTATAGAATATGTATATTACATTCAACATAAAATATTTCTCTATATAAACCACTCATTATTTGTCTATGTAATTATTCTAGAATATTACAGTCTAAGGATTCCTTGTATGGTAGTTTCATTACATGAATTTGTGATAATAATCAATGTTTTATCATTTTTATGACCAAGTACTTGGTGAGATAAAAATATTGTGAAATTGATCCATTAAATATTTGGATTAATGAGCTAATATTGTTGGAACATTCATCATATTATGTGCCTATAAGGATAGGATGACTGTTAAATATCATATCATCACATTGAGGGAATTTATAGTAAAGAAAGACAGACTTAACTCTATGTATAAAATAATAGATGCCATTAGTCATAGTTACTGACTAACTTCCTGTTATGGTTAAATGTTATTAATATTTTTAATATATATTTAATGTCATTATTAATTTTTATAGCTATTGAATTTTTTGTTTTTAAACATTTTTATTCCACTATTCATATTAGTAGAAAAATAGTCATCATACCTATATATCTATAAAACTAGTTTTAATGGAGTGATTGTTAATACAATAAAAATAACATGTTTGTATTAATCAGATCCATATTTATTAATATATTTTTATTCTAATTTAATCATATGTATTTTTATCTGATTTTTTTACTTTGTTAATCAGACTAATTCTGAGTTCAATAATATGAATTTAAGATAATTTAGTTTTTTAAGTTTAAATCATACAAAATTTCATTTTAAAATATAATTTACCCTCACCCTCTTATGAACATATCCATCATAAGATACTCTATTGAACCTATAATAGAGACATGGTATTTTGTTCTTATAAATGTGATAATAATGATAATAATATTGAACGGACTACTGAATTAATCATGGACGCGCCACCCTTCTTTTGAAATGGTTATAGATATAGTGATTAATTATTTTGGAGATTGGATTTGTGTAGTAGAAAGGTGGTTGAGTGAATAAATGAGTTGAATATGGTGTATTTTGTTATGTGTGGGTGGATTATGATAGTGGGTATCAATATTTGGGTGTCTAATAATTGAATAACACATAATTTTAGATATGGATTTCAATGTGGACATTTGTATGATACTATGATTCCACTAAGAATTAAATAACCTTGATCATGAGATATGGAGTATCACCAAATTGTGAGGTTGATAATTTATTTTGAAATCATAAAAATGAGGATTGATAGGTTTTTCTACATATAGCTGGATTTAGTAGAGTGGAGACCACATTAGTGAATTTAATTAGGTGAGACATGTGTGTGTTTTTCTGTTTGATTGAACCATGATATATAGGAAATATATGTGTTTCTGATCTTAGTACGTTAATGGTGTAAATGAATCTAGTTGGTTTGTAATATATAACTAAAAGTGATATTGGATTAAATTAAATAAATTAGAAGTTAGTAGACATTCCAAGTGACTTTTAGGGATAAAAACCCATATTTTGTGGATTTTATAGAAACACCTGTTATTTTGGGTTGTACAATTCGAAGGTAATTTAAATTTTATATTTGAATAAGGGTTGGTGTGACCCTATTTCTGAGATTTATGAATAAGGTGGATCATCCCCCCTTGATAGGGGTAGATCATCGTATGGTGAATTGTTAATTTGGGATCACATGGTTATTAAGGGAGGTAACACTATGGGAAGGAAACATGTCATGTGGTGACCAGTGAATGTCATGTCTAGGTAGTTCATGTTCACATATTTTCTCTAAGGAAAATTCCTTACATATGGGGATTCATTCCATGGTTAAGGGTTTCATGATGTTACTATGAACCTTATGTATTGATTTTGTAAAAGGAAATATACATTTTCTATTCGGATATGTTATTTCATGCGAATATAGTCATTAGGATAAAATATATGTATTTGTAAGCTATGAGAAACACAAGGGTCACACTATGGGTAGTGGTTTATTACTATACGGATAACCCTTATATAATAGAATATAGAATATTAAAGGACCCAAACATATGGGTTTCAGAATCCTTATATATTACATTTCATGGTTTTTTTACCTTAGATGGTAGGCCAAACTATGATCCCATGTTCTTTCTAGGAAATATTTCTCATGGGGGTGATATATATGTTTGGAGAATGAGGGATATGTTATGGCGGTTGGGTCATTGGGAATACCATACTATGAATAGAATAGTTTATTCCAGGAAGGCTTTCTACACAAATTTTGGTTCAACCCAAGGGAGTTGTTACCAAATGAATGAAATGGGGTTATGTTGGGGGGTGGTTTCATTGATTTTTTGGTTTATATTGGGGGAGGTGTGAAGCATTTTGACCCAATGTCATATATATATAGGGGTTTTTGATAATGGAATCACATTCTGAGCCATATTGTTCACACTATTAAGGGACCCTACTAATGTTTTTAAGTATTGAAGAATACTATTTTGATTAACTTCTTCCACATTAATTTCTTTTATTGACCCTTGTATAATTCTATATTCAAGGTGTTGATTTTGTGGTGTTTGATCAAACATGTAACATTTTTGGAATTGTGGAATCACTTATTGTGTTGTATACAAATAAAATTTTTCCTCGTGTTAGTTGAACCTTTTAAGACATATAATACTGTGAAATTGAAAACCAATGGAAGTAAATTGTATATTAAATGACTATTTCAATTGATAAAATAATGTATGATCATCATATATAATTTTTAGTAAATTTATAGGTATAAAAAATCCATACATTAAATTTCATTATTCATTGATGAATCAAATGGTGACATCATGTCATATAGTTGTTTCATCATAGGAATCATGTGTATATTACTTATAGTTGGGAATAAGCCTAATAGTTTTTAATATAATTCTCAATAAACAAATTATAAGGGTCATGTTAGGCCCTAGTTGTCTTTTGGTTTGATTTTTTCAAATATATTTGAATATTAATTATTTTAAAAAAATTTTTTAGGAATATGACATCTGGAAATCTAGATTTGATAAATTTTTTCGATCCAATGTAGAAGTGAATTGGAAAAAACACTATACATGATAATTGGATCTTGCACATCACCATGAGTCAATAAGATGGATCACATTGTTATTTTGAAAAAAAATATGTTGATTAAAATTAAGAAGCATCTAGAGAAGGTTTTTGGAAGTTATAAGATGTTTGTTTGTCTTTTTTTGACAATGAAACAAAAAAGGAATATAATCACCTCACTTCTGTAAAAGATGATATCTGACTCCAAAATCGTATTCAAGAATTAGATTCAAAAAACATAATCTCGAATTCTATCTCAAATATCATATTTTGTGATTCTGACTCAGAATTTGATTCTAGAATTCTGACTCGATAATCATATTTAGGAATTATGAACCTAAAATCGTATATAGGAATTCCAACTCAAAAATAATATTAAAGAATTATGACTAAAAAATAATATTTTGAAATTTGGACTCAAATTTCTAATGAAATTCCATCTTATTGAGAATGAGTTTTCAGAATGGGAAGATTTATCGGGCTCACCTTGGGCCTAGTTGGAAATGAATGGGATGTTATAATACATTCCATTACAAATCCGACAATGCCCTATTATTTTTAATTTACCACAAATAATATGTAAGTATTGAAAAAACTCAAGCATTATTATTGAATTAAAGAGGGAGAAAATGTTTTTTGAATCATATTAATAACAATTTTATTCTGGATGAATAAAAAGTAATGATGTGGATGAAAGATAGGGATGTTAGAATATGTTATGTAGTATGTCAGATTACGATAAAGATGATCCTCAATGTATTCGAAGTCACGATTTACTGTAGATGTTTTTATAAGAGAGAATTTGTTGATGTTGATGTTTTTTATTCTCATGATCATCGATATGAGAACACAATATTTAGAAGTACCAGGAATATTTAGTATATCTATTTCTTAATTTATTTTATATATACAAGATAATAATAATGAAGATATCATATTGATAAAAGATTACTGGATAAATAGTACTGAAAAAAATCATACTTGGAAAATCTAATTGGGAATATAGTATTTTAGAATCATTCATAAAAACTCATTATGGGAAAATATTACTAGATAATTGTAATGAGAGAATCATGTTCGGAGAATCATAATGGAGAAGCTAATGTTGTTAGAAGAGTAGATAAGGATTGACAAGAGTTCAAATGTGTTGAAAAAGTAATATGTGTGTCTGAAATTGATTAAAGTTTGAATTTCAATGAAATTGGGTTGAGTGGGATACTTTATAGGAATCCTGAACAAACCACTTCAGGGAACCAATAAAATAGAAATAAAAATTTTTACCGTCTAACTCTAATTTACTCTTTAGAATGGAATAAAAAGAATCTTCAAATTTTTAGGGTGACAAGGTTGCAATATTGATCTTTGTTGAATATTTTTTTCATATTGAAGAAAAAAATAGAAGAGATAATACTGTATTAAACTAATAATAGTAATTTGGTGATCATTGTATTTGGCTAATTATCGTATTCAGTAGGAAATCATATTTCATGGGAATAATATTCCACTTAGAACAACAGTATATAATAATATTTATGTGATAATTTTATATAGTTGAGAATCATATTTATAAGGAAATAATTTTCATCAAAGAATAATATTTACTAGGTAATATTATTTATTATGGATTAGTAATAGAATTTCTAGACTAATAATAGAATTGGTTCATAATTTTCTTAATTATATCTTGATAAATTTATATTATCATATTTATCAAATCGAATAGAGTACATATACATGAAAAATATATTTAGTTCTCATTACCATTCCTGGAAACTTCTTACTATAATCATTTTATGAAATTGATGATATTATTTAAAGATCTTATTTTTAAAGGTTAATCAAGATGCAAAATAATTTTTAAAAAATTTTGTATTACATCAATTGTTCTAGAAGATGAACATGCACTATTAGATTATTTGTATAGTGATACATGAGTTAAAGAGAGTATCCTACTCATTGTATTCTATGATAAAGGATTGTTTTCTAGTGTATTATTTGGTATTGAATCATTTCCAAACCATATATAATATGTAGCTATTATTGATGAATATTGAACAGTTTAAATACTTGTGTTAATGTGGTTGTCTATTTTATTTTTTTCACTTGGTAATGAAATATTTAACAATAGGTGAAGGTACTTTAATTAGTAAGGAAACCATAAAAAATATATCCCTGATTCACCCCTCCCATCTCTATGATCTAACCATCTTGTCTGTGCACTTTCAATTGGTATCAGAGCCAAGGTTCCCTTCACTTACTCATTGCTGAAGTATTTGAAGAAGAATTTGTTATTGAATAAATGAGTAGTATGAACATTATGTGGATTCAGATATTATGTGATAGGATTTATCATATCTATAATGGTAGAATTCATACATACATTTTTTCTTTTAGATATGATGTTTCGAATAAAGTTATAGATGGTTTCCATCCTCATAATTATTATGCTTCTCTTAAAAATATTTATAAGAAAATCATTATGAATGATAGAATAGATAAAAATGATTCACACTCATCACTTTCTAAAAGAGATTATCCCTGATTTAAAGGAGTTTCCACACAAAATGTTATATTGTATAATCTCAATAACATTAATGGTGTAATTAAAAGAGTGAAAAAGGAAAAGATACAAAAATAAAAATTGATGAGTGAGGATCAAAATATCGTAGAGAATGATTTATTTGGAGACTTCTTTACCAGGGTAAATGATAAATTTATTACTATTAGAGGTCTCGGTAAAATTTGGGAATATAATATAATAGTTTTAATGATCTTGAGAATTATTCAAGAATTATTTGATAGCCATAATTCTTCATTGGAAGATAAATATCTAGATAAAATATCTCTAGATTATTTATATAGTATACTAATTAAAAATGATATAAGAAGAAAAAAATTTATGAATGAAAAAAATTGATGATAGAGAAAATTATTTCAAATATTCTAGGAATAAAACATTTAAGAAGATTCCTATGTAAGATTATGTTCCTGATTTTGACTGCCAAAATGAAATATGTATAAATTTTGATGAACTATCATCCATGTATTATAAAATTATGAATATATGTACAAGTGGTTTTCAAGGGAATCCTTCCTTAAAACGTTTTTTTACTTGGACATTGGGCACATTGTTACTAATTTTCTTCTTTGAGGTGATGAAAAAAAATGTGAAGAAGAAGAATGTAGTGAATAATAAATATGTTCAGGAAGATCATCGAAGATATAGGGTGATAAATATGAATTATATACCCACAAGAAGGAAAGTATGTTCTTCAAATCCCAAAGGAAATTTTTTTACATATGATGATGGTGAATAATATTCAAATGACTCTGAGGAAACCATGTTTATTGTAATAGTTATTGAGGACGGTATAGCTTACATTTTCTCTAAAATTGAATACACTGATGTTGAATCTGAAAAATCTATAGATCATGATGGTTTGAATATTTTTTTCAATGGTTAACAACAAATAATTTAGAATTAATAGTTTTAAGGAGGAAGAAACACAATTATAGTTTCATCCTAAATAATTATTGAAAGAATTTTCTGCAAATATTAATGAATATAATGGGTGAATAGAAAGTATAAAATTGAAAGGTCATCAACAAATAATCAATACTTATCCCCTAATGAGAATGTCATGTCACTAAATGATATTGATTCTTTGATAAAATATCTTGATAAAGAAAATAATAATAGTTATAATCTATAAGTTAGGATGAAGGCTAAAGAAGAGGAATTATAACTTCTTCAATAAAGTCTTTCGAAGCATTGACATATCGATATAAGATTCAAATTTTATATTTTTGAATTTGGTGAATGTTCTTGGAAGGCTAAATCTGAGAAGGATAAAAACAATTTTTCCTAAAAGGTTTAAAATAATGTTGAAATATATCATGAAAAGAAGAAATACATGGATGTTATTTATGTAGCCCAAACCAATAAAATTAATAATGAAAATTTTTATAAAAAACCAATTTTGGAAACAAATTATTGCTTATTGTGCAAATAAGGTGGAAATGAAAACAAATATGGAAATGAATACCCTATTTGGAAATAGAAAGGATAGTGGGATACAAATAATTGACATGTATGAAAAGAATATTTCTATGAAACATGTTCACAACTCCAAACATTATATAAGTTTAAAAAAATTATTCATTCAATAGTTACTGATGTAATTTATTTGGATTTGAAAATGTGTCTAATATCCGTTTCATCAACAAGAAACTAGAAAAATATTCCATGACTTATAAAAGTTAAAAATTAATGGTGGGATTTGATGGGTATAAAGGGTTGTTGTTTTAAAAATTCTTTATAGAACATAAAAAAGAAAATCATAAGATTAAGAAATATAAGTATGTTAAGAAAATAGAATATAGAGTCCAAAAAATAGTTTTCATATTTATTTGGATAGAAATGTTCCCATAGAAAAAGAATAAGAAAAAGAACCAAAGAATGAAAATCAAATGGGGAAGAACATGTTTTCAGAATATATGAGAAATGTTGATAAAATGTTATAAACAGATTATGGTTTCAGAATTAAGATAATATGTTAGATATGTGATAAATAACTGATTATTAATAGAATAATTTTAGCTATCCTTCCATCCCAAGATAAAGACATGAAAAGGATTTTTAAAATCAATCATAAAAATATGTTACTAATGTTGATGAGAAATTAATATCCTCATCTAAAGAATCCAAATATTTGAAGAATGTTTTTACAAAACCTAAGAAGGATGAATAGAAGAAAGAATAAAAATCCATTGAAAAATATAAGAAATAGAAGAAAAAGACAAGACTAATATATGACACTCAATCTGACCGTTTCTTCTAAGAAACAACTGAGGTTCCTCCATATTCTAATTTTTTCCATATTTTTCCAAATTGGAAAGGAATTGAATAAGCAGAAATAATGAAAGTTAGAATTGACAAGTCTCTAAATATTAATTAAAAATTAAGTACTATAGTTATAAAATATGAGAGGATTTTAAATGTTTTTATGCATATGAAAATTCTAATATATTTGTTGAGATGGGTGAAGTTTAATTTTATCTAAAACAAATTCGTTTATGGATTTATCCAATCATGATAATGTTTAATGAAACATGAAAAGGGTATTACATGAATGTTGTGTTATAGACAACATTGATCACCCTTATTGAACACTCTTTTATTCAATAACATCTCCACCCACAAAGACATTGTGTTATATAGTTAAATTTTATTTTTTAATAAACTTATTTGATATCTCTGTTGAAGAAAAGTCTCAAGATTTGGAAATATAAATTTTCAAGCCTAATGAAGTGAGATCTTTTTTCAATAACGGAGAAACTTTTAATGATGGACCCTTTCAATTATATTTTCCATAAGGGGAAGGTTATTAAGATAAATAAAGAGAGATATGTAATTGGGGAAAAGGAAAAGAATGGGGATAAGAAAATGTTGCGAACGAAAAGAATACCACGTATTTATTTCAAGTGATAGAAGTTGTTGGAGTGGGTATTGAAAGCACTCAAAAAGGGGGGGTCTATAGGACCAAGTCGTTTTTAGTTGTATTTGTTTTCAATTGATGGGTATGTTTATTATGTTAAATAAAGAATGTATTTTGATAAGATAACAAATAGAAATACAAATTGATGATTGTTTTTAATCAGATCTAAATGAGAATTGGATAAAGACTATCTTCATAAGAATTAGATCCAACGCATCATCGTGAGTAAATAAAATGGATAGTATAGGGATATTCAAAGAAATATTTGGAACGAAAATCAATATCAACTGGATAATAATTTTAAATTTCTTGAGAAGTTTTTCATCATTTTTTCTAATAAATTTCAATATAAAATAATCACTTCACTCTATAAGACATGATGATCTAACTCAAAAATTATATTTATGAATTATGATTCAAAAATCTTATTCAAAAATTTAATCTCAAATATTATATTCATGAATTCTGACACAAAGTCATATTTAGGACGTCTAACTCAAAAATCAATTTCATGAATTTGGACTAAAAATTAGTATTCTTGAATTCTTTCTTAAAAAACATATTCCAAAATTTAGAGTCATAAATCATATTCAGACATTTAGACTCGCATAGCTTATGAAAATTAATGTACTTGATAATTTTTTTTCAATAAGAGAAGGTTCAACAGGATCACCTTTTATCAGATATGAAAAGAATAGGATGTTTTAATACATTCCATTACTAATATGATGATTCTATTCTCTTTTTTATTTCCCACAAATAATAAGTATATTGTGAAACATGTGATGAATGTTTGATGGACGAAAGAGGGAAAAAGATTCTATTTATATTATTAATCCCAATTGTATTCTAGATGAATATAAATGAGACATATTAATGGAATATTGGTATGTTACAATAATATCATTAGTTTGTTAGATGTTGCTAAATCTCAACCTCAGTGTATTCAAAATCATAAAGGAATTCAATCTTATAAGATGATGTTTCTAGAAGGATGAAGTAGTTGGCATTAATTTTTTATCTCAAGATCATTGATATGAGAACATCATATTCAAAATATCTAAGACGATTGATGTTTTCCATTTCATCATATATTTGAGTTATACCTTGGAATTTTTATGTTGAAATCTAACCGAGAAAATCATACTAGAAAAATAGTACTAAAGAAATCATAATAAGAAAATCATATTGGGAAAATAGTAAAACATATTCATACAAATAGAATCTTACTACGAAAATAGTAAAGTGAGAATTGTAGTAGAAAAGATAAAGTTGTTATAATATTCGAGAAGGATTTTAATGAGTTTAGAAGCACTAAAATGTAGGACCCATAGACACCCTGAGAGGGGAGGAGTGAATCAGGGTGTCAAATTTTTCTTTTAAATTGATGGTTCTTGTTCCCACATTGGTAGGTACTTGTTAAAACTGTATGATGGATATGAACATAAAGCAGCCATTCACATGCAGATAGATGACACAACACTTTTTTACATAGTTCACCACTAAGGGCTACGTCTAAGGAGCACACGCCGACAGGTTGTGTGTTGTACCAAATTCCACTAAACCTCACTAGCTATAGATTACAGTGGTTCGAGAATAGTCACTCTATCCCAGGCTCACTGCCTTTACAAAAGATTCAGGGATCGATCACAACATCCCTCGGGATACTCCCATTGTCTCCCCTTGGCTCACTGCACTAGGTGTAGTAACACTCAGTTTATAGACGTGATGGACTCTTCATCATTTCAAAAGAATGCATCACCTATTGTATGTAGATACTCTGTTGAAGTCCAACATTCACTTATATAATAATCTCACTTTGCAATAAAGGTATCATGCAATCATTCAGATTTTGTGCAGCTCCAAAAAAGATGGGGGTACTTCAACCTCACCTAGCACACTTCTCCAAGACCGGCGCGCAGGTTTAAAGACTGGCATGAATGTCATTTGCATGGTAAAAATTCAGCGCGCAGGTGACAGAAACGCACTTGTGCAACATTGCCTCCTTCAAATCCAAACTTGCGTGACTCAGTGCCTTTAACTGCCAAACCACTTTGGACACACAACAAACAACTGGCGTCCAGCCCCTACTTGCACGGCCCAACAACCACTTGCTCAAAGAGAGATAAAAAAATCTCTATGTCTTGAACATTTTTACAAATGAGGAGGGTTGGACCACTATTTATAGGCAAACCGGGCCCCCTAGACAGTGGTACGCAAGTGTCCTCACGGCGCGCGAGTCCCATCGCGCATCTCCAACCACCCTAGCCTATGCCGCACTACTCACTTACGTGAAAACACAAATACTTGTGTGACCCTATTTACATTTCCATGTTTTGATGCCCTGATCTCGAATTACAATAGGCGCACAACTTTCCAACCTCCTAGCTATCGGCCTGCATGTCCTTTCTCGGCGTCCATGTCACCTGCGCGACCAACCCAAAACTTGCGCGTCCTTTATCCCTTTTCCATTTTTCCATGATCTGATCTTGAAAAACACATGGTGTGGATGTTTTCTATCCTTCAAGTACACGTCTAGCAAGTCTCATTGCCAAAAACACTTTCCTCCATTTGTCGATTTTCAGGCCCAAAAATTTGGAAAACACTGGAAAATAGTGCCACCATCAATTCTGTAATCTACTTGACCTATATGAGAACTTTGATGGCACACATTCTTAACTTTCTTTGAGGATTTACAATAAAACAAAAACCATACTCCAATTCATGAAATGATGAACATGGTTCCAAGAATATCCCCCTTTGGGTTTGATGGAAATCAAAAATTAAATTCATTAGATCCCCATCCACATGTAAACCAAAAACGCAAGAAGCAACTTAACCAACACTCTATGTCTACGCGAGCAATCCTTGGTGTAGAAAACAAGACAGAAATCATGAATTGGGTTCCCGTGTTTTGGAATTCTCAATGACACCCAAGCATTAAAATATCAATTAATTCCTTCTCATCCTTCTCATCCTATCAATGACACTGAATTCACATCATGTCATAGAAGAATTACAAACCTAAACATGCCAGAATCTATTCCATTCTTCCCCATGGACAATAAACCCAAAAACTCATAACTTGTTCGTTGTTCAGCTCAAACCATACTCCCCTTGGATAGTATCTCCCCAACAAACCTGCATAACATCTATAAAAAGATAAAAACAGTTATCATAAATGGGGATAGGGGAATTGTGTACCCTCATTATGCACTAGGATGTGGCTAAACACCGAGGTTCAACCGATTCTTCTCAAACACAGCTGCTGATAGTGGATTGATCAGGATATCAGTCACTTGTTCATCAGTTCCCACATGATCCATTCTAATCAACCCTTGCTCAACATTTTCTTTGATAAAGTGTTAGCTGATATCAATTACGCTCTTTTTATCACAGTAAATTACCATTAGTTGATTCACGTCATCACCAATATCTGTAAGTTGTTGCTTCATCCATATCAATTGAGTGCATTCCTTTCTGGAAGATATATACTCATCTTTAGTAGTTCTAAGAGAAGTGCTTTCTTATTTCTTTCTCAACTAGACAACACATTTATTCCCAATATAGAAGGCTCCACCACTAGTGGACTTTCTATCTACTACATCACTAGACCAATCAGCATCAGAAAACGCTGATAATTCACTCTGCCTACCTGCAGTAAAAAATAACCCAATGTTATGTATACCTTGAATTTACCTTAAGAACATTTTTGTTGATACCATATGTTCCTCCTTTGGATTACTCTGAAAGCGGGATGCAATACATCTGGCAAAGACAATATCTAGCATGTCGCTGTCATGTATAGTAGTCTCGCAATGATCCTCCTGTACATAGTGAGATCTATAGAGGTCCCATATTCATGCCTTCAAAGTTTAGTTCCAACTAAAATTGTAGTTGACATTGGTTTGGAGTATTGCATATTATACATATTCAACAGCTCTCTTGCATAATTTTCCTGAGAAATGAAAGTGTAATCCTTCTTTTGAATCATGTGTAGCCCCAAGAAATATTTTAGCTCCCCAATCATGGACATTTCAAATTCTGATTTCATGTGATTGGAAAATTCATCCACTGATTTCTACCTGCTACCATCAAATACGATTTAATCAACGTAGACTATAACCATGAATTGATCTTTTGGAAAATTATTCACATATAGATTGTGATCCGCTCCTCCTCTTTTGAACTCCAGCTTCTTGAGATATGAGTCCAGGCAGGAATACCATACTTGTGGTGCCTGCATCAAACCATATAGGGATTTCTTCAGTTTGCAGACCTTTGTCTCATAAGTACGAATAACAAAACCCACTGGTTGTTCAATGTAGACTTCTTCTTCGAGTACACCATTCAAGAATGCTATCTTGAAATACATTTGATATACTATATATCCTCTTTTGAGTTCCAGGGAAAGGAAAAGACTGATTGACTCCAGTCTAGCCACTAGAGCAAAGGTTTCTTCAACATCAACACCTTCAATCTGGGAATATCCCGTACATACCAGTTGAGCCTTATTTCTAATAACACTTCCATGCTTATCAATCATGTTCTTGAAGATCCATTTTGTACCAATCACATTGTGACCTTCGGGTCTCTGGACAAGATATCATGTCTGATTCTTGACAATATGATCTATATCTTCATTCATGGATTTTACCCACAATTCATCATTTGCAGCTTCTTCGAAATATGATGGCTCCACAACTGATAGAAATTTAGATTGCATGTTATTACTCATCCTCATTGTGTGAGTGGGTGCACTATTGTCCCAAATTATGTTAGATGGATCAATCTCAGCTCTTTGATTTCTTCTGTGTGGTTCAATTGCATTCTCTCCACCCATAGTTTTTTCTTCATATTCTACTTTTCAGTCAACATCATGATGTTACTGCTGATTGTTTTGTACAACTTCCTATATTTCTGTATTCATATTTTCTCTACGTTCACTTTCTTCCTCACTTTCTATCACATCAACATACGATGTTATTGAAGCATTTTTTCCCTTAAATTATCTTAAAATCACTTCTTACCAAAATATTTCCTAATAGCTTGTTGAAACACCTGTAGGATTTGCTGTTCATTTAATATCCATGAAAAATTTCATCATCAACATTGTCACCAAACTTCCCTTGATTTCGTTCTTTATTCTGAATTAAAATTTTACTTCAAAAAACACGAAAGTAATTCAACAAAGGCTTCCTACCATGACACAATTCAAATGGTGTCTTCGTTTATCACATATAAATCCCTGTTCAGTTCTGAATGTGCACTGCAGCTTCAACAGCTTCCTTCCAGTAATGGTGAGAGATACCACTCTCAATCAGCATAGTCATGTCCATGTTGATGACATGTCGATTCAATGCTCAACAACTCCATTTTCTTGTGGACATCTAACAGTAGCTACTTCATGTTGTATTCCTTGTTTTTCCAGGTAACTCTAAAACTCAATGGACATGTATTACCCTCCATTATCATATCACAAAAGTTTTATTGTTCATCCAGTATAAATCTCGGCAATTTGCCGATATGTTTTCAAGAAGTCAAACACTTGTCGTTTCTTGTGAATGACCATAACACATGCCATTCTACTGTAATCATCAATGAAAAGGACAATGTACCTTTCTCCATGAGTTCCAGCAACATTTATCAGCCCACATACATCTATATGAATTTGATCAAGAAGATGAGATTCCCTTTTCTTCTTTGGCCGATATGAACTGTAGACCTTCTTTCCACGAAAGCAAGCATCACAATATTTTTCACACTCACGCTTCAAGTTACGAATATCCATGAAAATCCTCAATTTTATATTTTATCCACGTCTACTTGATTGATGTGATCGAGTCTCCTATGCCACAAATTGTTTTCTTCTTCAATAGTCATGTTACAAACATTTTCTTTACTATCAACCTGATACATGTTTCCTTTTTTTTCATCCATTCATAAGTAAATTTCCTCTCATTACCTTGATAGCGCAGCCTTTCTAATAAAATTTAACAATAAGTCATATGTCATTGAGTTTACTCACGCTTATTAGTTTATGATGTAGGCCATCTACATAAAGGACTTTAGTTTTCTTTAGCTCTCCATTAGCTAATTCAGTACTTCCACTGCCTTTGATTTTTAGAGCTCCATCATTACTAAATAGAACCGTTCCATCAACCTACCTTTTTGATATCTTTCAACAGACCATCATTACCAGCCATATAGGATGAACAGCCACTATCCAGAATCAAAGTATTGTTGCTTTTTGTAGCTTTGTGGGCCACCTCTACAAGGTTGGATTACTCAATTTTTTTCATTTCATTCCATGAGACATTGGAATTAGTATAGAGCACCGATGGACTTTAAATTATCTCATCTGTGTATATTGGTACTTCATAATTGAAGTCTTCTTCGAGAGGCAAAAACCTATTTGAAAGAGCAACACTATCTTGTTGATGAGATCTAACTTTTCTTGAATTCTGGTATGAGGTGTCCATGTCCCTTCTCTACCTGTAATTAAAAGCCTTATGACCAAAGTTAGAGCAATGAAAACAGTATCCATAGAAACTATTTATTCTATAAGATGGAGGATTTGAAGTCAGTCTCCTCTGTTGATGTCCCAGATCATCCCCATTTATATAGCTCCTTGCCTCATCGCAATACGACATGGTATGTCCCAGATAGCCACAGAACCGGCACTTCATGAGAGGAAATGTCTTCTCACTTGAATTTCTCTTCATTCTCTCATCCGTGGGAGAATAGTTGGAGTGCCTATAATTTCAGAATGTTTGAGGGTAATTTTCAGTTCTCATTTTAGTTTGGACTGATAGTTTATTTTTCAGCACTTCAGGTAATGTTTCAACATGTCAACTTTCATCTTTTCTTTCTTTTGGCTCTCTTTACATCCTCCAGTTGATGTCTCAACTTCACAACCAATTACACTCTTTCCCATGAAAGCGGGTCTTTGATCACTCATGATTTTTCCTACCCCATCTGATCCACCCATGTCTCTTTCAAGTATTTCTACATCTAATAATCTTCAATACTATATTTTCTTCCTTTATTCGTTTGAAATTGATTCGGTCTCAAGTTTACTCCGAAGAGTAAAAACAACATCCTCAAGACCCTCAATAGTCTTTGATTTTTCTCCTTGTTTGGAGGTGAGGTCATTGATGAACATTTCCTTCTCTTCAATTATCAGCTTCAGATCTACTACATCATCATTTATTTCATGATTTTTAGACTGTACATTCACAAATTATTCCAGTCGTTCAATTTCACCTTCAATTTGATCAACATATTCAGTTGATTCTTCTACCATTGATTTCCAATTATTGTAACTCTTACATTTAATCTTATGATTTCAAAAAACATCCTAAAGTTTCAACTCCAGATATTAAATAGTTTTTAACTAATTTTCTCCACTAGTGTCTTCTGATTTATCAATAGTGGCTATTATGGAAGCATGTCTCCCAGTTTTAAATTCTGGTTCTTCTTCATCAAAGAATTCATTTTCATGTTCTTCCTCTTCACATACAAAACTCTTCTTCAGAACATTATTTCTAAATTTTATGTATCCTTTCTTGAAAAACCTTTTCTGAGTATTCCCAATGTTTTTAGCATCGCTATCATCATCATTGATCTTTCTTAAGCATTGAGAAGTAATGTGCCCGACTATTCTACAACGAAAGAAATCTAGAGGTAACATCCCTTTCAATTTCCCTTTTCCATTCTGGAACATCTTAGCAATTAGAGAGAGAATTTATTTTCCCTTTTCCTCTTCACCACTACTATATTTTGATATTTTCAGTTTCTATATGGATTTGAACTCCATTTCCTTTCTTACTCGTGTAGTATCACTTTCTGGTTTGACTATCATTTCAAATGCCACCAAGCTGCTCAACAGATCATCCAAAGAATGTTTGGAAAGACATATTTCCTCATGGGATGACATCTTTTCATTATATAGGGGTGGTAGCATTATCAGTTTTTTCTTCACAGTATCAATTTCTCTAATTTCTTCTCCTAGAACCCGAATTGCTCCAACCACTTCAGTAATTCGATTGAAGAAGGAGTCTGCATACTCATCAGGATGCATCTTCAGATAATCAAACCTATTGTGTAGAACCTTATGTTTCACCTCCTTCACATTTCTATCACCTTTGTAAATATTTTCCAGTATATCCTACATGGAATTTTCTATGGTGAAACTCATTAGTTCTAGATAAATCTGATCAGAAAGTGCGGCAGTGAGAGAATTCTCTGCTTTAGCATCTGCATCATGAATTTTTCTATCTGTATCAGTCATAGCCAGCCCTGTTGGATCAAAAACATTAATACCTTGCACAATGGAAAACATAACTTCTATTCTAAGTGATCTTAGATTAGATCTCATTCTTTTCCTCCAGATCTGGAAATTACTTCCATCGAAGAGAGGGACTCCACTGAAATTGGTTGCATTCTCTATGATGACAAAGGACAGATTCAACACCAGCAACCTTTACCCTCTAATACCACTTGTAGGACCCTGGGACACCCTGAGAGGGGAGGGGTGAATCAGGGTGTCAACATTTTCTTATAATGTGATGGATTTTGTTCCCACATTGGTATGAAATTATTAAACCTGTATGATGGATATGAACAGAAATCAATCATTCCCATGCAGAGATATGACACGTCACTTTTTACTCGGTTCACCACTAAGGGCTACGTCCAAGGAGAATACGCTTATAGGTTGTTGATTATACCAAATTCCACTAAACTTCACTAGTTGCGGATTACAATGGTTTGGGCACAGTTACTCTATACCCGGCTCACTGCCTTTACAAAATATTCAGGGATAGCTCACAATATCCCTTGGGTCACTCTCGTTGACTCCCCCTGGCTCACTGCACTTTCTATAGTCACGCATAGTTTATAGACGTTATGGTCTCTTCATCATTTCAAAATAATGCATCCTATGTTGTATGTATATGCTCTGTTTAAGTCCAAATTTCACTTTTAGACTAATCTCACTTTGTACTAAAGGTATCAAGAAATATTTCTGCTTTCGGGCGTATCTAAAAAAGATGGGCGTACTTCATCCTCACTTGGCGTACTTCTCCAAGACCGGCGCACAAGTTTAAAGACTAGCACGAAAGTCACTTGTGTGGTACAAATTCGACGCACATGTGAAACCAACCAACTTGCGCGACACTACCTCCTTCAACTCCAAACTTGCGTGACTTAGCGCATTTAACTCCCAAACCACTTTGGACACGAAACCAGAAACCGGCACATAGCCTATACTTGAAAGGCCCAACAACCACGTGTGCGACTCAACCAATTTCGTGAAGTGATCTCAAAAAATATCTATGTCTTGAACTTTTTTACAAATGAGGAGGGGTGGTCTTCTATTTATAGGAAAACTAGACCCCCTACGCAGTGGCACGCAAGTGTCCTCAAGGATCGCAAGTCCCGGCGTGCAGCTCCAACCACCCTAGCCTCTGTCGTGCTAATCAGTTTCTCAAAAACACTAATACTTACGCCACCCTATTTCTATTGCCTTATTTTGAAGCTCTGATCTCAAATTACAACAGGCGCCCAACTTTCCAACCTCCTAGGCATCAGCACACAGGTCCTTTCTCGGCGCGCGGGTCACCTGCATGACCAGCCCAATACTTGCACGACCCCTATCCCTTTTCCTTTTTTCCATGTTCTAATCTTGAAAAACATATGGCGCGAAGGATTCCTCTCCTTCAATTACAAGGTGTGTAAGTCTCTTTAAAGAAAATTTTTTCACCATTTGTCGATTTTCAAGCCCAAAAATTTGTTAAACACTGGAAAATGGTGCCACCTTCAATATTATAATCTACTTGACTTGTATGAGCACACTGATGGAACACATTCTGAACTTTCTATGAGTATTGACTACAAACACAAACCATACTCCAATTCATGCAATGATGACCATGGTTCTAACAAGAAAAATTCTTCAATGCGTCTGAAATTTATGGAATATTGAATATTAGTGAAATTTGGTTGAGTGGGAAACATTTTATATATCCATCCCAATAATTTTTAGGTAACCAATAATATAGAAAGTGCTTTTTAATTTTTTAATATGATGTATTTCTTGTAAAGGAAGAGAGATAATCTCTACAATTGAAGGGAGAAGATGTTTCCATATTTATCTTTGTTGAAGATTTTTTTTCAAACAAAAGAAGAAAAGAGAAGAGGTAAGATTTTATTCATTTGGGAATAGTATTAATGTGATAATCATATTTAGAGAAAAATCATATTCATTATGGAATCATATTCCATTTGGAATCATATTCTGTTGTGAATAATATTCAGTTTGGAATAGTAATTAGATGATAATTTTATTCAAATGAGAAATGTATTCAGTAAGAAATTGTATTCATCTCGGAAATTTATCCAATTTGGAATATTATTCATCTTGGAGTAGTAATAGATTTTCCTTAAAAAATTTATAATTTGGTCATAATTATCTCAATTGTATTCGAATAAAGTTATATTATCATATTGAGAAAATTGGACTTGGTAATCGTATTGGAAAATGGAATGAGTTTTCATTAAAATTTCCTAAATTCTCTTACCTTCTTTAGGGTAATAATGTAATGAAATGGATTGAATGAAAATATTTTTTAATTTTTATCAAGATGAACTATAAAATTTTTTGTTAAAAAACCGTCATTTTGCATCATTTTTTGTAGAATAAGAACATCCACTATTGGAATTTTTTCATAGTGTTACATTAGTAAAATAGAATATCATACTCATTGTATTCCCCCACAAAAGCATTTTTTTTCTATAGTTACTGTGTTATTTGATCATTTCCATACCTTAACAAGGATGTAGAATTCTTGTTATGTAGTGAAATTTTTAAATACTTGTGTTCATGTGGATGTGTGTTTGGTTTATTATTAGCAGGGAAAAAAGTCACTAACATGAGGGAAATGTTGTCTTATATGAAAGAAAACACTAAAGTAAATATGTATCACAGATTTACCCCTATCCCTCAAAGTGATACAACTATCCTGATTGGGACCGTCTATATACACTATCTATCATGACATCCATCATTAAGCTTAATGTGAAGAATGATATATTATGAGAAAAAAATTAATTTTATGGTTATGGTTAATATTTACAAAATATGAAATAAACATATAAAAGTTATACTTAACTAGAATTTACTGGTCAATTTATGATATATAATCACTTAATTTTTTTATTTTTGTTTAATGTTTCGAAAATATGTTTTCTTGAAAAATAGTTCTTATTTAATTTTCTATGTGAAAAATATAATTTTATACTACCACATTTAAAATTTTAATTTGATAAATATAACATGAATTTATAAGGAATAATACCAAAATTGACATAGAATAATTTTTTTTGATATTTATTAGAATATTGATCTATTAATGAATAGTGAAAAAATATTGATTTTTAAAATATGGTCATTTACATTCATTAAATAAAATAATTTAATTTTACCATTGTATTTTGGATTTGAACATAAGTTTAAATACAATCTATAAGATATAATTTTATCAAATTAATGAAATTTTATCCAAAAATATTCAATATTTTATTAGAAGTTTATTTTTATGCTTAAAATGTATTTATAAAAATATTTTTTTTCATTGAGATTTATGAATTTATATTAAAATTAATTTCAACCACTTGGATTATGTCTTGAAAAATGGGTACCATATTTGGAATCATGATATAAAAATTTTGTAAATAAAGCTATTTTATTTTTGGTTACTATGAATAGTAACCCTGGTAAATATTGTTCACCTCTTTAAGGGTAAAAAGAAATAAATATGAGTAAAACCATGAATTGAGATCTCAAAATCAACCAAACACTTGGTATTATTTCATTTTATAGAATAAATTTAACTACATACATATAAAGGTATAAGAAATTTCATTTTTGTTTCATTTTCCATCGATAATGAAATTTAAATTATTTTATGTGTTGAAAATTCCAAAATATCACTATATATACTTTATTTAATCGAAATTTTATTAATAAAGATGAAAATAGGATAAGATTGATTCAAATTTTTTGTTTTCTGTAATAATAATAGTTTTTATCATGATAAATTATTTATAACTTTTAGTGAATTAATTGTCACCGTAAATTCATACAGAACACCATCATAATATTTATTCAATTAATATAAAAATAATATTAATGATTTAAAAATATTAAAAGTAATATAATTTTGGTGAATTTTTGTGTTCCATGATATATTTAGATAAATATAACATGTTATGGGTTTTTAATATTTCATATTCCATTCCATTACTATCTTGATTACTTCAAGGATAAATTAAATAAAAAATGTCAAAAAAATTAATTTTTCTTTATTTTTTTTCAAATTCTATATTAATAAATTACATAAAAATATTAAAAATTATGAAAAAATATATTTAGGATTTTAAAATGGTGAAAATTTCATGTTTCAACTATTTATGATAAAATAGTCTCTATTTATGTATAATTATAATGCTTTAAGATTAAAAAAGTGGTTACTGCAGTAAAAGTTGAAGTTCATTAACAAAGTAGTTAGATTAAAAGTTGTGATATAAAATAAAACCATAACCAGTATATATTTTATTGTATGATGATATATTTATCATTTCCTCTTTTTATTTGAATTCATTATTTTTTGGAATAATTAAACTTGAGAATGACAGTTATTATAGTTAATTATTTTTATTTATTCTATGTGGGTCCTTACACTCCCTTATAAAAGTACATATTTCTCTATTCTCTTTACACATTTCTGAGACATCTAGATAAACCAAACATGGAATGAGTTTTTAAAAACATCCATATCCATTAAGTAATTGATTTAATTTTTAGAATCCCATTCATAGTGTCGTCGATAGGTGATGTAAATGATGTCTGTTTTGGAAGATGTAATCATCATTACCGACTCAAGGAAAATTATTTCTTTTTAGTTAATATAAATCAATATTAAATATCTTCATAAAATATCTATAATATAATACTCATACTATGTTTCTATTATAATTATTTTAAATGAAGACTATATCCATTGTATCATTTTTAAGGTTTAAACATTTCACATGTGTATGTATAGTTCGCCATCTACACATAGTGATTTATCTTGTTTTTAAAAAAAAAATTAATTGGATGTATATAATGATGTATGTAGTGAGTATATATGATATCAGTTTAATAAATATTGTTTTGGAAATAAAATAAATCATTTACCATGTTTATAACCTACCTAGGTCAACCGAAAACTGCTTACTTGAGTCGGCCTATGACAAGGCTGGAATGGAGTTCCTGAATCTCGCAGGATTGCAAAAAGTTCCAAGGGAATCAATTGAAGAAACTGGAATGGTTTCTAATAATAAAAAACCCAGGATAAAATAACAAACATAGAATGAAACCAAACTCAAATTTAGGACAATATTTTATATCATATACATTCACAAATAAAGATATAACAAAATAGAACAATCATCAAAACCAAAAAAATCCAAGCTGAACCTGAAACCAAGCAACACCTCCATGTGACCCTAATTGTTACTCTCTATCCCAACACCAACGATTTTTTGAGAATATTTAACCAAAAATAGAACCTAAATGAGAATTAAAAAGAAGAAAACATTATAGGAAGGAGTATAAAAAATGGGTAAGTAGGCCTGAATTAATCATTTCCCAATGTATATGATTTAAATAAAGAAAAATTAATTTTTAGGTTTCAAGTACAAACTATAAAAATTTGTTTTCCCATAATTTTCAATTTAAAACAATCATGCATGACCCATTTCCCTAACAATACAAATTAAGGCTCATTCATAGAGATAATTTATGTTCAAAGGGGTGGAGTATAAATGGATCCAAATTAGAATACATTTATTCTTAATTATAATGTTAAAGGGAGAAAAACGTTGATCATTTTCATTATTTTTATAAAAAACTTTTTATGACAACTAGACATTCGGAATTTTCCAAAAGAACACCAAAAATAAAGATCAGAAGAATAAAATAACACAATTATGGCAATGGCTATTATTACTAGACTCGGAGAAACATGGGAACCCCTTGGTACTCATAGGAGATCCAAAACATACTACACATCTAACTCATCCTAAAGTAATTCCCTACTCGATGACATTATAAAACCCAAATTCCCAACCATCTCTATACATGGTATGGTCGAGTTGCCCGATCACATTGAAATAAACCTATGTATCCACCTACTAAGGGCTGCTAGATAGTTAAATAGTCTAGACTAGTGTAGAAGAAAAAATCTCTGAAATCATTTTTTATCCTAGGTTCACATGTTATATTCCTAATGGGTTGTTACAAATAACACAATCAACAAGACACACAGATATATTATCATACACCATCACAACCGGTACCAACCCAAACTCCTCAAAGTGTATCCCATGCCTCAAACAACAATGACATGGGTGGTGTCCAAAGCTGATGACATTCCAATCCATTTTTTAATAAACTAAGAAATGTATCCCATTAATAGCGGTTTTTAAATTAACCAATTCTAGATTCATAATGGGCTTTATAACATTTAAAAAAAACAATATATTTCATAAATATCCATTCCCAACCCCTTTTATAAACCAAACACCATTCAAAAGAAAAAACATTTATAATGGACAATTAAGCACATAAATATGCACTTAATGTGAAAAAATCCATTTAAAAATCCAATCACCATATTGATCATCACCAGTACATTTATAAAAACTCATTAATGTTTTTTAAAATCATTAATCACATAAAATTTCTAATCGGGAAATCTGCAACCACATGGGGTGAAAAGTCCTTTCCAACCATTTCAAAGAGTCACAAGACAAGGGGAATCCAGTAAGATTCATATGATATAATTTTTATAAAATCATTATATGCAAAATTAGTGATTAAAGAAGGTGAAAAAAAATCAAGAAATCAATCTAAACCAAACATTAAATTAAATATGTAATGGGGTCCTACCTGAACGATGAAAACATTTCGTAATCATATGTAAAAATTTAATCACACCACCACCACTACCAAGGGAGACTCAAACAAACCTAAAAAAAATATCGAACTCTAATTTAGGGATCCGACCATAAATATCAGGTCATAACAGTTGGAAAAAAGGAAACCCAAGAAAGGGGGATAATACACTAGGGGAAGATAGGGAGAAATGGAGAAATCACTTATGAGAAGAATCCTTGATGAATATAGAAATAAACCACAATAAGAGGTGATATCTGAATGATATAAGGAAGGTGGAGGAGCCTCCTATGGTGGATGAGGTCAAGAGGGAAATGAAAGAGGGGTGAAAGTTTTTAAAATCAAGTTGGAAAGAAATGTGAAACCCATATTTTTAAGGACCTGATAGGCCACATGATTTCTCAAACTGTATGGAAACTGTGAGATTACCTCTTTCAAAGGATACATTGGAGAAACACTTACATTGGATGAATTGCATAGCCATGAGATGTCCGTGTGATAGGATCTATCTCCCACCACACGATTTCTTGGACTTGGGGAATAGTTTCCATAAATAGTGCACAAACCATGAGACTAGTCTGTCCAACTCAAAAAAATAGAATTTTTTCCAAACCCACAAAAGAAACACAAATAGAGAAGCTAGAACAATAAAAATAGATATTATACCTCAAAATATTAAAACCATCACACCATGTTCTTAAGAGAATCGGTCTAGGACCCATCACGAACCTAAATAAATGCACACATAAAAAATCATGTGTGACAATTCTCTCAAACATATTGCTTTACTCCAACAAAAATCCAACCCAAGGCTTAATTGGAAGAAAAAACTAGTACTTCCCTACAAATAAAGATGATTCCAAAAATAATAAAAAGTAAGAGACTATCAAAACATCCAAAACATGAAAAGAACCTAATAAGAAGAACTCGAGGGACCAAACATGAATCCCTTGGATGTGCCACCCACACCAAGAGTTTAACAGCTTCAGTTGATCACTAAAAGGATATACAATTCTTTCACCACCATCAATTCATACTTATAACACAACATCCTTAACGACACCAAGAGGAACACAAACATACTCCCATAACCAACAAATGATCCTAGACCAAATCCAACAATTACATTTTTTAAAAACTTTCTCCAACCAAAAGTTAGATTACTCCCATCACAACTTTTTACTCAATCGCATATCAAAGAATTATATGGTCCGCACAAGATTACCCAAGACCAATAAAAACTAGAAATGGAACTAGGACCCTGACATAAGGAGGTTTTAATGGACTCCCCACCAAAAGAGTCTACCACACACTGTTTTCCATCATGAGGATATTTCAATGAGGCCCTTGATGGGTCTCCCCACAATAATAACTAAAAATATATAATGAACAAAAAAACATTCCAATATAAACTATAGACTCCCACCACAAGGGGATGGTAGGGAGGTCCCATCTAATGGACCATAAAACCCATGATAAGAGTAGACTAACTACATATATTTCCCTAGAAAACCACCAATAAACCAAACATTACTAGCACAAGAATGATTCAAGGGCCATAAAAAGGAGGCCTGCATTAGAAGGAACATAACCACTAAGATATTAAAATAATGAGACAATTATTCCTCCTTATGAATGAGGAGAGAACTCATACACCCAAATGGGTCACAATGTGTATATATGGTTCTAACACAAAAATCCTATAGACAGGACAAATAAAAAAATATACTATGAAAGAAGCTTAAACTACCTCCACATCCCACACAGCGAAAAAAACATAAACATAAGATTTTCCACACTATTGGGGTTCCCCTGACTACATGCCAGCATCACCTCATGACCTAAGGCTAGAGAATTGAAGAATTAAACATCTCCGTCTTATAAATTATGCTTCATAAATCCTTCAACAAAACACACTAACCAAAACTCTAAAAAGAACACTTTCATTGAAATATGAATTCCCAAGGGTTCAACCAAAACCAATCTTACAAAAAAATAGAACATCTCCATGAAAAGACACCATCAAAAAAGTCTATTATAAAGACTCATATAATAATAATTGTGACCCATAATGAACCCCAAATAGTTTCCTACTCCTGCCAATGGGTTGGGGTGTCCTTTAGAGAGCTGGTTTTGGCTTCAAAGTGCATCTTGGAAACACCCTGTCATAACTACTTCAATTTACCAAAGAGTCCATTAGTGTGGAAGGATCATGTAGCACCTTGGAATAATGGTTTCTTATGACCATGATATCTACATTGATGTTAGGTCCGATTAGTTAACTAGCTTTCGACCTGTTCCCATTCATATTACTGGAATCCTCTTTACCTTTTACCGATACTAGAGGAATGCCAACCATCTCAATCCATCCACCCAACCTAGATCCAAACTAAATGGATTTCCTCAACACATTAGATATGTTTGTTAGGTTTAACTCTTCCACCATCAACAGTGACTCCAGACTAAGCCCGAGCTCGAAATACTGAGCTTTCATGAGATCATTTCTAGCATACCTTGGTGCATACAGAGCCAAGCCAAAGAAGTGATGAAAGAAATCCAATACCAATCCAACACTATATATAATACCACAGAACTCCATCTGATTCCACAAAATAATTATATAATAAAATCATTTTTGGATGGATGGATCTTTGAAGAACTCTCAGGTGAGGTATTTTAAATATTTTCCTCGAGAAAATGACTTCTACCATTATTTGGATGGTCTTTCAAGCATTAAGGTGGAAATATTTAGCTTTAATGTCTTAGGAAACTAGGGGAAACTGATTTCCTTCAAAATCCACTACATAAACCTCTACTCCTAAAAAGGATTCATGAGACCATTGAAAAAAGAGGATTTATCCTACAAAAATTCAGAACAGAGTCTATGGGTTGATGAACTAGAGTGATCATAAGAGATGTACCACCTGAAGAGGCATCTTGGGTATCTGTAAAAAATTAGTGGGGGAGGACACTATGAGACAAGGAAAAAGTAACTCAATCAATTCCAATCCAACAGCATAGATCCTTCACATCATACAATACAAAATACGGAATCACATCCAAAATTACAAGGGACATGTAACACCACCAAAATCAATCAAAACATAAAAGTTTCCCTTAATATAAGTTCGAATAAAATCAAACTAGAAAGAATTCCAAACCCAGCAATGGTGTCCCATGGGCCTCACCCATGCACATTCTTGTGCCATTACCGAAACATGTCCATTTTATCATAAAAATCTATGCATGTGGTCATTCATCGAAACTCCAAATGGAAAAAATTAACTCATCATTCCTTTTAAAAACCCAAAATGATATTTTCAAAAACTACAATAAATAATTGGAAATCATATCCATATCTCACAAAACCCTTTTCAATGAAACATCAAACATTTGGTAAAACTCATTTGATATCATTGAACATCAAATTTGAATCATTTCATTTATTTGAAAATAATAAGAAGAGCTCTCTAATTTTTTTTAGGAACCACCTAACTGAAACAATTTTCATTTTACCTTTAAAATAAATTTAACAGACATCAATTGACCCACTTACCAAAATAAGGCCACTTCCATTTGAAATTAAGTTTTTCAAAATTACAAAACCAGTGTTTTTAAAACCATTTGGACAAATTAAAGTATACTGAAACTATTCACAAGGGGGAATCTTTCATCGATGGGTGACTCAGATATATGGTTGTTTTCTATGACAATCACACCACCATCACAGAGAGCGTTCCCAGGTAATGTCCTTGACTCTGTAATGCTTTCTAAGACCTACGAGATCTCAGAGGCCATTTCCAACCACACTTTTCATTTCCGTATAATTTTTTTAATAATCTATGACTCTAAAAAACTTATCCATCCCATTGTAACATGAAGATTGTAATTAGAAAGTGTTTATGAAGGTCTTGTCACACCAACACCTTCATCCCAACAATCCTACACCTTATAAATTGACACACCCATGTAATAATGGTCTCTCTAAATGAAATATTCTCAATAGATTCATCCTTCTCTAATTCGATTCATTATGAACCATCTGTGGTCAACCTTGAACCGATTACCTAATTCAGCACACATAAAGGCCAAAAATGTGTTCCCGTTTCTCTCGGACAAGAGAAAAGTAATAATGGTGTCAATTGTGGAAAAGGGAATGGTTTCTCCTAAGAAAATAGGCAAGGAAAAAAATAATAATCATAGAGGAACTCCCAACTCAAATTGAGTTCCATATATTAAATTATTTTCATTTAAAAATTAAGAGAAAAAAATATGAGAAATAACCAAAACTAGAACAACAAAATTGAACCTGACACCAAAAAATACTTCCATGTGACCAAAAGGGTCTCTCTATAATGAAACACCAACCATCGCCAGAGGTGACTTATCCAATGATGAAACCTATAGAAGAAATAAAATTAAGAAAATATTATAGTCGTGAGTATTAAAACTCAATTAGTAGGACCCAATTAATCTAATCTCTATTCTAATCCATTAAATAATGAAAATTTCGTTTTTATGTTATAAATTCAAACTATAAAGACAGTTGTTTTCATAATTTACATTTTTAGTTAAACAAAACATGACAAACTGCACTAAAATTAAAAAAAAGTCACATTCAAGGAGATAAGTTATGTTATTGGTGGAGGGGGATAAAGGGATGTAAAAAAGAAAACTTTGAATTTTCATTATAAATAGAAATAGGGGAAATACATGATCATCACAATGTTTTTATTAAAACATTTTTGGTACAACTACACTTTTACAATTTCCCAAATGAACAAGAAAACCCAAGGAAATGGGTATACAGTCACAGAACCCAGGAAATAGATAATGTTACTAGATTTAGAGTAACACGGGAATAAATAATAAATCATAGTACAACCAAAACATACTACACAAGAGACTCATCAAAAAGGAATCCCATACATAATTATATCATAATGCCCTAATTCCCAATCATTTCCCTACCTCACCTGGTTGAGGGTCTTGATCCCATAGTTGTAAACCCATATATCCACCTGCTATGGGAAAATAGCTAGTACATTAACATAGATTAGTGTATAAAATGATCAAAAAAATCCTCTTTGTTATTCTAGGATCCCATGTTCTGTGGATAAGTGGGTGTACCAAAAAATGTAAGAAACAATTCACACATATATACTATCATACACATTCACAACAAGCCCCACCCCGACCTCCTCAATAAGTAGTCCATGCCTTTTAACATGAACCACATGGGTGGTGCCCCGATCCAATGACTTTCCCTTCTATTTATTAATCAACTAGGGAATGGATCCCTCAATGAGGAGTTTTCTAATTAACTAATTCATGATGCCAAATTGCACTTATAACATTTTCAAAAAAGATAATCCATTTCACAAATATCCATTCGAAACCCCTTTCTATAACCCAAACTATGATTTAAAACCAAAACACATTTATAATGTAAAAGGGTAATATCAAAAAGAAATTAATCTGAAAAAAACCATTTAAAACTCCAATAACCATATTTAACATCACCAATATATTTATAAAAAACAAACCATATCATTAAAGACTATTAACAACTTAAATGTTCCAACTGATCCATCTAACAACCACACGAGGTGAAAAATCCATTCCATCTATTCCAAGAAATCAAAAAACAAGGTAAAACCATATAATTTGTAATGAATTAATTATTTTAACAACATTAGATTATTACTTTTTCATAAAATACGGTGGAACAAATCATGAATTCAATGTAAACCTAACATCAATTAAAATCCGAAACGGGGTCCTACCACATCGATAGAGAAACATCTGAAATCCAGTGTGAAACATCAATCACATCACCACCACACCCATGGGTGAATCAAACCAACCTAAAACAAGTATATTTAACCCACGATATTTGGATCTAACCTAAAAAATAAGTTTCTATCTGCTTTATAAAAGGAAAACCATCAATGGGGATGAAAAAACCTTGAGGAAAGAAAGAGATCAAGTGATAAATAACATAATAAGTGTCTCCTTAATGAATTCCAAAAAAAACACAAAAATATGAGACATCCAAAGAATCCATCGAAGGGGGAGAATCACACTATGGGCGAACAAGGTAAAGGGGGATGAGAAAGAGGTGTGAAATGGTATAAAATATCGTGGAAAAGAAACATAATGCCTTATTTTTTAATGACATAGCAGGCCAAAAAGTTAGCCCGCATGGTTTTTCAATCTGTGCTGAAACCATGAGACAACCTTTTCCAAAGGTGGCACAGGGCGCATGCTTTCCTGGCCTGAGGTGAATGACCGTGCAAAGGTGTTGTAGTAGGTTCTATATCCTACCACATGGTTTCATGGACTACAGACATGGTTACACTAACAATGCACAAACTGCGTGCCTAGTCAGCCTAACCCAAAAAATATCATTTTTTACAATCCCTTAAAGGATACCCAAAGAGATAAGATGGTCCAATAAAAATTAAAAAGAATACCTCAAAAGATTAAACTCTTCACCCCTTATTATTGAGATAAATGGTTGGGTACCCGACCCGAACTAGAATAAATGAACTCTTAAAAACCCGATGTGACATACCATCACACCATTCCATCTATTTGAAAATGATATTGTCTCTTGTTCATATGAGTGGACTACCACCTCCATGAATTGATGTGATTATTTTTTCATTTTATCTTTACATGGATGGTGATGCAAATAAAATAAATTAATATATATTATAAATGAGATATAATTATTATCTTATAAATGAAAATTATTATTTACCACACATATGTTCCACCCATTAGAAGTTGATAATATTTTTCATGCATACATGAAATATACCTTGTCCTTTAATCATATAATTAATTTAAATATCATTTTATTTAACTAATGAACATAAATATATATATATTGGATATATATGTTATTTAAATGTTGAATAAAATTTTAAATATGATTGAACCATGTGGAATATGTAATGACTGAATCTATCAAAACCCTAGATACATAAAAATAAATTAGTTACCACAATTAATAAAAAAATAATATTAAATTATTGATTTCAAATAGGAGATAAAATGTTATAAATATATCATAAATCTTATTATATATATTTATATGGTTCCTTTTTATTTTTATAATAAATCTAAATCCAACTTATATGATTTTATAATAACTTATGTGGTATATCTAACTTGAGGTAGGAGTTTTCTCTTCTCGATTTTGTTTCTATGAGATATATTCCATATTAGAAACTTGTTTCATTCATGTGGGTTATATATTATTACATTGAAATTATAGAAAATTAATACATATATATTATTGGTATTATAAATTCATTTTATGTTATTTCATTCATGGGGTTATGATTCAAATATATACCCAAGCGGTAAAGAATTTATGTTATAATCTCATTGTTTACTAGGATAGTTTATGGTTATTTTTCTGATAGTGGAGTTTCAAGAATAATTTCTCAAAATATTATAAATTTTATTCTCTTCTTGTAATTTATAGAGATTTCATGTTTTCCTTTAATTATTCTCTTTTAGGTACTCAAGATACAAAACTACACAAGACTATTTTTCTTAATTATATTAAAAATCCTTTTTCATTAATATCCATGTTTTATATAAATGGTTTTCATATTCTAATATAGTTGTATAATGTATTTTTTACACTTTTTTGAGTATTTTTATAAAAAAAATTAGAATTAATATTTTTTTCCAAAATAGGCATTTTTAATTTTTTAACAAAAATGTAAAATATATTATAGTTTTAACGTATATTACATGAATGAAATTTCACATATTCATGATAATGAATTCTTTTTATTTTTTTACTTGTTTTAAAATATATTTTCAAATAAAATAATTTTGTCATTATATTAAAAAAAATATTTTATTAACTGATTTCAAAGTTAAAGGAAAATTTTCCGCATGAAATTTTCATGTACTATTTTATAGGTATTTTCTTCTATGAAAATGTCTTTGGTTGTTTTTATTGATATGATCCAATGACACAATATTTTTTATTTCTCTAGATGATTTATGATGAATAATGTTTTATATAACATATTTCATATTTAATACACTAAATATTTTATTTATAATAGTTTATTAGATTAATTTTTATAAAACATTTATAAAAATTAATGCATATGACATGAATGTAATCGGTAGTTCCCAGTTATAGATATCCCCTCCATGCATCAAAAATACCAATGACATAGAACATGTTAATATTATATTTATGATGAGGTTATAATATCATTTCAAAATAGTTAGGTATTGTTTGAATGAATTCAATTAAAATGATAATATCTTGATTTAGAGGACTCGATGGAATGATAATGTCTTTTTTGATCAGACATGATGGTAAAATTGATGATTTCGTAGTTAAGAGGCCTTGATCATGAATGCTGTGAATTATTTATTTCCATTATAAATAATTTATTTTTCATTTTCTATATTTTATCTATGTTGATACTATCCATGGATGCATGATGAACTAAATTTATTGATTGAATGAAATGTTTTTTATTAATCATATTTTCCAAGAAATTTTTTATTATTTACTCAAGATATATTCCATTAAAAAATCCCCTTACTGTGTATATTATCTCCCCTTTATTGTATTGTTTTAAATAAGATTTCAATAATTATTTTATGAATGAAATAATAGGTTTAAATCTTGTTTATTATGATTTTTTTGTATTTTCAATGTAATATAGAAATCTTATATGTATCTTTTTTAACCAAGACTTATAAATAATTGGATTATATGTGACATTATCACAACTGTATTGTTCCAATGTAATAAACAAATCCCAAAACCATTGATTATATGGATGGGGATTAAATAATGATTTTAGGGGATACAGTATCAATAGAAGTATCCGTGAGTCCTTGTCAATATGTAATTATAACGGTTATATGTCATATATATGTTGATATATAATGTACAAATAATACATAAGTTGTATGAATTATTTCATTAGTTGTCTGTAAATAAAATTGTATTTTATTTAGATTGAAGAAATTTGAGAAAATATTTATATTTCTAATTGTACAAAAGAATTATTATGGACTAAAATAACAAATATTGGTTATATATTTATGAATTAAGTTGAATGAGGGATGTACCTATGTTTTGGGCTTTATATATTATGATGTGTTGGTATTTATTTTTGGTATGTTGACATCCAATGATTATTATACCAATATAAAATGTAAGAATCTTTATGGAAATGTTATTAAATTTTAATTATTGTAATTTGTGTTGAATCTTTTCTATAACATTAAAAATTAATATGAACATTTAATTTGAGGTAATTGGAGGTTATTTAAATTTTGGAACATCAATTTTATCACATAGGTAACCATGGGGTTCAAATGTGATTTTTTGACAATGTGATTAAATTTATTTTAAAGGAATATAATTATGTTTTTGGGGAATATTATATGATGATGTAAAATTGAATATTATTTTATAGTATGGGTTTTCATTGGAGGGATAAATATTGATTTAATGTTTTTAATCATATATGTTTGTCATATATGTTTTATTTTGAATTTGGTACTTTTTTAATCTTTTGTATATTCAAGAGAATTTATTTTCAACGTATTCACATCTTTAGTATGTCAAATTATGATTTAACATATATTTTAAATGAATAAATTTTTGATGAAATATTTTAGAGTATTGTTTTTTGAATTTGGTTAGACATATTTTGGAGGATTCATAATGTTAACTATTTATGGAATTTATTATGTTGACATTTTGGGGTTATTATTATGGTATTATGAATTAGTAAATTATAATTATCCATATTGGAAAACATGATCTATCATTTTTTGTTTTACTCAATATTTAGATAAATAAGGTATTACTCCTCAATTTTCTATAGTTTTTCTGATTTGTAAGAATTTAATTTTTTTGCTTTAGGAATGAAATATCAATATTTAATATTCTAAAATATATATGATGTTGGAATTCATTAAAAAACAAAATCTATTTTAATTGTTATCATTCAAAATAAATAAATCATGTATGCACATTTTCTAATATTATATATATTAAAAGTAAAGTAATACCACTGTAACACCCCATGAAATTACAATATTTTCCTTTTGAAATAAATTTAAATATAATTCTTAAATTTCTTTTTACAAAACAAAAATTAAACCTAATATTTTATGTGACATTATTTTCGGATTTCTCTACATGTAACACTATGGTTAGCTTGTTTTACTTGCAATAATGGCTTTCTTCAATGGCTTTGTTAACACAAAATGTCAAGGTCTACTGCACAATAATATATTATTAAAAATATCATCATATAATAAAATAAGATATAATCTTGTTTTTATATTTTTTATCAATAAGATTAAATAAATTAGGAAAATATATTTTATAAATCATGGGTTACCAATTAACAAATATTTATTATAAATACCAAAATAATCTTAAGAAAATAATTTTATTAAAAATAAATTTTAATGATCACAATGGTTTTTTCCTAATAAATGAAATTAATTAAAATTAATGAATTATAAAAAATAAATATATACGTTATTTATTAAATAAAATAATTTTGATCTTAATACAATATATTTTATAGGTGTAGGATAATAACAAACCCAATATTACTCATAAAAGCCTATATTTATTTATTAAAGAGGTTTTACATCCTTTTTTATAGAGAATATCTTTTAAATATGTATTTTGAGACTTTTAAATATATAATAAGAAAAAAAATTAAAAAAAATTGATAAAAAATAATTAGTTTAGATTTATTTTTTTACATTCATGAAATATTTCAGTTTTTTGATGAATAGTGAAAAATACTAAATTTTAATTCGAAACTGTTTTTTTTTTGTATAACTTACTTAAATGGGTAAATTATTTATATATTTGGTTTTAAAATAAAATTATGTAAATTATATATCCATTAATACAATTTAGTTTATTTAAATAAATTTAAAATTAAAATTCAATATAAAAACACAGCAAGGTTTTGAACCATTTTACTTTAAAAACTCCCATCATCGCCCCTTCCACGAGATTAAATTTAAATTAATTTAAAACCCTTATACGATGGTTATTTGGAAAAATGAATTCTATATTTGGAATAGTAATAATATATAATTTATAACATGTTCAACATTGTTTATTACCGAAAATATTAGTGTGTGTAATTAAAATTAATTATAATAAATATTGTGAAATTAAGCATAATAACTTACAAAACGGTGATCATAAGGGAATAAATTACCAATAAACAATTAAAAAAGTAATTAGAGATGAATATTTAAACCGTAATTTATATTTTATCTAATTTTCACCATTATTGGATGCACTTAACATGGGAAAACCCAGGGAAAATTTCCGTTTCGAAAATTTTACAAAATTGCCACCCCTCCTCCACTATAAAATGCACTCATACATTACACTTAATCAAACAACTCATGAACATTTGGATGCACAAAACACAACAAAAATATATCCTCAACATTCCAACCCTCTTTCTATAACTCTATCTTTTGGAATAAATCCATTTATGGAATCCCTTTTGTGTAATGCAAAATGAATTACCCAAATAAGCGGTAATATTCTTCCTCAAGACCCTTTATTTTATTTCTATTATCCACCGATAAACTATTAATATATAATTAATATATTAAATTATTGTATTAAAATATACTAATTTTTCTTTATTCTATGTTATCAACTAACACTTATACCCACTTCCATATTATGTGTAAAAACATAATGATTATGTGTATGCTGAACTACATCCTCACAAAATGATGATTTATTGTTTTTATCTTAAGACCATTAATTGTTGGGTATTAGGATTGAAAAAAGAATTAAAATTTGATTTATGTAATAATTATAATTCGATTTTTTTTCTTCGATTATTTTACAATATATAACTTTATATCTTCCTTTTCGTGTAAACATGGTAACATCAATCGTGGATGTGTGGACTTCTACCTCCTTAAAGAGATGTGATTATTTCATGCTACACGTGTAATGTATTAATAATTAGTTTATTAATAATATTTTACATGTATGAAATTAATATGATACAATAATTATAATATAAATTTTATCATTTAAGATTCATTATTTTGAATATGATAAAGAAATGAAAGCAGCGGTCATGTGTTCCTATGATCAACCATTTCTGTGAACAGTGAATTTCATTACTATCTAAAAATATTATGGATTATTATAAATATTATATATAATGAATTTATATGATAGATAAATAATTTATTACATTTTGTAAATGATTAAATCTTGTTTAATTTAATAGGAACAATATAGATTATGTCAAATATACTCGAAAACAAGTTAATTAACACCCATAATTGTTAAAATAATGAAAAATTATAATCAAACGTGTAATAATATATTATAGTAAGATACAATATTATATTTTAAACATAAATATGGTTTTTTAATATGTTATTAACACTCTTAAGAACATAACACATGTTTCTATGGTTCATTCTCAAATAAAATGAAAGTTAAGGGATTTTGTATCACTTTACATTCCATTGAGCCTTATTTGTGGTTATAAAAAATCACTTTTATATGATTTATATAAATCCCTTTGGTATTTTATATCATGAATTTAATTTTTCAAATAATACTATTAGTTTCATTTAATTTCATTCTTTCATGCGAGTTATTATTCAAATGTTTCAAAGATTTCTGAGACACTTTGTAATGTATAAAAATTATTTTTCTCAATAATATTATTAATGGTTATATTTATAGTATCACTTATTTATGTGATTATTATATTTTTCATAAAATGGTAACATACTTTTGGACATTATTTTTTTTAATTATATTTATATTAAATATCCATATTCTCATGCAATGGATATTATTATTTCCTAAACTATATATCATTTTACATAAAATGTTTACAATGAAAATTATTTATTCAACTGGGGAATTATTTATAAATCTGAATATTTTATTCTATATTGACATTTTATGATGCAAATCCTTAATAAATATATTTGGAATTCTTGGGTTTGGTGAAATATAGGTTGGGGATGATAATATATATCCCATTGATATATTGATAGTCTCATGAGATGAAATTGGTTTCAAAATAGATGAGTTGTTACTAAATATGCAAAAATACAATGTGAAAGGTCTCCAACGTAATAGTTCCATGTACATAGAAAATATGGTGTCAAATAATTAATAATTTACCTTATCTAAACTCAATTATTATTTATCCATGATATTTAGCATCAAATAATTTATTGATGCATTTTATTCTCATCTTAATGATAATATAGATTGTGTTTCAGTTATTTACCATGAGATATTGAGGTTTCCATATATATTTCTTTAAATGGAATGTTTATTTAATTCTTTACAAGTGTATATTGACTATTCATTACTTTGTAATTTGTATCTGCCCTTACATAGCATTTAAGATCAGCCTTATTTTCTTTTCCTTACTCATGTTATGAAGAATAAATCTTTGAATAATATTTCAAGGATGTTGTTTAATTATTTTTATAAACTATATTGTTTTTATTTTTTATTTCAAAATGTATTATATGAATCTTGTATGTAATATGTATTTCTAGAGTATCTAAATTGACCTATCCTTCAGGATTAGATTATTCATCATCATCATAATATATTAAAATAATGTATCGGATTTGGGTATTTGTGGTCAGGTTGTTACATTTGGAATCATAGTAAGTTTAAAATCTTCCTTACAAACTATATTTATAAAAACATGTGTTAAAAACCATAACCATATAATAATCAATGATGATATGTATATAATAACATCTTATAATCAAGGAAAGGTTGAGATTACGTTGTTATTTTTATAAATAAATCAATATATAAGTACTAAAAGTGGATCTGGGTTTGGAATAGATGTAACTCAGGTAAACAACTCTAATAAGGTGTGTCGGTCCTGAATCGGTGTATCATGGTACATAAAAATGGTTCTTACTACACACCGAGCTTGAAAATCCTATGGTATATATATAGGATAGTTTTTATATTATTTTCATACCATTTTGACGGAGTTAAAAATAAATACATCCCAAAGGAAAACACATTTATTATTATGAGATTAGTTATGGACGATATATACAATTTATGGTTAATGTTTCACTTATTTTTGGATTGTAAATTACATATTGTTAATATCTAATTAAATTTATTGAATTATTTTGAAATAGAACCTGTAAAGAAGAATGGTATTAGTAATCATGAAATATGTAGATATTTCCCTACTAAGGAAACCAATAAAGATGTTATTAGAACAAATATTATTATGGAAATATTTGGGAAGATTAATCAGGTTTTGGGACCCAACATTTCCCATATAAAGAAACCTATTCCATAGTGAGATTGTACAATGTTGGATTTCATTATGAAACAGAAGGTCCCATAATTTTGTGAAAATAATGATCCAATGGAAGTTGAAAAATTGATTAAGTCATTCGAGAATATATTCATGGAATTGGCATGTGGTTAAAAGGAAAAGGTTATAACATTTGTATATTGTATTAATGGTCATGTGGAACAACAGTGGACAATGATCCTAATTATTAAATCGGAAGAAGAAATATAACTTATATAATGAAAAAAATTAAGTTAACATTCCTTGATAGATACATCGCTATTGAAAATAAAATTGAGATGAGGAGAAAGTATTTTAGTTTAAAAGAAAAAGGAGGAAGAAAATGTTGTGGATTATAATGAATCTGTTACCAAGTTAAAAATTTATGATATAAATTTCATGTGAAACATGTAATAAATGATTTTTTTTGACAGACTTAATCCATGTATTTGAACAGAGATAGTGTCTCAAACCTTTTATTCATATGAAAAAATATTTTTATGTGAAATCAACATAGAGAAATATTTCAACAAAGTATTATGGATTAAATGGGAAGTAAAATAAGAAGATAAATGTTGATTGAATAATAAATAAATAGAATAGGGGAAATAATTATTCTTCATACATTTAATGAAAATATAAAGATTCACCCTGTTAAATTCATCAATGGATTTGATGTTTTTTAGAAGTGCAGATAAAAGTTTCAACGGGAAAAATAATTCAAAAAGAATTAAGAAAATTTTATTATTTCATGCAACAACTATAAACAGATAGGGATCTATTCAAATGAATATCCCAATCATAAATGAATTATACCTCTGAAGAATCTAATGGATTTGGGTCAATGATTTTATATTGATGAAACAAAAGTTGACTGATTTATATACATTGATATTCGAATCTAATAAATATGTTGTAAAAGTATTTCATTGATGATGTTTTCATCAAATTAATTAGAAAATATATAAGGATTGTACTACATTACATTTCCAATTAGGATTTCAGATCATAAATTTAATGGGACTAAGAAAATTTATTTAGTATAAAGTTTAACATTGTGTAAAATACATGGTTAAGGGAACGATAACCTATAATATATTCCAGATAATGTGATAATGATGTTGTAAAAGAATATGTGATTGATTTGGACAAGATAAATTCGATAGTACCGACTAACATGGATCTAATTAATGGTTTGTTGAAAATGTGGTGTATTCTATCATTGATAAAGATCGCAACACTTTTGGATTTATTGAAAATGTCCAATAACATTTTTTTTAAATGAGAAATAAGAAGAAACACATGTAAACAATAAGTTCCTGTTTTAATTAAAGTTATTACCATATTTCAAGATAATACTAGATTAAGGTGTTCACATATTTGGTAGGTAATGATTAAAATAAAACATCATGATGGTTGAAGGAAAATGATATGTTCATTGTGATAATTTGGTGAAATTCCTCCAATGGTGTGGGATCATATTGTTTTTTAAATATTAACCATTTATCAAATGGTTTAAGATGATATTTGGTTATTTTTTTAGAGACTAATGTATTTCTTCAACCTATGATGCATCTTGTGATAATAAATCAAGTTGAAATATATCAAGTCACAAACTGTGGATAATATTATGTTTATAAAATATAAATATATATTTATATATATATAGTTATTATATTCCTAAACTATAAAGAAAAAGGTCCTGTAAAAAAATGTTTTCCTATTATCATCGTTTTTAGGTTATCAATACACTTTTTCATTATTTTTTCTTAAGGATATATGGTAATAGACTATTAGTTGTAAACGTATTCTATCACACTCAATCATAAATTTATTGTTACATTTTTATTTGGTATACATTTATCTATTTCCCATATACATTCTCATACTAGGGAACCGAGTTATGTAACCATTGTAAGTTAATTCCTATTTTATTAATAAAATTTATTAGTAAACATAATCATGATGTATGTTTTTCAACACAATTTTATTTATATATATTAATCTAGTGATTACCATGATGTATTTTTAATTGTGAGGATAAAATTTAATTAAGGTGGGGAGAATACAACATCCCAATACATTAGAATTGTTTCTTTTTTTAATAAATTAATTTTTCTCTATGAATGATTAATACAAAACACCAAGTTAATATTATGATACCTATGGCATAAATATTAGATTGATATATGTGGAACATCAGGGTTTTCTTATGTTACTTTCAATAAAGTCATTCCTCAATTTCTTTTGTAACAAGTAAGGTCATTTTATTCTGTATAATAATATATTATTAAAAATATTAGTATATAATGCAATAAGATATAACCTAGTTGTTAAATTGGTAGTTATGAATAGGATTAACATACTTAAAAAATTTATTATGTAAATCATCTTTTACTTATTATTTATAAATTAATATAGATACGAAAATAATATAAGGGGAATGATTTTATGAAATAAATATTTTTCAGATCAAAAACGTGTTTGATACTAAAAAATACAATTAATTAATAATAGTGAATTATATTAATTAAATTTAATTATTATATATAAAATGAACTATTTTTTTATTCATCCAATAGATTCAATGGCCACAGGATAAGAATAAACCCTATATTACACATAAAACCATTTATAGTAGTTTTACCACATTTTAATGGAGGAACTATTTTAAATATGAATTTAATACATTTATAAACATAATATGAAAAAATAAAAATCATTCTATAAATTGAATAATAAAAATTTTGATAGGTTAATGTTTTAGAATTTTTATGAAAAATTTTATTTTTTATTAATAGTGAAATTACTAAATTTTAATTCAAATCAATTTTTAATATAAATTATTTATAATGTAAAATATATTTTTAATTGATTTTGAAGTCAAATAATATCAATTATATATCTGGAAAACCAATTTAGGTTATTTTAATGAATTTCACAATGATAGTGAATATAAAAACACTAAAAATCTTTGAAAATTTTTACATTAAAAACCTATATTATCGTCATATATGTGGGATTAAATTTAATTTCATTTATTCATTTTATGTAAAGTGAAATTGTAATTTTTTAATAAAATTTGAATAAAAATAATTTATAATGTCTACTGAATTAAACATTGTTTTTACCAAAATGATTATTGAATGTAATTAAATTTAAATTCAATGATTGCGGTGAAATTAAGATTCACAAGGGACTCAACCTTATACATAAAGGAGAAATGAACTATAAACATTTTCAAAATTAATTAGATGTGCATATTTCGACATTATACTACCTTTTAATTAATTTGGTTCATTATTGATTCAGCATGATATGGGAAAAACGTGTAAGGAATTAGCATTCAAAAAATATACAGAAGATCCACTCCTACTGCACAAAAAGGCGCTAATTCCTCCCACGTCATAACACCTCTCAAGCCAAATTGAATCAAACAATATCTCCCCAAATAGCTCAAAACACCCCTAACCTCATCTTATAAGACTAAAGATTGGAATAAATTTATCAAAGGAATCATTTTGATGCATACCAAACGGAGTTACCTAAATAATGGGTAACATTCATCCTCAAACTCATTTGTTTTATTTCTATTCTCCAACCCCTCAACAATTCATCTTTAATTTTTATATAAAAAACCAGTTTACTAAATATATGTATATTTTTATGCTCTTTATTAGACCTATTTTTACACACACATTCATCTACAAGGTAACGAACTTATCGTTTATGTGTATAATGAACTACCGCCTCACAATATATTGATTTTTTATTTTGACATTATGACCTATCATGGCTGGGAATTATGATAGACCCTATTTATATATGATATATTTGATAATTACTATTCCTGTGTTATTCTATAGTTCTTTTATAACACATTTCTTTATTCATTCCATTTTTTTAAATTTGATATCATTGTTCGTGGAAATGTGGACTACCGCCTCCTCAAAGAGATGTTATTAAATCATGATATTCATGAAACCAATTAAAGTTGATTTTATTAAAAAAATGAGAAATATATGATATTATTATGATATTTTAATTATTATATACATGGGTATCATTTACATTCCATTATTTTGAATATGATTATCAAATTAAGGTAGCATTCATGTGTACACATGACATTCCGTCTCCATAGGAGGTGAACATCATTATTATCTCCAAAATATTAAGGAATATTATAAATATAATGAATATAAAGATAATTAAATGATATTTTAAAATCATTTATAAGATTATATAATTATATATTTAATATGATCAACATATAATAAGTTAATCAAACTTAAAAAATAAGGTAATTAACACCAGAAATAGTGAAAATAATGAAATATTAATATCCAACAGATGATAAGATGTTATAATATGATAATACATGATATTTTTAACCTTAATATGTTTATTTAGTGGATTATTAACACTACAAAACCGATTATAAATTAGTTTACATTTTATTATCACAAATGGAAAATCAATGTAAAAATTTTCTCCTTAAATTATATTCCATGTAGAATTATTTGTTGTTACAACCAAAATCACTTTTATAAGGTGTATATACACATCATTAGCATGTTACATAAAGAGTATACTTATTGTTATTATACTCTATGTTTTATATAATTTTGAATTGTCATGGATATTATTATCCAAATGTTTTAAATCGGAATGGGACATGGTGGAATGTTTAATGATTATTTCACTTGATAATATTCTTAATGATTGTCTTTAACAAATCACTTATTTTTGTGATTGTCAACATACTCTTAAAAAACATCATACCTATTTATCATTTTTACTATTCATTATATTTAACATTAATATAAATATTCTCATGAAATGGATATTATTATTTCCTAAACCGTATACAATTTTACATATGGTGTTTAATTTGACAGTTATTTGATCAACTGAAGAATTACTAATAAATATTTATCATTTAAGAAAAATAGATATTTTATGTGGCATATTATTCATTTTCATTTGATATATGAGGAATGATATGGATATTTATTACATGGGTGGGGAAGGTTTGTAGATATCCCATCCATGCATCAGTAGTCTCACGAGACAAAATTACTGGCCAAAATATATGGGTTTTTTCTTGATATGCTAAATATATTTGTTAATGATCACATTAGTAAAGGATCCATGTACCTTGGAAACATTAATTATTAGAAAAAAAAAACTCATTTAGACATAATTATTATGTTTCCATTATATTTTAAATCGATATATATATGGATCCATTTCATTATCATATTATTGAATAAATCGAATGTATTTCAGTTATTTACATTTCAGTATTGTTTATACATTAACAATGTATTTAAATTTAATGTGTGTTCAGTTATTTGACATTCTATATTGATTTAATCATTATTTCATTCACTTTATTTACCCTCACATAGCACTTGAGCTCACCCTTATTATATTTACATCCACCATGTTATTAAGAATAAATCATTGGATATTCTTTCAAGGATTTTTATTATTTCATTTTTATATGTATCGTGTTAGTATTTTATATTTCCTCATGTATTGTAGGTATTATATATATAATATATATCTAAAAAACCCCTAAACTAATCATTTATTCAGGATATCATTCCTTATAATCATGCCAATGTAATAAAAATAATGCATCAACTATGGGGCTCTACGGTTGGAATGTTCCAACATCAACTTTAGGAAGAGGTTAGTAAAATACAAATATTATTGTTTTACCTATATTTTCAATGAATTGATTATTTATCACCCCCTCTAAAATTTAGGGATGTTTATGCATTAAAATTATCATGACTATTTTCTCTGTGACACATTATATGTCATTTGATGTTATCCACTTCTTACATGACTGTATTTTAACATTACACTAATTTTATTCTTATCTAGGAACCTGAATTCATGATATTTCAGAAAACTTTTTTATTTACCACTTTCCCCTTTAAGAGAATTTTTTATCATCCTTCTAATTGATGATTGTTTTAAAATAAGTGTTTTCAAATATTTATCTTTTGAGGACAATGATTAAATTATATTGGTGTAATTTATTTTACTGGGGTATAATGTAACACCTAGATATTTTAAAAGACATTTCTACTTGGAAATATTTTAATTGTTTGATATATTTTTTGACCTCCAAGATGAATCTTAAATGAAAACATGATATATTATAACATAGCCATTAAATATATTGTTGTAATTAGAATTATGTACATAATGAAATATATATAAAACTATTTTACTGAATTATAATATAGTATTTAATGTATAATATATAAGTACTCAATACATAGGAATATTCTTTAATGTTTTAAAAATATTTTTTTAACAAAATAGAGATTAATTTGTTTTTTTTCATTAATATTATAATTATTTTCTACCACCTTCATAAATGGAGTATGATAAAATGAAAATAATTCGAATGAAATATATTCAAAATTTTCTTACTTTGAATTTTTGCTATTTTTCTAAAATGATCGATTTTTTGTTCAATAGTAAAAAATAAAATTTTTATTTGAAAAAGATGATCACCTTCTAGAAAAAAAGTCCCCTTTATTAAAAAAATGAATCAAATAATTTTTAATGAAGGAATATTAGTTTTTTCCCTAAAAATAGGGAAAACACCCAAAGGATGATAATCAAACCCATTGAGACTATTCCCATCAACAACATTGTTTGCAATACTATCAGCCAAAGTATTTCCCTCCCTAAAGATATTGGTGATAATATAGTCAATAGATGAATGATACTTTAAATAATTAATCAATTGATTAGTATGCCACCAACAGATAAAAGTAGAATCAGATATGATAGCATGCACAATAATGGTGGAGCCACAATCCTACCATATCATATTCAGAAGTCCATGTTTAGCATGATCCAAATAAACGATAAATCCAAGAATATCCTATTCTAAAGAGGAGACATTTCCACAAGAACTATAAAATAAACAATCCACATCCCCATAACTGTTATGAAAGACATACCTATAACATGATGGTCACAGAATACCTCTAGAAGCGCGATCAGTGTTGATCCTAGTCCACCCAAAGAGGAAGAATTCATGAAGGACTCCATTGTACCCATTAGAGGATGAAATTTTTACTAAATCATGATATGCCTGCAAACGTATAATTCATGTATTGTGTTCCAGAAATACACTTTCTGAGGGACATTAATATTGTGAATAGAACAAACAATTAAAGCCAAAAAACCTACGGGTTAAAGACCACCCCATCACGAAGAAACCTATTCCACACGATCCTAATTATTCTAACCTATTCTGCTACTGAAAACTGGAAAAGAAACAATATATATGGAAAAAAGGGGTTGACAAATCGGACCTACTATTAGATCCCACGTAGATACAGAACCCAATTGATGAACTACAAAATAACCAATAATATCTTTCCACATATTTGAATCCATAACAGAACATCATAAGAGATGATCCAGGTCATCACGATAATGATGTCATAGATCATAGAGTAAACACAATGAAATTCTAGTAGCCTGGAAAGAATTATCAGTTACAAATTTTCTATGAACCATCCTCCAAAGAAGAGTAAATCGATAATGAGTAAGGATGTTTTTATTGGATGTTACTATCCATTGAAGACCCAAAATCGGTCAAATAGAATGAGAATTAGTGAACATTGAGGATAGAATACAAGAAGGTATTAGCTCCCAAATCCAAAAATCAGATACAGAGGAAATGTAATATTCCTTAACAACCTAATTATTTAGAACTGGTACAACCTCTATATCCAAAATATGACCATTCATAGAAATAGTAATATCAATGTAAAGTATATCAAAACTAAGAGAGTCCAAAAATGGAGAACCAATCCAATTTGACCTCTATAACTAATTTGAGTAGTCCCTAGAGGAAGTCTAGCCAGCACTAATGTCAATGAGAGAATAAGTGTGTTTGTGGGAGGTCCAAACAAAGGAATCCAAATGGATAATAAAACCAGACTTTATCATTCTTAAAAACCAATATATAAAAAACAATGTGGCTTCAAAATATTCATTAAGAGGCCACTAGAAAAGGTATTTTTGTAAGTCTTGATTATTTATAATTAGGTTTTTAAATCTATGACCCCTGTCTCAAAAGTATTGCAAAAATTATTCGAGCCATTGTGACCAATCTCCATTCCAAAATACTACCGGTCCATATGAGGTTCATTATGGACACATTAATAAACATGATAAGTGAATCATGACATTTATAAATTATAAATATAGTAGAAAAAATAAAAAATAATAATATCTTTGACTAGGAAAAAATGACCTTCCATGGAAAGAGATTTTCCTTTCCATGAAGATAATTGTTTTGGGATCCAACCCCAAATTCAAGAGAAATAACATGCCTTTGGAAATCCCAAAAACATAAGAACCACAAGATAGGTAAAAGGAAAAATTCCTTCTAGAATCCCCAAGTCATTAATAATATCATCTTTTATAACATATGAGATATTTTCACCAAAATAAATAGAGGATTTTTTTCAACTAACATATTGACTAAAGATCTGCTCATAATGCAATAAGACCTTATTAATATTTGTATTGTTCTCCTATTCAATTAGGTTAACAAAATATGATCTTCCACAAAATGAATATGAGTTAGAGAAAAAAGACCTCTACAAAAAACAATAACCTTCAACTTTCCATTATTATCAATTATGGAAAGTATAATTCTAAGATAATCCTTGGAGAGGGAGAAGAAAATAGAAGAGATATGATCACTATATCAAATGCCTCTGGAATAAGATAAATAACTCTCGGGATAGACATTGAAAATCATAGAAACATGAGAAGATTAAAAAATAGTCTCCATCCATCCTATAAAAATGTCATAAAATTGAAATATTGAAAGGATTTTAAATGTAATGATCCAATACCGCATGTAAAATCCATTTTAATAACATGATTGAGCACAATATTCCCTCCTAAAATTAGATTTTGTAGGATATTGACACACACTGATGCAAAAATGAGACAGTCTTAGATTGACCTCTCTTTGATGAAATGAAACTGATTGCAGGAAACAATTCAATTGTTGATTGGTTCCAATATACTAGAAAACATTTTCTTTAATAACAATTATCAAAATATTGATTAAATCCACATGACTAAAAAGTTGTATTTCATCGGAATTATAATTATTAGGAATTAATGGAAGGAATTGAATATTTAATCCATGTATTAGTTTTCCTCTTCAGAAAAAATGAATAATCATCTTGAAAACATCATCACGGATAATATCTGAGAATTTCTGAAAAATTATGTTGGTAAATCCATCAAGACATGGGAAAATGATAGGCTTAAGACTAAACATCACATCATTAATTGTTGATTCCATGGGAATGTAAATATGTCTTTAATTATCCTCCTCATCAATAATCATTGGAATATCATCATCCACATGAGCATCAATAGTGTTAGAACTGTTAAAGTGACCATTGAATTATGAAGTAATGTTCTCATAATGATCCTATCGATTATAAAAAAATTTAACTCCACTCATAAGAAAATAAAGAGGCCAAGAGGTTTTCATAACTCATTGGAGACAGTTAAAATACATAGAATTCATATCCCCATCCTCGTGGCTATTTCCCATTAAAGTATCTTTTATATAGAATTTTTCTTGTTGATAAGATTACTATGTTTAATAGTCAAATATATTTCCAGTAATACACTTCCAGAAAAAATATCATGAGTACACTACACTTGAAAACACTAGATTAAGGTTTCAATGTCAGAGATATCCTTCTAAATTTGACTGAACCTATATTTACTCCAATGTTTGAGATTACCCTTGAGGATCATTAATTTTTGGATGAGAGATAAAACATTAATCTTGAAACCCAGTGAACCCCAATCATCACTAACAATAATATCACAATTAGGATGTAAAAAAATCCTTATTATATGTGAAGGGAAGGGAGTCTAATAATCATTACCTATGAGAAAACCCATGATATGGTTATTATCATAGTTAAGCCCATATAAAGTCGTGTAAGAAATGGTATCCCAAGAACATAATTAATAATCATTCATGAAGGAACTATCATGTTTACAAGTAACATTTCCACTGAGGTGTCTTTTATTCTAATTTAACTTTTCACAAACAATATTGAATTCAATCAGATCATTTTTACAAATACATTATTTGAACTCCCTTGAAAAAATATAATTATTCATAGGACCCATTTCTTCATCAGGGATAAGAATTGACATAAAATCACCAAGAATGATCCATTGTCCATCAATTTTATTTTGGAGATAAGTGATATCAGAATAAATACTTCTATGATCAAAATAAGGGTTATTTCCATAGATAAAGAATCAAAATTTCTAAATTCCCTTCTCAGAAAAAAATTTAATATGTCTAGGGCCTGAGTCAACCAGAAAGGGACTATAAAAATAGGAATAATACAAAACTAATAAATACATATCCTCTGATAATATTATGTTCACACCTAGAAAATTAAATCCCATATATTCAAGGCTATCCCTTCTATTTGATAAAAAATCGAGTTCATCCAACCCTATCAAAATAGGTTTATGAAGATGAATATGTAGATTATGAGTCACGAATATGGTTTCATTTTCTAGGCCTTGACAATTATAGAATAAAATCCATATTTAGAACAAATTTTTGAATTGGACCCCGTCTTATTTCTATCTCCGTAATTATTTTTTATTAGTTTTTGGGGTCTCCCACTTATTCTTTGGAATAATTGGAGTTTGAATCATATTGATGATGTCCACTGGATTGTTGTCATTGTGTTCTTTATCCTGGATGGTATTAGTGTCATCCCATCCCACAAACTAAAGATAAGGATCCTTCATATCCTATCTAGATTCCATAGAACCTATATTTTCTTTTACTTTATCAGTATTGAAATCATCCCTCTTCGAGTGATGTGAAGCACTGATTGATTCATTCTTCTTGTTTTCCTCCTCCTGGAAAACATTAGTGTCATCCCTGCCCAGATAATAAATATGAGGATCCTTCATATCCTATCCAGATTCCTTAGAACATGTATTTTCCTTCACTTGATATATAATATTTTCATCCCTATTTGAGGGATGTTAAGTACTAATAGAAATAACATTCATTGTAGAACCATATTCAACTAGCCATGTTTTTGATATAAGACTATAAGACTACGATCCTACCGAGATCGAGAATAAAGCATTTGATTCAAACACCTGGATTATGGGGTATTCATTTATATTTATTTTTTATTTAGTACTTACCTCAAATTGATACACTAATTCAATATTGTATTTTTTTAAATTAACATAAAAATAAAAAAAATTATTTTAAAAATATTTAATGTAATAGAATTTTAGTGAAATAATGTGTACCATGATTTTTTAAACAAATATCAAATATTGAACATATTTTATGGGTCTATATTATAATTCCATATCTTTCATGATGACATTAAATTAAAATTAAATGAATAGTGTCAAAAAGACATTAATTATAAAATTTATTAAATCAAATTTTATTAATTTCTTAAAAAAAATTAATGAAAAAGACCATTTGGATGATAATTGTTAGATAATTTTTCCTCTAACCTATTTATGGGCCACTATTTCCTTATAAGTAAAATTATAACGATTTTTTATTAAAATGGTCTTACCACAATTAAGGTTAAAATAGATAATAATGGTTAAAAAGGATAATGTTTCAAATTACACCAAAAGTTATAAATTTAATTTTTTGAAGATAATTTTGTGATGTACTCTGTTAATTTGAACTAAAGGTTGTTTTTAATAAATATACATGAGAATTAAATTAATTATATTTTAATATTCCTTATAATTCCATGTGTTTTCATTCCATACCTTATAAATGAAAACCAATTATCAATTTTGATTTCCCATCCTAGATCAATCTAGATTTAAAAAACTGAGATAAATTTAATTATTTAATTCTCTATATTGTAATTATAATTTTAGCACTCTTATAATACCCTTAATAGATCCATTAATATGAAATCTAAAAGAATTTTACCGAATATGTTGTAATCATCTTTACTAAATATTTAAAATTTCATTCATATTGTACTTATTCTAAATATGTTTCCCCCATACAAATAAATAACTAAATTATCTTAAATTTCATTATATGTAATTTTAATTTTGGTACAACATTTTTCCATCCCTTTTCCATCACAAAGAAAGTGAGACCATTCTCATGAAAATGTAAGACATGTCATCTCCACGTTGTGTTGTAATTAGTTTTCCATAAACATGATAATAATATGGTTATAAACATGAATTTAATGGTTATATATGATCTATATGTAGGAATTATTGTTCTTGACCTATCATATATCATCTAACAACTCCCCATTACATCTGTTAAAAAACAGTAACACCCCCTTGCACTTGTGTGGACTACCACCTCTACAACACGATGTGATTAATTTTTATATAAAAATTTACATAGAATGTAATAAGGATAGATTTAATTATTTTTAGGATATATATGTTATAAAAATAATCCTAGAAAGTAAAATTACTCTTTAAATGTCTTTCATTTCATCCATCAAAAAGTGAAAACAATTTCCATAAATGCGTATAGCCTACTGTCTCTAATATAAATATATATTTTTATTCTCTATCTATATTTAATATATGAATAAAAATATTATATATATATCTATGATATATATATCATTGTTATCATTTTATAGATAATTGTACCATGATAAAGATGTAAGGACAAAAACTACTATATAAAAATATACATGGAAAACAAAGCAGTTAGCACCTCAAATAATTATAACAAAAATAATAATTTTTTATTATTTTCAAACATGTGAAAATTGATATAAATGGATCATATATGATATAATAATTATTATTTTTGTTAAGTTAAGTAATTATAAAAAATACCAATTTATTATGTAGGGGGTTAAAAGAAATTATAATGCATGTTGAACTTGAGGTAAGGCTTTTTTTCATTTCACTATTATTTATGTACGACATATGTCACATTCACCAATTATTTATTTTATTTGGTTTATATACTATAAATTTGATGTGTTATATCATGACTACATTTATGTTCATGGTATGTAATATTTCATTTTATGTTATTTCATTCCTGGGACTTTTGATTCAAAAGATGCGAAAATGGTAAGGTATTTGTCTTATAATGTCATTGTTTTTGAAGATTGTATATGATTATGTGTTAAAGATGAAATATTATAATATATATATCATTAAACTCATGTATATTATTCAAATATGAATATTTTTTTATATTTCATGTTTTCATTTCATTTTACTCTCTTTTGGAGCTTAAAGGACATAATTAATAATTTTAGAGAAAAATGACATTATCTCTATTTTTGTTAAAGAATAATTTTTCAAGATGTATTTTTCAATGTGATTATAATATTGAATTTTTATTTTTTAATTTAATATCTACCAATCATTTATTTTTTCTAATTTTTAAAATGAATCTTTTTATTATTTTCAGAACAAGGTAGGTTTTTATTTTTTTACTCATAATGTGAATGGAACTTTTATTTTAATGTATATGAAATGAATATAATTTTTAATTTTAATATCTCAAAATGTTTTTGAAAATAATTTTTTAGTTTCAAATATAATTTTTAATTAATATTTTTTTAATAATTATGATATTTTTAATTTAATAAGCGATTTCAATGTGAAAAGTTTATTTTCCTCATTATATTTTCCAATGATGATTTAGAGGTGCTTTTAAATATTAAATCACCCTAGATTTTCTTGGGAATATATTATAGTGATACCATATCTACTGTTTATATGTATGGTTTATGATCATTATGTATGAATGTTCCATATGTATTATTCATTGTGACACCCTGAAATTCCAAACCAATAACATTTTATTCAATAAGGTATATAAATCGAAAAAATAAGTGTAAATCGGAAAATAAAATTACATGAATTTAATATGAATTTAATTTTTTAAATAAATTAAATATATTTTATATCATTCAATCCATGAAAAAATTATTTTTATTTAGTAACACTAAAAATGACTTTGTTCCCTATATTAGATTACACGTAAGACACAGTTTTATTAAAATACTATTAATATTATTATTTATAATTAAAATTAAATCCTTATGATTAAAATTGTGTTTATAAATAGTATTAACTATCTTATTAAAAAAAATTTAATGAAATGGTTACCATGAAATTTTAATTTAATATTAAAACCAATTGAATATATATGGCATGAGTTCATAAAAAATTATTTTTAGGCATAACTAAAATTATATCCTAATAAATTAAATTAACTATTTTTAATAAATGATATTAATTAAATTTATGTATTATATATTTGATGAATTTTATTTAAACTCATAAAATATATTTTATTGTCAAATTATAAGAACCAATATAATTCTACACATAAAAGTTGAATTTTTAGACATGTAGTTTTACTACCATTTAATGGAAAAATTGATTTAAAAATAAATTTATAGTATTATTTTTTATATTATTATTCCACAAAAATATATTTTCTTAATATTCTTGTAAAAATTATCTTATTGGTAATTTTTTCATTTTTCTTAGACACTTCATCTTTTGATAAATATTGAAAAATACTGAATTTTAATTTAAAACTAACTTTTCATATAAAAAATTTATACAATTAAATAATATTTTGAATTAGTCTAAAAGAAAAAATAGATAAATTATATAGATATTAATCCAATTTAGGTTATTTTATTAAATTTAATATTAAAATTGTATTTAAAAACATACTAATATATTGAACAATTAAATTTTAAAAACTAGATTTCTCATCCCATCTACGTGATTAGTTTTTAATTAATTTCTGACACAAATGTGATTAGAATTTGAAAAAATGAATTCAATATTGTTAATGATAATAATTTATTACATTTATTAATTTCTAATTTATAATTTAACAAAATTATTAATGAAAGATGATAAAATTAATTACACGGATTAAGAGAAAAATGATTTTACCAAGGAACAATAAATTAATCCAAAAAAGAAAAATAACCTAGATACTTCTAAAAACCCCATTTATGGAAATATATAGAAATTATAACTTATTGAATTGGTTTTAGGGATTTATTGGATCCCCTTGACCTTGAAAAAAATTGTGTGTAACTCCCGCATTAAAAATTTTACAAGGTTTCCACTCACCCAACTTATATAAGGCCTCCCCATCTCCACATATTCACACCTCTCAAACCACATTGGTTAAGACAATAACATACCTAATATTTCACCATGATCACTAAAAATAACCTATAATATTATTCTTACGATTGAATCCATCTTAGGAAGGAATTATTAAAAACCAATCGATGATACTTGAGGAAGAGATAATTATTTTCTAAAATAATTTTTTTATTTCTGTATCAACCCCATGCAATTAATTTATATGTTGAATTTATAAAAACATAAATCTCTAAGATTTAATGATATATTTTTTATGGGTATGCCCTAAAACTACACACACTTCCTTCGAATGGGATATGAAATCATTCTTCTTGTGGGAAACAGACTACTACCTCGCGGACCGATGTCATTGATTCTTCCATTAACATTTTTCATGGTTAAAATAATGATGTATTTATATTTTATATATTATATATATGATATTAATAATGTATTTCTTATTTTATAATTATTATATAACAAGTAACTTAATTAGTTCCATTTTTATGGAATATTATAACGCCGTTCGTGTGTTTGGTGGACCACCGCCTCGTAAAATGATGTAATTTGGTCACACGTTACATGCAATTTAGTAAGGATGGTTTAAATAAAAATATATAATATAAATTAAATAATAATTATAATATAATTATAATATATATATATAAATAAATATATTTTACATTTCTTTCATTGAATAAAATAAGAAAATAGAAACAATGTTCATGTGTATGTATGATATACTGTCATCATGAACGATGTATTTTATTTTTTATTAAAAATATTATAAATGACTATACATATATATATTCTGAATATATATGATATTTAAATAATTTTTTACATTCATTAAATTATAAAATCATGATCTACATAATGTGAATAAAAAATATAAGTCAAAACATATTCAATAAAACAAGGAAATTAGCACCTCAAACATTGAAAATCATTAAATAATTATTAACAAAAAGTTTCTATAATGTTATAAAAGTATCATATGAGAAATTATAGTTATTAATACGGTACTAGAATAATTTATTTAAATGGTTAAAGTATTATATTTCAGTTTAATTGGTGTTCTTCCAAAAATAAGCGTAAGCTAAGGGATTCATCTTAATTTCATTTTATTGAGGCATATTGTAATGTTATAAACATAATATCCTTTATATGGTGTATACACTACTATTTTTACATCTAATGTCATTAATAATTATGTATTTATGGTACTCAACATTAAAATTTTAATTATTTTATTTAAAGGGATTTTAATTAAATGTTACCAAGTGGTATTGAATTCAATAACCCAATTCATTTTCATTAGGTTATATTACTTCTTTATTGATCATAACATTATTATATTATGTTTGTGGATTATTTTGACCATATATTGTGGTATTTAAACTTTTTATGTGTATTTATTGTTGATATAAATTATCTTTTTCATTTGATTATTCTCACTTCACTGTTGTTATCCTTGTAAGTTTTTACTTCATAATCTCATTTTATTCATGATTATTTACAGTTGCATTTTATTAAATTAAATTATCTGATAACTTATTAATAAAACTTCAATTTACATATCCTCTAGTAACACATGCTAATTTGTAATTAAAATTTCAAATTTTGAACTATTAGGTGAATAAATCGTTTTATACATTTTTTTATAATATCTGTCTTAATTTCTATATTCAGTCAGAAAATGTTTTCTTACAAATACATGTTTTATAAATAATAATTTTACTTCTTTAACATTTAAAAGAAATTTATTAAAATACTTTTTACCCATTTTTTATTTTTTTATTAAATTTTGAAAAATGTTATTTTCACATTCTTAAGAGGATACTTTTATAACATTTTTACAATGTGAAGGGAATAGTTTTTTACATTGTATAGAATTAGAAAAATATTACCATCCAAAATTTAATTGACGATTCCATTTCATTTTGATAATTAATGTTTTAAATAAATTGTTTTACTATAAATTATAAATAATAATTAAAAAATTCTAATTGAATATTAAATTTTCTTCAAGCATTTTTTTTAAATTTTTTATTCATCAACAAAAATAAACCTTTTTTCTTTCTCCAATGGATTTATGTTGTATTGATTCCATTCATATTATTTATATTGATGGTTTATGATCAATTTCATTGTTTATATTCTATTTTGATAAAGTAGTCCATATTTATCTTGATTAATTATGGACATTTTTATTGATTGTGGTATGTATTTAGATTTTGTATCCCAGTTTTAATTCAAATGTTTATGTGGATTTTGATTAACCCATTTTGATACGAGGAATGAATTAGATTTCATATATGATTCGTAGTGCTTGTTATAGTCTTGAATAATTAATGATATTATATTCTTGTTATGAATCCTCAATGGTATTAGATACGTGGTATGAATCCTTGATGGTAATGTTTAGATATACATCAATATGAATTCTATAATTAAAAATACAATTATTGATATTCCATGGGATTATTTGGTTAGTTAGAATATCCATTGTTTACATTCTTGATATTATGATTATTTATATATAATTATTCACTTATTATTTATTTACTATTATTATTAAGTTATTAATTTAATATAATGTGTTTTAGTTATTTATCTTGAAATATTATTTAAAAATTATTTATTCACTAACTCAGGTGTACTTAACCCTTACTGAAAATTCGATCTAACCCTTATTTTTTTCTTTTCCCCATAAACCCATGATGTTTACTAAGACAAAATTTATAGGTTAATCTAGATTTATGTTTTTTATTCTTGATAAAAATTGTGTCGTAATTATTTTGTTCAATACTATTTCAATAATTATGTATATAACTATTTTACAAATAAAAATGAATTATTATGTCTTTTGTGATGTAATTTCATTATATATTATGACAATGTAATGGTATAAAGAACACAATTCAGGAATAATTGGGCCAGTTCACTATAGTTTTTATCATGGAATTTTTATTATAATCGTTGGAAAATTGATTAAGTAAAACATAGATTAGGGAACATAACTATAACAACCCTTGTTTTATTACAAACATAAACATCATTTATTACATAAATTCTTCACATAAAACAATATTGATGATTGAGAGTTATAGTTTCTTTAAGGATTAGGAATATTAAATAACAATATAAAACATGATACAAAACATTTTTATTGAAAACATCCTTTACATGACCACTACATTCCCTCGTACTGAGCATTGCATGGGATAACATTAGGATATGAATAGGACAAGGGTGCACTATAAATCCCAGTAAGGGAATGAACATAGAATAACATGAAGAATACAATAAATGTTATAAAATAGGAATTTCAGTGGAGAACAGGAAAAACGTGTACATAAAGGCATGATAAAGCATGATAATACTAACATGGAAATGTGCCAATAATACTTAACATCGAATTAGCATGACCTAAAGCTCACTGCACATGGAGCATGAGTAAACCCTCGTTTCACATGAAGCACAAGTGTAACCATATTTCACTTGAATTAGAATGAGTAAACACCCATTGCACATGAAATATCATGATACTATAATTTACCCAATGCATTGGAGTGCTATCAGGGCGCACCCTTCTTAATCATTTTATTTCATGCATATGTGCACCACATGGATCATACAATATGGAATAAACCATATTCATTTAATCCACGATAAAGGGATGTGAAAGAAATAAATGATTCTTTATAATCAATAATTAAATGATCGTAATATTAAGTACTCTTGATAGATAAATGGTTAAGGTATTCACTTCACAATGACATAGGTTTGAAAAATCGTAATGCAATTTCGGCTGCATAACGACGTGAAATAAGAACTCATAAAAAATAGATGATGAGAGATAAAGGGGTGTATGTTACATTTACATGAAATGGACAGTAAGGGGGTCATGTAGATACATGTTCCCACAAACAGAATGAAATTTAGATGTATAATACAAAATACATATTTGAATTTAAAATATGGGAGAGAAATCCCACACCAAATTTTGGCATGGTAATTGGTGTATATGGGACACATTGATGAGAGACAAAAGGGTATCCCATAATCCAAACATAAATATGGAAGTATGGGGGAGGTGAAAAATCATACCCCACTATTTTTAATTGAAAACAAAAGGGCATATCATCTTAATAAAAATTGGACAAAAAAGAGAAAAGAATAAATTACATAAATGGAAGTGAAATCCCAAAAGCTTTCAAGTGGCCTGAGAGAGGATTCATGGGATATTGGGGCACCTTGTGATGATTCTAGAGGGAGGAGGGAAGGGTTTTGGTTAACTCTAAAGGATTTGAGTGAAGAGGATGTGGGAGCTTGGGTGGGTTTATATATGAAAGGAGTGGTAATTCTTTATATTTAGGTTTGGGACACCACACATTAAACTAATCAAAACCACAAACCAGCCCATGCTTTTTTAAAACAAAATTCCAAAGTGGAGTGGAAAAAATATTTTATAAATCCAATGGCCGAAATTCTTAAAATAATAGCATTGCTTATGTGGATGTGGGACACACTCTCAATGAAAACATTTTAAAAAGACAAAATGTTTTATAGGCCTTGAAAGTTACACTAATGCTTTGTAAAATAAATCAAACAAACCCAAAATCACATAATTTTAATGGTAAAACATATATTGTCTGAAAATAATGTTTATATTATTTTATTACATCACTATTAGTTCATTATGATGTCATAAAACACATTATATATTTAAATGTATTTAATTTTTACCCAAAAAATAGACTATCTCTGAAAATTATGAAAAATTCATTGTTGTATATTTTAGACATCCAAATTCCCAAAATAATATTCATTTTGTATAAATAATTTTAAAAATATTTGAATTTATACATGTAAAATAAAAACCCCCATTTATTATAAATTCACGGGTTTTGAAATAATGGCTTCCAAACCTTAATAAAAATTACAATTGCATTCAAAAAATTAGACGATAATTTATATTTAATAAAAATTAATTTAATAATAATAATAATATTTTATTAAAATAATATTTTATTAAAAAATCCATTAATTATTCAAAATATATTTCTTAGTAGAATATTAACTAAAAATACTATTTATCCTTTAAAAACTAGTTACAATGTAACAATAATAAAATGAATTCACATTATATATATGAAAATAATGTACATAGTCATTGTGCTAGGGTCTTGTTACATGGACCCTTATAACACCTGCATAATACCGAAGGGTATGGTGTGTGATGGTGACAGACTCTTGGGGTGGCTTAGATAACATCGCTCATGTGGTAATGTCTATTAACTTCCACTTCTCTCGTAGTAGGTTCTGCTGATGCTTAACATGTTCATTCTTGGTTTGGTTTGGCCAAGAATGAATCCCAATAACGCCACCACTGTTCTGAGTTCCAACAAATGTGGTTTGTATGGGACAATCCTATTGGATGAGGCAATCAATTCCTTTGTCTGAGTAAATTTGATTTGTTAAATCCATATATTTATACTAATCATGTGATCAAAGTTAAACTACTATAATAGCAATGGTCACAATTAATAACGGTATTTTAAAAACTAGAAACATAAATCCAATGAAGTTCTAATTTTTTTTATAACCACAATAAGTTATTTAATTAGATCAATATGAATTTTGATTAATGAACGTTTGGTTTGTTACATTAACACTAAGAAAGGCATCAATAATAAGTATAAAAGAACGTCTTTTTAAGCCGTGGTTATGAATATGATATTTTCTATGCTTGAAAAGTATAATATATGTTATGTATTTCAATAGTTTTGAAATTATACATTATATTAAATAATTATATGACTTTATCATTTTATGTAATTATTTTGAAATGGAACATAGTTGAAAGAAGGTGAAACATACCAATTCAATTTTGATCCAAAGAGTAAGGGGTAATATCATTTATGATATTAATATAATATTTTGAAGGAATGTAGTCTCCCAAACAAACTCATTGAAATAGGACAAAATACCATGTAATAATGATACATAGAAAAAATTATCTTAGGATTCTGCCTTTATATGGATGCATGAGAATAATAGGAAAGCTAGAAAAATATGGATAGAGTAATTTATAGAATGATATATTCTCTAATAGGTGTTACTTGAGGAAGGAAACACCAATGTACTTGCATAAAAGGAAATGGAATTGTATTTGAGTGTGGTTAAAATATCCATCATGTTCAGGATTTCATGGAAAATAAATATTTTCTAATTCTCAACACATCAAATTTATAGATTTAGGGAAATATCATAATTAATTACCCCGGAACCAAGGGAATATACATCAGAATAAGTTAAGGCATCCAAGTAAATATTATGTTATTGCAATTTATGAAGTTTTATTACTAATGATATTATTTTTTATTTATGAATTATTTTATAATAGTATATTAATCATGGATATCCTAATTATTATGATTTTTATAGGAAATTTACAATAATATTTTTCATTCGGAAGTTGAAATTGTTTGTTTAATGGTATATGTGATAATGAAAAATGACTCAGTGGGATGTTAAATATCCCAGATGACTCATTAATGAGGGAAATAAAACCCTTAATAAGTTTATAAGGTTGGGATAATTAACTTATATAAAGAGATGGTTGATATGGATAATGTAAATTGGATATAACATAATACCTCAAAACTTATTAATGATATGCTCATTTAGGAAATTATAAGACCTTAATTATAAAGTAATGTTTCTTAATATTCTATAAGGGTTATAATATTTAGTAAATATGAAATGAGTTATGTTTAACATTTTGTGAGATTTTAGAGATTATTTTATTATATGGGGTTACATGTCCTAACAATATTAGTTTTGGAAAATATTTATAGACAGATAAAAACACTTTTAACTATTTTATGGATCCTACAATCCTTTAAAAGTAAATTTTAGTTATAAAAGATTAAAAAAATTATGGATATTCATTTCCTATTGTAAGCAATCAAAGAACAACCAAAATATATAATTTCTCCTATAAACTAGAAATTTAAAAATTAATTACATATCATTATATTCATAGATAGTAAAATAATTAAATAACATTAGGATAATGATCATGAAATAAAATTATGTCCTATTACCATAATTGTTGTTGATATTTACAACATCATCACACCAATTTATTTATATCATTGATGTAACGACACAAATTTTTTCTACTGAAAACTCTTCTTGATCTGATTAAATGTATTATAATGTAAAATGGTTATATAAAATATATGCTCTTATTTGGTTTTATAATTTTGGATTTTAAAATACTGTTAAAAATTGTTACTGTTGCTAATATAGTTGGGGAATAGTGATCACATGATTAATATAAATATTGGTCTTTAAAAAATCCAATTTACATTGACCAAGGGAGAAAAAGACTCGTCAAGTAGAATTTATCCATAGAAATCCCATTTGTTGGAGCACAAAAAGGAGGTGGTGTTAGTGGTCTTTGCTCATGACCAATCCATAACTTAGATTCACAAAATTATGATTGAATAGAACGACCTACTGGATAAGTGGATATTGATAGAGATTACCTCTCGAGTGATGTTATCTGAGCCACCCCAAGTGTAAGTCACTATCTCACACCTTACCCTTAGGTCACATGCGGGTGTTATATGGGGGTATGTAACATAGCCCAAGCATTGCGATTATGTGCATTATTTTGTATATAATAAAGAATATACATTCATTTTATTACTATTACAATGTAAATTTTTTTAATTATCTTATAGTATTTTTAGTTAATATTCGATTAAGAAATTGTTTTTGATGAAATAAATGATTTTTAAATAAAATATTATTTTAATAAAATATTATTATAGAATTATTTTTTATAAAATATAAAAGATCGTATAATCTTTATAAATAAAATTTTAATTTTTATTAAGGTTTGAATGTTTCTTTTTTCAAAACCAATGAATTGTTTATAAATGTCAGTTATTATTTTAAAAGTAAAAAATTCTAATATTTAGAATATTATTTAGATAAAATAAAGATTATTTTTGGAATGAAGATGTTAAAGTTATCGAACTGTGACATTTTCAAAATATTCTAAGATAGTCTAATTTTTAGGTTAAAATTAAATAAAATTCAAATATATAATATGTTTTATGAAATCATAATAACCCAATAGTGATGTAATAAAATGTGATAACTGGGATTTTCAGCCAATATATGTTTTACATTTAAAATAATGGATTTTTAAAGATGTTTGATTTATTTTACAAATCCTTAGTGGACCATCCAAGACTTATAAAACATTTTAACATTTTAAAATTACTTTCATGATAGTGCGACTCACCTCCAGATATGAAATACTAATATTTTAATAATTTAGGCCATTTTCCCTGTTAAATAATGTTTTCCACACTCCTTTGGGAAAAACCATGGTCATAAACCATGGTTTGGTTTGTGGTTTTGAATATATTATTCTGTACAATCCAAAACCTAAATAATAATAAATTCCCTCTCATTTTATATATGAAATCACTCAATCCCTCATTACTCTTGACTAAAAATATGTGGAGCTTGACAAAACTCTTCCCTAATCCTTATTTAGTCCTCCCAAGGCGCCCCAAGATCTTCATAATCATCTATCAAGCCTCTCCCAATCCATTGGGATTAAGCATCACAGTTAGGTATTTCTTCCTTTCTCAAATTTGTTAAATTTTATTTATATTGTTATACCATTTTATTTTCAATTATAAATGATTGAATAATTATTTCTAAACTCTCCAATACATCCCTTATAATTTTTTTATCATGAGAGGCATCTTTATATCTCATTATGTCTTCCCATATACACCCATGACAATGACAAAATTCTGTAAGGGATTTATCACTCCTCATTTCAATTGAATGAATTATTTATATTATGCATCTAAATTTTATTACATATGTTGAGATATTACATTCCATGACCCCCTTATAGACCATTTTATGTATAGATGATGATATACCCCTTTATCTCTTCTCAAACCATTTTATGATTTCTATTTGACATCGTTATGCTGCTGAAGTTACAAAAAAATTTATAATACCAAATTCATCATGTATGTGAATACCATACCCATTTCTCTATCAAGTATATTCACATTTATGCACATGTATATGTTGATTTAAGTTTATCATTTATGTGTTCAGCATCTCTTATTCTTGGAATAAATTATGATTTTTAATGAATCCATGTTATTTGATCCAGGTGGCACACATAAGCAGGAAATAAAATGTTTATAAAGGGTTTACCAATATAATGATCTAATGCATTGGATAAAGAGTAGTATCATTTTACACCATGTGGAATGAGTATTTACACATGTTAATTCAAGTTCAATTTACTCATGCTAATTATAGTGCAATGGGGGTTTACTCATGCTCCATCTGCAATGAGCCTTGTCTCATGATAATATCATGTTAAAAATTGTTTCCACATTTCCATGATATGATAATCATGTTATATCATTCCATTATGTTCATATTTATCTTATACTCCATTTCTAGGCATATTACATAACTTGTAATCCCTTGTTTACTCCCTAAATGAGCTTTATAACTCACCCCTTTTTTATGTATGTTCTCAATTTATCCCATGCAATACTAAGTATGAAAGAATGTTGTGGTCATGGTAAAGAAGATTTCAACAAATATGTTTTGTTATATATTTTAAATTGTTATGAAATGTTATTAATCCCCAATTACACTAGACCTCCTGATCCTCATAGTTGTATTTAGTGAATGTTTTTGTAGTAAATCATGATTAGGTGTGTAATAAAGATCATGATTGTTAAATATGGTATTAGATGTTAAATTTAGTTATTTTGTGGATTAGGATTAGAAATCCCTTGTGAACGACTTGGGGATAAAACTTTGTATTGACCATTTTACATATAGATGATGATATAGGAATGTCCAACCACCCTAAGAAAGAACATACCGCAATCAAGAGCTTCATGAGAGAAATGCCTCCTACTTTTAATGAATCATCTGATCCCTCAATCTGAGAACAATGGATCATCTCCATTGAGTAGATTTTAAACATCCTTCAATGTTCTGAAAAAGATAAGGTACTTCTGGATGCTTATCATATGTATAATGAAGTTGATTAGTGGTAGAAATTGATAAAAAATAAGAATCCTAAGGAGGAGATTAATGCATTGGAATAGAAGGATTTCCAGAAAATGTTTTAGTTAAATATTTTCCTTGAACCCTCTGATATAAGCTAGAAAGGGATTTCCATTCCCTCAAATAAAAGAGGATGAATTCATCAGAGCGTACAAGGAAAACATCACATGGATTTCATTATTTTCATGTGACATTGTCGTTCCCTTCGAATGCAAGGTTGACTGCATATTTGGTGGGATAAAACCTCACATAGAGAAACTACTATCAATATGTGAATTCAAGAGTTATGAGGAAATTCTTTGATGTGTCCTCAAAGTCGAAATGGTGATTTGAGAATCTCAGGGGTATCATGGGGATAAGAAGAGTAAGGTGGACTTTAATTGTGGTGGTCTAGTTGATAAATCCAATGGTGGAAGGATATTCTAGTGCACCACATGCCAAAGGTGAGGAAAGAATGACCCCATGTAATTTCTTGAAGGGGATGATGAAATACTTTAGGTGTTGAAGAGAATGGAACCTGGCATTTAACTGCTAAAAATAAAACCACGATTTTGCGACAGAGAAGAGGAATTCTCCATTCGTCCCTAAACTGATTGTTCATTGCTTCAACTAGAAATAACCATGGCACATTGCAAACCAATTTCTTATGACAAGGTTTTTCGGAGGTAAGAAACAACCTCCAAAGCATCAAGAGATGGATTTTTCTACCACTACCACATAAGAAAACATCAACAATGATAGGGTGATATATACGCTAGTAATACTTCAAGAATATGAAAAATACCTTTTGATTATTGTTTTACGCATTTTTTTATATCCCGAATGTTTACTAGAACAATCCCAACACCACCACACATCATCGAAGTAATGATGTTGCTATGAATGGAAAATGGGGAAATCCTTGAATCCCATGAATTTAACTCCCCCCAATAATAATTTTTGGTTTTCATATCATGGAGAACCTCTGTATACTCCCTCTGGTAGAATTCGCTGAAATTATTGGAATTTATTCTATTTCCTTATGTAGAGCCAAAATAAATATTCGTGAGGCAGAAATCACTCTCCATTGGGGGAATCACACCTGATTCTGAACAAGTGAAATGAAGAGGATGAATCTTCTTTAGAAATATCATCCCAATAGTGGATATTACTATCCTATGAGAACGCATATCTTTCTCAAATTATTTAGTATAAAAAACAACCATTCATGAAGACATGCCTGTTGTGGGGGAATTCAATGAAGTTTTTCTCAATAGATTTCCTATTCTACCTACTTGAAGAGACATTTAATTCAAAATGGACCTTTACCTAGGGAATTTATAATATCCATGACTCAATATAGAATTGTTTTTGTAGAGTTTGAGGAGATTTGGCAACAACTACATGACAATTTGGATAAAGGGTTTATACTCTCAGGTGCTTCGCCATGGGGTGATCCAGTCCTCTTCATCATGAATAAGTATGGGTCAATCCTCCTTTGCAATTATTATCATTAGATCAATAAAATCACGATAAAGATCATGTATCATCTACCCCGAATTGATTAATTGTTTGATAAGCTATGTGGAGAATAATAATTTTTCGAGGTTGATTTTTGTTTGGATATTACAAAGTTAGGGTGAAAATGTGGATATACCCAAGAATACTTTTTATACAATGTACAAGAACTGTGAATTCATAGTAGCGACTTTCAAACTCACTAATGATATAGAAATATTCATGGACATGATGAATTGAGCCTTTATATATTACCTTGGAAAATTTTATGTAGTCTTTATTAATGATAATATAATTTACTCTAAAAGAAAGGAGGAGCATGAAGAGCATTTAAGCACTATACAAGAGACCTTTTGAAAGAAGAAGCTCTGTGAAAAGTATAACAAGTGTGAGATATGGTTGAATGAAGTCTCATTATTGTATAATATCTCTATAAGAAATGGGATGTCTTTGGATCCCTCCAAGATAGCTAAAATAGAGGAATTGTCAATGACAACATCCGTTAGGAATATCCATAGCTTTCTGGGTTATTTGGATATTATCGGTGATTTGTGATAAATTTATCATGATTTTAAAACCCTATATCCAAGCTAAATCTGAAGGGAGTCAATTTTTTTGGGATTGATTAATGCGAAGAGAGCTTCACAATGTTGAAAAAGAGGCTTATCATTGTGCCCATTCTCTCACTACCAAAAAGTGGAGAACATGTTGTGGTGTTTCGTAATGATTTAAAGAAGAAAATGGGTTGTGTGTTGATGAAAAATTACAATTTCATTACCTATGCTTCTAGGAAAAATAATTTTCATGAGAAAAAATATCCCACACATGATATGGAGTTGGATATATTAATCTTCTCTTTTAAAATTTGTAAATATTATCTCTTGGGGGATATTTGGGAAATATATACAGATCACATAAGGCTCAAATATATATTCACACAAAAAGAGTTGAATATATAACAATGAAGATAGTTAGATCTCATGAAAGACAATAAATGCTCAATAAATTACCAACTTGGGAAATCGAATATGGTGGCAGATGCTCTAAGTAGAAAAGACCCAAAAATTATATCCTAGATGAGAATTGAAATGGATCCAATCTTCTAAGATTTTATGAAGATGGACATGGGAATCATAAGGAAGGGAACATCACCAATCCTTTCACATATGATTTCCCAACCACCTCTTTTAGAAAGGTTAATGGAATCTCAAAAGGATGGTGTGTGAATTATGAATAAAGTGAAAGCTATCAAAAAAAGGAAATCCATGATGTTAAATTTCAATGATGAAGGAATTGTGAGATTTGGGTCATGAATATGTCTTCCATCAAATATGAAGTTCGATAAATAACTTTTGTATGAGGCACATAGATTGAATTTCCCCATTCACCTAGGAAAACATAGATGTATCAAGATCACTGGGAGTATTATTAGGGTGATAACATGATGAAGGAGATCTTTGAATATGCATCAAAGTACCAAGAATATAAGTAGGGTAAGGATAAGAGGAAGAAGTATAAGAGGATGATGAAACCATTACCTATACCAACATAGAAATGGGAGAACATCACCATTGACTTTATCACCAAACATCTGAAGACATTCAAAGGAAACAATGATATATATGTTTTTATAGATTGTATTATAGAGGCTACGCACTTCATGAAATTCAAGAGGATTTTTCAATGGGCCAACTATCAAATATATATAACAAAGAAGAGGTAAGGCTTTATGGAGTACCTCTATGTATCATAAATGATAAAGATCTTAGATTCACCTCTGTGTTCTGGAGGAGTCCTTAACATGATCTGAACACATAACTGAACTTTAGTATGGCTTAAAATCCTCGAACTAATGGTCATTCTGAGTGGACTATCAGACTACTTGAGTAAATTATGAGAGCATGTTTAATGGACATCAATGGAGGATTGGATCTGCATCTTCTTATGGTTTAGTTCTCTTACAATAATGGTTTCCACTCAAGCAGCCAAATGGCACTTTATGAAGCCCTTTAGGGGAAGAGGTGCAGAACACTGATATGTTGGGATGAGTTTGGGGTGATTAAACTCATAGATCTTGAAATGGTATAGGAAATGGTGGAGATGGTTAAGGCTATATAGTAGCACATTAAAGATGATCACAGTGGATAGAAGATCAATGTTAGTATCCATAGATGAAACCAAGATTTTGATGTTGGAGACATGTTACTCCTCCAAATATCACAGTGGAAGAGAGTTATGATATTTGAGAATAAGGGAATTCTTAGTCCCAGGTATGTCAACCCTTTTGAGATCCTTGATCGTATTGGAGTAGTGGCATATTGATAATCACTCTCGCTAAACCTATCTCAATTACATGATGTATTCCATGAATCATTCTTGAGGATGGACATACCTAATCCATCACATGTAATCAATCCAAAGGTGGTACCATTGTATAATGACCTCTTCTATTAAGATAATTTGGTTAAGATCATTGATCATAGAGCAAACGTTCAATGGAATAAGACCATGCCCCTCGTCAAGGTGTTATGGAAAAACCATAATATTGAAGAAGAAATGTGGGAACTGAAGGAAGTAATGAAGAAGAGTTACCCTCATCTGTTATAGTGTGGGAAAAGGAAATATTTTGGGTGAACATTTTCATAGAGGGGAAAGATGGAAATAACCCAAACATTTACTAATGAAAATTCATCTCGATCTGATTAAATTTATTATTATGTAACATTGTTAAATAAAACTTATGGATGCCCTTGGTTTTATGATTTTTAATTTTAAAATAGCCATTGTAATTGTTCCTGACGCTAATATAGTCTTTTAATAGTGATCACATGATTATTATAAATATAAGGATTTAACACATCCAATTTATTAAGAACAAAGAAGGAATGGTCTCGTCCAGTAGAATTGCTCCATATGAATCTCATTTGTTGGAGCTCAGAAAGTAGGTGGCATTATCAGTATTCTCTTTAAACCAAGCCCAAGATGAGCTTCAACACGTTATGCTTGAAGGAAATCGCATACACGAAATGTAGAAGTTGATAGATATTACCACTATAGAGATGATATCCGGTCCACCCCAAGAGTATTCCACCATCACACACCTTACATGTAGGTCATATGTTGGTGTTATAAGGGTTTATATAACAATACCAAAGCACTATGATTATGTGAATTATTTTAATATAGAATAAATAATATACATTAATTTTATTTTTTGTTACTTTTTAAATGTGGTTTAAAGCATAGATAGTATCTTTATATAATATTCAATTAAGATAACTATTTTTAAGAATCTATGGATTTTTAAATTAAATATTGTTTTACTAAAATGTAATTACAATATTACTTTTTATTCAATATAAATGATCTTATAATTGTTATTAATAAAATTGTAATTTTTATTAGGGTTTGAAAGCTAATTTTGTCAAAACCAAAGATTCTTCGATATATATAGGTTTTTATTTTAAAAGTAAAAATTCACATATTAAGAAAATTAAATAGATAAGATGAATATTATTTTTTAATCATGACGTCTAAATTATCAATCAGTGAATTTTTCATAATTTTCGGAGATAGTCAATATTTTTTGTAACAATTATGTACCATATAAATATATTATGAGATTTATGACATCATAATGATCCAATAGTGATGTAATTAAATTCCACAAATTGGTTTTTCTAAAAATATATGTTCTACCTTTAAAATTATATGATTTTATGGCTTTATTATTTATTTTTAAAATCTTTAATGGACCCTCCAAGACTTATAAACAATTTTAACATTTTAAAATGATTTCCTTGAGTGTGTTACTCGACTCTTCGTAAGAAAGCCTAATATTTTAAGAATTTCAGCCATTGACATTATAAAAACAATTTTCCACTCCAATTTGGTAGAAACCACGTAAAAAACCTTGTGTTTGTTTTTGGTTTTGATTATTTTAATTTGTAGTTCCAAAAAACCAAGATAATAAATAATTATATCTCATATACTATACAAACCCACTCAATATCTCATTCATCATCACTAAAAACATTTGGATATATACCTAAAATTTACCTCCTCTCTCTAGAATCCTCCCAAGGTTCCACGAACTCCATGGAAGCATCTCACAATCCTCTACCATGACTTTGGTTTCACAATTCAATGTAAGGGGTTTTTTCCATTCTCATTTTTGTCCAAATTTATTTATATTGTTATACTATTTTATTTTCAATTAAAAATCTTAGGGAGATGATTATGTGCCTACACCATACATCCCTCTTTATTTTTGAATAATGAGAGACTAATTTCTCTATCATTATGCCTATAATGTATGTAAAGACCCAGATCATGGCATAGATAGACATTACATTAAATTTTTGGAATACTTAATAAATAATTTAAACCAAAACTCAATGATCGTAATAGTTTTGTGTCTTTGGAAACTCAGAACAAAATCTTCTAATCATTGTGAAAGATCTTCATCATCTCCCACATTGATCTTCACCTTTTGTTTTCTTACCTAAAAAATTTCTTTATATCCCATGGAAAAGAAAACTTATAAAGGCTGAGCTCAAATGTTGAGTAAGTTTAAGCATGGATAGAATAAAAAAACAATATACATTTGAACTAAAAAACATGAACATAATGTTTAAACATCAAATTCCTGAGCAATGACATAAAACATGGCAGTACATAAGACATAGATCATAATGGAACATCAATCATGATAAAATAGCATGGAAATAAAACATTTAATTGTGGAAAACCATTAATCACATGATATGATTTCCACAGTATCCAACGCATTGCTGCTTAGACCATCTTAGTGGACAAAGTCCCTTTCTGAATCGAGTTCACTCCTCATTCCAGTCTTGTAACACTGAACCGGATTAACATACAGTTCCATCCATGTCTATCTCATGAGATTTAAATAATTTCCCATTTAATTCGAGGGAGATATAGTTCCCACCCATCTCATAATGAAATCATTTTTACTTGTGCCACAAAATAATCATACATCCTTTATCATAAACCAATGAATAAAATGGGTTTCATAAAAATCATCCCATCATAATGTAATCAATAAAAAAGAAATGGATATAATTTCATCATAAGAAGAATCAAACATTGTATATAATATATACATTATACTTGAAGCATAATAATTCTAAATAATGTCATCTTATATGGAAAATAGTTTTGATAAAACACTTGAAATGAATTCTTGGAGAAAATATCCTTTCTACTTCAAAATAGTTTTATTTTCACCAAATGCCTTGAAATTTTAAAAGAGATGTTTTTTGTTGAATATAATCATGAAATTTTATGGAGGAATTTTCATGAAAATGAGCCTTTATGATACCGTAACAATTTGTTCATTTCATATAATTTAAAATAACATTCTTCTCATAATTTTTCCGGAAAAGTCAAAAAGTACCTCGTATGGTAATCAAATGAAAGACTACTTACATACCATGTTGTAAAAGTAAAAAATGGGTAAAAATGAATTTAAACATAATATAAACCATTTTTGGAAAATATGGACATGAATGATAAATACAACCCCATTAAATACTTACGACTAATCAATCTCGGATAAAAATGAGATTGGAAAAGATATCCCTTACCTTATGTCCGATATGATTCGTATGTATCCTAAAATACTGTATAATGATTTCAATATTGTCATTGAATTATTACAGAATCATATTCATTTTTATGAGATCATATATGGTTCAATTATGACTTTATATTACATGTTCTTTGGTAAATTCCATGTTAAAGCAACGTTTTGGGTAAAATCGTTCCATTTATCGTACGCGTTTCGATTTGTTGTTCTTGATATTATTACATATATACTGATTTAATTAATTCCTTAATTTAAAACATTATTTATATATAATATATATTCAGTATATAAATATAAATATGATAGATCGATAAATGGAATGAAATACACCGTTCATGGAGATGGTAGGCCCTACTTGTGCATGAACGCTGTTTTTGTTACCCTATTGAATTAAATTGAATTAATTAAATGAAACATATATGTACATAAATACACTATAATTATTTTGTATTATATTTCAATATTATTTATTATATATAGGGTAATATTCTTATCTTCCTATTTGTAATATTTCACTGGTACTTGTTATTCGGATGTTCAATGCATTATGATCTTATGTATGTTTTGACAATTAAATTCTTATTGTTCTTTCTTAGGATATAGATACCTCATTACCAAAATGTTATTAGTTTAATATATATTATATGTATTCATTAAATTCATTTATATAATCATTATTCAATGACTTTTATGTAGAACGAGTCACATCACATTGTGGAGACGGTAGGCCGTACATACACATGAGCGATGATATCGTTCCCATGATCGTGGAATTGTATTAAAGTGTTTGTATAATATTTCAGAATCAATATCAATTTAGAATAATCATATATTGTTATTATTTACACCATTATACCCATCCAAGTAAGGTGGTGGTGGAAAACAGATTACACCACGACGTAGAGATGGTATTCCGTACATACATACGCGCAGTGATTTCATTTTCCATAAGATGGATAGAAGGTGAAATAGGGATGTTTCATATTTATAGTAACATATAACTATATGAGTGATACTGATGTTATTACTTCATAATAAAATAAATAATAAAGAGGTAGTATAAGAAGAAATAAATTTGAAAGAATCGGTAATGGATATTACATATTCATCGACACGCCTCTTTGAAACCTCTTAATAGGGCAGTAATGTTGGTCTTTGAAGAAGACCAAGACTACTATAATATTTCTACGGAAGACTATAAGAGTAATTTTCAGGGTTTGGCCGAGCATGAAGGCTCAATGTTGTGTAAAAAGGAGAGGGAGGAGGTTCCCTTTTATAAGGGAGGAAAGGGGCACATTTGGAAAGTGTGAAAATATTATTTTATTATAAACTTATCATTGGTTTAAAAAGGACCAAAAATCATTAAATATGAATATAATATGACTCATTTTTGAAATAAAATCATCCAATCAGAATTGGAAATGTTTTGGATTATATGTTAATCATTATAATCTTATTTATTTAAATCATTTATTAATGAGGTAAATACTGCATCATTATTGTGTCATAAATAATTTAATTTATTTGATGTCTAATAATTATAAAAAAAACACCACCATGTAGGAAATCATTTTATCTTTCCAATGAATATTTATAACTGAAAATATAATTTATATAACCCCTTATAAAAATTAATTACTAAAATCTTTTTGTTAATGTCAATTTTGACTTTACATTAAATCAATTAATCCAAATTGTCATTATCACTACCAAGTGGCTCAATGGGGTCCCAAAATCGACCCAAGGATTCCCATGGTCGTCCAATACTAACCCAATATGGTTCAGACAAGTGTTAAGGTAATTTTGAATTATTATCATGTTTATTTAACCTTGAATTACAATATTTACCTTTAACCTCAGTAAATAAGAGTCAAAAGTTACTATTTACCAAAAATTATTTTAATTTTATTAAACCTAATTTTACTTCATGATAAAAACCATGTATATTGTATTTTTGAAATTCAATTCACATATGTGGTAAAATTTTATTTAAATGAAAGAGTATCTTTTTAACTAAGACTAAGTGATTTCACTATTCATTTAAAAAATTAAGTTTTTTAGAAAAATACCAAAAATTCAGCTTAAGATATATTTGATATTCCAAATTAAAAAATGATGCATATTTTTTCAAATAAAAAACATAAAAGTGGAATTAATTAATGTAAAAAGTAATTCATGTTATCAAAACATATACCGTGTTTTTAAGAAACGATAACTATCAAAAGATCGACACTTGTTTATGTCCAATTTCAAAGTGAAATTAATTCCAATGACAATTATTTGACTGAATGGTAAAAATATATTATATTTATTTTTTAAACCATTAAATATTATAATTTAACAATATAAATTAACTTGATGAAAAAAAAAATTTTAATTAAAATTTAGCGTATTTTTAGTATTCATCAAAATAAGAAACTTATCATAAAGTTATCAAAAATTTATCCAAAGTAAATTTTTGTATCATGATTAAAAAAAAGATTATTTTGTAAAATTTAACTTATTAAATCGTAAAAAACTAGATTTAATGGGGGTTCAACATCAAAAGGCGGAAAAACTGTATTTTTTTAAAAAAATACTTATTTTACCCGAAAATTTAATTTTGTTCTCATACCATGTTCAAGAAAATGTGTAATATGATTAATAATGTTTTAAAATTCAAAATGTATTTAATACTATTCATAACATCTAGTTCATAATAATATTATAACAATGTATCATTGTTTAGTGAATCCTAGTATTTCTTATAAGACACGCTATCGAGGAAAGTCGTGATTGCGTGTAATGAAAGCCAAGTTAGGGGTGCGTGTAGTACACGACTCGTTTGTTGTTTCATATAACAGAATCCAACCATATTTCCTTTATATATTGAATATATATATATATACACTCAATGTTACGTATAAATACTACTATCAAACGAACTTGAAATTGTGTGGAATACGATCCAAGAATAGTATTCCGTATACTGAAAGCTAATACGGTGTTGCGTATAGCGCAAGATAATCATGGTGTAGCATAAAATATAAGTTATGAAGAAAATTAAAAAGAATATATCTCATAATATCTTAGGGTGTTACAATGTACACTTGTTTCCATGCCAAAATTTTGTAAGGCATTTCCCTCTCCTCATTTATATTAAAGAAATTCTTCTAAATTATGCATCTAAATTCCATTACATATGATGGAAAATTATATTACATGAACCCCATACTATCAATTTCAAGTATAAATGATTATATAACCCTTTATATCTCATCATCCCATTTTACAATTTCTATTTTAAATCGTAATGCTGTTAAATTACACCAAATTTTCCCATGCCAAAACCATTATGTAAGTGAATAGCATACCCATTTCTCTATCAAATGTATTCGCATTTATAAATTCATACATGATGATATTGGAGATGAAGTTATTTTTTCCATATCTATTATTATTGTAATAAATTATAATGTTCAATTAATCAATGTTCTATGATCCATGTGGCACACTTATGTATGAAATGAAATGTTTATAAAGGGTGGGCTCTGATATTGCTCTAATGCATTGGGTAGAGATTAGTATAATGATATGCCATGTGATATGAGTGTTTACTACTGATAATTAATGTTTAATGAGGGTTTACTCATGATCCATGATCAATGTGCCATGTCTCGTGCTAATATCATGTAAAATGTTGTTTCACATTTCCAAGTAATGATAATCATGTTATATCATTACATTATGTTCATGTTTCTATGAAGTTCCATTGATATTCCTATTTCCTATAATCTAATGTAATATTCATGTTATGCATTTTTTACCCCCTTAATTGGATTTATAGCTTAATTTTTTCCAATTTATGTCCTCCTGTTATCCCATGCAATATCAAGTATAAAGGAATGTTTTGTTCACACAAAATAATTTTTCAATAAAGATGTTGTATTTTATGTTTTTAGATATTATGTAATGTTCTAATCCCAAAATAAACTATACCTCTCGATCCTCAAAGTTTTCTTAAGTGAAATTTTTTGTAATAAACCATTTTTATGTTTGTAATAAATATTAGTGTTCTTATAATTGAAACCATGAAAATTCCATTGATCGTTAAATTTTTTTGATCAATGAAATCAGTCACTATATATAAATATTTATGATTTTTATCTCTGTCTATATCTTTACTTCCATCCAATGTTCTTCTATATGAGAACATAGCTATTTTTTGTTGAATGTGACCATTGTACTTCTAATTCTAACTTATTGAGATGATATCTCATTAAACCATTAAATATTGGGTTTTCAGAAAAGGATTTTCATAATAATAAACTCTAGATTATTGAGATCATGTTGAAATTGAAATGATACAATTTAGTTAATATAGGGGTAACCTAATATCCCAAAATTCAAAATGAGTAAATTTAATATAATAGAGTGAATTAATCACAACCCCAAGTGTAGAAGAGAATATAAAATACAGATAATTTATGATATATTTATCATTTTAATTAAATTTAATAAATTAAATATATTTCAATTTAGAAAAATACTTAGTTATCTAATGTTATATGAAACAACTACTATCATCGACAGATTATGTTACAAACATGACCGAGTATTACTAAATAATGTTAATAAAGTATTGAAAATAAATAATTATCTCGTAGATGTTAAATTGGAGGTTATAAATTGGATTATCTTACTTATGAAAATATATGGTTCTACTCAATGGTTACCAATTAATTATAAGTGAATATAAAGGAATTGATTTTATAAACATATATTTTATATTTCTTATTAATCTTATATAAATATATTAAATTACATATAATTATTAAATGATATAAATTCAATATATATGTTTTATACTCAACCATTTTTATAAAATACATCTATTATAGTTGATAGGCATAAGATACCAACAAATCTAATTTTACCCACAAAACATGTTTTTTATTAAGATTTTTTATAGATTTTAATAGATATATTGTTTTAAAACAATATTTGTAAACTTTTATAAATTTTATTTTAAAAATAAAACAGAATTTTTTAATTAATAATTAAAAAAAATTCATATGGAGAATTTTTGGAATTATTGTGAGATGTTTTGTTTCTTGATAAACATTGAAAAATAGTTAATTTAAAATGAAAACTGAATTTTATTCTAAATAATTACTTATGATAAATTATTACATGAACTGGCTTTAAAGTGACAATAATCAAATTATATATCTATAAATTTTATCTAGTTGTAGTAATCGATTTTATTTTGAAATTGGAATTTAAAACATAGTAACATTTTTAGTTTATTCACTTAAAAATCATTATTGCTCATCATGTATGTATGGTAAATTTTTAATTAGTTTTTTCCCACATATATAATATTAATTTTAAAAAATGGTTTATTTATTTTGAATTAGAATAACTTAAAATAACAAATAATTAAACCAAAATATTTGACAAAAATAAATACTGAAATAAGGTAAAATTAATCGCAGCAACTAAGAGAAAAAATTGTTTACCAGGAGACGAAATTGTAGTCTTAGGGGGCCAAATAACCTAGAAACTATTACAAAAAAACAATTAAATTTACATTTTTGGAAATTATATCATCAATAATATTATTTTTCAACTAATTTATCCATTTAACATGGATAAATCGTGGCATAAATTCTCATATTCAAAAAATAACAAGTATTTCAATCAACCCACTTATAAAAGGCTCCCCCTTCTTAAATCCTCTCAGACAAATTTTGATCAAAAATTACCCCCCCAAATCACTCTCCAACTTCTCTAAACAAATCATCGAAACATTTTCATGGGAATAAATATAATATAGGAAGGAATTAGTTCAAACCATAAGGGGAAACCCAATTGTAGGTAATGACTTTCAAAAAAGATTACATTTTAATTCATTATCCAAATCCTTTAGTTATTCAAATATAATGATTATAAAATAACTACATTATTATAATTATTCTTATATATTTTCATTTTAAGGGTAATAAATATAACCACACACACTTTAAACAAATGGGATATGTAATCATCGTTCATGTGTACGACAGACTACGCCTCACAAACTAATGTTGTTTTTTCTTCTATTATAACTTATCATTATTTTAAATAATTATGTATTTACATTTTATATTTTATATATAAGATATTTATAATTTATTTATGATTATATAATTATTAAATAATAAATCCCTTTAGGAGTTTTTTTTTAATACGATAATTTCATTTTTGTGTACTGTGGACTACCACATCACGAAGTAATTTTATTCATTCTCAAGTTACATGGAATGTATTAAGAAATGTTTTCATAAAAATATGTGATATATATAAATATAATAATAATTATATTATAATGATAATATAAATATTTATACAAAATTAACTTTTCAGTCTTCCAATATGATAAGAAAATGGAAACACTTTTAATGCATATGTACAACCTATCATCTCCATGTACAATGTATTTCATTTCCAGTCACCAAATTTTATGGATGACTATAAATACATATATACGTAATATATATGATATCTTAATAATTTATTAAATTTTGTTTTCTGATGAAATCATGCTCAACATAATAACAACATAAAATAATAAGTCAATGCATATTGTTAAAACTGTTACTTACTCCTAAAACAATGAAAAAAATAAGAGATTTTTTAAAAAAGGGTGCAATGATGTTATAAAAGGATAACAAATGAAATTATTGAAAATAATATGTCTATTTTATAATTTAATAACATTCATAAAATCATCGAATAGGGGGTTTACAAATGTTTAACCAAAATCAAGTGTTTGGTAAGGGATTCCGTCTCAATTTAATTTCATTTTGGCATATTGTAATTTTTTAACCTATTTTTTAATAAGGTATATATACTTTCCCTTTGTGATGAAATATAAAAATAAATTCATTATTCATGTTATGTAATGTTTCCATTGAAATTATTTCATCTAAGTAAATTATAATTCAGAGTTACCAAGTTAAAAAGAGATCCATATTCCAATTTCTTTTAATTATGTTATATTAATTCATTTTAATTATTCATATTATATGATTATGTGTGTTGTTAATTTAAAAACTCTATGGTTATAAATCTTGTTGATTTATTTTAATATTCACACGCTACACATTATCAATTCATTTGTTCTTTATCACATTATCTTTATGATATTTCTATGGGTTTACATCGTAACATCTTTTTACTCGGGATTGTTTACAATTGATTTTACATTAAGGGAAAATATTTGATCGTTTGTTAGTAATGTAATGCCAAAGGTTCAAGAACGTACACCTTAATTTATTTATTTTAAGTATATAATGTTTTTTGTTGAAGGATAAGAGATTTTGGAAATATTTTTGAATGTGTTTAGGGATTTTCTAAAGTTTCATAGGTTGTCTAACCATATATTCTGACCATGTGAGATCCCCCTCAAAGAAATGTCTATTGCATGGTTAGTGCACAGTTTTTCCTAACAATGTGACTAATCATGCATTGTTTAAAAATATAATCCTAAAAAGCATATTTGGGTCCACATTAACTTTTAACCCCTATATTTTTTCTTATTTCAACACTAACTCAATATTGAATCCTTATAAAGGATGTGAATTCTTTTTATATGAAATCATAAGTGGTCTAGGTTTGTTTATTAGTGTGTTCAAGCACGAATCATGATGTTAGTAGTTGTTTATTGTAGTTTTTCTTGGTTTTTCTTAGATCAACATTCCCCCCACTCCCAGATTCATAGATATAGTTTGATGTGGATATATTAAATGTTTTTGATTCCAATATTGGCATGTTTTTTAATTTTATATATAGGATAAGGGATCTAAGGCAAGTTTATAGAGAATTAACCCATTTTGAGGGTGTTTCCATGTCGTTCTTCATTTTCTCCACAATTTCTTAGTTAGGTGGATTCACTCTAAAATAACCATATTAGAACATAAAATATTAGTTTTATATTTTTTTAATTGGTTTAATATTAATGTTAAATTTTTGTGAAAACCATTATGGAAACATTCATTATTGATTTTATGTGGATTTATAAAAATTTTGGAATTATTGGGTAAAATTATTTGTTATATGGTTTTAAAATATGAATTTTAAAAATGGTTCACTGGTTGGATTGTGTAAAAAGTATCTTTGGAAGGAATTTCAATAAAATCATTTTTATTGAAATGAGAATTTCAGGATTTTTTTGGTATGGTTCATCGTACTGTGTTGGTGTGTGTTCATATTACATTCTATGAGGACAGGTTGAAATATGGCATGTTTCGCAGTACCAAAGGTGTAATGGAACATTCATTTTCAATTTCCTTATGATTAATAGGTAGATCAAAGAGAACCCATTAATATGTTTAGAGTAATCATAATGAGGCATCCATATCTAGATGCGTCATTTTTTTGATTGAAATTTGTTTTTCTAAAAAGCGAAAATGAAATGGTGTAGAAGAACTGGCTTGGTTACTTCCTTGTGATAATGGTTTTGTTTTGGAAACTTATTTTTCATAGAAATAGTTTTTTTGTGATAAACAATATTAAATTTATTTATATAATTGTTTTATATAAACTATTTTAAATAATTGGTTTCTCATGTTTTATCCTATTGACATGAGTAAGGAAGTCATTTTTTGGAAATCCTATTGAGTTTCAACACACACCCCTTCTTTGGACCTCGGTACTTTTGTACATATCATTTATTGGGACATAAGAAAATTTATAATATCACCCTTCATTAGTGGCGCATCATGATACATCATCTATTTTGTGGTGTAGGAAAATATGGCATGTTAGATCTTTATTGTTATGTGGGTTTTTGTTTATTTTTTTAGTTTTCTTATCTTATTAGGTTTTTTTTTGTTGTTTGGTTTTGATATAATTAGTATTAATTTGAGTAATTTTATATTTTAATCATGAATAATGTATTGGTATTTTGTTATGGATTATTTGATTGGGTATTTTTATCTTCGAATTTTAAATAATCCCCCATATATTATGGAATCCCTTGGAATTTATTACTAGCCTTTTCCCCTTAGGGATGTACTTTATGTTTAAGTTATGTATTTATGGATTCTCATGGTATTGATTAGGGGTATGATGATACAAGTATTATTATCTTTTTCTATCCTAGAATAAGAAGGGTTCATCAGTTTTTTTTGATTTTGGAGTTGAAATTCATTAGGGTTTTTCCTTGTGTTGGGATGGTTTAAAAAGAAGGATTCTCATGACATGAAATGTAGACCATAAATTGACAGAGCTAAACAATTTATTCTAAACATCATGTTTCCAGTGAGTTGTGTACAAAAGTTTTTTTTGAGAAACTTATATGTTTTTGAATCTCATTATCATGGCTTCAGCCACAAAGACGACCTTGACATGCATTTTTTAAATGACTTCCCACTAGGAGTGCATATTTCATTGTGAGTAATGATTTATGATTTGGTAGAAATATGTGTATTTTTTAAAAATTTTAATGTTTATTTTCAATTATGAGATTCTAAAAATAAATAAAAAGGTTTTTTTTTGAAGATGGTATGATTTTCAAAGTATTGGCATATTTTCACAAATGGATGAATTTTAACAATGTTGAATTTTCGAAAGCAATGTTGTGATTGTATGAAGTTATATAAATTTAAATTATTAAGCCATTATTTTCTGGAGAGTTTGACATATGTTGGTTTTTGTATATATATTAAAATGGTTCAACAAAATCATGTGGATCACTCAGTCCAGTTCCAGATAAAAAATCCACCAATCTTTTAGGGTGATTCGGAACCCGAGAAGGTAGATGTGTGGCTGAACATGATGAGTGAATCATCAATTTCCTTAGCACACCCGAATATCTAAAAGTAATGCTACTAACATATATTTAGGAGGAACGTGCATGATAATTCTTGGATTTAGTATTTCAAGATAAATTATACCATGTCAATTCATGGAAGGATTTTGAAGATTTTTTTAAAAAAATCTGTCCTCATACATCTTGGATCATAAGAATGAAATAATTCTTCAACTAGAAATAGTTGAGCATGAAAATAGCATATTATGTTTCTTAATTTATGAATTTAATCCACTTATCACCTGATGTTTCTTCTACTATGTCCTTGAAGGCACACATTTTTTAATTGGGTCTGAGGTCGGATATTCCATAAAATGTTTTTGTGATAATTATTACAGATTATACAGAGATAGGTAATAGAGTGACCGTTGAAAAAAGGGACATATCCAGAAGTGCGGGTAGAGGTAGCCTATTTATGACTTTGGGAAATGGTGGGGACTTTAATTATGTTAGCAAGTAGAAGATAATTACCTATTAATGAGGCATGAGGATGAATCAGAATCCGACAGTTGGATAAGTGAATCATCCTCTATGACCCATGACTAAAACTGGATATTCCAAACATGGTTTCATCGGCCTCATGAAGTGAGAGTGTATTTTACAATCGATAGAATTCCATAATTGTAAAAAATGGGGAATCTTTAGACCTACTACTACCTTTCTCTGAGGATTCATCTTTGGGACACTTCTTAGGTGTCACAGGAATCATATGTGTTGATGATACAATGCTGTATAAAACCTATCATTATTAGAATAGAGTTTCCCATGGAGATTCAAGGAATATCATGACTCTTCAGCTGGGTCAATATCAACTGGGATAAAAAGAACAAAATGAATTGAGTAACCAACTTTATGGAGCTGAGAATGTTATTTTGAATCATCAATCATGCACATCTATGGTTAGAGGTAAGATTATTTTTAATTCTACACTTATGCAAGATTTGTTTGATAAGATATATCTCCTTCCTTTATTGCTTCTTATGTTTTTGACTTGCTGGATTTAAATTTTGTGATTATAAAATCTATAATAAACTATCAATGTCCTTTGGGAAAAAGAGAATGTCATTCCTTTTTTGTAGATCATGTTCTCTAGATATTGATGGATCTAAGATGATATTTTATTTCATAGTTCTTGATATTGATGTCGAGGATATAATCCTACTTATGGATTGGTTGAATAAATTAACAGCTCACTTCAACTGTGATGTTCGACAAGATAGTTTTTTGACTGATGATGGCATCAATAATCTTTTTAAAGGAGTAAAAAATGTAATGGATAGTGAATCATGGTTTTTGGAAGTATAAATTGGACTGATATTATAGTACTCAGTGTCATTCACCTTGGAATATATGGAAGAGAGCATAGATAACAATTTTCAGGTTTTTTTGGATCATTTTGTAGATATTGTTCTTTAACATTCTTTTGGATTCAACACACAAGAGAAGTGGTTCTAAATATTGTTCTCAATATAAAGAAAAATTCTTATTTATCTTCCATCTTACTAAATGGAAAAGAAATAATCGAGGGAAATAAATGTTTTGTTGGAAGACCTAGAATTAAATGGTTTCAATTTGTAGATCACATCTCCATGGGTATCACTAATCTTGATTGATAAAAATATGTATATATCTCCTCATATTAGTGTAGATTATTGAATGATTAATCATTTTATGATAAAGAATATGTATCAACTTCCTCTAACTAATAATATGTTCAATCAATTTAGGGGAGCTCAGTGGTTCGCTCTAAATGAATTGAGATAAATATATCACCAATTGCGAGTTCAGAAGTAATAAATTCCTCAGAAAAAATTTCAGAAGTAGACGTGTCCATTATTAATATCAATTAATGCCTTTCAATCTTACAAATTCACCATTTTCCATTATTTAATTAATCAATATGATATTTCAAAGGTATCTAGATTATTTTTTGGTGGCCTTTGGGGATTACATGTTTGTGTATTCAAGGAAAATGGATCAGAATGAGAAATATTGGGCGATAGTGTTGTGAATATTGATTATATCCTCATTTGTATTCCAACATTACAAAATATGATTTTTAGATTGAAGTGATACATTTCCATGGCCATGTAATCTCTAAAAAAGGAATTCCTATGGCCTTGGAAAGATAGAGGTTGTTATCTCTTGAAAACTGCTAAAGAAAGTCTATCAGATATGCATTTTACTTGTTCTAAATGGTTATTACCAAATATTTTTAATGATTTTTGACAACTATATTCACCAATTATATCATTGACATGGAAAATTATTCCATTCCAATGGAATGATGAATTACATAGTTTTTTCATTGATATTAATGTTTTCCTTACATCAGAACTAATCTTGATTTTTCTAGAATTAGGACACGGGTACATGGTGTATTTGTGATTCTTTGGGATCAGGGATAAGATGTGATCTCATTTAGGGAGATCATTCTATTTATTATGGATCAAGATAGTTATGATTTCAGGATATGAACTACTAAATACACGATTTAGAGTTAATTTTCATATATCATACTTTGAAGAGATTCCATCATTACCTCTTTGGTGATATATTTGCTGTGTTTAAAAATCATAAAATCGTGAAACATATTTTCACACAACATGTTTTGAACATGAGATAAGGAATATAGAATGATTATCTAAAAATGTTCAACATTGACTTAATGTATACACTATGTAAAGGAAATATGTTTGATGATGCATTATGAAAAAATTCATATGATTAGTTGGAAAATGAATCCTCAGACCATTGGAATTTGATATAGGTCATATCAAGCATGATTATGGAATGTTAAAATCAAGGTGATGTTGTGGTTGTATTTCTTGTTTTGTTTGTCACTAATTTGGTGAAGATAGATAATATGGCATTGAATTCAAATTCAAAATGTGAATCTATGGTGAAAACACTCAATACAAGAATACCAATGAGGGATGGAATTTGTATGAGAGTTAAATGTATTGGTTTCTAAATTGGATGGTCATAGATATGTCTTACTAGGAAAAAATTCTTCATTCTTACCACCATTCAAATTTGGTTATTCAACATAGAACACAAATTATCTATAATGTGTGTAATTCATAGTTTTCGAGGTTCAATATGAAAGGGATGGTGGCTCAGTTTGTATCATGGTTATTTACATTTTAGTAGGATAAGGTAGAGAATTATTGAATTGAATGTAAGTTATATTATCTACTGATCCCTATTTTGAAATTTAATTTGTTAAAAATGGATTTTTAATAGGTCTAAAATGAATTGTTTGGAAAAATGATTCCATATGGGTAATAGTGGATCAGCTCAAAAGGAGACCCATTTCATCCCTATTCTTAAATAACATATGGTGGTGTACTTGTCCAAAATCAACATATGAGAAGTGGTAAAGAGGAAGGGTGTACCTGTTTTTACAGTGTCTAATAGAGATCGGAGTTTTATTTCTAGTTTCTAGAAATATTCATTGAAAGACCATGGGACTTGATTAACTTTGAGTATGATGTACCATCCTCAAATGGATGGAAAATCTAAAAATATGATTCAAATGTTGGAAGACTTGGTTTATAATTTTTTAATGGATTTTATTGGCTCAAGGGAAGAGAATGTACCATCGGTGGAGTTCTCATATAAGAACTGCTATTAGGCCCGATACAAATGTATTATTTTTTAAGAATAGTATGGGAATCATTAGTGTTCTTTACATTTTTGGTGTAAACATGTGATAATTTTCAAGTTGGGATGAGCCTTTTCCAAGAAAAAATGATAATATTTCATTGATCAATAAATGGATGGAGATGGACCAGAGTCATCAGAAATCATACCCTGAACTTCATTGAGGACCATTTTCAGCTGGGGTGAGTTAAATAATGTTCTATAGGATCTCTCCATGGTTTTGGAATTGTAATTTTGGTAATGATGGAATGTTACATCCCAAATACATAGGACCCATTCAGATGTTGGAATGGGTTGGAGAGGAATCATACTGATTAGCATTTCCAACACAATTTTTCATTGCTCTGAATTTGTTTCCTATATCTAAATTTGAAAAGTATCATCTAAATATTTAAAATGTGATTATATGGGATCATGTTGACCAAGAGATGTATTCTTCACTAGTTCACATGATCTTATAGATTATTGATAGGAAATATAATTTCTTTCATGGAAAAATCATCAGTCTTATAGGGGTTTTGTGGAAACTTTGTCATATTTTTGAAGAGACATGGGAATGGGAGAATGAAATGATCGAGCAATGGCCCAAACTTCTTCGGGAAAATAATTTTTATCTACATTATGAGGAAATAAAGGATAATGGTGGGGAAAATGTATCACCCCCAAGATTCAATTAAATAACACATAATTTATGTATTATAAATAAATAACATGTTTTAGTGATGTCTGGGAGGGTTTGAAATGCTTTTGGATTGTTTTTGTGGTTTTATATTGGATAAACATTGGAGAAATGTTTTTGGAAATCCTGAAACTCTTACAAGAAACCATTCATGGTGTGATAGAGGATAAGGGGATGGAACACATGTAGGAACATGGTTTGATAAAAACAATTCCTCTGTTTAGGAGAAACCATGAAATGTGGGATATCAGAACTTTTCATGGATGGTGCACAGTTTTTCTACCAATGTAAGGAAACTATGTGAGGGTATCCATGGGGTCGTGGATGTCTCATGATGAGTGAAAATTTTTCATAATTGTGGGACTAATCATGCATTATTAAAAAAAATATTATTAAACATTTTATCTAGGTTAGATTAATGTTTAACCTATGCATTTTTTCCAAATTAACCCTTACTCAATATTTTCTCCTCCCAATGGATTTGGAATCTATCCTCATAGAATCATAAATAATATGGAGGAGTTTTTTTAGTGTTAAATCCTATTTTTCATGGTTTTCATCATTTATGGTAGTTTTTTTGGGTTTTCAAAGATTTACATTCATCCATTTATCGATTTATTAGATATTATTTGACGTGGAAATGTATATGTTTTTTTATTCCAATCATATCTTGATTTTTATTTTTTGTTGATAAGGGAATAGATCTAAGGAGGTTTTTTTGAAGATATAACATGGTTTTGTCGTTGTTTATGTTCGATTGTTTATTTTCACCATAATTCCTAAGGTATGTGAATTTAATTTTAAATAATCTTATTTTAACATCAAGTATTTGTTTCAAATTATATAAATTTATTGAATTTTTTTGTGAAACTCTTGTTAAATTGATGGTAGAAACCTTATTTTGTGATGTATTGTGGATTTCTGGGAATTGTGAAATTGTTTTGTAAAATTATTTGTTTGATGGTTTTGAAATGATGATTTTAAAAATTGTTGTTTTGATTTATTGTAAAAAATGTTTTTGGAACATTTTTCATTTTATTATATTAAAATGGATTTGGCATGATGGTTTTACAATTGTTCATTATAATGGGTTGGTGTGTGTTCATATGTAATTTTATAAGGCTTGGTTGAAATATGACTTGGTTTACATTTCTATTGGTGGAAGGGAACATGAATTTTTAATATCCTTATGATGACTTTGTATATCACCAAGAAACCGATCATGAACTATCATAATGAATTATGAATTTGTGGATTCTTAGGTTATTGGATTAAAATGAGATTTTTCAAAAACAAAATATGAAATGGTGTAGAAGAACATGCTTGGGTACTTCCTTGGGTGAATGTTTATGGTCTGGAAATTTTTCTTCCTTAAAAATAGTTTTGGTTTTTTAGAGAATATTTTAATTTACTTTATATACATGTTTTATATAAAAAAAAATTATATAAATTTAATAATATGTTCAACCCTGGTGGAATGAGTAGGGAATCCATTTGGGAGAATCCTACTATGTTATATTACGCACCCTTAGTATATCTCCTTGGATTTTTTTAGATATCATTTATTAGGATATAGGAAAAGTTAAAGCATCATACTTTTTCAGTGGTGCATCATGATACATGGGTTATTTATGGAGTTATAACATACAGCATGTTGGTGTTTTGGAGTTATGTGGGTTTTCCTTGTGTTTTGTTTTGTTTTTTTCATCGTATTACATTTTTGTTGTGTGGTTTTGATATTAGTAGTATTATTATGAGTTTTTTTACATTTTTATCGTACATCATGTAGTAGTGTTTAGTTATGAAATGTGTGGTTGGGTTTTTTAATATACAACTAGAAAATCATCCCCCATCAATTACTGAATCCCTTGGAAATTATTTCCATCCATTAGAACCTTGGGAATATCACTTAAAGCCAATAAATTTCATTCTTCCTACTTAACAGAATAAAGATGGGTGGGATGTTAAAAATAATACATTTCATTTTCTCCATCTATAGTTACTCATTATTTTTTCAAATATAATTAACAATTTTATATTCTTTGGTTTTTAAGAAGTATTATAAATTGATTCAATAATTTCTGAATTTATTTCTCTATTAGGTTTGAAATATGTTTCCATAAAAACCCATGTTTTCTAAAAAAAGTTAATTTTTTTTCTTTATCCTTATAAAAAAAATTTATAAAAACAAACGTTTCCTTATTTCTTCTTTTTGAAATTTTTATAACAAACTTTATGTTGTTTTTCAGAAAAGGTACTTTTAAAATAATTTTATGATGCAAATGGAAGAATCTATTTTCCTTTTTTAGCATATATAGAATTTAAAAACATCATTTCGTTAAATATTCCTTATAATTTTTAAAAATATGATTTTAAAGACTATTTTAAAAGGTATTTGCAATGAAATTTTTTTAATTGATAATTAAATTTTCCACAGTAATGTTTTAAAATTTTGTATTCATCAATGTCAAAAAAAAGTTAATTTTAATCCAATGGATATATGTAGTTTTGATACCCTCTTAATACATTATGTGACTATTTTATGATCAGTTTGACTATGGATGTTCTATTTTGGAACCATTTTCTATATTACACTTCATCATTTATGATTATGTTTATTTATTAGGTAAATTATTTACATTTCATATTATAATTTTAATACATATTTTAATGTTAATTTTGTGTAACAACATTCGTATAAAGAATGATTTGGGTTTCATATGTGATGGGTGGGGACCTATCTAGCTCCTCGATGCATCAGTTTGTTTCATGATACTATCAATACATGGTTTTGTCTAAGGTCTTACCCATCAATTTGATTATTTAATTGATGACTTATTTGTATTATATTCATAATATGAGGCCTATAAATTATTATATTAATGGAATTCATATTTGAATTTATTTTTTAGATATATATCATTTGGCATTTCATAATTATGAATTCAGTTATTTATATTCCATGTGATTATTTAGTTAGTTAGAATACATTGGATTTATAATCACGATCATGTGATTATTTACGTGAATTTATTTGATCACGTATTATTCATTTTATATTACAGTCAAGTTAATAATTTAATGGCATATATTTAATTTATTTACCATTCAATTTTTATCACACCTTATTTATTTATAGCTTCAGTTTTACATAACCCTTTATAATATTTTGATCTCACGCATATTTTGATTCCTTACCCTAAGATTTCATGTAGTTTTCTATAACTGATATTCACTTTTATTCTACATGGAATGAGGTTATTCAAGAAAAAAGTATATAGTCATTTTTGTATGCAATTGTAATTAAAAACTCATGTTTGTATCTTCTTTACTAAGACTAATAATCTTTTTAGTCCTTTGGGGCAAAATTTCAATGTATCCAATACCAATATAATGGTATCATGAACCATCATTGGGATTACTGTGGTGGGGTCACAACATTCAATACAAATAATTGTTTATTTATAATAATTTTGAGAGTGAAATGTAATAGTCATGGAAACATAATGAATTAGTAAGATGTGCAAGTGGTGAGTGGGGACCAGTTATAGATATCCCCACAAGGAATCAATATGTATCATGAGACAATATAGGTAGCCATTATGTATTTTATAAGTCCAAAATATCATGTCATAATATATTTGTATTTTGTTTATTCCTGGCCATAAAATAATATGTTCTTAGAAGAGTGGCATTCATAGTATGACAAGTGATTTATTAGTTGAGATTCCTTGGTAAACAATGTATAGAATGGATTATTTTATTTAATAAGAATTCAGTATTCAATGTCCATGTGTTTTATTCATTCTTATTTATATGGAATCTCATTGAACACAATATATAGATTTAATGGAATGTGTTATGATTATAAACTCTACCATTTTAATTATTTCTTATTTACTTGTGGTCAAATCCCCTACATGTATCTCATACTAAGAATCTGATATCAAATATTATTATTTTTTATTTATCTTTGACATAAATAAGGATATTATGAATGTTATCATGGATGAATGGATTATTATTATTTTATTTTTTTATTATTTATTTAATATTGGAAACATATATATGTCATGGTCACATAGACTACTAAACTATTCCATCATTTGAAATGTGATCTCTTGTATCTAGTGTTGATTTAATGTTGTAACCAACAACTATGTGAAACAAGTGTCAGTGTATATACATGTTGTGATCTACCCATGCACTCATAACATCCAAAAATTGCTATAAAAATCTTTGGGTTTCTGTTTAGATGATACAAATAAGTACATTCTTCATCATTGATCCCTATAAGAATCAATTTGGATGGAAAGACATTTCTTATTCCCTATAGAATCATGTATGTGGTGGAGAATGATATCACTCAGTTCTAGTGAGTGTTCTAAGAGAAGATAGCACATCGACTTGAATACATTCTCTAGAATTTATTGGGAACATTGATTATAATGTATCAAACTTTGGATAATGTAGAAATTTAGTCTAAATAGGTCTGTGGTAAAAAAATTAATAATTACACAGGGCCCATTATTATTTTTTTAAATCCCCATGAAGCCCATGTTTAAATAATAATTTTATTATTTTTTTATATACGCTAATATTCAGGATAAGATAAATATTATTTGTGTGAAAAATTAATTTAATATTTATTCAAATGATATCCAATATGTCAATTCTCATAGAACAATTTATCTCATTATATAGATCCTATTTAATATTTATTGTCCCCTGAATAAATATTATTTATTAATTAAATGAACATCAATACATTATTAATTTTTTTATAAAAATTATTATATTTAATAAAATTACAAGTAAATAAATACTAGGTATTCAAATCATAAATATTCTCTTTAAAAAATGTTGAGTAAATATATGTGTTCAAATTAACATAGATAATTATTAAACCACTTATGATAATAATATATATCCAACTTGTTAAATTCATATTGGCTTTAATTCACATATTGGATACACTTTGAGAATGACTCTTTATGGCCCTTTTTAGTGGAATTTTGAAGAACCACTTAAATACCATGGATAGAATCTACAAACAAACTAACAAACCTTGAGAATAATATGTTAATGTCTCCAATATATACAACCTCATGCATATTCTCATTATATAATATAATTATCTTAACTGAATATTTATATTTTATTATATTGAACTCTAGTGTCATCAACCTATATTCTCAATGACTCCTTCTTTGACCTTCCATAAGTGAACTTTTCAATAGAATTTCATGTCCACTTACATAAAACATTAATATAATTTCATTCAAAGGGAATGAGATATGAACAACCATATATAAACAAAAATGGTAAAATCCATTCTCACATTATTCATTCATGTAATATCATCGGTAATTCACCCAATATACCCATCTTTGAACAAGAATATAACATTATTTGTTCGGTCAGTTCATCAAAATACATTATGTTTGATTTGAAATAATAATAATCATAATTATCTAGAGAAACTAACATGTCTACAAATATGAATATCCAAAAATAATTATTAATGTCTATTTCTTATAAGATGATTATTTGATCAAAATTTCATGCTTTAAAATTTACAAAGGTAATACCTCGTAATATAGTCTATCAAATTGCTATGAGTCTCTACCCCTGATAGCCTAAATAATTTTCATCTTTTCAAAAGATATTATTTGGATATAGAATTAATAATCAATAATATTGTCCTGACTCTTCTTGATTCTAATAACAGTGGTAAAATGACAGCAATATTCAGTAAGATAATTATACTTATGAACTTCTGAAATATTATTACTAGAATAAAAACAATAATTATTTGATTAGAACATTATTAATATTCTATAACATTAAATACATGAAATTATGAAGTATATAAAAATGTTTTCTTGGATCCAACTCCAAATAGACCCCACCTACACTAGTTCTAACTACTAACAACCTTCTTTTTAATGTCTCTCACAATTTATTAATTATTATATTTAGATAATTCTTTATTTGGGGGGGTTATATATCTATTTATGTTCATAAAGTCTACTAAAATTATGTTCACCCCTCTATAAGAAAAACCTTCCCAATTTGGTACTTCTGAAGTATGTGCTTCATCTATTGGTTTGAACTTGCCTCCTTTGCAATAGATACTACAATAATGTTGTCACTTAATAAGATGATAAGGTCTTTATAAAAAGTCACCACATAAATTTATATAAATTTTTTTAAATTCAACTTCATTGGATATATTAGAATCCACTATATATTAAGATTCCATTAGATAATCATTAAATCTAGGCATTTTTAACTCTTTTAGATTTATTCCCATCTATTGAGTCTAAATATATATTCTAAATAATAATTCAAACCATTATAACCAATCTGAAATATATAATTTTTACAACCCATAATGACTATCTTATCATCTCCTCTATATAGTAAGAACATATCCTTAGTTCACCCCATATAATTGACAATAGATTTTATATATACCAATGTTTTCCTCAGGGGTAAAATTGATATGTTAATAAATTGATAAAAGAATATGTAATGTAATAAAAAGTTTATAACATGGAATACATGATTATTAAAATCATAAAATCATATATGATCTTTCTCATTATCTTTCTCTCTATAAAATTTTGTCTACGGAAATATTTTACAGGAGATAAGTATATCAATTTACACTCATACCAATCCCATCTTGGAATTTTCCATTATAAAAAAATTTGGTATATAAACAATTTATGTACCATTAAATATCCCTATAATTACCTTGGATATATCAAAAATGTTAATGACGCTAAGGATGAAGGCTTCTTAGCCAATGTACCACATAGAGAGGAACATGTTCAACAAATCATTAAATGACTGTAGAATTAAATTTTCATTTCAAATAAGTAATATTTCATAAAACTATACTACATGGGTAGATATCACACTCCCTCTAATTTAATTGTATCATATGGATCAAATTAATTATTTTTATACAAGTCATTATTTTTAATTTCCAAGATAATTTAAATGAAGGGGTTTAGTGGGAACCCACCTGGTAAGTCCAATTTAAAGAGGGAAGGATTTTTAGTACCATGATCATTCAAACTAAATAGAATAACTCTCTGGAATATTAGGAAATAATTATTCATCTTATTGAAATTCAGTCATCTAAGGAGCTACTAAAATCATCCAGCATCTTCCCATGGTGCATTATGTTTTTGGGTTTACCTAGGTCATGCCTTTACAATTTGGAAAGATTAACTTTGAGGTATTATAGTATGATCATTACCAAATAATCCACCACGGAGGATCTATTTCTCTTTATTTTCATGGATCACCACAACCGAGGCTATATAATTTTGACTAGATCTCGTATTGGTAGTTATGGGGGTATTATAATAGTCACTTCATGGATAAGATTTCTTCTCATTTATAGAAAAAATTACTTCAATATTTGTTCTAGTAGATAGTTATTTTCATTTATCATCATCATTATTAATAGGGTTTTTATTATACATAGATAATGTGATAGAATCCTTCACCTCTGTATGTGAAACTTCCTACATTGAAAAATAAAGACTGTCATCAGCCACTATTTCCCTACTGCAATGCTTGAAATTCATCAAAATTGTTAATCCTATTCTAGTGTCCACATCAGACATGAGTTTCTCAACATTTGTGGTTCCTATATATGAATCATATTTGTTATTTTCAATAGAACGAACCGCAACACTAGAACCACACCCTTTAGTAAAAACTGAAATCATGTTGTGGATCATATTGTTCTGAGGCTACAATTCATTGAAGGAACAAGAAAAACTACCATATTATAGGTCGTACTGTTTATACATAAACCCCTCAAATTTAGATATGTGAATATCCTCTTTATATACTGCGTAAACAACTAGATCACCACATCACTTGACCCCCCCCCACCCCCCTCCACAACTCAACCCATCCATACGATGACATGCTGAATCTAAGTGACCACATCTCATGCATCTAAATTACAATGTAGGATGATCATCATAGTTCAATTCTATTAAAAACATTACATTCTATTATTAATCCAAAATAATTGAGGTTAGTCCCCTATATATTTCTAGAAAATAAAAATACGAGCTACCAATGTCGAGAGTGATTAATAGTTGATGAGTATATTTTGATCAGGGAGCCAATAAATCCTCAAACCTCACTATGGGATTCACAATTAAATGTATTAAGTGGAAATAAAAATAAACCTACCCATATTAGTATATGTAAATATTCAAAACCCTCCAATAAAAACAGATATCATTAAAATATCTCTAAATCAAAAACGATGATTCTCCATCTTGTCACCTCTAGCATCGATAAATTTCTTATAAATCCTAAAAATGAAGCCTCACATGATCCTCATAAAAACCCAAAAATTTAGTTTAGAGAAACCAATTACATCATGAGTGATGAAAATATAATAATGTGAGGGTCTCACGCCATGGAAAACACAAACTATAGTATGATGAAATACTCCACAAAAACCCTAAATCCATATTCAATAAAAGAGACCACATGAGAAACTTTGTATAGAAATAGAGGATAGGAGTGAATAGTTGTAATCATTGAATATATGATATAGTCATCATCTTCATGAAACCTATTCTCCATAAATTTTCCATTTTCGTGCTCATGTGGGGGAACTTCTCTAAAGGATAATCCTTTCTTCATGCTCAGATTCATAATTTGTGAAACTTAAATTATTCATATCTTCATAAAACTGATTTTTTCATTGTGGGATGATTGATTTAGTATATAAAGGGATAGATATATATATATATATATATCATACCATTTTGTATTATTTGAAGTCATAAACCTTTCTATTTGTTTCGTACATAAATTTTCTTAAATGATGGCATTAAGAATAGTTTAATCAAAATCCATCAATCAAATTTCATAATCATGGAAGGATATAGTAGAATAATGGATTCCATCATATTTAGATTAAGATGTTGGAAAATAAATTTCATCATATTCTGTAAATTTTAAATGTTTAAACCCATCTGGAACTTTTCACGCTTCATAGGAATTCAATTTACATTCAATTTAATGTTTTAACTTGAATACACATTTTCATCCTATGGGATTTACATCAACCAACAGATCTACCAAAACCCAAACATGGTTTTGAAATATGGAATCTATCTCAAAATTCCATACATCTTTCCATATTGTAAATTTTTTTTATCTTACTACCTATATATTTGAATGTGAAGGTTCTTGGGGCAGTGGAAGCAAGGTTGGAATGACACCCAATTTTGATTTTTACCATGACCACTGATTATTCCAGGATCATTACGATGATGAATTCCAGTCCTTACAGAATATAATAAATTATTTAGATAAAGTATAAAGTAGCCCCAAACATTTAGAGAAGATATTTCACATCATGCATATAATTAATTTAATTAACTTCAAAATGAAAAATAATACCTAGATCTTTTGTATTTTTATTCGTTGATGATGTTGATCATCCGGAATGACCCTTCTGGATTATCTCATTGAACTTTTATGGATCCAAATTATAATCCCTCTAGCGGTGATCCACACAAGTTCTGATGTCCCCCTATTAACACTGTTAATTCTCCAGGTGCTAGCACAGCAAATCGAGTGTCTTCTATCGGCCATTCATGATCACCTGTTCTTCGGCCTCGAAGAATGTCTCTCGATCATGAGAGGAGAGAGAAGAGTATTTGAGAGAGAAATTTTTTGTCTCAACCAAACTCAATTAACCAGGCGTGTGGTGTGGTGTGGTTCATGGCATATTAGGTGTACCTGAATAAATATATACATGGAATTTCACATAAAATATTTTATTTCATAGAAAAAATTATATACATTCATGACCTTAGATAAAACCCATGAATTCAATAATAATAACACATCATTATTTATGGTGTTCCAACTTGCACAAAAAATAATTTTAAATAATATTCCACATCACAAAATAATATCAGCGTTATTTTAATTTGTGCCAACTAGTTAAATATTTATTTACCATCTTGCAAATAATTATTTTACTAATGGACTAACCGTGGTCTGCTCGAACTCCATTCTCATTTATTAAACACATGAATAAAAAAATAAATGATTTATTCTCATAAAAAACTATTTTATTTATAAACTAGTAAATTAAAATTTATTAAATGTTCAATAAAATAAATAAATATATTTAATTTAATTTATTAGATCACATTGTCTTGGATAAAATTATTACATGGTCTTGAAAATAATATTTATTTCATTATTTAAATTCATATAGTATTTAATCAGGACGAGAATTAGTATGTGACCCTCTAGGATTTGTTTCATTGGAATTAGGCGGGCTTTCCTAATGTCCAAGCATATTGTCTAGAAACAGGTCAAGGTACATAAGAGAAGGAACATCAAGCCACAACAATGACATCCACATACAAACACTCATTGTGTTATATAATCCCTTTGTCTCAATATCTTATCAAGAATGATTCATGACTATGTCATAAAATTTTATCCATGATACGTCATTCTTTGACTACTTGAAATAATCTCTTCATTTCACAATGGCCATATAATTTCGCACGACCATTCTATTTCAATCAATGGGATGAGATATAAACTTCCATAACTAGATGGGAGAAATCCTTTCTCGGATTATCTATTAATAACATGCCACTCTTGACACACCCAACATACCCTTCTTTCTCCCAACTGTCTACATGATGGTTTTTATCAGTAAATAAAAGTGTGTAAGTCCTAATAATTAATAATGATAACCTTAATGTCTAAGGATCATTACACATTCTCAGAGATAGACATATCTGATGACACCAAAACATGTGTAATTCTTACTAGAGGGTATTCTCTAATAATCTCATATCTTTGAGATTACCAATGAGAACTTCATTAGAGGAAGTACAATATGTTTACGAGTAATTGAACCTGATGGTCTGTATGCTATGTGTCCCATCATATCATGTCATCCAACCATAGAACTATATTTAAGAATATTGTTATATCATTTCATGGTTCTCATCATAGTGGAAAACTTCCATGACCTCATCAATGCAACAAATAGTCCAGTGTATTATTACATCATAATCATGAAGAACAATGAACAATATATAATAATACATTAAATATACATGTAATAAATGTACAAAAATTTAGTTCAAGGACGCAAACTCTTAAAAACTCTCTATTGGAATAAATCCAGCTGCCTAGGACTTTTAGCTCGCTAGACCCCACCTAATGATCATGATTTTACTGAGTCATGTCTTTAGTCAAGCATTCTGCCACGTTATCTTCTATCGAAATACTAATCACTACAAATTCACCTCTCTGAGAAAAATCCCTCAAGAGATGATACATTCAATGTTTGTTCCTCATCTGATGATGTGACCTTGGCTCATTTGCAAGATCCACTGCTGCAATATTATCATAGTACAGAGTGATGAGATCTTTAATACTATGAATCTCATCAAGCTCCTTGATGCTTTACATCCAAAATGCTTCATTAGATTCCTTAGAAGCTGTGATATACTCGGAATCTACTGTATAATATGCAACCACACTATACTTTGACATTTTCTAGCTCCCTACACCACCATTCAATGTTAATATGTATCTTGTTTGCGACCTTATGTCATCTTGATCAGTCTAGAAACTAGTATCTGCATATCCTTTGATGAATTGTTTCTCATCTCTTCCATAAACTAGGAAAATACCCTTAGTATGCCTTATATACATTAGGATATCATTGACTACCATCCAAAGGCAGTCACCTGGGTCAACTTGATATCTTACTACCACACTAAATGCGTAGGCGATATCTAGCCTATTACATATCATGACATACATGAATGACCCGATCGTTGAGGCCTATGGAGTCTTCGCCATTATCTTTCATTCCACATGTGTCTAAGGGCACATTTCTTGGAATGATGAATGCCATGTGACGCTGGCAAAAATCCCTTATTGGATTGTTCCATACTAAATCTCTTCAGTATCTTATCAATGTATGTACTTTTACATAGGCCTAGGAATCTCTTGGATCTATCACGATGTATCTAGATACCATGAATTTACACTACTTTGCCCAAGTATTTTTTGGAGAGGCATTGATTCAACGATTCCTTCACAAAATATAAGGCTGGTATCTCATTTCTAAAATATAATATGTCATTAACATATACTATAAGGAAAACGACTGCACTCCCAATTAACTGTTTGTAGACAGAAGGATAACATTCATTCTTGATAATACCAAATTCTTTTATAGCATCATCGAATCAAATATTCCATGAACTGTATGATTTCATTCATCTATAAATGGATTTATATAACATGAAGACCATATAGTAATCCTTTGGAGCCACAAACCCTTCAAGTTGTGTCATGTAGACATCTTCCAGAAGGTTCCCATTAAGGGATTTTATTTTGACATATAATTTCCAAATATCATATTCATTGTAATATGTAATGGAATGTAGAATTTAGATGGATTTCAGCATTGCAACTAGTGAGAAGGTTTCATCGTAGTCAATTCCATGAGGCCGCTAAAAACCTTTTGCAATCGGTCGTGCCTTATATGTAATGATTTTTCCTTTCGTGCCCAACTTCTTCTTGAATACTCATTTAAAACCAATAGGAATTACATCAACTAGAGTATTTACCAAAATCCAGACTTGGTTTTGTTACCTAGAATCTATTTCATATTTCATGGCTTCTTACCACATGGCAACATATTTTCCACTAAATTCTTCCTTGTAGGTTAGTGGATCATTATTATCAATTAATAATGAGTCACCATCCTCAGTAAATAGAAAAATGGACCCATCTAGTTCTCTATCCTCTCTTGTACTCTTACACAGTACTTCTGTCTCTGGAATAGATTTTCTTCCATAGGGAATTGTGGAATCTGTTCATATACCAACACTTGTGTACCTTGTTCCTTGACTTTATCAAAGTCTATCTCGCTCCCACTATCAGTTTTGGAGATTTTCTCCCTCTCAAGAATATTTCATGTCTTATAATTATATCCTTTTCTTCTACGTGGGTGTATATGTAATTTCCCCTAGTTTCATGGGGGTATCATAATAAGGTACCCATTGTGCCTCGGGGTGCAAGTTTGTTACATGAAAAGGCCTTAATAAAAACTTCGCTACCCAATACATGTATATTTGATAACATGTATTTTTTTCCACTTTAGAACTCATATAAAATACCATTTATCGATTTAGTTGGAACTTTTTTTAGTATGTGTGCCACTGTTTGTAATGAATATCCCCAAAAGGATAATGGAAGACTCGCAGACTCATCATTGGTCTCATCATGTCAAACAGGGTGTGATTCCTCTTTTTTCCCTAACCATTCCACTAGGGAGGGCTTGGAGAAGTTTGTTGGTATAGGATCCCAAACTTTTGATAAGTAATCATTGAAGTCTTGATTATGATATTCTCCACCTCGATCTGAGCAGAGTTTCTTAATCTTCTTACCAAGATGGTTCTCAACATCATTCTTGTATTCTTTGAACTTATCCAAATAATCTGACTTATACATTATTAATTATATATATCCATATCTACTAAAATCATCAGTAAATGATAGGAAGTATGAGTACCTTCCCCTTGCTTCAATTGGAAACTAACCACACACATTGATATGAACTAATTCAGGATGTTATTTAACCCTTTCACATTCCCCACCAAATGTGGATTTTTTCTTTTTGCCTAGTAAACATGCATGACATATGACAAGTGGCGTTAGATCAAAAGTATCTAAATATTCATCTTGATATAACTTTTTCAAGAGATTCTCGTTTACATGAACTTCCAGTGATTCAAAAGTTGGGTGTGGTATGAGTCATGTGATGTTTTCTTTGTCATCAATTTCCTTTACTTGGTTAGTGTAATCTAACACATAAAGGCTCTTGTATAAATTTTCCCTACCAAAACAAATACTATCATTTTAAAAGAAGCAAAACTCATTTCCAAAACTGAAAAAAATCCATATATATCAAGTATGGCTACAAAAATTATGTTTTTGGTTATGGAACACTAATGAAACCCACCCTTTAACACCATGTTCATCCCAGTTGGAAACATGAGATGGTAGACCCCAACAGCTACAACATCATATCTAGCTCCAAAGGAAGCTCCTAGATCTTCCTCTCCTCGATCAATCATCCTAAATCTTCATGGTTCCAATATTTGGAGACATATGTGAGCACCACAAGATATATCTATTAGAAAATTGCTATAAATAGATAGATTGCATTCGATAAAAAATGCACCTAATGCTTCCCCTCACTACTACAAAAACAAGCTTCATCAGCGCTCAAAATGGTCTTTATCGGTGCTAAAAAGCATTGTAAATATCATCGTTGATAAAGGGAAACATTATCAGTACTAAAAAATTACTAATAAAGGAAACCTTTATCAGCGCTAAAAACGTGTTGATAAAGGGAGGCTTTATTAGTGCTAAAAAGTGCTGATATGTGTGCTTTTTATCAACGCTCATTTAGCGCTAATAAACTGATCCTTTATCAGCAATTTTTTAAGGCCGATAAAGGTTTATTTTATCAGTTATTTTTTAGTCCTGATAAAGGCATCCTTTTTCATCACTAAAAAATACTGATAAATGACCTATCTGTTGTAACAAAAAACTCAACAACAACACACCCAAATAGAACCTGAAAAAAATTCCGCATCTCAACAACTATACCCATATAAAATTAACACATAATACATAAGATAATTACACCGTCTTTACCCATAAATCACGTATACCCAACATAATTCATATTTTAATTAAATACATAAAGAATTCAATTCAGAATTTCGTGGGTTGGGGGGTTGTTCAGGGGATTGGTTGGCTATCCAGGGGGGGTAGGGTTGTCCATGGGGATGGGGGTGTCTAGGGGAGAGGGGTGTCTAGTGGGGTGGGGGTGGTCCAATAGTTTAGGGGCTGTCCAAGGGGGAGGGATGGTGTCAAGGGGGTGGTGGGTGATTTCCATGACAGTGGTGGTGTATAGGGGGGATGGGGTGTTTAGGTGGCGGGGTGGAGTCTAAAAGGGGGTGTCCAGTTGGGGGGGGGGGCTGTCCATGGGGGTGTCCAGGGGGTGGGCGGGTGTCCAAGGTGTGGAGGGGAATTTCTAGGGGGTGGTGGGGTGTCCGGGGGTGGCGGCGGTCCATGGGGTTGGTGGGGATATCCAAGGGAGGTGGGGTGGTGTCCAAGAGGGTGGAGGGTGGCCTCCCATGGGTGGGGGGTGTCCAGGGGTGGGGGTGTTCAGGTGGTGGGGTGGTGGGGTGGTGTCTATGAGGGGTGGGGGTGCCGTCCAGGGGATTGGGAGTGTCCATGGGGTGGGGTGTGCAGGGGGTCGTGGGGATTTCTAGGGGGTGTGTATGTGTCCAGGGGGTGGGGTGGTGTCTAGGGGGGTGGGGAAGGTGGTCTAGGAGGTTGGTGGGGCTGTCCAAGGGGGTGGGGTGGTGTCCATGGGGGTGGGTGTGGCTGTCCATGGGTTGGGGTGTCTTGTGGGTGGGGGAGGTGTCTAGGTGGTGGGGTGGTGTCTTGGGGGTGGGGGCATCCAGGGGTTGGGGGATTCCATGGGGTTGTGGGTCTATCCATGGATCGTTCTCCTGAAGCATCACCATAATATGAATTCATTTGGTCAGTTTTTCATACGTTAGTTGTTGTTTTCACTTAAAATTTTGTCTATTTTACCCGAAAGAGAGACCCTTTGAGTGATAACGGCCACACCATACATAGGTTTGAGTAAGGGTTGACTCGTACATGTCACAAATGATCCATGAATTTTTCTCATAAAGGATCAACACAATCTGAATGTGTTTGGTCAGCTTTGCATCCGTCAGTTGTTTTTTTCACATAAAATTCTATCCATTTTAAATGAATGAGAGACCCTTTGAGTGATACCAGCCACACTGGGCCTCTAATCGAGGCAAGGTTGACTCATACACATCAAAAATTACCATGGGTCTTTCTCCTAAAGGATATACATAATCCAAATGTGTTCAATCTGTTTTCTGTACGTCAACTATCGTTTTCACTTAACATTCTGTCCACTTTAAACAAAAGAGAGACCCTTTGAGTGATACTAGCCACACCATGCATCAAATTGAGGTAGGATTGACTCTTACATGTAATAAATGACAAATGGATAGTTCTACTAAAGTATTAACACAATCCTAATGCATTTGGTTGGATTTGCAAACGTCAGTTGTTGTTTTCACTAAAAATTTTGTCCATTTAAAACGAAAGAGAGACCCTTTGAGTGATACTAGCCACACTGTGCCCTAGATTGAGGATATTTTGACATGTACACATCAAAAATTACCCATTTATCATTATTCTATGGGATCAACACAATCAAAATGTGTTGTTCATATTTCCATACCTTAGTTCTTGTTTTTACTTAAAATTATGTCTATTTTAAACAACAAAGAGACCCTTTGAGTGATACCGGCCACACCACGCCACGGATTGAGCCGGGGTTGACTCGTACACATCAAAAATGACCCTTGGATCGTTCTCCTAAATGATAAACACAATATGAATGTGTTTGGTCCTATTTTCATACGTTAGATGTTGTTTTAACTTAACATTATGTCCATTTTAATCAAAAGAGAGACTCTTTGAGTGATACCGTCCACACTGTCCGTCAGATTAAAAAAGGGTTGACTCATACATGTCAGAAATGACTCATGTTTCATTCTCATAAATTATCAATAGAATCCGAATGAGTTTGGATAGATTTTCGTGCATCAGTTGTTGTTTTCACTTAAAAATTTGTCTATTTTAAACAAAAGAGAGTCCCTTTGAGTGTTACCGGCCACACCATGCCTCGTATTGAGGCAGGGTTGAATATTACACATCATAAATTACCAATGTATCTTTATACTAGTGTATCAACACAATCTGAATGCATTTGGTCAGATTTCGGTACGTCATTTGTTGTTTTCACATAAAATTATGTCCATTTTAATCAAAAGAGAGGCCCTTTGAGTGATATCGGCCATACTGTTCCTCAGATTGATGCAAGGTTGACTCGTACACATCAAAAATTTACCCATGGATATTTCTAATAAATTTTAAACACAATACTAATGTGTTAGGACCGATTTGTGTATGTTAGTTTCTGTTTTCACTTAAAATTATGTCCATTTTAAACAGAAGAGAGACACTTTGAGTAATACCGGCCACACTGTGCCTCATATTGAGGTGGGGCTGACACCTACACATCAAAAAATGACCCATGGATCATTCTACTAAAGGATCAACACAATCTGAATGTGTTTGGTCAAAATTTCCGTACGTTAGTTGTTGTTTTCACTTAAAATTATGTCCATTTTAAACAAAAGAGAGGCCCTTTGAGTGATACCGTCCACAACGTGCCTCGGGTTGAGAAGGGTTTGACTCATACATATCACCAATGAACCCATAGATTGTTCTCAAAAAGTATTATCACAAGCTAAAATCATTTGGTCAGATTTTCATACATTAGTTGGTGTTTTCACTTAAAATTCTGTCCATTTTAAACGAAAGAGAGACCCTTTGAGTGATACCGACCCCACCGTGCCTTGGATTGAGGTGGGGTGGACTTGTACACATCACCAAAGCACCCATGGATCATTATCCTAAAGGATAAACATAATCTGAATGTTTTTGGTCGGATTTGCGTATGTTGGTTGTTGTTTTCACTTAAAATTATGGCCATTTTAAACCAAAGAGAGACCCTTTGAGTGATACCGGCCACACCGTGCCTCGGTTTGAGACAGAGTTACTGATAAACATCAAAAATGACCCATGTATTGTTCTCCTAATGTATCAACATAGTCTAAATGCGTTTTGTTAGATTTCTGTATGTTAGTTATTGTTTTCACATAAAATTCGGTCCATTTTAAACAAAACAGAGACCCGTTGAGTGCTACCGGACACACCATTCCCCTGATTGAGGCGGGGTGGACATGTACATGTCACCACTTCACCCATGGACCATTATCATAAGTATAAACACAATCCAAATTTGTTTGGTAAGATTTCCATATGTCAGTTGGTGTTTTCATTTAAAATTTTGTCCATTTCAAAAGAAAGAGAGACCCTTTGAGTGATACCGGCCACACCATGCCTCAGTTTGAGGCGGGGTTAACACGTACACACCAAAAATTTACCCATTGATTGTTCTCCAAATGTATCGACACAATTTAAATGCATTTGGTTAGTTTTGCATACGTTAGTTGCTGTTTTCACTTAAAATGTTGTCCATTTTAAACAAAAGAGAGACCCTTTGAGTGATAACGGCCACACCATGCCTTGGATTGAGCCAGGGATGACTCGTACATGTCAATAATGCACCCATGAATCATTATCTTAAGGGATAAACATAATCCTATTGATTTTTATTCTGATTTCTGTACGTCATTTAGTGTTTTCACTTAAAATTCTGTCTATTTTAAACGAAAGACAGACCCTTTGAGTGATACCGGCCACACTGATCCTCAGATTGATTCGGGGTGGACTCGTACACATCTCCAACTCAACCATGGATTGTTCTCCTAATGTATCAACCCAATAAGAATGCATTTGGTTATATTTTCATATGACAGTTGTTGTTTTCACTTAAAATTCAGTCCATTTGAAAACAAATAGAGACCCTTTAGGTGATACCGACCACACCGTGCCTTAGATTGAGGTGGGGTTTACTCATACACGTCACTAAGACACCCATGGATCGTTCTCCTAAAATATCAACACAATCTGAATGTGTTTAGTTAGATTTTCATATATCAATTGTTGTTTTCACTTAAAATTCTGTCCATTTTAAACAAAAGAGAGACCCTATGAGAGATACCAGCAACACTGTGCCTCAAATTGAGGCATTGTTGACTTTTAAACATCCCCAATGCACCCGTGTATTGTTATCCTAATGGATAAACACAATAAGAATGCGTTTGGTCGGATTTTCATACGTCATTTGGTGTTTTCACTTAATATTTTATCCATTTTTAGAAAAAGAGAGACCCTTTAAATGATAGTGGCCACACCATGCCTCAGATTGAGGTAGGGTTGACTCATACACATCACCAACACACCCATGGATCATTCTCCTAAAGAATAAACCCAATCCTAATGCATTTGGTTGGATTTGCGTACGTCAGTTGTTGTTTTCACTTAAAATTATTTCCATTTTAAACAAAAGAGATACCCTTTGAGTGGTTCATCATTCTTTCATGTTGCTACTACATTTCATCTATTAAAATATGAAAATGACTCATTTGAGAAATGATTTTTTATTTTACTAAAAATTAAAATTTTCCTACGAACATTTACATAAAATAATGTTTCATCTTTTGTGCCCCTTAACCCATATAAAAAATGACCACCAATTGTACATGTCCCTAAGTCAGATATTCATGCTATTTGTTTGCAATCTGACAACAGGTATGTGGACCACTCATTTCTGAACAAGTATATATCGTCTTGTGAGTATATGGCTTTTCAGAAGTCAGAGTACTACTATAAAATATAAAAATAAATAAATAATAAATAAATAAAATAAAAAAGTAGTTTTTTTAAATACTTCTTTAGGGATTCTAGTTTGTTGATGAAAAATGTTCTCTTTTGTAAATTTACAAACATTATAACTGCAATTATTATCATTTTTTTTGTTTTGGACACTGCAAAAAATTATTTTATTAGGAGAATAAGTAACTTGTGTTGATATGTGTTTGGATAGTGGAATTTTATTATATAAACCATGATATTTGTCTAGATGTAGTACTTTCTCACCTCTTTATTCTTATCCCATGTCCTCATTCCCTTTTAGAAAATAATGATGAACCTCCCTATCATTAAATAATCCTCAGTAAAATATAATATATACTCTATTACTTGATGTTTAAATCTAAAACATAGGATTTAGTGTCATACAGATTCACAAAATCCATCATGTGTGGTCGGTTTGATTGATATCTTTGCTTTGAATCTAGAAAATAAATATTCGGAGAATCCAACTTCACCGTAATAAGAAGCCACTATTGCCTAAAAACAAAAAAAGGAATAAGTAATAAAATAAGTAAAAATATAATTTATATGCTTTAATCGTAGAGTTTTACCCCTACATGGTTGGTATTAGGATGAGTCTGTCATTTGTAATCTTTCTTTCAAATGTTTTATACAAGTCCTTTACTATTTCATCTTTTTTATGGATCTAATTTCGTTAGATGTGTTGATGTGGTATGAGGACTAACGAGTCTGAATTTTGTCTCCTGGGAAAATTCTTTAAACTATTTTTTTATATACATCTGTCAACAATATAAAATGAATTTAGTCATAATATTCACACTAGATCAGCTTTTATAAAATCAATTCATGAAGACATACCTCATATATATATTTAAAACTACGACACCTAGCCAACCATTTTCAAGGATCCCATTTAAATTTTCAATAGCAGCAAATTCTTGGCATTACTCTCTATATAAATTCTTTTTTAAAACCACTATATGACTACTACCATCTCTTTGCTTCGTATCCGCATGAGTCTTCAATGCTAGAAAATGTGGATATAGAATTGGAGGGGTTATTATTATTTTAGCAGCTCTTTGGTATCGTTTGGTCGAACCTTTAGATGGTTTTGAGACGGTGTTTTTCACCACCTTCCCTTTCTCCGTCTATAATGACATTCATTGGTTCAGACACTTTTTACATTAATTTTTTAAGGATTAGCTTGAAAAAATAATGAAATAAATACCTCTTTGTCTGCATGTAATCTTACAAGTTGGGATGGCCAATTAATGAATGTCCCGATAACCTTTTCGACGGTATGAATATCTTCGTCATCAAGTGGAATAGGTATTTTTGCATTTGGCACAGGATCTACCATAATCATCACATTCAAATGATCTTTCGGAAGTGGTCTATTATGCATCTTGTCATCTGGGATGTTGAACTCCGTAACCCTCGCTACAAGGTGATAGGTGGGTGTTGACAGATATAAATCACAGTCGTTATCACCCTGTTTAATATCAGTACAGGAAAAGTATTAGTGTTTGTATGATACACATTTCATGGGAACAATTATTAGAATATTGATTACCATGGCTAATTCAGCTTATTGAGGGGAATGGCAAGCCTCAATGCTGGTTGGGGTGGGGTGGGGTCTTCAGGTGCTGGTTGTTCCTGAGTTGTGTCTCATCCTTTCTTTCGACCCATAAATGCTTCTAGAAACTCTCCCTTCCATTTCAATTGTTCTTCAAGAGTTTCTAGTATTTCTCTCATTTTTTTCAATTTTTCATCTCTGTCATCCGTTTCTTTTTTTCTCAAAATTTACTCGAGGTGTCACCCCAAACCGGACACCTCTGACATGACTGCATTGTTCTGGATGATTCATATCCATCGATAATAGGTCTGCATCCGCTAAAGAAGTATCTAATTCTTGTGACTTTCGGATATAGGAAAATAACTAATTATATTTATTTAATAGAAATTTACAAAAATATTTTTATTATTGTGTCATACTTACACATATTTCCAACACTTTTTGTGTGTTCTCTTCTTCTAGCTTCCCTTCCATATTCACATGTGCCTCCTTCCATAGCACAAGACGTGGGATGGAAGTGTCTTTCATTTTAGACACATCAATATACATATAAATATAGAATTATAATTACGATGTTGTTTATTGGAACCTAACTATATTAATGTAAATTTAAAATACATACCATTTTCTTTTCTAGTGAAGTGTAATCAATCCTGGATTTACGATAGGGGTATGATGGTTTTGATGCATGCTACTTATTTTCTCTATAGAGTTGAAATTTCATAAAAGAAATATTTCCAAAAATAGTGATGAATACAGGTATCCTCTAACAACGTATTATCCCCAACAATGTACCTGAATCTACTCATCTCCACGACAGCCAATAAATGCATCCCATGATTCTTGGGATACCAAGTTAGCGTAGACAATGGGTGGGTGTGGGTTTATTTTACCTTTGGAATCTTTTAGGTGAAATTTTGTTAAAATAGTTCAAAAATGTCGATGAATCCTTTCTGCAAGCCTTAGTACATAAATCATGTGTGAATCATCTACTATAAATGTACTTTTCAAGAGTTGGAGAAGAGTAAGACACTGTTTTATTATTTTATTTTCTATTAAATTAATGAAATAATATCATAATCTTACCATAATTTCTTCCCAGATCGCAACCTTCTTCTCTGACACAACATGGTGCCATGAATCTATGTCAATTGGAACGTGATGCCGAGTGAAAACTCCAATGTAACTAATAAAAATAGCCTTGTTGGGATTCACATGTTGGCCCCGTGCATTCTATCCGACATCAAAGTTGATGCATTTTATTTTCACCTTAGGAACTTTGGCTAACACCGTCAAACTATGACACATTTGTGTTTTCTGCGAAGTCTGTCTTTCATCCCCGACGATTTCATTGATATCATCAGCATCTATATGTTCATCTGAAATGGTAGCAATGACATGTGCTGATGGTTTTTGGACCTAAATACTAGGAGCAGTAACAGGTTTAAAAGCATGTTGTTTCTTTACAGTGTGAGCAGCCGCAGCAGGAGCAGCAACAACAGCTTGAGAGACATGTTTAGCCTCAAGTTTAGGTGCACCAAAATGTGCAGAAGTGATTATCGACATATGTTGATGAAAAATTAATTTATATTACATAAATTGAGTAATGATATGATAATAGCATGAGATAACAAGATCTATATTACAACCAAAATATAAACTATTTATTGAACTCTCATTATTTTTTTCAAAGGTTGAAGGGATTTGAAACGTCTATCGATTATCCAAATCCCTTCATTGTGTTCTCCTCTAACATACAAAAAATCATCTACATTGGGACCGCTGTGAAATTATTGTGACGTATCACTGAAAGGATCATCCTCAACTAAATTTTCATCGGACCCTTCTGTAGTTTTGGACGATAACATAACAATCGACCACTTTCATTTTGGGTGATCTGGAACATAAAAACCATGTACCGCTTGCGATTCCATTATAAACTGTTCATCTTTGTACCCTTCTTTACTAATATCAACTTTCAAAAATCATCATTCATCTATTTTTACACTACTATTGTTATTAACAAAATTTCAATGAAAAATCATCAATTGGAATGTCGTATAATCCAACTACCATATTTGTTTGATAATTCCAAAGTATGAAATATTTTTATAAATTGGATTTTTGTCCTTACTACGAGAAAGATGCACTGTTTCAGCCACAAGTGTAACTCTGCTATTTTTCATGGTTTTATCATCATCATGTTCATCTGTATAGAATGTATAACTATTAATTACATAACAATTATAAGATAACATATACACACATGGTCTGGAATCTAGCCATCGTAGTCATTCTAACATTGAATTCATATTTTCATTCAACTACTTAAAAATATGGTCCTGAAACCATCTTATAAACTGGTGATTATGTGTACATGATATCCATTTTGAAGCCCTTGATGGATTCAACATCCTAGGATTTATTTGGGAGTTTCAATATAGGGAGAAACCTCCCAATTATTATGCAAAACATAATGGTCGGCCTTCTCCTGATCTGTAATACTAATTGTCACATCATCTATTCCAAAAATCCCCTCACCCACAATGCATCCAGTGTGATAAGATTTCGGGACACCAATGCTTTCTACATCAGATAGGTATTCAGTATAAAATTCAATGTCTTCCTCAACAATATATCACTCCACTATATAACCCTCTGGGAAACTTCATTTTTTTACATACCCTTTCAAAATATTCATATACCATTCAAGGGGGTACATCCATCTATAGTGCACAGGACCACAACGTCAAATATATCTCACCATGTGAATCATCAAACGAACCATCATATTAATGAATTTTGGTAGGAAGAACATTTATAATTCACATAATATGATTAAAATTTCTTTTTTCATAGCTGGAAATGTTTCTAGGAATAAAACACCGCTATATATAGCTTTGAAAAAGAAACAATGTTTGGTTAAAGTATGGCTAACATTCATGGAAAAAATTCAATGTAAAGATATAGGAATTAGATCTTGCATCAAAATATGGAAGTCGTGTGATTTCAAACCTTTTAACATCTAATAATTCATTGAAACACTGTTCTTGATATTTTATTAATAAACCTCTGGAAACTTACATCATTGAAGATGTTGGTAAACTGATATCTCTCCTCCCTAGAAAGAGTGTAAGCAGCTCAAGGAAGAAACATTCGATTTTCATCCTTCACATGAGAGAAATCTTCTCGTATTCCCATGTCAACCATGTCAAACATTACCATAATTTAATCCATTGTTTTTCTATGGTCATTTAGCAATGTTCTGATAACACTATCACATAAAATCTTTTCCACACGCATCACATTGTGAAAATATTGGATGTTCAAACAATTCTAGAATGGTAACTAAAAAAACTAATCTTTTTTTCCCATTGATTTTCATAAGGTTTTTCAAAAATGGTTTACTAAAAAAAGTGTTCACATCTTTTACATTCTCAAACCGCTGATGAACTGTTAGTGGAGACGGTGTTGCACATTGTTCGGAATATCCATTTAATGATGTCATCCAAAATCGGATCTTATGCCGACGTGGTATAAATATACGATGTCATAGAATTATATATTTCGATGAATGTTTCAACCTAATTCAGTATGTATCTTCTTCGCACATGGGACACCCTGAGTTACTTTAATGTTATATCATAAAAAATTTCTATAGGTAGGGAAATCAAATATTGTCTCATACAACATCACTCCCAACGTGAAGTATTCCCTTTTATAATCATCATACTACATAACACCTGAATACCACAATAACTTCAAATCCTCGATCAAAGGAGGAAAATAAACATCAGTAGTGTTACCTGGTTATTTTGGTCCTGATATAATCATAGATAACATAATGAATTTCTACTTCATGCATAACCAGGGTGGCTAGTTATAATTTACCAACATAACAGGCCACGTACTGTGAGTGCTGGTTTGAAAACCAAAAGGATTCACTCCATCTGTAGATAACATAGGGCGAAGATTTCTCATCTCTTTTCCAAATTCAGGAAAATCATGATCGATTTTCTTCCATTGAGGAGAGTCACCCGGATGACGTAATTTCCCATATTTACCTCTTTTATCTGCATGCCACAACATTTGTCTTGCAGTCTCTTCACTTACATATTGACGCCTAAACCTTGGAATGATTGGAAATTACAATACAACTTTGATGGTATTGGATTCATCATTCATGTATCGAGATGCAACACACGTTGGGCATCCTGTAACTGATTTGTTCTCCTTGAGAAATAATATACAGTCTTTAGGGCAGAAATGTATTCATTAAAAAATAATACCCATTGAGAGTAACATTTGCTTAGCTTCATATGTCTAGCTTGGGAGGTCATTATCATTCGGGAGCATGTCATTGAAAAGAGAAAGTAGTTCCGTAAAACTGACATCACTACATCTGTTTCCTGCTTTCAATTTACACAACGTCAGTACAGCTGGAAATGCTATATAATTTTTGCAACCAGCATATAATGGCGTCTTTGCACAACTCTTTAAATCTCAATGAATTTTGGAAATTCACGAAGTTCATCTTCAATTGTATTTGTCATTTATTTAATAATATCTTCATCACTATTGACATCTGTAATCACATCCTCCCTATGGTCTTCTTCGTTACCCATAATTGTATTCATATATGATGATCCATAAAACATAGATTTATCCCAGACAGTAGCAACATTCGCTTTTTCTCTGTGTTTGTTACAACATTTATAACTCTGATCTATTCCATGACACATCAAATGTTCTTCCAACTCCTTCAGAGTAAGTAGTATAGAATAACAACAACCTAAACACAGACAAGGATTTTATAAGGATACCTTGTGTGATCCTTTGCAAACTTGATGAACACTTTCAATTCATTCTCATACTCTATTATCAAATGATTAGCATACATCCAATATTTATTCATCTCTATCATATTTGAATCTCAAATATTAGTATTTATGGTTAAAATACAAAAAAATAGACTTCCAAATATAGTCGAAGAGAACCACTTAGAAAAATATAGATTAATAGAACCTAACCATTTCAAATAAGGATTTGGAAATCAACCGAACCAGGATAGACCCCAAACAAAAATTAACACATGTTCCAAACACAAAGGGGTTTGCGGGGATAATCACTTGTGTCATGGATTGTAAAACTAACATGACATCATCCTCTATGAGTCATCCTCCTGTATCGGGTCAATACATCTTTGGTCAACTCGTCCATCCTTTTATACCTCACAAACCTAAAATACATATTGATGAAAACTAGAAGCCAGCTCTATAAATAAAGAAATTATTCTCAAAATATATAAAATGTGGAAATCATTAAATATAATTTCTTTAGATTCATTATAGTTTCCTCAAATCACCCCATTCCAAACACAAGAATAATCAAGAATGATAAATCTACCACTCCTAGGTCACTTCCCTACATTTAATGTCATCATGCCCAATATTTTTTGTAAGCTCAGGTTACTTAATTTAAATCATAGGGGTGATCACTTGTGACATTGATGGTCTCCCATGTTATTCCATATGAAAATTTTAACAAATATTATTGACATATCATTCCATTCAATCCTCACGAGTGTCTAATTCCAAACTCCATCTTAAGTGTAATATCAAAAGAATATATATTAATAAATTACCCTACACCCACTTCCCCATTAATCTAGTCATTATCACACTCTATATGAATATTTATTACACTTCAACCCCTTATAAATAATCTCATAACCATATATCCACATATACACATGTCACAAACACATAAATGAACCATATCCACATCACAGCCAGACATCTCATCCTCATCACAGTATGATATCATGAATATGAGGGACATAAAGATCATACTCTCCTCCAACAATGCACAACCCCCACTATTTATCCACACCAAATACACATAATCATGTAAACAAGAATATATACACACCAGAACATAAAATCATTATAGGTCGTATATATACACCCAATGTGAGCCATTACAACTCATACTAAATGTGAAGGGGGAGAAGGGGATGGGGAGTGGTTCTATATGGGTTCCCTCTATAACCTAGATATTGAAAAAAACACTCAGAACCAAAGTACACATATGGATTTTAATCAGGTTACTCTACTCAAGTTGTGGTGCATAATAAATAATAAGAAATTATAATAAGAATATACTCACAGAAAAATAATTCCTATGGGTTTACACCAAACTAACACTGTAAACACCCTCGTCAACCATTACCTTCTTACTACCACTATCTTATAACTAGTTCCATTATAATGCTAGAAGTAATCCCCAAAAAATCCCATAAGCATCCATATCAATATTACTAACTTGTCATTTCATTTGACATTATAATTTCATGGATTTTTATTATCATATGAATTTAAATTGATAGCCATTTTAATGTAAAAACAATCATTAAATCACTACCCACTATAATCAATTCATTAATCATTAATAACATTTACTCTATCTTTAAACATTTATTAAACATAATTATTCCAATCATTATCATTAATCAATTTACAGACAATCACTTATAATTTCTAACACATCACCCATTACTATTTTCATTTCTTCTAACCGTATTCCATGCCAAAAGGAATCTATAACACCACCCAATAACAACTAAATTTTCTTGACATAAAATACAACTAAACAAATTCTAAAATCCATAAAACCACTTATTTTTTGCATAAATAGCCATATCATTGCTATCATAACCACACAATAATCCATACATCACTATTATATTAATTACCACACCACATGCTCCCAACCACGTCGATCAACCACCACCCTTATAATCATAGTGATAAATACCCTATACTAGCTTTAAAGGGAAAACATATAAGAAATTCACACTAAAAACTACCCCTTAAACACACTATCATATTAAAGTAGATTTTATAGTTTAAATATAACACATTAATTACAGACTTCCATACAACCAATTCATTTCCTACCTTATGTGACTAGGAAATAAAGAAAAGTGATTATAACATATTATTAGTATTAAGAGATATCTATTAAAAAATAAATAATAAATCTCTTAGAAACAACACCAATAAATCCATAAATATATATTATATATTATGGAACTTCATAAATCACATTCAAAACTCCCACTTCACATTAATTTAATTTAGTGTAATTCATTATAGTATTTAGGTTAATCAGTACTATACATCTAATGGAATCAAAATAACATGATAATTCTAGAATTTACACATAATAAAGAAGGAGAAATTTCATGTACCCTACCTCAACTAATGATTTAACAAATAATTCATAAGAATGAGAAGAATAGTCAATTAAAACATGACTAAACACATGAGGGTTATCTAAAATTCCTATGTATGGACATTAACCATTAAAACCATAAAAAAACACAAAAACCAAATCAGCATTGTTGTCACATCCTTCCTAAGAAGAAATTTCAATAAGAGAATCAAGAAGAAGAGAAATGAAATTCACCTTTTAAGAGGAGGTGCACGGGAGGAGGTGCCAACTGTTGAGAAATGGAGAAGGGTTGAGCCGAGAGGAGGAGAAGTGGGGTTTGCGTGGAGGAGGATCTGCCAAAGGGGTTCGAGGTGTTCAAGGGGGAGGAAAACCCAAACCATGAAGATCAGTGTTCGAGGGGTTTGCAGGGAGAAGATGAGATGTAGGGTTTGGTGGATCTTCTAGAGTGGGAGGTGCACACAAAAATCGTGGGGGGGGGGGCGCGGTGGAGGTCCGGCAACGCCAAGATCGGGGGGGGGGGGTTGTGGAGGTCTGTCACACAAAGATTGGGGGGCGGCAGAGGTTAGGAAACATGAAGATTGGAGGGGAAGTAAGTTGTCGTAGGGGTACAATACCGCGAGAGCATTAGGGCACGATAAAAAGAGGATACTATGTGATCTATTTTATAAAATATAGGAATATGGTTTTATCAGCAATTTTTTAGCACTGATATGTGTTACCCTCTATCAGTGCTAAAATTTTAGCGGTGATACATGGCATCATTTTCAGAATTTTTTTTCATAGTGCTAATAAAAAGGTGGAGCTTCCCTTTCCCATTTTTTAGTAGTGCCTTGATTCTTAGAATGGGTGTATTTCTTCTTTCAATGGACATTTTTTCCACATGAGAAACTAACAGTTTCCAGTTCTCATGCCTCCCTTTTGATCTTCATTTTCTTGGAAGGTTGTACTGAATCTTTGGACATAAAACTCTTTGACTTCCCTTTCCTCTTATTCACCATAATGAAAAAAGTATTTTCATGCATCATATCATTTTCCACATTGTTGATGAGGATAAGAAGATCAGATAGAGGCTTCTCAACAATGATCATATTGAAATTGACAACAATGATAGGGAATATCTGAGGGAGTGATGTGAGAATGATATCAGTGCCCAGTTCTTCGGTGAGTTTAAACCTTATAACCTTTAGGTGCCCAATGTAGACAATGATCATGAATACATGAGGCCCATATAGGGTACCTTCTACATGTATACTCTGAAAATGTTCCATAAGGATCTCAAACCTTTCTTGTATTTCTCCATATTGGTAAAGTCTGCAGAGGAAATCTAACATGCTATAAGAATCTGTGTTTTCATTTGACTTCATGAGCTCACTAGACATTAATGATAGCATCAAACATTGAACGTTGACCAATTCGTTAATATGTTTCTCATAGGCCATGAAATCCTCATCACTCACCTCATTGGTAGGCATATCATGTAATACTGACTCCAGCACATAAGAATTCTGTTCATGGTGTAGGATAACCCAAAGGTGTCTAAACCATTCCTAGAGGGTACTGTAGGTGAGGATGTTGTCTTTATCTAGAATTGAACTTAGGGATATTGTTGTTGATGAGTTTTTCATTTTTATTCTATAATTAGAAGAGCATATCATTAGTACTTTCTTGATCACATTTTATAAGAAATATTAAATTTTATTATGTCTCCCACTATTTTAGAAATTGCAATAGACCTCACCATTTAACATGAAATGTCCATTTTCCATGAAATTTTATTTCCAGGGATCCATATTCCCATTCTTATAACCCCAACAAGGGTTGGCCAAGATACTAAAAGGAATTTAGGTAAGCAGGTCTTTTCTAACTGCGGGCATGTAGCTCCTTGATATGTTGAGTGGAATCTCCAACCCAAAAATCATAAATTTGGATTTCCTCAACTCTCGCATCCAATATTAAACCAAGTCTAGCTTGGGATACTCCTCTTAATGTAATATGATTAAGTCAACCTGAAACCTTTCTAAATGAAATCTTGTATAAAAGTAAGTGTCCAACAATGGTTGGTCAAACACATAGTTTTTTTTGAGTTTTGCCTTTAATAAAGTAAAAGAAGGCTTGTTATGACTAAATATTTTATTTTAGGAATTTTATCTCTTATGCGTGAATTGATTATTATCATTATCATAATCTTGTTAATATTGAGTGAACATACAAAAGTTTTTAACCATGTGTGGATCACATTTACACGCAAGTCTAGTTTATTGTAGTTCTATCTAGATTTCTTGTTTAAATCATTAATTATGGGATCATGAAAACACATCCGTATTGATAAACCATGCAACTGATAGAAATAAAATAAAGTAAATGGAATGATAACATGTTTTTTTAATGGTTAGTTTATCTAGTGGCTGATAAACTAACCCTGACATAGGGGATAAACACATTGAACCTTTTGGGTTCGTGTTTACAGCTTCCACATGTCTACCTCTGTATCTCCTGAGATTGGTTTCGTCTCGCCTCCATCTTGAACAACATCCACTAGCTTGGGAGTTCCATCAATTACATATGACCTTTTTAACTCATATGTCGGGGAGGGGAAAAAATGGGTTTTACATAAAAGAAACCATGGGAATGCAGGCCCTGCACATTAATGAGCCGAAAGATCACATGCCAATAAATTTAATTCAAAAAAAAATAAACAATCCAAATACAAATTTCTTTGTCTATCTTAAGATCATCCATACATGAAATGATACTTACTCATAAATAAAACGGGAAATCATTTCTCTAATCGTTCTTATTTTACATAAATAACGCTCAAATTAATTAATTATTATATTTAATTAATCAATCCTTTTATCTTAAACCCTTGTATGAATTTACATGAGATTCTCATCCATCATAATTTTAAACAAATAAATTCTTTTAAATTGATCTTTGTACGTAACATGTACATTGGAGGCAACCCTGTGACTTCCAATTCATAACTACACAATGAGTAGAAATGAACATTATATAGATGTTAAATTAAACAAATATATAGAAAACAACTACCACGTGTTGTGTCTCAGCTTTGCGCCCGCACGATGGTACATGTCTAAAGGGTTAGTATAATATAATAATTAATTTTTATAAATCTGTGTAATTTGGATGATTATAGGATGTGTACTTCTAACTACGTTACGTGTACTATTTATCACCATATATCTGAAGTACACGCCTGAGGAAATTACATGTGAGTATACATCGGAAATCTTTAGAGTACATGGTGTGTCTAGTGGGCCACACACCGTGTAGTTCCTTGTTACATAGTCTCTATCCTGGAAAGCTGTGTATGGGGTGAATGGTCCAACCCTATCCCAAATGGACTACATGTAGTGTCCATTGGTCCACATAGCGTGTAATCTAGAAACCATTTTCCACCTATTCTTGGTCAACAAACCATGTCATTTAAGACTTAGAAAGACTCCTACATATGGCTTGGTATGGTGGATCAATCTGATTCATTGAATCTTGACTACACAGTGTGATATAATGAATAGACGTCGTGTGTTTCAGTGTTGAATGGCTAGAATGATTTTTCACCTCCAGATGAGATCCTCTATTTTATTAATCAGCATTAAACAAAAAAGATTATTTCTATAAGGTGAACAAGAAATTAAAGAGGAGGAATAGATCTCGATATTCATATTTTCAAAACAATTAACATGAATTCAAACAAGTAACTTATTAAATGTGTAAGTCATCAACGAAATATTTAAATAATTATAAAAAATGATGTACCGCCTCAGATACCACTTAATGGATCCAGGTGCAGTAGACGTGTGGTTGGAATGAAAACCAATTTTAATTTTTACCATGATCAGTGATTATTTTGTGATCAATTTGACGATGAATGTCAGTCTCCGTGGAATATAATAAATGATTTATAAAAAGAAGAAGGATGCCTGAAACTATTAGAGAGGATCTTTCACATTATGTTTATCATTAATTTAATAATTATCATAATGAAAAATAATACCTGGATTATTGTTATTTTTATTCGTTGATGATGTTGATCATCAGGAATGACCCTTCCAGATTATCTCATTGTGGTTGTAAGGATCAAGACTATAATCCACTTTTGGTGATCCATTATTTCTCTAATGGCCTCTAATCGACACTGCTCGTTCTCTGGGTGTCACTGAAAAGATTTGATCATCTTGTGTTGGTCGTTCGTGATCACATGTTCTTCATCTTAGAAAAACGCCTCACATTATTGAGAGGGGAGAGAAGGGGAATTGAGAGAGAAATTTTTGGGCTCAATATTTCTCACTTAACTAGGCGTGTGGTGTGGTGTGATGTGGTGTATGGAACAATAGGCATACATTCTTATTTATATATACGGAATTTCAGTTACAATATTTAATTTCATAAGTAAAATTAAATACATTCATATAATTTGAGAAAACCCATGCATTTAACAATAACATCGTGTCATTATAAATGTTGCGCCTACATTCGAAAAACAGAATTTGAATAAAATTCCACCTTACAAAATAATATCATCATTATTTTAATTTTTTCCAACTAGTAAAATAATTATTTACCATCTTGAAAATAATTATTTTACTACTAGACCGACTGTGGTCCACTTGAAATCCACTATAATTTATTAAACACCCGAATAAAATAGTTAATTAATTATTTAATTCTCTTAAAAAACATTATTCACAAACTAGTAAATACCTATTTATTTAATGTTCAATAAAATAAATAAATAAATTTTATTTAATTAATGTGATCATTTTATCTTGAATAAAATTATTCCACGGTCTTGAGAATAATATTTATTTTATTAATTAAATTAAAATAGAATATAACTGAGACCACCAAAAACACTTAGTGTGTTACCCTCTAGGTTTCATTCTCATTGGTATTTGGCAGGCTTGCCTAAAGACCAAGAGTATTATCTAGAAACGGTTCAAGGAACCCTGTAGATGGAATGTAAAGTTTCAACAATGAAATACAAATATAAACACTGAGTGTGTAATATAATTCCTTTGTTGCAATATATCATCATGAATGTTTCATGACTGCGTCATAAAATTTTATTCTTGATACGACATTCTTTAACTACCTGATATAAACTCGTCGTTACACCATCACCATGGAATTTCACGCAACGGTTCTATCTCAATCAATGTGCTGAGATATAAACTTCCATAAATGTATGGGACAAATCCTTCATCAACTTATCCATCAACAACATGCCACTCACAACGCACCCAATATACCCTACTTCCCACTGACATTCTACATGATGGTTTTCATTAGTAAATCAAAGTTTGTATGTCATGACCTATATTAATGGTAATCATAAAGTCTAAGTATCATTACACGCACTCGCATATAGAAATATTTGATGACACGAAAAAATGCAAAATTCTTAATAGCGAGAATGTTCTCATACTCTCATATCGTGGAGATTTCCATGTGAAATCTTCATGAAGGGATGTCTAATCTGTTTACGAGTACTCGCACATGACTGCCTGCATGATATGTGTCCCATAATAGCATTCCATCCAACCGAAGAACTATATTTGAGAATATTGTTATAGCATTTCAAGGTTCTCATCGTAGTGGTGAACTACCATTACATTATCAATGCAACAAATACAATATGAAATTATTACATCATAATCATGTAGAAAAATGAACAATATGAATAATACATTAAATATTCAAGTAATCATTGTAAAAAAAGTTGGTTTTATACCTTTCCAATGTTTAAACCCATTGGACACTTATCAAGCTTCGTAGGAATTCAATTTACCTTCAATGTCATGTTTTCTCTTGAATACACATTTCCATCCCCTAAGATTTACATCAACCAACATATCTACCAATACAAAAACATGGTTTTGATATATGGAATCTATCTCGAAATTTATGAACTCTTTCCATCTTGTATCATTTTATCTTTTTAGTACCAACTTATTTGAGAGGGGATCATCATTTGAAACCAATAATATGTCATCTTCTTAGATGAATAAATAACATACATTTAGGATTATATGACAATGTTGGTGCTCATATACAATACTTTTGTTTCTCTAATGACATATTCCATAGGTAATTATGGATTTTTCTTCTATACAATCACTTTTATATCCTAAGAATCAACATAAGTGTACCTAATCTTTATCCCAGTATCATTTTGGTGGATGGTATCCATATTAATAAATATTACATGTCATCAACAATTTCTATCATTATTATTGATTTTTATATATAGTATCCCTTTTTCCCTTAGAATATTGTATAAAGATACACCTTAATCCTAGGTTGGTAGTAATTTTGTTATATAATTTTCTTATTTTGTTGCAACATAGTGATGTTTATTTCTCATAGTATTTAACTTATATATCCAATATAATAATCAAATATCAAGATAACTCATCATCAAATATACTATACCAAATAAGGAACAAATATTACATTCACTTAAACTGTTACAGTATGGTTTATAGGGTATAGTGTGTTAAAATAGAATCCCAAACTCGCATAAAAGGTTGATAAATACTTGGATAAGATATTTAACCCCTAAATCAGATCAAAGATTCATTGTGTTATTACTAATTACATTCTCTGTATAATTCATGAAATCATTTATGTTCTCATATGATTATGAAATATTCCAAAACAAGTATTCACCAACATGTGTACTTATATCATTAGTAAAACAGATGTATTAAGATTACCCACTTCTAGATTCATATGGATGTGGCCTAGAAATATCAATGGTGTAATTATTCTTGATGGAATTTGGTTATTTCACCATATATAATAATACAATGGCTTGATTATTTTTTATTGTAAATAATATTGAAATCTACCACGCGGTTTCACTCAAAAGTGTTTACAAAACATCTATATATTTATTTTCTAATTTCTTATCCTCTATGTGACTCATATAGTAATTCCAAAATCTCGTGTGAAATGAGTCATGAAAAACCAACTAATTATCAACTGAAAATACATTTTAATAATCTAATACATAAATAAAATTATTTTAATGCATCATACCATAACATATTTTGTCTTTGAAAATTAAAAATTTCTGATTTTTAAACATAAAACAATACCTTATGTATCGAGGTAGGACACATAGATTGTGTTCTTACTAAAAATTTGTATATAATAAAAATATTTTAAAACCAATGTCATTATTATTAGTAATATATTTTGTTATTCTACTATATATAATGTATTAATACGTACTCCATTGGTTTCTCAATGGTTCTCCTTTTATCTGGTAATTATCTAAAATATTTTTATTTCTTGCATTTGGATACAGATGTGAGGACCACATGAGGTATCTACTACCCAATGTGTAAATATAGAAATATTTCAGTGGATAAAAAATAAACACTGATATTTTTTTCTTCATTAATAATTTGATGTTTTTCTTTTAGTGTCCAATCATGTTACATGAATTATTTTTGTTCTTCTCTTTCACTTATCACTTGAACTTCTTCTACATGAAATTATTGTGCTCATTATCTTTAGAAATGGTTTGAGTCTTGTTAGTGATTTAATTTAACTTCCTCTTCTTGTTAACCATATGTACTATATATTTATCATGACCCATAACTTTTTCAATTTAGAGCATAATAGTATTAATTTACAAAATTGTTCAATCGATATTGATCATATTATAGTTCACAATGAAACTATATAATTTTTAGGTATTGAGGATAATACTATATCTATGTATAGCTCATTCAATTCCATAAATCCCAAGATCATAAATTATCCAATTTACACAATCATCTTGATATCATGAGAACCTCTCGATGATGACCCTCCTGTCATTCTTGTGAATAGTGAAATAGAGGTCTCATATATCTCATATCTCTCATTTCTGGATAATGACTTTGAAAGTGATACATCAGGATATATTTAACAATTATATTATTTTTATTCATGTTCTCATATGACATGGATGATATAATTAAACTTGGTAATTCTGTTTCCTCATCTACTTGTTTATATTATAGGTATACTTCTTCCTCACTGGCCTCTTTTGAATGTGAATCGAGAATTGAGGATTCCAATATATATAATTTTAGTTCATGTAATAGTATAATGTAAAATCACATATACCATGCCTATAAACTAGATATATGGAGATAGTAATACATATATAGTAAAGATACGGAAGATATTGTTAATTTGGCATGGATATCAAGTTCTAAAATAAATAATAGAAATATTTTAATACATTATATGGATTACAAATGCGAATAACAAATTTTAAATTTATTAAAATCTAGGAATTTTTTGTTTTCGAAATGGCTATCAACCTTGATTTAGATTTCACTTGTTTTTTATATATTCAAGTTTCATGGATTATTATTTCCATTCACATTATGGATGAAACTTCATAGTTTGTTACCAAAAGGTATTCTGGTAGGCATAACCTTTCATCTGCATTAACTCACAGCTCCTAGATATTTCGAGTGGACTCTACAATCATAAAATCAAATGGCCATCCTTTTCCAGTACATGAATCCATGTTTAAATCGTGTCAAGATAAGGATACTCATACTAATTTAATATATTTTATTTAAACTAAAACCCTTCTTTATAAATCCCTATTGAGCAGTATGGTCCCACTAAGGGATAGCTCAAAAAATATTATCTATTGGATCCATCTAAATGAGGAAATTAAGGGCTATAATAACATAATATTTAATTAGATGTATAGTAATATTTCCAAGTAAAAACCATGTCTAACATTTTTTTACAAATGTGTTAATATTAGGTGGATTTTATTTAATTGATTAAAAATTTGTAATATTAAATTTTAAAATTGTCCAACATATTTAAATTCTAAATTTTAATCTTGTAAATTAATTAATTAATTTGATAATATAAATGAATCTATAAAACAATTAACCATGAAACATGAATTAAATAAAATAATAAAATGAAACAATATTGGGGACTCTAAGGATTAGTTTATCTAGATGATTGTAAACTGACCCTTATCCCATAGGGAAAAACCATAGAATCTTAACTTGGATTGAACTACATAATTCCACATATCACAAATTTTATTTTTTGGATTGGTTTCACCTCATATTCAGACATTAACCTTACGCACAATCTTGGGAGGTCAATTCATTATATAACCCTTACTCCCATGTAGCTGATGGGAACTAACGAATTGGATTAGTGGTTTCACATAATTCAAAAAATGAGAATGTAGGATCTTTCATAACAAGTGGTGAAGGTGATGAATAGGTCATTGATTTAATTAAATAATATTAAATTTTATAAACGATTCACATACATAGGTTTAGTATAATCCCATGATCACACACACACTAAAAATAGTATATATTTTTTATCTTGAAAGAATTCACTTTAGTTCCATCTGTAATTAATATAAAATGACTCGAATTAATCCAATTAATTATATGATTATTTATTTAATTCATATTATCCAAATTATATTCAAACAACCATTTAATTCTCATAGTCTATTATTTAAAATAATAATAAATTAATTAGTTAATTAAAAAATTTATTAATTTACAAATGTGTACATGGGGGAATGGATTCTACTCATCCAAAAAACTCTGCATGGTCCTTTTATTATGTATTTTTTTGGAATCCAATATACATAGTGAAGCATATTATATAAGGTGTAAAATATCAATAAATTGTACATGAATTCATGTAAAGTATAAAAGATGCAAATCTATTAATATGCATGATGTACACTATATGTAGAGACCATGCATAACTTGTAGTTCATAATTTATCTCAGAAATAAATTTAATTTATAATTAATAAACCTATCACATGGAATGAATTTCCAATAAATGACACAATAATACATGTTAGCATGGATAAGTCATACAAATAGTTTTCTCTATGTGTTAAATAATCAACATTAGGTACAATGGGATACTAAGTGTTTATTAGGGATATTTGCTATATAATATCTTAGACTGGTTTCTACTACACAAACCTATGGTATTGGAGTGTTTTTCAATTCTAGATGTTTATTATGAGTGTGGTGTGTACATTGGCTATGTTAATTGTGATTTTTTTTGTTTCCGAAGACATCATTCCTAGATTCCTATAATAAATGATTGTTTTGGATTGAACCCCCTGATTTTTTCCATGAAACCATGGGGAATCCACAATGTGTAAATGAGTTACCTAACAGGTAGTTACAAAACATATGTTGTAACGACCTGAAATTTTGAATAAATCTTGTTTCCTAATTTATGTGTTATTTTATTTTATTTTTATACTCAACAAAAATGTTTCATTTGATAATATGAGTATAATTAAAATGAGACCGCTGGGTTTTGACTGTTATATGACCATTGGTCAATATGACAACTAGAAACTAAACGTTTTGATTATTGTCTCTAAATACAAGTAATCTTGGTTAATTATTATAGAAAGAATATTTTATGGCCTCACCCAGTAGTCTTGGACCGATCGAAGCCCATCTAACAGAACTTGGGAAGGAGGTAGCACCACTGGGCTTTTCTCTGGACCAAACCCAAGCCGAACTTCATCGTGTGAAGCTAGAACGGAATCGCCTTTGCGAGAAGTTCAAACTGATAGAAATTAATACTCATGCGATGTTGGCCGAGCCTCCCTCGGATTCTCTCACCTAGAGCACCTTACACTTAGGTCCTAGGCTGGTGTGATCCGGGGCTATGTTAGGAGACCGTAACTGCCTTGTGTAATCCTTTGTTTTAAATAAAAATTGGGATTTCTTCTAATGATGATGATTATGACTTTTCAAATGTCCGGATAAGTATAGTATGCATATTTTTTATGAATTTTAGAAAATTTATATTTTCAAAAGGTTTATGAAAACCTTAAATAAATAAAAATGTGTAATGATTTTCGAAAAATGGTCTTCTACAATTATGTTTAGTATGAAATTTAGAGTCTAATAAGATCAACTTGATTTCTGATGAATAGTAAATTATGAATAGTGATTTTATGATTAGGATTAGTAATGTGTCCAAATGGATTAGTAATCTCACTTAAAGAAAGTATTAAAATAAGCTAGGCACTTTGATTAAGTAAAGTGATTCAATAAAATGGTTAAATAACAGTTTCATAAATTATTATTCAGGTATTAGTTTTTTTTCAAGTGAATAGTGTTTTTTAATAAAAAATTTAATTAAATATATTTAGAAAATTAATTTTATAAAATGGACTTCATTTTTGAACTCAGAGCATCGATATTATGTTAAGGTAATTTTTGGGGATTTTTCGGAAAAAAATGAATTTTTGGTGAATAGTGTTTTTTTAATTAAAAATTTAATTAAAAATATTTAGAAAATTATTTTTATAAAATGAATTTCATTTTTGAAATCAGAGCATTGATATTTGGTTAAGGTGAAATTTTGGGATTATTCTGAGAAAGTTGAATTTTCGATGAATAGTGAAAATACAGTTTTTAAGTTACGGGTGTTTAATGACGTCATTAAATGATGTATTAAGTATGTAATCAATATGGTCGAAATATGAATATTAAGATATGTTATGAGGTGTCCCAAGTGGCCAATACCATGGTCAAATACCATGGGCAAGCCCATGGTTTTGCCAAAACCACTAATGAGGTGTCCATTGGCCATTAATGCCTTGTCCCCTCACTTTCCTTATAAATACCAAGCCATCCTCTCATCCATTCGACTCCCCACTCTTCCCCAACGAATTTCTGGTCTTATTACCTCCCAAGGAGTCCTACCAAGGTGCCCCCAAGCCCTCAAGGTCCAAACCTTTGAGTTTGAATAGTTACGTTTTAAGGTAAGGGATCTGATCTCTCTCTTTCTTTTCAAGAAATCTCTTTTATGTAATTTCTTTTATGCTCCATGTTATTATGATAAATGGTGTTATTTTATACTCCTATTACTTCCCATTTAATTTTCACATAATGGGAGATCCCCTCTTACTCTCATTACTTTGTTTTATGAAGTTTTAAGTGGCGCCGTTAAGCTGCCAAATTGTTTGTAACAGATTATTTCTCCCTTCTCATTTTTCAAGATCAATTTTCATATAATGTATTTCAAGTTCTTTTTTATTATTTTGGGGTATGATATATAAATTTATCATACTGATCATTTATGATCATATTATGAGAGACCACATTTGATCTCTTCAATTCAGTATTTTGAAGTTTTAAGTGGCGCCGTTAGGCTGCCGAATTTTTATGTGGTTCTTCACCCTTCTCATTTTGAAGTTCTACATTCATGTCAATTCTTTAAAGTTACTTTTTTTTATGTTAGGGTATGATATATATATATATATATATATATATATATAATACTGATCCTTTATGACCATATGATGAGAGACCCCATTTGATCTCTTCAATTCAGTATTTAGAAGTTTAAGTGGCGTCGTTAGGCTGCTGAATTTTTAAGTGGTCCTTGCACCTTTCTCCCTTTTCAAAGTTCTAATTCCATGTCAAGTCTTGCAAGTTCCTTTTTATTATGTTGGGGTATGATATCTATATCTATCATACTGATATTTTATGTTCATATTATTAGAGACCCTATTTTATCTCATCAATTCATTTTTTTTGATGTTTATGTAACCCTGTTAGGCTGCCGAATTTTCATAAGAGAAATCTTATTTTTGTCTTCCTTTCATGTTCTTCATTTCATATGGTATATTTTCAAATTTCATGACCATGTTATTAAATCCCTTATATTATGTCCCTATACTGTTTTAGGGGTCATATATGTATGTTTGACCCATGTCCCCTCTCTTTTCAAGGTTTTCTAAAAACCTTGTAACAAAGTCGTTATGCTGCAGAATTTTCGTCTCAAAATGTCTCTCTCTTTTTTCTAAAGATATTTTATTTTATTAAGTGAATACTCAAAGCTCTACCTTCTATATGGGTATTCACATATATACCAGAATGTTCTATTTTAAATTCTAGGATTTACATACATGAAACCCGCTTTCCCTTTTCCTGGGTTTAAAGTGACGTAAAGATCAAGTCTTTAAAGCAGTTTTTAAAATGTTATGATTATGAAATGAAACCCATTTATTTTATGATATATGGGTCATTTATGAAATTTTTTATGATGATATATGTGGCTCACATGATAATAAAGGAAAATTTAAGGGTGTGTCCTGATAGCGCTCCAATGCATTGGGTAATGATGTAACCACTAGAGATTACAATTTTCACGATATCTTGGTGAATAACCTTGGTAATTTTCAAATGACACCTTTGGGATGGACCTTAGTGATATGTTCATGATTTTCTACGTTAAATTATGTACCCACATCTTAATGTTATGAAAAATTTTATTTTTATTATGATATGCCACATGATTTCTTTCCCATGCCTTAAAGTTCTTTTTCATGACATAGTTGATGTATCTCAAGTTCACATGTTAAATGTTTCCCTTGTTCCCTTACTGGGCCTTCTTCTCACCCTTTCTTTTGATGTATTTACCCAGGTTTGAGATGTAGTAATGAACCTAGGATTAACATGAGTAGAATACTTTCAAGTGTTTAACAATAATGTTTTATGTTTTCATCTTTTATGTTCCTGGTTTCCAAGACACTAAACCTTAAAGATCCTCAGTTTTGTAAAATGTAATGAAAGTTTATGTGATAAAGAGGAGGGATGCTATATATGTGATAGCCTCTCCTAGTCCAAATGATGTTTACATTTAATTCTCTTGGTATTTTATTAATTCTGGATGCTTTAATTAATCTAGGATTCATCTTGGTTAATTTAATTTTGGTAATGGATGTGTACCATATAAATAAAACTCTTAGAACATCCTTCTAGACTTTTTGGAAGATATTCATATATATTTATCATTTTCATAGATAAATGATTGATAATGAATAATGTTAAGTAAATTGAACACCCCTTAGGTATAAAAAATAGATAACCTAGTTACAAAAATGTGGCTGCTCGTGTACTTAATAAACATTAATTCACGATTTATTATAGAAAAAAATAATGCAACCAATTAGATCAAGATTCCTAGTGTAATTAAAATATTAGGAGCATAAAATAATATTATAAAATCGGGATATAATTAATTTATTGAAAACATGATCGACATGATAATATATTTAAAATATTCTTTGAAAGATGCATGACATTACCAAGGGATATACAAAAGAAAGGGGTGCTCTGTAAATCCAAATAAGGGAATGGGAAAATAATAACATTATAAAATTATTACATTATAGTAAATAGTAATTCCATTGGGACATAAATGGTGTGAGAATCATAATATTGGACAATGAGGCATGATACGACATTATATGACAATGGACATATGTGAATGTCACAAAAACATTTAACATTGAATCATAAGAATAAGTCATAGTAAACCACCCTGAAAACATAATATAATGTTCTTAGTGTATAAAAACGTGAACCATAAATGTAATATCATGAGGCTAAAAATTTACCTAATGCATTAATGTTTTATATGGGTGCATCCATCAGAATCATATCTTGTATTGGATAAGTTTTCCACAAAAATCCTATAATATAAGAGCATATATCATCAAATTTATTACTGAAATTCAATGTTTTGGTTTATATACATGGAATTACCCAATAAAAAGTTATATTTACATATAGGTGAATATACTTGAGTGGAAATTGGTATGGTATTTCACATTAAATTCATTTGACATGAGAAATGACTTTAAAATTTCCACAACATAATAGATGTACTTAAAGATTCATAAAATATTATAATAAGGTATAATATGGTATATCATAATTTATACATCAAAAGTAATGTTTTTTGGATGTGTAAAATCATATCCCAATAATTTTTATGTGCAATCAAAAGGAAAAATGCAATGATGGTTCTTGAATAAAGTGGGGAAGGACATGATCCTTTGCATTCAACATGGTAACATCTTAGGTAAACATCATAAAGTAGGTTGGTAATTGATATATCATTCATATAACATCAATTGGATAGTAAAGTGATATTTATCATTTAATTAAAACACCTCAATTTGTTATTTAAAATTCTAATTACAAGTAAGGTTCTTGAATTTAAATGAAGAGAGAAATATCCCTTACATTGAGTGGTTATTTCCAAAATCATGGGAGGTTCTTCTTAAGTCCTTGAGGAACATTGGGGGGGATAGAGATTAATAGGATGATTTTGGAAGTAATAAGTGGATTTTGGTGAATATAATAGGTATATTGTGTGGGTTTTCATAGTAAAATGTAATTCAGTCATTCATTATTTACCAGACATCATTTTTGGGCTCTATACAATAACAATAACAAAACCAGAAACCTTACCAAGGTTTTTGGACATTTTTTTCACATAGTGGAGTGGCTACCCTTATTTTTTACTTCCAAGAAATTAAATCATTAAAATAATACCCTTCATGATGTGTAACATTGTTTTTTCATAAAGAACTTATTTTAAAATCTTATTATATAGTATATGATTGTGAGGATTCATAAAATCAATATAAAATTAATCAAATAACCCCAAAAATCAATTATTCTAAATTTTAAATATAAATTTTTTAATGGATGAAAATTCTTTCATATAATACATAATATTTGGTTCATTATAACATCATAATACATGTTCTATATTTATATCATGTTTATTTTTTACTAAAAGTTCAACTACCTCTGAATATTATGTAAAAAATATATATAATTTGGATATTTTATATAAAAAATAAATTTTTTTTCAAAATATATATCGAAATAGTATAAATTATATTTCTAAATCAGTATCCATGTTTTTTGAAATCATATTGTTTTTGGGAGTAACAGTTTTCTGACCCTTATAAAAATTAATTTTGAATTCCTAAAATAATATCATAAAAACTAATTAAAAATATAATTTAATAATAATATTTAGTTAAAATATAATTTTTATTCAAATTCTTGAAATAATTTAAATTTATTCTTTAAATGAAATTTTTTATTACCCAAAAATACATTTTCATATTTTTCGTATTGATATATAATTTTAATCAAACTCAACATTTAATAATTTGTAATGTAAAAGAAAATAATAAAAAATTTAATAATAAATTCATTGAAAATAAAATAAAAAAATTAATTTCTTTCGGTTTGAGGTACACATTCCTTTATTACACTAGTAAACACCCTATGTGTATGGTATGTGATATTGCGATTTTCGTGGGGGGTTCAGTGAACATGGATTAAATTATGGTCTCAAAAAGCATAAAATTATACCATAAATTGTTTCTCTAATTCTTTAGTTGTTAAATCTCAACATAGTATTGGTCAAGGAAAAATCCCAGACATGTAATCTCTCTTAGAAGCTCTTATAAATTGGGTTCATAAGGTGTAATCCTACAAGTTGAGGCTGTCACATACTTTGTCTATGTCATGAAAATATTTAATAACCCATAACATATAATCATCATAAGATTATTGATCAATGGAAACATTATCAACTATATTTTTTAATTATGTTCTTTTAAATAAGATATAACTTATAACAATATAAAATTACCAATATAGTGATTTTTTTTACCATAACCACATAACCTAAATATGTAATTAAATTTAATAACAAATTGGACTTTCATTTAAAAAATTATGATTTTCTTAAACAATACAATAAATAAAATAATATTATCAATAAATTATTAAGAAATAACGATAAATTAATTATGTAACTTCTATGATACCACTTTATGGTTTTAGGAATAGTAAAAGTACTTATTGGGCCAGAACAAACTCCATATTTTTGTAATAATAAATGAAAAATATAATATATACTGGATGAAGAACATCATGATCAATGGAATACAATTCAATATTAATTGACTATGACATATTAACCAAGAACAATTGGTCATCACATATATTTTGTAATTAATTTATATTCCTAATGAAATTCCATACATTTAATTTCATTCAATACTATTAAATTTCATAATGTAATAATGTGATACCCTTATTGCATCGCATGAATCAATTATAGATTACCTTTATTGGTTATCCGTTCATATACCGTAAACTAAAAAATTCATCATATAAATCTATGTGAACTTCATGAATAATATCAAAAATAAAGCATCATTCACACTTATTATTATCTATAGAATCATGGTGGTAGTGGAGAAAGATCACAATTCATTATTGGGGAATTATAAGATATGACCTATCAAGATATTGAAATGATTCTATATTATTCATTGTAAAAAATGTTTTAAATGCCTTGGTTTTTAGAGAATGTCAATGCTGGACTTAAAAAGAGTTAGTGTAAGAAAAAAAAATTCATAGGACCTTTTTATACGTCTAATTTCATAATGAATTCCATGTATAAATAATGATAATATTTTTAATATTTTCACTAAATAAGATAAACTCATGAATAAAATAAATATTATATGTGAATAACTAATGTAACATTAATTCAAATAATAATTTTTATTTCATTCCTCATCGGAAAAAAATAACATAGAATGTCAATCATCATTAATATTTATTTTCCCTTAAAAATTACTATTTAATTAATAAATAAATTTCACTTCAGTATTCACCAATAAATATATAAATAATATCTATAATATTGAAATTTAATATTTCTAAATCTTCTACTCAAAAAAATTATCACGAATAACTGGTGATTGAATATATACAGGTAAACTAAGGTGAATAATTATTGAAACACATATGATAATAATATTTACCCATCATGTCAAATTCAAAAATATTCTAACTCTTTTTTTGGATTCACATGGGGTGGGAACCTCTAGGGCTCTTTAATAGTTAGATTATGGGTAAACACATTATGTAAAAGGTCAACATCTAGCAGTATTCCAAAGAACCCTGATATATAGAAGTATATTTAAAATTGATAGAAAAACATACCTAAACACACATTATTATAATATAATTACGTTATCTAGGTATCTCCAATCAGTAAGGTTTAATGTTTTCATCATAAAATTATATTTTCAATGTGTATTTCTTTGATGTTTCAAAAATTAACTTTCCAATATAATTCCATGTCCATAAAAATAAAAATAAAATTCAATTTCTATAAAAGGATATTAGAAGTCATATTCAATAGTGTATTTGAAGGAACATATAATTTTTCATTTTATGTATCAATGTCATATCACTGGTGATAAAACATACATTAAATACTATAAAAACATATATCATAATGGGTTTTGTCATTACATCAATTTAAAGGGCTTGACATTTACAATAATTATAATATTAAATTCTGTATACCAATACAAATTTCTATAGATGAGATCATTCAATGAAGCATATTAATGTTTATTTTCTACTGGATGGTCATGTTTCCATAATATCATCCTTTAGCACTAGAAAAAGAGTATATATTGGATAGTTTCTTAAATTCCTATGTGTCTCTAAACCTAGTAGCATGTATCATTAATATCTTGTAAAATGATAAAATATAACTACAAAACATATATCAAAAAAATTAATTGAACTTATATATTATTATCATAGTATAGAACTTTAATGACCTTTAATTATGAATTTTATCCATAATACATTTTCAAATACTATGTCATTTTTTATAAAAATAATGATGTGACAATATGCTTAATATTATAATTAAAAAAAAATACATGCAATCGTAATGTACATATAATTTGGTTCTTGGTCATCAAATCGAATAAGTAAATCATTGTAAAACATTAAATTAAAAGTTTACATCATTTCCCTATAATACATGATTATTTGGGTAAGGTTTTTGATAATTTCACTACATAAAAATTGAATTATTCATGATCAATAGAGATTTTTCATATCATGGACAAAGAGGATACTGAGAGGTTCAATAAACTATCTAATCTAAATATTTAGGTATTCAACATTTACTATTTATTTATTAATAAATTATTCCATACTGTATAAATTTAAAATTAAGTAGTAAAATATTTACAATATATTTTTGGGTGTTACGGTGGCCTAATATTGATGCATGAACATTGGTGAACACTGAAAATACATGAATGGTATTTTCAAAAGATGATTGAAGCATGGATAGGGAGTAACATCATGTTTTATGTAGATGGACTTGAAATTATTTATATATTTCTCATTTGGTGATTTTATATTAATATAAAAATATTTTGATTATTGTTAAACTATTTCATTTCTTTTGTTATATGTCCCAATTGATTGGGATTGGATTGTGTCGTCATAACAATTACCAATGACTGTATATATTGATAATGGTTCATTAATGGTGTCTTGGTAGAATAATGTGCTGGTGGAACTATTTTTTGACCATTTTAGGGAATGAGTAGAATTTTAAAGGTAACGATGTTTTAGTTTTTCAATGATACTTTCAAAAGGTGTTTTATGGAAATTTGATTCCTATATAGAATAGTTTAGAAATAAATTCCAAGTTGAATGGATTGATTCCATATTATGGTTTTGAAATGGAATTTCAAAACAAGATAGTTTTTTATATAGAAATATATCATGGTGATTTTGGTCAATGGATTAGTCTAACTAAAGATGGAATGTGGTATCATCTCATATGTTTTTTAAAATTATAGTTAATATGATTTTCATGTTGAAAGCTATAAGAGATTGGTTAAAAATAGGTTCTATTAATTGGACCTTGTTTCAGAAAATTCATTTTTTAAATTTTGTTTTCTAGTATTCTACATCATTATGATATCTTATTATGAAAATAATATTCCATGATAATGCATGATATTATGGGAATTCCATTACATGTTTCAATGTTATATGAGGTTGTATGGATAGTAATTCAAGATGGTGGATGAGTAAGCCAACTAATTTTGTTATTTTGGTATCAATGTGACTATTATTGTCCATATTATTATTATAGATCCCCCAAATGGGGGATATATTGTTTAATGGATTGATTATTAGATATTACCATCACTTTCATATTTTTGTTGTCGATGTTTATTGTTTGGGACATCATATTGGATGTTAATGTGATACCCCCTAGAGATAATGGGGTTTATCATGGTCTTGATGTGAATCATTCCCTGAGTAAGATGGGATGGTACTGGCATTTATTTGGGAATTTACCTATGTGAGACAACATAATATGGTATTCTATATATGGCCTCTACTAAGTGGGATGGAATATATTGAGGTAGGACCTATAATTTATGTACAACATCCGCTATGTAGAAGGGGATGGCCTTTGAAATTGTTGTGAAATTGATGTGTGGATTCTCTATAATGATAGGGGATGGTCATGGAACTTTATACAGAAATGATGTGTGAAATACTCTAATTGAGAAGGGATGGTTTGAGGGCATGATATAGTTCATTATGTGAGACTATACTTTGACTATGGAGGTATCAGAAATAATTTCCGAGGTATTATGGTATTAGGTGACCCTATTTAATTAAATATTACAAAAATAAAGTGAAGTTAGATCCATATGGGGCTTGGTTAACATAGGATAACATGACATTAATTATTGTGTGTTAATTTTCAATAATATTTTTTGGTTTGTGTGTTTCTGGAGAGTGACTATAGCTTTTATAAGTATTACATATACATAAATTTTATCACAACATCATTTAGTATATTATGGAATTGGTGGCTTACATTGGATAATTAGAATCAACGTTAACCAAAATACATAGAGTGAGTTTTCATGGTTGTGGGTATAGATTCCCTTTTTCATATATGGAATTTGTACTACTTAGAGTATGAAAATTTCTTCAGTCTTATGGGTTGAGGATATCATGAACTTAGTTGAGAGTATTATTTGAGTTAGGCCAGAGGCCACAGTATTTTATTTTCCAATTATTTCTCTTCACCTATATTGTCCAGTGTGGTATTGTATTGTTTATCTTGACTCAACCATCCTTGTGAATTCCATACAACAATGTTATGTTCTGATGCATCATATGTACTATTTTTCAATTTATATTCAACAATATGGGCACCATATTAGCTACTTTTTTATTGTATACATATATTTGGGAGGTCAATTATATAAATGGGTCCTTATAAATATTTAGTAAACTCAAGAAAGTCACTAGATATTTATATTACTGGGTACAATATCCTCATGATTTTTACCACTTCTGTATTCAATGGTCTCTTATGTCTGGGGAGGATTCCATGGCATAATGCAACATCACTATCACGAACCTGCCCGGGTCGACCCTGAATTGGTCACCCGATCCGGTCCGCGGCAAGTCCCGAGGGGCGTTCCCAACCCCCCCGGGATGGAAACTAGTGTCGGGCATCATGTTTTAAATGTTGGGAATGATTCAGCCCAAACAACCCATGATCTGCAAGAGAAAAACAGACAACACTAACAACCAAAACAAAACTACACAACAACCATACCTCCAAGTGACCTCGCGGTCACCAACCAACTAAACACCAGTGTCACTCCATCACTGATCAAATTAAACCAGGAAAACCTGAACACAAGGAACCTGCAACTGAAAAGGTAAAATATAGGCGTGATCATTTAAAATGCTCAGTAGGAATGCCAAGATAAACCACAGAATCCAAAAATTTCCTTTCCCAAAACAATTCTTTAACACTAGGATGAAATACAATTATACAAGTAGGCGTTTCCATATTTTCTCTCTTTCCAAAGCTTTCCAAAGGCACTTGCATGATTTCATTTGATTTATAGATATTATCTACACCCTTATCATCCTGATATTTTATTCATTGTAGGGTTTATTCGTTGGTTAAAAGTGTTAAAAACTCCTTTGAAAAGGTCCCTTAGTTATGTGTAGGTGTTTCCATATCCATGATCCTAGTTTTAATCCATTCAAGGTTGTGTTCTCTTAATTAAATCTTAGATTATGTTTCACAACTCTATTTTGTTTATAGTTAACTTATGACCCTATTTTTCCTGTTAAAAGGTTTGATCAAAAATGGATTTTTGGATGCTTCTTTATTTATGCACTTTTTTAAACCTTTCCAACTTGGTTGGAACTAACAGCCTTTATCTGCAAATGGTACTGTCGGTTTTCTTGAGTGGTGTTTTCTAATAGAAACATTTTATGGAACTTTTTCGTCCTGGGTTGGTTAGTTTTGTGGAACATAATGATTTTGTAGAAATTATTTCGCGTCTCTTTGGATTGTTATTTTGAAATGGTTTTGGTGTGTAAAATGGCAGGTATATTGTTTATGGAAAATGGTGTTTTTCTTGAAACATGTTTAGAGGAAATTCCGGTTTTTCCTTTAATCTTGATTTTGGAAACTTTAAGTGTGGTTCTTGGTTGTTGAAAAACATGTTTTCCTTTGACGCGTGAATAAAAGTTTGAATTTCATTTTAGAAATAGTGTTCCTTCAAAAAGTGATTAAAGGCCCGTTTGCCTCTTGATAAAATTGGGGTGCTTTTGGATATTGGAAAATGATTTTACTTGTGATACCAATGTGTTTCAGGTTTAATATGCTGATTTGAGTGTCTTAAATGAAGTTCTACGTGGGCTTCTGGTTTTCAACGTAATGGCGTGTGTCATATCCTTTAGAAATGATTTGATATTAAATCGTTAAAATGTAAATGATGTGGTAGCCCGGTTTGCACATTATTGATTTTGAACTGACTACATATATATATATGTACTTATAGGGAATCTCTACAGGGGGACTTCCCTTCGAGGATTGTCGTGTAGCGGTGTTCGTGTAAGGGGTTGGCAAGTGCGGTGTGATGAGTCACGCGTGCGAGGGCCTCCCACTTACACAGTACTATTAAAAACACCATGGGTTCTTGGGAGTATTTTAGAGAATCGAGTGACAGTTGCTGGCTAACCACGATTAGACGGGTTAGCCCCCCTTGGTAGGTAGGCCTTCTGGGGTGTGCCACTGGTTGGCTGTTAGGGAAGCCAGTTGGTTATTGACTATGGAGTACCATGCCGGTAGGTAGTCTAAACCCGAGTACGTCCAGGGGTTTTCTAGGGATGTCTAGGATCACCCATGGTTACTTGATTTCCCATGCTTGTTTACTTTCAGTTGTTCTTTACAGTTTATACTGGTTACATTGTGAAAATGGCTTTCAAATGAAAATGTGTTATTCTCGTTGTGTAAAATTTGAAAATATAACACTTCTTACCCTTTTAGATTGAATTTGGAACCAATGAAAAGAAATTCAACTTTTGAAAAGGAATAAGGGTAATGTATCGTGGTTTTATTTTCAAGTGAAACATTATGAAATTTTTCTTTAGTACATTTTAGTTGAAACCTGGAATTTGTAGATTCTTTTTACTGGAAGTGCTTTGGGATTTATTGTTGGGCTCACCTGATGAGTACATTTGTGCTCACGTATATCTTTCACCATTTCATTTACAGGTTCCTTATGATCAGATTTTCCTGGTTTGAGTCGCTCAGTGATGGAGAGATGCTGGTGTTTAGTTGGGTGGTGACCGCGAGGTCACATGGAGGTATGGTTGTTGTGTAGTTTTTTTTCGGTTGTTAGTGTTGTCTGTTTTTCTCTTGCAAATCCTGGTTTGTTTGGGATAAATCGTTCCCAACGTTTAAAACTTGATGCCTGACACTAGTTTCATCCCGGGGGGATCGGGAACTCCCCTCGGGACTTGTCGCGGACCGGCTCGGGTGACCGGTTCAGGGTCAACCCGGGCTGGTGCGTGACAATCACTACATGAGTTACATTAGAGAAATATAGGATGAATAATTACAAGAGAGTTCAATATGCCACATATACTAAATAGAAAATAAAAATATATAAGGATATATGAAAAGGATAGATTTACACTGGAAAAATATCAAAAGTCCCCCAAAATCTATCATAAAACATCTATCCAACATGATAAGTGAGGATTGAACCACAAATTCCCAAAATTAGAATAATATACTATTTTAGGTAGTAATTTATGTGGCTTTATGGTTCTAAATCAATATCTAACCAAACTGTGCATCATTTTGCACATTTATCTCTAGATTATTTCTCCTCTAATTAGATTATCTTGATAAATTGATTAGATAACAATGAATCATATTGTGAATTTTTCATTGGATTAAAAATTTTATATGCATGGTCCTACCAGGGAGAGTTGTTTAGTTTATAGACATGTATATAACTGTAATATCTTGTATGTTCACACTAAACTCCCCATTTTCATCCTCAATAGCCCAGAATATTATTTATATATTAAATAATTAATTTATATACTTCATATGGGGGACCTAAAAATCTTCTCATTGTCACACTTACTATGCTTTTGTTCCTTGGGAAGTAGACCTTCTTCAAGATATTGGGAAACTATTAATTAATTAACAAGTCTCACTCCCATGTCTATGTATACATTATTTACAATATAAAATGTATAGTAATAAATAGAATATCTAACTCGTATAATAATTTTCTATTATAATAAATAATATGATGAATCCATGTTATAAAAAATAAATCAAAATTTAGGACTTGTTGATCCAAATAGTTAATGTGTAAATGGATGTTAATGTACTTATAAAGTTTGGAGTTGAAAAATAGATCATTCATTTTAGTATAATTGTTTCACGACCCATCCCATTGGGGCCTACCTACCCTGGGCCAAGACAATTTTCCATAACCATAATCATACTGTTAAAAGTAAATGGGTTGAAAAAAAGTTCCAATATGCTATAATATTTAATGTGAGTCCATATTCTAATATATATGTTAGCAGACACCAAAACATATCATTTAAATACTGTAGTAAAATAAAATATTCATAATCATCTACAGTAAACCATGCATGAAATAACCACCTGGGAATAAAATATTGTATGATAGTATAAACCAAATTTAAAATGGTAAAATTGAAATCCCAACAAACAAATGAATTCTTGAAATAACTAATAACTTTTAAAGGAAAGAACCAATAGGGATGAACTATAGATATCCATTTCCACAACTGAATGTAATCAATGAACCTAAGGTACCAAAATTCTTAATTGATGTAACTGTTGAACTATCCATCATCTCCATATGATGTTAAATGTGGAGGAAAATACATTACTATGGTGATTATAGTGACCTTATCCTTTTACACATACCATTAAATGAAATTAATAATAATTCAACATTAAATTACAATCCAAGGATCATAAATTCGAGTATTTTAGAAGACTATGTACATAAAACTGAAAATAGGGGACTAAATAAAGCATATCATTATTTTTAATCCACTATGAGCTCGAAACTATTTTTGAGCCCTTACATCTACATAGCATAACCTAGAGGATAACAGGAAGAAAATAATGAGGTAAAATTCCCATTAATGTAATAAACATTAAGATAAAACATAACACATGTGTTAGAAGGAATAACATAATGATATAAAAATGAATAGAACATGATCAAATATAATGAATCAAAACATGGTATCAAAGAATCATAGATTCATAGTAATTTGGAAGAAAAATAAAACATGAATTTATAATGACACATGTTTCCTTTCACATAGAGGAGCATGAGTCAAGGATAACCACTAAGATCGTTTCACATGGAGCACAAGCCAAGGCTATCCACCAAGACCGTTCCATATAATGTTTAATGAGACTAAATATTACCCAATGAAGTTTGGAGGTATCTAGATGAACCCATCATAACATGTTATTTAATATTTGTTCTATTTAAAGAATCATACATATGGAATAAAAATTAAACATAAGGGTTACCCATGATAAAAGTTGGGTATCATATTCGTTTCAAAAAAGAAAAACATAAAGGAATATCAAAATGGTGTCCATAAAAAAGGGATTTAATTCCAAATTGGGATTTAATAAGGTAAAATATGAATATATCATGATAATTTATGTCAAAATATTGTGATAACATGTAAAAAGAGTGTTTAAAAAAACTATAATTAAAACATTTTAGGGCGGTTTAAGGAAAATATAAAATGGAATTTAAAAAAGAAAAGGGAATAATATTTTATATAAAATTAAATGTCAACCAATAATGTTTTAATAATAAATTGTCTTGTTTTTGAAATATATTAGTGTCTTTAAACATATTGTACATGTCACCTAAAACTGGTTAACAATTAGGGAAGTTCTCTTAATGAAGACTTTCTTATCAGGAAGAATTATGTATGGAACTTTTTTAAAACATGCATATCTATAAAAAATAAGGATGAATGGATCATGATAGAAGAGTTTAGAACAAATAAATATAATTTAGAAGATATAGAGAAAATTAAATGACAATTTAATTTTAGTAAAAAGAGAGACTGATTAACCATAATGAATAATGGAGGTTTGTGTAGAATACAGTCCCATATGACTGATGGTATTCTTCGCTTGATCTTATTGTTCTGAATAACCCAATTATTCTAATTAACTAATAATTACAGAACCCTTTATACATTTACTTATTTTATTATAAATTTATTAAGTTACATTATGGTCATTTCGATGGGTTAAGATGTCAAATTTCATCATTTTGGATAATAGGTTTCCTCATTTTTCATGATCACATTACTTGTATACATGTACAAAAGGTCACATAATGTGGGGTTAAATATCCCGAATTAGAATTATATGATATTATTGATATTGATGGGGTTAAATCAGTCTAATACATCATTTATTTTTATGTAATGATGATGTATCATTAGATTAATAGTTAATGATAACCGTTTTGGATTATTTTGATTGGTTTTTGAACACAATAAAATCATTTTGTTTTATTAATTAATAAAAGGTGTAAAAAATGATCCAGATCATTAAATAAGATATAATACATATTTTAATTAGTTTCAACCATAAAAACTATTTCATGGCCAGCCTTGAAGAATGAATTTAAAGGTGAAATCACATCGTCCCAAAAGGTGGTAAGTCATTACCTCACAAATAATGTATTCATTCCTATTATAAAAGAGATTAGATGAGTGATTTAAAGAACAATTATTCCATTAAAATGATAAAATTCTTCTAAATATAGTATAATGTTGTTTTCATGCCACTAATACATAGGGATGTGAGGAGAAGATAAAAAAAGAAAGGAACATGGAAACAAATTGAAAGAAAACAGAAGAGGGTTTTACCTCTCGATTAAATATTATTGATAACCTCCCTAGAGGGACAGTTTTGGTCTTTTATTTAGACCAAAATATCAAGGACATGGGGATGGGTCATGGTGGAATATTTGAGTATTATTTAGACATTTATCAAGGATTTAGAATTATAATGATAATTGATGGTGGGAGTGGTATTTATTATGGAGGAGAGGGGTGTGTCCTAACTAGTTTACTCAATATTTTATTATTTTGATACAGACAATAAGTAGTGAGAATTATTGAGAAAAAATATAGTAACTAGATTATGTTAATTCAAACCAATGATTAATCTTGAAACTCCATCAGATAAAATAGATATTGGATCTCCATGTTTCCTTACAACACGATTGATGTATATATGTAAAAGTTGATCAAATGTGAAGTCCTATGGAATTGTGACAGTGTGAGTTCTCTTTCTAAGATGATCTACAAAGAACCATAGAGTATTATTTCCACTAGGAGTATTTGTAAGTCTAGTGTCAATGATTATTGTGATGCTTCCTATATCCATGATGGTATGTATAATGGTTGCATCATCCCTTTTGATTTTTCCCTTTCAGAATTCACATGCGGAGACACGAGGCACATTATTGTATATTCATTGATATACTTTTTAATATTTACCCACAAAAGTTTCTCTTATAAACGTTGATACATCTTTGTGCTCCTTAGTTGAATAGATATGGTTGAATTATAAGCAAAATTCAGAGGCTCCATCTTTATATCTGGATTGGATTGTACTTATAATTGTGACTCAAATCATATTAATCTATCCTCATAGTTGATGAACATTTAGGATTTCACATTTCAGATATCTTCTATTGTTTTTGGAATTTCCACATCCTTTATTTGGGCATCTATTATTTTCACCACATGTTATGTTTCAAAAATTATTTCAGAAACGATTGATGAGGTTTCTCTATTAATGATTCTCATATCAACTCTTTGTAATTCTAATAATATTGGATCATTCATAATTCATATCATTTAAAAAGATTCATGACAATTTTTATATAGAGAATCTTTCACCTTATTTTCCTTACTATGATAGTCATTTATTGAGAATTTATAATCCTTGAAGAGATCAAACTCTTTTAATAAGATCATATTAATCTCTTTCTATGTGGATATATATTTTAGGCTCTTGTTATCATTATATTTCTCAAACTTCTCCCCAAATAAACATGAAGATAATATCCACTAACTCCATTTCATTTGTGGGATAGTTATTTTCTTGGATTTTAAATTTACTTGAGGCATCAGATATCACTTTTACAATTTTTATCAAAACACAACATTATCCCATCCTTTAAGAATATTTCTTGTAGTATCCCAAATCATGGCGTAAATGAACATTAAATAACTTTTGATGAATACTTAATACATTACAAAATCCAACACTCAAGGATCGTAATAGTTTAGTGTCTTTGGAAACTCGGAAAAAAATCGTCTAATCGTTGTGAAATATCCTCAAGATCTCCCAAAAAGATATTCCCATTTTGTTTTCTTACCTAAAACATTTCTTTATATCATGGGGAAAATAAAACATATAAAGGGTGAGATCAAATGATTAGTAAGGGTATGTATGGAGAGAATAAAACAAACCATATACATTTGATCTTAAAAACATTAACTTAATGATTAAACATCAAAATCTTGAGCAATGACATAAAACATGGAAGTACATATGGCATAAGTCATAATGGAACAACAATCATGATAAAATAGCATGGGAATAAAACATTTAATTTTGGAAAACCATTAATCACACAATATGATTTCTATAGTAGCCAAGGCATTGCTGCCAAGATCATCTTATTTTTCAAAGTCCCATTCTGAATCGAGTTCACTTCTCCTTCCAGTCATTTAACACTGAACCAGATTAACATACCGTTCAATCCATGTCTATCTCATGAGATATATATCTTTACACAATTCATTGGATGTAGATATAGGACCATCCCATCTCATAATGAAAACATTTTTACTTGTTCAACAAAACAATCATACATCATTCATCATAACACGAATAATAAAATTGGTTTCATAAACACCATCCAATAATAAAGTAATCCATATAAAACAAATGGATATAATTTAATCATAATAATAATCAAAACATTTAAATAATAGATACATTATACTGGAAACATAATCATACTAAATAATTTCATCTTAGATGGAAAATAGTTTTGACAAAACACATGATATGAATTCTCGAGGAAAATATCATTTATTTTTCAAAATCATTTTCTTTTCACCAAATGACATGAAATTTTAAATTAAAAGGATTTTTTTGAAAATAATGGTGAAATATTTTGGTGGAGTTTTCATGAAAATGAGTCTTTATGAAACTGTAAAAATATGTTCATTCCATATAAGTTAAAAAACAGTATTCCTGTACATTTTCCTGAAAAGTCGAAAAGTACCTCATATGCTAAACAAAAACGAGATTCCTTACATACCATGTAGTAAATGTAAAGAATTATTAAAAAGGACTTTAAATATAAAATAAATCATTTTTAAAAAATAGGTACATGAATGATAAATATAAACTCATTAAATACATACGAATAAACAATCTCGGATAAAAATGAGATTGGAAAAGTTATCCCTTGCCTTATGTACGATATGATTCTTATGTATCTGAACCTCCTGTAAAATGATTTAAATAATGTCATTGACTTATTATAGAATCATATTCATTGTTATTATATCACATATGGTTCACTTATGACTTTATATTACCCTTTCTTTTGTAAATTCCATGTTAAAGAAGCGTTTTGGGTAAAATCGTTTCATTTATGGTACATGTTTTGATTTGTTGTTCATGATATTATTACTTATATACTGATTTATTTAATTAAATAATTTAATACATGATTTATATAAAATATATTCAGTATAAAAATATATATATGATAGATCGATAAATGGACTGAAATACACCGTTCATGGAGACGGTAGACCGTACATACGCATGAACGCTGTTTTCGTTTCCTTATTTAATTAAATGGTATTAATTAAATGAAAAATATGTGTACATAAATATAGTATCATTATTATGTAATATCTTTAATTATTATTTATTTTATATATGGTCATATTTTTATCTTCTTATTAGTAATATTTAATTGCTACATGTTATCCTCGTGTTCATTGCATTATGTTCTTATGCATGTTTTGTCGAAAAAATTCTTATTGATATTTTTAGGTTATAGATACCTCATTTCCAAGAAGGTATTAGTGTAATATATATCATATTTATTCATTCAATTCATTTATATAATCATTATTCAATTATGATAATGTAGAACGAGTCGCATCACATCATGGAGACTATAAGACTGACGTACGCACGAGCGATGATATCGTTCCCATGATAGTGGAATTGAATTAAAGTGTATGTATAATATTTTAGAATTAAAAATTACTTTAAAATAATAATATATAGTTATTATTTACACCATTATACCCATCCAAGTAATGTGGTGGTGGAAAACAGATTACACCAAGGTGTGGAGAAGGTATTCTGTACGTACGCACGTGCGATGTTTTCATTTTCCATAGGATGGATATAAGGTGAAATAGGGTTGTTTCATATTTATAATAAAATATCAGTATATGAGTGATAATTATGTTATTACTTCATAATGAAAGAAATAAAGAAGAGGATGTAGATGAAGAAATAAATTTGAAATAATTGGTAACGAATATTACCTCTTCTTCGACACGCTTCTTTCAAACCTCCTATTAGGGAACTAATGACGATCTATGAAGAAGGCCAGGACCTCTAGAATATTATTAGAAGAGATTAAGTGAGTAATGGTCAGGGGTTTTATGATATTTAAGGTTCAATGTTGTGTAAATAAGAGAGGTAGGAGATTCCCTTTTATAAGGGAGGAGAGGGGAACCTTTTGAAAGTGTGAAAATATTATTTTATTATAAATTATCTTTGGTTTCAAAAAGTCCAAAAATCATTAAAGATAAAGATAATATGACTCATGGTAGATATAAAATAATCCAATCTAAATTGGACAAGTTTTGGATAATATTTTAATCATTATAATCTTATTTATTTAATTCATTTATTAATCAAGTAAATATTGCATCATTATTGTGTAAAAAATAATTTAATTTATATGATGTCTAAAAATTATAAAAAAAAACACCACCATGTAGGAAATATTTTTAGCTTTCCAATTAATATTAATAGTCAAAAATATATTATATATAACCCCGTATAAAAATTAATTACTAAATAGTTTTTTAATGTCAATTTTGACTTTACATTAAATTAATTAATCCAAATTGTCATTATCACTACCATATTGCTCAATGGTGTCCCGAAATGGACCCAATGATGCCCATGGTCGGCCACTACTCATCCAATAAGGTTAGGACAAGTTTTAGGCTAATTTTGAATTATTATAATAATCTTTTAACCTTGAATAACCCTATTTACCTTTAACCGTAGTAAATACAAGCCAAAAGATACTATTCACCCAAAAAAAATCATCTTACTCAACCAAATTTTACTTCTTGATAACAACCATGAATGTCGGATTTTTGAAATTCAATTCACATATGTGGTAAATTTTCATTTAAATGAATGTTTCGGTTTTTTAACTACCACCAAGTTATTTCATTATTCATCAAAAATTGAAGTTTTCCAGAAAGATTTAACAAATTCAGCCTAAGATATATTTGATATTCTTAATAAAAAAATGATTTATATTTTTTCAAATTCAAAACATATAAGTGGAATTAATATGTTTTAAAAGTAATTCTCGTCATCAAAATAAATAGCGTGTTTTTTAGAAACAATAACTATCAAAAGATCGACACTTGTTTATGTCCAATTTCAAAGTGAATATGATTCCAATGAGGATCATTTTATGAAATGATAAAAACATATTATATTTATAATCTAATACCACTAAATATTATAATTAACCATATAAATTATCTTGATGAAAAAATTTGGTTTTTATTAAAATTTATCGTATTTTTACTACTCATAAAAATAAAAAATTTATGATAAAAATATCAAAAATGTGTCCAAAGTAAATTTTTATATCATGATTCAAAAGAAGAAGTTTATTATGTTAAATTTAACTTATAAACTTGTCAAAATCTATATTTTAAGTGGGTGCACCCTCAAAATGCGGCAAAACTGCATTTTTTTTAAAACATTTATTTTTCCCGAAAATTTTATTTTGTTCTCATACCATGTTCGTGAAAATGTGTAAGATGAATAATAATTTTATAAAATTAAAAATGTCTTTAATACTATTCATAACGGATAGTTCATAATAATATTATAACAATATATCATTTTTTAGTGAAACTCGATATTGCGTACAACACATGCTATCGTGGAAGGTCATGATTGCGGGTAATGCAAGCCAAGTTTGGGTTGCATGTATTGCAAGACTCCTTTGTTGATGCATATAAAAGAATCCAACCATTTTTCATTTAGACATTGAATATATATATATATACACTCAATGTTGAGTAGAATGAATACTATCAAATGAACTTGAAATTGTGTGTAAAAAGATCCAAGAATAGTATTCCATATACTGCAAGCTAATATGGTGTTACATATAGTGCAAGATAATCTTGGTGAAGTGTACAGTAGAAGATATGAAAGAAATTAAAAAGAATATATCTCATAAAATATCGGGGTGTTACATTCTACCCCCCTTAAAATGAATTTAACCCTCAAAATTCTTCGGGGTTATAAATATTTTATTACTTTAGATCTTCCTTCATAGAAAAACACATCGTAAATAGGAATACTAAATCTTAATTTTAAAAAGCAAAGTATGAAACATAATGGTTACCCAAATTAACTCATCAGTGGGTTTCCACATAGAAGATCATAGGTGAAAATATGGATATGGAGGAGAAATATAACCATCAAGTTATAATGAAGAGTCGTAGAGAACATGGCTATGAAAAATCCAACAATCACAAAGACATAAATTTGTGATGATCTAAGGTACCATATGATTCATCTTATATAAGGACACTAGGAAAACACTTTTGGTTTTCAGGATCATTTCCCTAAAGTTGAAGAATTTGAATTATAATAATTACATACTTTATTTTGGTACAATATCACCATTTCTCGTGCCTCGAACAATTTACACTTCATCTATTAATGAAATTAAGTTGAATTTGTCATTTGAAAAGTTTTAGCAGATAATGTGATAGAATGATTGGTCATTCCATCCGTCTCAAACATAATGTTAGCAATAGTTATATACATAAGTCCATCTATGGTGAGATTAATCATATATGATTCCTAAAATGGTCATATAGTTCATATATCATACCAATTAATAAATTAAAGCTTATTTATACTAACCAGGGAATTCTTGTAGGCCAGTCTTAGGCGATAAAGGCATGTCTCACTTCAGTTGTGGGTCTGATTCCTGAAACCTTGTCTGACGCAACAAGTTGTCGCTTGTCTTGCAAGTTTTCCTTTTTCTAAAACTAAACTATTATAACATTCCAGAAATAATATCAAAAAAAGGTTTTATCCTTAAACAATACTATCTAATGTTCATCTTAATCCATTCCAACCTTTAGGCTTATCAAAAATATTTCTTTCTGATATCATAGTATAAAGAAAATTACTACTAGAAATGTCATTTAACGAGCAATGAATACCATCATTTGTCCCCCATATATCCAAAGATATATTATGTTCGTCACATACCAAATAATTGAATTACTTAATCATATATCCTCTTGAAACATTAATTACCAAATAATCTTTGTGAAAACATGAATGGTATCAAAAGTGAACTCTTTCCACATACTAAAATCCTTGAATTTCAATATACTCAAACCATGATATCACATTGTCCTTATATTTTTCATCATCTCATTAATACCATCAAACATCTCATTATCTCTTTACCCCTTCATTATGTGCATATCATCTACTTTCCAAACATATTTGAATAAACTTTCATGGTTACAAGTACCATTCAATGTATAGATTCAAATACTTTAGGAAAAAATAGTGTAAAAATACTTATATGTTTCTTTATTCCATAATACCATTAAATTACCCAGACAACATAACTCTTTATAAACATACAATCATTACACAATCTTCTTAAACCATTGACCGAGCTTGAACAATTATTTCATCCCTCATATCATTTGTAGTCTCTGCATCATCATCAACATAAATACTACCTATACGACCATGCTGATTCACTTCATGAGACTTTCCCTTTGGGCATTGGTTTTCATATATTCCGTACATTCCACATTTATAACATTTAACTGTTATTGATGTCTTAGCAATACCATTATCCTTGTCCATGGAGTTAACTGATCCTTTTACATTACAATTACTAGATTTTTGTCCATCTTTCCCACACCCAAATCATCTTCCAGTTCCATTGAGACATTCTCCCTCTTGCCTCTTCCCACATGATTTACATGAGGAAAATTGAACTTTCTTTCCTATATGATCATCTTGAAACTTCATCTTTCTCTTATTAGCTGAGTCAAGATACTTACCAATGTTGAGATTATTGATCATATTATGAGATTGATGATTAGTAATAAAAACGATATATGGATTTCCAGATCCAATTTCATTTGGTTTCTCACAAAGAATATCATTCCACTGTCCATCATATCCTCCATTATCTTGAATCTTCTTATTTCCACCCATTTTCTAAAACCCACAAATAATAGCGTGAGAGGAAAAAATAATACTATGAAAACAAAAATATAAAGGGGAATACCTTCAATAAATAACATCATAGGTTTTATTCTACGATCGTTGCCGTAATTCTATGACTATAACCTATACATATAATTTACCTTAGAGATGTCCCTAGACATACCTAAGAAATATCTCTAGGTATCTCACTAAAGTTTTTGCATCCTAGTTTCCAAAGGATAACTAAACTATTCATCTGATACCAATAGTATAGGCCCAAATCTTGGCATACATGGACATTAAATTACATTTTTGGAATACTTAAAACATAACTTAAACCAACACTCAAGGATCGTAGTAGTTTAGTGTCTTTGGAAACTCAGAACAAAATCTTCTAATCGTTGTGAAAGATCTTCAACATCTCTCATAAAGATCATCCCTTCTTTTTCTTACCTAAAACATTTCTTTATATGTTGGGGAAAAGAAAACATATAAAGGTTGAGCTCAAATTCTCTATAAGGGTAATCATGGAGAGAATAAAACAAACCAAATATATTTTATCTTAAAAACATGATCATGATATTTAAACATCAAAATTTTGAGAAATGACATAAAACATTGTAGAATATAAGGCATATATCATAATGGAACATCAATAATGATAAAATAGCATGGTAATAAAACATGTAATTGTGTAAAACCATTAATAAGATGATATTATTTCCATTGTATCCAAGGCTTTGCTTCCAAAACTATCTTAGTAGAAAAAGTCCCTTTCTAAATCGGGTTCACTCTTCGTTCCAGTCCTGTAACACTGAACCAGAATAAATTACCGTTAAATCCATGTCTATATCATGAGATATAAATTTTTACCCAATGAATTAGATGGAGATATATGTCCCAGCCATCTCAAAATGAAATCATTTTTACTTGTTCCACCAAACAATTGTACATCATTCGTCATAACCCAAATAAGAAAATGGGTTTCATAAACATCATCCCATCAAAACGTAATCCATATAAAACAAACGGATATCATTTCATCATATGAAGAATCAAACCTTGTAAATAATAGATACATTATATTGGGAACATAATCATACTAAATAATTTCATCTTAGATGGAAAATAGTTTTGATAAAACAGTTGAAATGAATTCTTGAGGAAAATATCCTTTCTTTTTAAAAATCATCTTCATTTAACAAAATGACACATAATTTTAAAAGAAAATAATTTTGTTGAAAATAATCATGAAATCTTGTTGAGTATGTTTCATGAAAATGTGTCTTTATGAAACCGTAAAAATCCATTCTTGTCGTATAAGTTAAAAAACATTCTTCTTATACTTTTACTGAAAAACTAAAAAAGTACCTCATATGGTAAATAGAAGAATGATTCCTTACATACCATGTAGTAAATGTAAAAAATGGATAAAAAATAAAATTATACTTAAAATAAAACATTTTTAGAAAATAGGGACAAGAATGATAAATATAACCCCATTAAATACTTACGAATAAACAATCTCGGATAAAAACAAGATTGAAAACGTTATCCCTTACCTTATGTCTAATCTGCTTCGTATGTGTCCGATACTATGATATAATGATTTAAATATTGTAATTGACTTATTATAGAATCATATTCATTGTTATTATATCATATATGGTTCACTTATGTCTTTATATTACCCGTTCTTTTGTAAATTCCATGTTAAAGCAGTGTTTTGGGTTATATCGTTTCATCTATAGTACGTGTTTTTATTTTTTGTTCTTGATATTATTACTAATATACTAATTTACTTAATTATAGAATTTGAAACATGAATTATATTATATATATATTCAGTATATAAATATATATATGATAGATCGATAAATGGAATGAAATACACCGTTCCTGGAGACGGTAGACCGTACGTACGCGTGAACGCTGTTTTCGTTTCAGTATTGAATTAAATAGAATTAAATAAATGAAACATATATGTACATAAATACAGTATAATTATAATGTAATGTATTTTATTATTATTTTTATATATGGTCATATTCTTATCTTCTTATTAGTAATATTTCATTGGTACTTGTTATTCGGGTGTTCATTGCTTTATGTTCTTATGCATGTTTTGTCGAATAAATTATTATTCTTCTTTTTATGTTATAGATAACTCATTTCCAGAATGGTATTGGTGTAATATATATCATATTTATTAATTAAATTCATTTATATAATCATTATTCATTGAGGATCATGTAGATTGAGTAGAATCACATCGTGGCGACGGTAGGTCGTACGTACGCACGAGCGATGATATCGTTCCCATGATCATGGAATTGTATTGAAGTGTATGTATACTATTTAAGAATAAATATCATTTTACAGTAATAATATATAGTTATTATTTACACCATCATACCCATCCCTGTAAGGTGGTGGTGGAAAACAGATTACACCACGACGTGGAGACAGTATTCTGTACGTACGCACGCGCGGTGATTTCATTTTCCGTAGGATGGATAGAAGTTGAAAAAGGGTTGTTTAATATTTATAATAACATATATGTATATTAGTGATACATATGTTATTAATTCATAATGAAACAACTAAATAAGAGTTGTTATAAGAAGAAATAAATTTGAATGAATCGGTAACAGAAATTACCTCTTCTTCGACACGCCTCTTTGATACCACTCTTAGGGCACTAATGTTTGTCTTTGAAGAAGACGAGGACCTCTAGAATATTAATAGTGTATTTTAGAAGAGTAATGGTAAATGGTTGTCCGAGCTGGATGGATCAAAGTACTGTAAGGAGAAGAGGGAGGAGGAGCCCTTTTATAAGGGAGGAGAGGGGAACCTTTGGAAATGTGAAAATATTATTTTATTATAAACTTATCTTTGGTTTAAAAAGGTACAAAAATCATTAGAGATGAATATAAGATGACTCATGGTCTAAATAAAATAATCCAATCAGAATTGTTCATGTTTTGGACAATATTTTAATCATTATAATCGTATTTATTTATATCACTTATTAATTAGGTAAATATTACATCATTATTGTGTCATAAATAATTTAATTAATTTGATGTCTAAAAATTATAAAAAAACCACCATATAAGAAATCTTTTTATATTTCCAATGAATATTTATAGTCTAATAGATAATTTATATAACCCCTTATAAAAATTAATTACTAAAAGGTTTTTTGTTAATCTCAATTTTTTCATTACATTAAATTAATTAATCCAAATTGTCATTATCAATACCAAGTGGCTCAATGGGGTCCCTAAATAGACCCAAGGTTTCCCATGGTCGGACACTACTCATCCAATAATGTTAGGACATGTGTTAAGATAATTTTTAATTTTTATAATATTCTTTTAACCATGAATTACCCTATTTACCTTTAACCGCAGTAAATAAAAGTCAAAAGTTACTATTCACCAAAAATTATTGTAATCTTATTGAACCACATTTTACTTATTGGTAACAACCATGTGTCTTGGATTTTTGAAATTAAATTCATCGAATTTGTAAAATTTCATTTCAATAAAAGATTCTGTTTTTTAACTTCTACTAAGTGGTTTCACTTTTCATCAAAAATTGAGGTTTTTCAGAAAAATACCAAAAATTCTACCTAATCTATATTTGATATTCCGAATTAAAAAATGATGTCTATTTTTCCAAATTCAAAACATAAAATTTCCAGTAATTAATTTTAAAAGTAATTCCAGTTATCAAAACAAATAGCGTGATTTTATGAAACAATAACTATCAAAAGATCGACACTTGCTTATGTCCATTTGCAAAGTGAAATTAATTCCAATTACCAAAATTGGATTAAATGGTAAAAAATATATTCTATTTATACTTTAAAACCATTCAATATTATAATTTAACCATATAAATTATCTTTCTGAAAATTTTTTTTTTAATAAAATTTAGCGTATTTTTACTATTCATCCAAATAAGAAACTTATCAGAAAAATATAAAAAATTTATCAAAAGTAAATTTTTATAACATGATTTAAAAGAATAAGTTTCTATGGTAAAATTAAAGTTATAAAATTGTCAAAAACTATATTTAATGTGGGTGCACCATCAAAAGGCAGAAAAACTGCTTTTTTAAAAAAAAATCTTATTTTACCCAAAAATTTTATTTTGTTCTCATACCACGTTCTAGAAAATGTGTAAGATGAATAAAAATGTTATAAAATTAAAATGTATTTAATACTATTCATAACAGCTAGTTCATAATAATATTATAACAATATGTCATTGTTCCGTGAAACCCGGTATTGCGTGCAACACACGCTATCGAGGAAGCTCGTGATTGTGTGTAATGCATGCCAAGTCAGTGTTGCGTGTAGTGAAAGACTTCTTTGTTGTTGCTTATAATAGAATCAAACCATAATTAATTTATAAATTTAATATATATATATATATATACACACACAGACACTCAATTTTGCGAAAAATTACTACTATCAAACAAACTTGAAATTGTGTGTAACACGATCCAAGAATAGTATTCCGTATACTGCAAGCTAATACGGTGTTGCGTATAGCGCAAGATAATATTGGTGTAGCATTCAATAGAGGATATGAAAGAAATTAAAAAGAATATATCTCATAAAATCTCATGGTGTTACATTTTTACACCACATATAGTTATCCATTTTTTCGGAGTCAAAGTACTGGTGCAGTGATAAGCCTCATTTAAACTACAAAGAGAATTCCTCACATTCTTGAGTCTATGAAAACATAAATATTTTTTGTGTTATCATTGTTTTTGGGTTTGAAAATTGTGAAAATTTATTCACTAATCATTGGTAATACTTAGATAAACAATGAAATCTTTTGGATATCTGTTACAGATATTAGCATTGTCCACTCATCAATTTCATTTTTCATAGATGTGTCCACATATATTCCTTTTCTGGTGATAATGTTCCCCAATAATTATACTTCCTCCACAAAAAAACTCATATTTATTTTACATTTCAAATATTTTAACCCTTCTCAAAGTCCACAAAACAATATTAAAATACACTTATTGTTCCTCACTTCAATTGGAGTATATCATAATATCATCGATAAAGACTATCACAAATTATTCAAGGTAATCTCTAAATACACTATTCATTAAATCCATGAAAATTGGTGGATCATTATTGATTATAAAGTTAATCACTATAAACTATTAGTTTTCAAACCTTATTTGGAAGGCATTCTTGGGATTATCGTCCTTCTCACCTTTAAAAGAGGATATCTAGACCTAAGGTCCATCTTATAAATAAATTTGACCCATGTAGCTGATCGAACAAGTAATCCATCTGAGGCAGGGGATACTTGTTCTTTGTTGTTATTTTTCATAGCTCATGATAATCAATGAAAATACACATTTATTAGTTCTTATTCATAATGAAGAGTATTTTGTTTACCCCATAGTTAATAAATCATGTATATACAACCCTTTTCCAGATTTTTCGATAAATAATTCTTCAGTTTTTCTAGTTCAATGGTTTTTCTTCTATAAGGTTTCATTAAAATAGGTATAGATCTAGGGATAAAATCCATTGAGAACTCAACTAATCAATGGGATGTAAGGCTATAAAATTCTTCACGGAATATATCAGTGTAATCCCTGATGATGGGAATATCATTGAATATGATCTTATCCTTTTCCTCAATCATTTTATTGAGATATGATTGCTCGTAAATAAATAATATACACACTTGAGATGATGACTCTGAAGGAGATTCATCTTCCCCCATACACTTGTAATGAATTGGAGGATGCTTCAGGATGTGAAGAGTAATCTACCTTTTCAGATATTTGATGTTGGGTCTATATAAAGACATCCAGTCCATGCGAAAAATTCCATCAAACTCTATGAAAGGTAGTAAAATATGATTATCTTGGAGGTTATGTCCACAAACATTCACTAATGAGGAGTTATATACTTTGGATCCAAAAAATTTCCAATTAGTTGTTATCATAGAAAACTCAACCTACAAATTTTGAGGTGGTGTTTGAACAGTTCTACTAAACATTAAGGATATGAAAGAATGCATAGAATGAAAATTTAATATTATGTTTACTATATTTGAATGAATAACCAGAGTACTTATCATCACATCATTTTTCAGAACCACATCAGTAGTAGTGATAGAATAATCTCTTCCTTATTTCCGTGGAGGTAGTTGTTAATTTCCTCTATAAACACCACTCTTAGGGTATTATTTTCAAAACTCACATGATCCTTGTTATTGAAAACTATACTACAAGCTGAGTGTTGATGGGAAATATCCATTCTTCATCAAAATTATTGAAATTATTTAAATACATTTGTCACATTTTAGCCAAATTCACAATTCTTCATCATTTTAAGCAGTTCATTGTTCCTATTAGACAATTCCTAGGATTTATCATCCCATAATTTTGACACGTGAGATATTTGGATTTCTTTCCACAATAGTATTTATTTAGAGATGCACACATATTAAAATCCATTTTTAGATTTTTTTTTACATGAACTATGAGACCATTGAAAGTCTCCAATCTCCATTTCATCCTCGAGGGAAAAATAGAAAAACTACTCTTAATTGTCAAAGACTCAAATTTCCGTCACTTTCTGTAGACTCTTATTTAGTCTCCTAAAAAGAGAACTCCCTTACATTATGTGTTCAGGAAAAATATAAATGAATTTCTTTATAGCTTTAATTATTTTTTTTCATACACCTTGATAGACTCATATTCCTTCTTCCTAAGTCTAACAAACTATCTCTCTATTTAGATATGGTGGGTTTAGGAAAAATATTTATTGGAAAACATTGTCTTAAATTCTACCCTATCAATGGAATCAATTTAATCATTGGACCTTTCATTATGGAACATTTTCCACCACTAACCATCTTACATATAAAAATTATATATTTATAGCACAACTTAATCTTTTTATGAGAAATTATTGATAGAAAATATATTTTCAATGGTGTTAATCCACTATTCTGTGAGGAGGGTATTAGAAGATAAACAAAAAATTGGAGGAATTTTTCTATTGAAAGATTAATAAACAACATGTCCTCACTATGGATATTTATGGAGTTCAATATGGTTTAATTTACTATTTATATCATTATCATGTTGTGAAGTTACTCTCATTGTGTTTTGAGCACACATCTCAATCATATTTGGCACATCATTAAAGAAATCATCACATTTCATATCAAATTTATTATTGTCACATGTTATTATATTTACAAGCATTAAAAAGGAAAAATAAATGAAATTAATGTGTTTGAATACATATTTAATATGTATAAAAAAGGAAACATAAAAAATATATCAATAAACTCTTAAATGAAAATTACATCATAACTTATGATTCCCTTGGTTTAAATCTAGGTTATCTATGATCTATTTCATATAATATACTCATATGGTATTTTACCCCTTTATAATTGTTCATAATGAGCTTATGAATTTACCAAAATATATCCCCAGAGAGTTTCAAACTGGGTGAGAAGTAAGGCCCGTTTTTGAGTACATGGTTTCCCCAAGTCTTTCTCGCAACACCATGTTGGAGTTTATACACCTCAAAACATCTATTCTAGAACCACATACAGTTTTAGTGTCTATATAGGGATTTATTTTCTTGAAATAATAATTACTTTATACTAACCAACATTTAAAAAAATTTCTCATACAATTTCTTATCCCTAAGCTTCTTACTTAAGTTACATATTCCTAGTCTCCAAAAAATAAACTATTACTATAATATTTTATATAACAACCTTATATTCTTACACATATCATTACATAATTATATTCTTAATTAAACATCAACAAAACTACCAAGTATCATAAAATATATTTTCATGGATAACTAGGTACATAAAAATGAAATCATGGGAATAAATAAAACATTTTTTCATTTATCATCCATTATGAGCTACTAAAAATCATTGATAACCTACATATTCAAAGGATATATTGATGATAACATGACCAAATTGGTTGAGATAAAAATTCTAGTATGAGAATAAACTATAAAATAATTCTTAGCACATAGGTTCGAAGGCATACAATAATGACATAAAAAGGCATGTAATGTTATTAATCATAAATAATAATAACCTAGGATCATAAAATAATGTATTAATATTAAAATTTATGAAAAATAAATAATGAATTTATAATGATTAAAGGATAATTGCATGTAGTCAAGCATGAGTCAAGTCTAGCCACTAAGACGGTTTCACATACAGTACAACTAAAGGCTAACCACAAATACCATTGCACATATCCTCTCTTGGGGATAAAAATACCCAAATCATTAGAGAGCTATATGGGTTCAACCATATTAAAATGTTCATTAATATTTGGGCTATATTAATAATCAAACATAAGGAATCAATCATAAACATAAGGGTAACCCGTGGTAGTGGTTCGGTGTCATAATATTGTCAACAACTGGATAACATAAAGGAATATCATAATAGTGTCCATAAAAGAAAGGATTTAAATCCTAAATTAATATTAATATGAAAAAATATACATAGATAATTTATATGTTTGGTAAAACTAATGTTATAACATTTAAAAAGAGTATTTTAGAAACATCTAAATTAAAATATTTTAGTGTGTTTGATGAAAACATTATAGGCCATGTAGAGTAGAAAATGTAATAGTATTTTATATAAACCCAGAGGTAAACAAAGAAAATTTTCATAATATTAGTATTTATTTTATTAATATAATAATGTATAAGTCCATATGATATAGTGCACCTGAAATTGGGTAATAATTCGGGATGTTCCTCTAAATCTGGCTTGCTTATCGAGAAGAATTTAGTAGGGAACCTTTTAGAAAATTGTATTTACCAGAAAATTGTGATTAATGGATCTTGATAAATCATTTCATAACATATAAAATAATTTACAATTTGATAAAATAAATAAAATGTAATTTTACATTGATAAAATGAGTGAAAGGGTAACCCGGAGAAATAATAGAGGTTCAAGTTGAATCCCTTACCTTAAGATAACATGTGTTTTTCTATTCGTCATAATTTCATTATTAAATTAATTAGATAAATTAATTAATACATATAGAACTAATTAAACATTTTTTTGATTTATTATATCTTAATTAAGTTCATTTATGTCCTTTTTCAATGGGAATGTGGTACAATTCCATCGTTTAGGAGCACTAGTTTCCTTGGTTTTCATGATCGGTTAACCTATATACTTGCCCAAAATATTTTCTAAAGTGGATGTAATTATCCAAAATTTAACATATATGTTATTTATGATAATATAGTGGATAAAATTTTAATATATATCATTTGGTTTTATGGCATGATAGTCAGTAGATAAATAGTTAATTGTAATTGTTTGGGTTTATTTTGGTGGACTAGAACCACAACTAACTAATTTATTTTAAAAAAAATCTATCATGTGTAAAAAATGGATAAATAACATTAAATAATATATAATTAATGTATTATAATATTTTTAAACCATAAAAATTATTTCATGACTATCCTTGATAATTTAATTGAATGATGAATGTGTGTCATCCAAGACGGTGGTAAATCTGTATCTCATAGACGATGTTTTCATTCATAATTTAACAGAGAGAGGAAAGGATATTTGATTAAAAATTATTAGATAAACATAATAAAATAATATTATATATAGGATACTATATTTTTCATCCCACTTGGACAAGTGGATGTTAGGATAAGATAAGAAAAGAGTGGAACTTGAAAAGAAATTGAAATAAAATTGAAGAGGGTTTTACCTCTTCATTCCTTCTTATTGAGAACCACATTAAGGGATTTATATGGGTCCTTTTTTAAGAAACAAAATTCTATGATGTGGGAAGGGTCTCGGTAGGTTATTTGGGTAGTATTTAGACGTGTTTAATGGCTTGAGAGGTGTGATTATAAAAGCGGGTGTGCGGTGGTACTCATAGTGGAAGAGAGGGGTGTTTTCTCATTATTTTACTAAATATTATATTCTTTTTCTAAAGATAAGAAATAGTATTGATTATTTATAATGAATAGATTAAATAGGTCATGTGAATTTGAACCAATTTTTCTTACAACATTCATTACTAAGATAATAGTGAATTTAACTTATAATGTATATATCCTATTAATTACTGTATTTCACAATTCACCAAAAATTCATGTATTTGAGAAAAATACCAAAACATAATCCTAATTTTTTGTTAAGAATTTAAATATGATTTCCATTTTATGAAAGAAGTTTTTTAAAATTGGTAAATTTAATTTTTAAATAAAACAACCATTTACATGGAAAACACAAAATTTGAAATTACCACTACTTTTATAACACCTTGAAAAAATAATTTAGGTCTCATAATATTATATCATAATCATAAGGCATCAAAATATTACTTTTTGAATACATTTTATGAAGGTAAAAATGTAAATTATTAAATTATTCACAATATTTTAATTAAATATTTATTCCCTACAAAAATATCAACACTTAATTACTATATTTAAATTTATTTATTATCTTATACTAGGAAGCAATTATACCATATATTCATTTATAATATAGATAAATATTATTTATAATTCCGTTGGTGAGGTTATAAATTAATTTATCTATTTACTACTTATAAGGGACATAGTAATATTCCAAATGTCAAGTTACTATTTCATCATTATGGGTTCATTAACATCATGAAACACTTCTTATTTCATTATTTAATCATTGATAATATTTTATTATTTTATATATGGGGTTATACCAAATGAAATAATTATAATAATTTGGTTTCTATAGATAACATTTTTGTTTATTATAGTGATCATATACCAATATTATAGAATATACCAAAAACCACAACAAGGGAAATCAAAATTTGCATAAAAGTCCATCTCAACCTACAACTAGATGGATAATAATCTCAATGTATATAAGCTTGTATGGAAACCCTGAAAAGAAAAAAAGTGTATCTCTATCTCAAAAACAATTTTTGAATTGTGAGCCTTTCCATAGTTACAAAGGCCAATAACTAATTACAAGCGTCTCATGTGTTTATTATAGAAATACTTTTGGAAGACTCTCTCCTTATCACTTCCCAAGATTTAGAAGGGGGAATTATGCAATACAGGTCCCACATCTAACTATGATGAGTGGTGCCACTCCAATGATATGAGAATCATTCTTTGGTGCGGTAAGGGGTTCCAGTCCACGAATAGAGGTCCTAAATACATGAATGACATGTTTAACACTTTGTATATATATAAATTGAGGACTTTATCTGTGGTTAAATGGGGTCTCCATATAGTGAATAAAGGACCCACACCTTAACACGATAGGGGGTTCCACTCGATAAGTAGAGGACATTTACCATACTATATCTGGGGTTACCACCCTTGAAATAGGGGACATACAACATAGTGTGTTAGTAGGGTACCACTTATTAGATAAAGAGGAATATGGGGACCTAATCCTTAGAGTGATAAGGGAGTTTTTAACCTCATTATTACTTTTATTATCCTACCCTAGTCATTTCTTTTATCGAGCATCAACTGAAAAGGAATCATATTAAAAACACCTCAAATTGTATCTTATTTTCCATAATGAATGACAAGATCATATTCTATATGTAAAAACATTCAGGATAGGCTAATAACATGCAAAAATCTGATTCTTGATAAGGGAAATATGATTGAATGAAGTTTGTGATGGAATGAACTCTGTGTATAGGGGTCCACATAGCCTATGAGATATCCCGGCTACCTAGTTTTCTTCTTCCTTCAACATGAATTCATAATTATTATGACACTAAATGTTATGTACTTTTTGTTTATAGTGTGTCTTATAATCTAGGTCTTGACCATTTTCTTATGGTCATGTTTTTGTACAACATCATGTGCCCATGAACATGGTCATGTATGGGTATCATGTTCCAATCTCACTAAATGGCCATTCTAGTGTATTAAGGTTGTGCAAGTTTGTCTGGTCTTATCCATGCCCATGTACTTCTGAAGCACACACTGAGCCACTAGAACAAGGTCACATATCCTATGCATGGTCCCCACAGTTTATGAAATTTTTCAATTTACGAAACTATATCCACCACACCTAGGGTATTGCAATTCATGTGTTCTTCAAAATACATGCCTTATAGTATTATATTTAATAGAAAACATTATTTCTTCAGGTGGATCTCAATGATCCACCTATGAATAACTAACCATTTGAACAACTATAATTCATATGGGATAACTCTGTCCATCCTCTCCACACCTTTGGTAGATAAAATACATAATCATGCCAATCACTGATGATCCATCGCATGTCCTATACTGTCTCCCATCGATGTAGATACTTCGGATACCCTATCCGTGAAGTCTATTCCAAAATTCGTCCTGAGACATCATCAAATCATCATCCTGATATTCTTTCTCCATTCAATTATGAATCTGGGGGATTGATTGTTCTTGAACCCATCCAAAATTTATGAACCACAACCCCATAAACTAGTTGTAATAAATTTGAATAACTAAGGGGGGGAAGCACAAAAATAAGTAAACCCCATCCATGGGCACGTATTATTGGCCAATTATCAAAAATTTACTAAAGTCTATAAGGTTATGAAATGTTAATAAATGGAATTATATCAAATAAATTTATCTAATAAAATACCTAGTCTCATTCAAAGAAATCATAAAACAAGATTATCATATAAGAATACGTTATCAATATATTAATAAAATGGTTAGAAACCATAAATTATGAGTCCTACATAGATTTATGATAGATATTTGATGGAGAACATTTTCTCCATATATGAATAAGATAATATATGGTCACTACTTCTCTATCCACATTGATCTTGTCATCCATTGTCCTTCAATCCAATCTGCTAGCTAATAACACCCATAAACCTAATCTCAAATCCTCTTATGATTATGCAACTACCACTAGGGATTCTGTTATAATGGAATATTTTTATAGAAAATTTATTCATATTTATATAAGTTAAAATAATTATAAATTTCTTCCTTTATAATTTAAAATGCACCCCCAATTGATGCTTTACTTGTAATATATAAGATTGACCAACCTCAGGTTGTTCCTAGGGTAAAACATTCATTTGGGAGTCTACCATGTTCTCAAATTTTATTTTGACATCCCAACCAATGGAAAAAACAAAAACAATAATACATTCTGTACTTGTGGAAATATTCAATGATAATTTTAGATGTATACATTGAAATATTAAAATGAAAATTCAATTGAAACATGAGTTGTTACATTGTCACATACTTCATGGATTTTATCCAAAAAAAAGAATAACATAAACAAATAGTTAGTGGTACTGAGACTGTAAATTCCTCTCACACTCTAGTGAGATCTTAATTATACTCCCATGTTTCCAAATCAAATGAACCAATAAAATTGATAGGCCAAACCTGGTCATATTCCTATGATCCTTGTTTTCAACTAGGTACGTAGTGAAGGTGGTTCTATCTTCAATGTCTTGCTCAGCCTAGTCAATGGCATGAATAAGATAGTGAATGTATATCCTCAGCTATGTAACATGGAAGAAATCAAGAACCTGTTCCATTTTTGAGGGTAGGGTTAGGTGGTAAGGATGTTTTACCACCTTCTTTAGGATCTCATATAGCTTGATGAACCTCAGGGATTTATTAACACCCTATACATACATAAAAAATCCACAACATGAGGAGACTCACAAGAAAACATGGTCTCTCTTGTTGGAAATTGAGGCTGTATGACTACTGTCCACATAATATTCTTAGCTTATCTATAATTCCCTCATATTCTTTGGTATCACCTAAAAGGTCTATGTCATTTCACGTGGCACATATTAACCAACTAGTGATGTATCTCCAATATCTATCAATAATAACTGTTACCTTCAATGTCTCTCATACATTTCCATATAAGATTATAGGGTAAAAACAAAGGATAAATATTATTATATGAAAATTGTTCCATTGGTAAGTGATCCTCTCAGATCTGATCGAATTCCAACACACATTCCCTCATCATGTCTTCCAGCACATTTATAGTCTTCTCCACATGAAAAAATTTATGGGGGTGGAACATTGTACTCATCCACAATTGGGCCTCAAATACCTATTAAATACCTCTAAAAAACCATTACATGAATCAAATATCATAGTCAAAGGTAATATTATAGGGTAACACATGAAGATGGATGGTATCTAAAATATCAACTACCCCATGATATCATCCAAACACCGATTTTTGATGGAAATGATGTGTGATGATTTTTGATGTTAGTTAATAATCACCTAGATGAAATCATGGCCTCACACTATTAATGGAATCCTTATCATGACTTCTATGGATATTTCATCCTATTACCAATCATTGATCTCATGAGGTTGTTCTATCCTAGCTTCCACCTGGTGATCATCCTCTACCCGCTAATATTTGAGACACCAAGAATAATACACAGTTACGTTATGTCTCATTATAGCCCAAAATATTTTCCAATGAATTCCCATGTATTTATTTTTAACACTAGGATGTATATAAAAGAGTGATGTGTGAAACTACCTTGTCATATCCTAATGATTCATGACTGGGACCACAATACATCCCAGGTAATTGAGGACACACTCCCCTCCATTAGTGAATCAATCTTATGCATATTCTATAGATATATAGTCTTGTAGAACCTCATTATTAAGGGCTCCCAAATTAGTCTCATTCACATAATGATAAATATGAGGATAACAAGAATTAAATAATGAATAAATGAACCCCAATTCTATACTAATATTAACTGTAAATAATTCATCTACTCAAACACATCCCCCACATGAGATCAGGTAATCATTCTATGGAAATTTTCTGTCATGTTTCCATTTCCCTCTATGTAAACAATCTCGAGGTAATTTTTCTATTATAACTCCGACCAATGATTGAGTATTATGTTAATATCTTTCTTTTAAAATATATATCTCAATCCCTTATGGGTTTATCATACAAAAATGAACTCTCCCATAAAATAGTGCCTGCATATCTTAATAGAATACACTACTTCAACTAACTCTAGGTCATTACTAGAGGAGTTCAACTCATGATGTCTCGAATACCTCAACCGATATATAATCACTTCCTTCCTTTGAAACAAAAAATAGTTGAACCTAGGTCCCTATGTATTAAATAATTCTAGATAACATATACCATCCTCAACCGATATATAATCACTTCCTTCCTTTGCATCATCAAACAATTCAACCTTGGTCCATAAGTATTAAATAATTCGAGATAACATATACCATCCTCTAGTAGTCTCAACATTGGAGCACTAGTCAGCCTTACTCAACTTTTTGAAGGATCTCCCACACAACTCTATCAAGGTAAACCACTTCCCTTTAGGTTTCATTGGAAAAAAGGTGTACCAATCCTAAATAATTCTCCAACAAACCTCTGGTATGACCCCCACCAAGACAAGAAAACCCTACACCACTGACATGCTCTTGGGTGGAATCATTGAAATCATTGCATCAATCGTCATAAGGATCAAAGGTAATATTTAAAAAAATTACATTCCCTATAATGAAAACATTTTAGATCTAAAAACAACTATTCAAGGTCAAACAATAATGATGGTTCCACTAGAGTAAGTCCATTATCAATCTCAAATTCTCAACATGATCATCATCTAATGTAGATTATATGAGAATCTCTTCAATGAAAACGACCACAAATCCTTCCATGTATATCTAGATGATCTAGTTTATTAGATCATAACTACAATTTTAGGGTATACATCACCATAAAAGGAATCACGGTGAACCCATATTGACTATAGTGTCATTGGAATGTGATCTTCAGAATATCATCCTTGAAAACCATCAACTAGTAGTTTTTGGACATGATATTAATCATTAAGAACACGATCTCACTTATCAAATAATTGAATAGTTTTTCAATCCTCTATAAGTGAAATGTTTTTATTATCATTACCATGTTTAGGTATTTATAATCCACATATATCCTCATTCACCCATCGACCATTTTCAAGAACCACATATGAATTGACATGGGAAAAATATCCCTATTAAATACCAATGCTCAATGTCCTCCCAACTACACCCTCATCTCCTAGAACATAGTAGGGTCCATTTGATATTATAAAAAATATATTAGTGTTTTCCTAGGGTTAATTCAATGGAAAATTATATCTCCCACCTCAAAAGTATTTCCAAATAATGGTTGGGAAATTCCTCTATAATAACATCTAGTACCGCAAGATTCTATATGGAAGAAGATATCACTTAACCAAGGGTTAATCTTACATACTGATGGGTGATGTCATGGAACTTCCTTCTCATAACTCCCACATACTCATATATGAAATCTCTCTCTCTTATAAAAGAGAATCTTCCTCCATTTGTCCAATGGAATCTACATTTTTTGCGATGATCATAAATCATAGCCCAAACCATGGAAACTGTTAAATACCCTATATGAATTCATATGGTTTCATTATAATTACCAATAGGTCCCATTAGAAACTCTCTCCATCGATCGCCACCTTGTACTACTTACAGCTAAATGATATCAAAAAGTCATTCCATGTAAAAACCTCTAGCTAATGTTGTTGGGCTAAAAACTCAACAAGAATCTCATGATAATACATCATGTACATTGAAAAGATCTAACAAATCACACCTATGTCTATCAATAAAGGATAAAGAGTATAATACCCATATATTTTTCCTTGGATCATCTCATGTGTATCTTATTCATATTCCTCTATTGCTTTTAACTACCTAGGACACCAATCACTATATAATGGAGACTACTGTGGGACACTTGGTTTTGATTGTGGAAGTAGGTCATAATATTCTTCCCCAATAATATATCCTCATCCTATAACTACGACTACTCCTTTTATAGCACCACCATCATTAGGGACACCTTGTCATTTCCTAGGAAATCCCAAATCATGATATTTCATTGTCACGATGGTCCATCTACTGCTTTCCTGTGATCATAGATCAACAGGTCATAAAATAATTAGCAATGTGACATGTCCCATTAAAAGAATAACATATCACTTCTCTAAGAAAAAACAAAATCCCCTTCTCTATCCATGCCCCGCATATCGACGTGATTTATTTTAGCCCTGAGAATGTCTCCTACCCCTAGAACCCCTAGAAAGGTCCTTGCATGCTGTTATAGACGGCTTATCCCCATGTCACCCAGTATTAGATCTAGATTCATGCCATCCCTTTTATAGTAACTCAATTTCCTAAATGTCCACCTTTTCACTCTATCATAGGTCGGAATGAGAAAGAGAACCATAATGGCACATATGCCTCAGTTTGGATCCTTCTCAAACATATATTCCTTCAGGTAACAATCTTGTAACATGTCAACAGAGTACCATGTTTTTTCAATATACCTTTTTTAATAATAAAAAAAATTAATTCTTCCATTATTCAACACAAGATAATCTTATATCTAAATTTATGATAAAAATTTGGGGGTATTACTCATTATAAAAGAGTTTCTACATGTATTTCCATTAGATTGTCATCTCATCATGAGTATGTGTGACTAGACTCCGCTGGCACCGTACTGCTCCATGGAAATGAATTGATATCAGTACAACCATAAAATCAGTTGCAGTCCACAAGATCCCTAAAAGTCAAATCACATACTAATGTCAATCCTTCACTGCATAGGGACACAGCTCTCTACAGAACCTCAATAGTCTTAGAGATTAGATGTCATGTAGCACACTAATAATATACACATCATCAGCTAGATATGATATTACTATCTATATCTTGATAATAATGGGTTCTTCTCTTTTCCCACCTTGAAGAAACACCTCGTGATATGGATCATAAAAAAATACCTCATCTATCATTATAACATCATCACGATCCTCGATCAAGAATAGAGATGGATGACTCCATTGAGGAATTATAAGGTGGACAATGATTTCTAGGGTTATATGGGAATATATATGGAGAGCTGACTCAATATTGTATTACAAATGATTTAATAATCTATGATTCATGTACCATTGTTCCCTAAAAAAATGTCTTGATAATTTGGGATAGAAATAAGCTTGTCAGATTCCGAGTGAATGGACATGGTGGATGCCACAACATCATTGGGTTCCCTAGCCTAAAAGCCAAAAATGACAAAATATGATGTTACTTCCCTAATTCATAACCAATTTCTTATAATGTCAAATTTACAAACACCAACCCAAGAAATTAACTACTCTGATACCACTTTCTAACGACCAAACCCACTATGTCCCTCATGTAAGGTGGCAAGAGGAGCCATCACAACACCAATCCCACCAATAAATAACTTGGGGATGGTAAAACCATCAATGAAGAATAATATAAAATTGGATTCCATTGAATAATGTAATAGTTTTCATTCACCCAACCATATACATGAAATTTTATATAAGAATAATATAACATAGTGACATATAAAGAAAACCATGCACCAAATAATATCTATGAAATAAAGTAGAGTATGTTAGTAAAAATCAATGTGTAAATGGAATAAATAGGTCCAACTTGAACCTAACTATAACTAGATAAAAGGGAATAAATGAGGTATCATGTCTCTTTAACTCCATATTGGATTTCCTAACAAAGTCTATGTATCCATTTTCTTGATATGCTCCACTCATAACTTCATCTACCAATCTATTATCTACATAAGGAATGAATTGTGTGGAAAAATCCAATGAGTATGTGAGTATACACATAATCAGTAGGATTCAAAAATAACCAAAAAAGGATCAATATATATAGAAAAAGTTTTAGTCATGACCCATTAAAAGAGAGATATGAAAAAACAATAAAAATATATTCTCATAAAGAAACACATAAAAGGGAGACATAGAATGTCAATCTCAAAGACTAGCGTAGGATAATGCATCTTCCAACATCGTAATGGGTCGATCACTAATTACATAAATCTCAAGTGTCCATACATGAAATAAATGTCGAAAAATGGTACCTCATCACATCTCAACAGGTTGCAGGGTCACAATCGTTCGTAGATGATTGATGCCTTAGTATGATTAGGGGTGATACTCAAAAAATATAGTCCCTGCTCCTTTGTGTGACCGGGGTGTACAACATAGTTTACAATGGAACTCTTATCTACCATAATAAGGGGTACTAATCAATATATAGAAAAAATAGAGTACCTTCCCACTAGTGTAATAGGGGTTCCAACTCTATGAATAGAGGACCCACCCCTAGTATTTTATGGGTTCCACTTAGTAGGTAAACGTCCCACACCATGGTTCTATAGGGGGTACCTCATTGGAAAAAGAGGACCTATACCCTTTTGTTTAATGAGGTTACCACTCAATAAATATATAGAAATATGGGGGGACCCATACCCTGATGTGATAAGGGGGTTTCAAACCTCGATTTTTGTCCTATGATCATGCTTTGATCACTACCATCGTAGATTATCTCCTGAAGTACCATCATTCTCAGAAGACATCGTATCATATATCTTATTTTATAACAAAGGAAAAAATAACATTATAATATAAAAAACTCATCATAGGTGACTCATTTTCCAAAATATTAATCATAAAGAAAAAGATATAATAAAAATAATTTTTAAGGGAATACACGATATGTATATGGTCCACATAGCATGAAACCTCACATTGATTCATGGTTATTTTCTTCCCTATATATTGCTTGGATAAAAATTTCATAGTACATGTAGTGTACCAATTGTACCTAATGTGTATTAGATGACCAGGGCTTGATTGTTCTCTTATGGATATGCTTTTCTACTCTGGATTGTGCATGTGTACATGGTTGTATTGGGGTATCCTTGATGTGTCTAAGAACATTGTCATGCCCATTTACTCTAGCCATGATTTTCTGTTCGGTTGTGCCTATCCCTATGTAGTCCTAGAGTACATGATGATCTTCCAAATCATGGTCTCACAACATGTTGTGGGTCCACATGGCGTGTGATTTTTTTTCAAAAGAACTAATTTCCATATAAATATAAATTAACATCATGTGTTTCTACTATACAAACAATGTAGTTGAGTTTTTCAATGAAAACTTTTTTTCTTCCTAAAAATCCAAATATTTCTTCATTTCAATTATTTACACTATTTGAACAACCAATATTGGTGAGGGTTAACTTCAACGGTCCTTTCCCACCATTTGGTTTCCAGAATATATAATCAAATAATCCATTGAGGAGCCTAAAAATTTATCATAATACCTCAAATCTTTGATGCTGTTCTAGATCCTATATCCCTGAAGAATCACCAGAAACTCACCCTGGTCCATTAAAAAATCACCATTTAGATCATCATTATCCATTTACCAAAAAATTATGTGGTTTAATCCCTCTCAAACCCACCTCGAATATGTTAATCAATGAAACCATGGGTTAACAGTGAAGAGAATCATTAATGAATGGGATATAAGCACATGAAAAGTGAATAACATTTTTTGTAACATCCATGCATGGCATACAACTAAACCTGTATCCAGACTGGTTGGTCATGAGGATTCCAATTCTCCTCCTCGTATGCTAGAGGTTTCTGACTAAAAGCGCTAGTATCAAGAGGTGATAATGAGGAGAATATGCCTTTATATCAATATTACAAAATTGTATTGTAATATTATAAATTTTAGACAATAGAAAATAATAGGAGAAGCAATAGGTAAATAAAATACAACAGTGATTGTTAGATAATTATCGTATAAAAATGACCAATACCAGTTCATAAAATAGAAGAATGTATGACATGGTAATGATAAAAAATTGAAATAATTAAACAATAAAAAAGTATTTCCAATACAAGACTAAAATAATGAAAATAAAAAAAGCCTCATGTGTGATATCCATGAGAATATTAAGATTTATCTTGGTGCATTGATACTGTCTCCCTATTACATGTATATAGCACTATGCATGGTCTTGCAAATAAATGGTCTACTCAGGTACCAATGGTACCCGATTACACATTTACATGAAATATCAGTAATACAACACCCATAGTTTAAATCCCATTCCAACTAACTATAAATTAGATAGTTTGGATGTATGTATAATTTCATAAATGAAAATAAAAAAATAAATAACACATGTCTAGGTTCCTAAGGGACACATGCTGGACATACCAACATCAGCTAGTTTTCAAAATAAATGTTTGGTCAAGAACTATAAAACATATATATAATATAAATATACATATCATCATTTTATATAGACCAAATCCATACAGACTCAAAAGGGTTATATACTTGGGGTCCTATTTTTGGGTGGTTCAGGATGTAATGCCAAGACATGCATTACTAGTGAAAGAGAGCACGATGTAACCCATGGTCTAATTTACAAGATCATTCATGGTCTCATAGAAATATATATGGGATATCATGTGGTTTTCCTACTTAAGAATCTCATAGTCCATGAAAAATTATCATTGTATGGATCGGGACGTAATGCACATACATCAATAACTAATGGTAGCATTCACACTCTATCCCCTGGCTCAACTCCATTAGCTCTTATGGTATCTAAAAGATCAGTATGGAAACTCACATTATATTACTCCACATAGTCTCTCACAGTCTCTTGGATGTCATATATATAAGGCATAATAATTCACAACATATAATGAACAAGGAATTATCCCATGATGCATCCAATTAGTATATTTCAATTTGATATATGAAATCTTGTTCACTTCTATTCTTAAGGAAATACATCTTAATAATTTCAATAAAAAAATTATCAAAAGCATGGTCACATTAACAAATTACCCCATGATGCGAGAACCTTTCATGAGTATCACATGACATATTCCATTCTTATTAAACATTCCAAATGAAATATGGTCACTTCTAATCAAAGAAAAGAGGTATATACTACCCCAACCTATATATGACAAGATGAATGAATTCATTTCAAATATCATAAGTTGTGTTTGTAAAAATAATCCAAGGCATGGTCATTCCTCTATAATTTGTTCTATTTCATGTTTATCCATTTCATCTAATCAATTTAATACCTTTCCATTTAACAATCAATAGACGGCATGGCCTTTCCACCTATTACACGTCAATATATTTCCAAATGTAATACTTATAGGGAGTAAAAGTCATATTGAACATGATTAATAATTTTTAACATTCCACTCACTTGAACAAAACATAAAATTGGATTTAAATAGGAAAGAGGTAGGAATAATGTGAACTGGGTATAAGAACATTTAATAAAGGAGAACAACATTTATCAACATGGATAAAAATTCCATATACAAACAATTTCATATTTCAATAAAATCATCAATGTATAATATATTTTCTACCTAATTAATCCCAACAACCATAAAAATCTACAGACTATTTTTAGGTTGAAGATAGTGCACCTCTATTGGATGGGTTTTATTATAAAATCATGACATTTCTTATCAAATAATTCATTGGTTCAATTAAGTATCACTTCCAATTTACAAAAGTAAATCATATTTGAAAAACTATTATACACAATAAAGCATTAAGTAAATGTGAATAAATTTTTGACTAATTAGTGATTTCATAATTTAAAAGGGAAACGAAAGGGCTCTTACATCTGGGTGGAACCAAGCCAACACCTGGAACATGGGAGATTTATTGTTAACCACCCGAAACTACTCCACACGTAAAAACACCTACCTTTATATTTATATATATATATATATCCCTTAACCCAATTCGTGTGTTCCTGGAACCATGATAGAAGAAGTATATTGACTGTATATATTTATATATATCCATACATGAGTATAGGCTTGCACACTGTAAAAATTGTTCAGAGCACACTACAAAATAAACACAGGACTCATAAATTACAAAACCACCAAATTAAAAGGAGAACAATAAGAAATGATTGTAACACTTCCCTCGAATCGACAACGGTGAACCAAATCTACCAAATTTACCTCTCCTTTAGTGATGGTTGTCAGAACTCATAAAAACAAGAATCGATATATCCTTAACATAACCTAGAACAAAAATAAATAATGAAAAAACTTGTTGAACTATACATAGGGTTCAACACAATTTTTTATGTCAACGGGGACACAAAATCATGACCGGAAATGAATAGGAGGAGGAGTAAGGATCCAATCACTGGAGGTTCGAATAAGAAACTAGATAAAATCCCTGAGAAATCAATGGTAAAAGAGGGAGTTAGAGGGAGTGTCATCGTGTGGTCAAAGGGGACACCCTGGGGTTAATCATGTGGGATTGGGGAGAGTGGGGTGATAGTTTGTTTTTGGTTTTAATTTTATTCTATTTTAATTTAATTAAAAATAATTTTTGTGGTTTAACCACACAATTTGTCCCCAATGGTTTTCCAAACCACGTGAAAACAACACTGTGTGTACTGTGAGGATTCTAATTATAAATCACTCAATTTGGGGTAGACACATGGTTCGGATAACTATGAACAACCCATGTGAAAGACCTCTACCTCACAAGCACAAGGGTGCACAATTTCGTATAATGGGATGCATGTTTTTTTGACAAACTGTGCACCCTATGCAGCCTTTCAAAACGTGTTGTTTTTGCGTCTGGTGCTCCCGAAACTCCACGAAACACCCTAGAACCTTAATAGGACCTATCCCAAGTATAAAAATTACATTAAATGTATCCATCTCTCAAATAATAATTATGAATATCTATTTTTAATTTATCCTATTCAGTAAATAAAAGTTTTTAAAAACCGTTAAATTTTCATCCTGTTCAAAATTTGTGTTGTTAAACCATCCCACTATGGAAATTTTTAACTCTGATAAGCATTCGAGAACAATGTAAAAACACTCGACCTATAAGTGTCCTAAAGCGTTGTTCAAATAGTCATTTAATTTTTCCAAACATCCAATGCGCCATCGATCTTCTATTTATGTATATGACATTTAAGCCATTAAAAATATGAGAGAATGATCATTTTCCAACTAATAGACCGAGTCAGTTCTTAACCATGACCATTGAGATAAATACAATATCACATCATCATCTCGAAAATAAAATATGTATATGTACTTCCATCCATAGTTTATAACTCTATGTGTCCAAAACAAAACTATGAATCAACTACAATTAGTATTTCTTAATAGGGATTTATTTATGCATTATAATGATTCACCTATCTTGATTCATTATATGGTTAAAGTGGTATATCACCATCAGCCTTAATGATAGGGTGATATGGTTTTATATGAAAATATAAGGCTGAAACAAACTCACACTCTTCTCCACCTAGTGACTCTCTAATGAACTATCCTCCATTGAATGCGTCATTGGAAAAGAAAAACAATGAGTCCAGTTACTCCAGCCAACCACTTCCCAAAACTCTAGACATAGACAATCAAAAAATTCCAAGATGATCCACAATTCCTTCCTATATAGAATATTAAATTTAGAAAAATACATTCACTAAATCCAACACCCATCTTCTGATGACGTTCCAAACCAATCAACGTAGGAAACCACACATACAATATGAAACACCAAAATATAACCACCAAAAAAGTTCAAAAACATATAAAACTTTTTCATAGGGTAAGACATATATTCTCATAGTGAATCTAAGGGGATGATATGATATGGTACAAGATTGCATCTAAATATGAGTGAACTAAAATGAATTGAGTAGCATTCATTCAATCAATCTCAATCACTAGAAAGAATAATAGTGAATCATAACTTCTCAAACTCAAGGAAGAAACTTATCTTCACCAACTGAAGAACCATCATTCAAACCAATCACAATGCCTTTACCACTCATGTATATTCCTTTATCATTCCAACTCAACTCCAAATTCATCCATGAAAAATGGTTTTTCCAATATGTTTCATACACAACAAACCAGATCTAACCCATTATTTCGAGAAAGCACCATAATAAAACAACACCTGCAAGCCTCAATTGTATTCAATTATAAACTGACCATTTAAAAATATTTCACATTGGTTGTGTTCCATCTACTTGGAAGGATACATTTAAAAATTTCAACATGACACTCCCAACATTAGGACTATCCGGGTCAGAAAGAGAAATAAAACTAGCCACTCATAAGTGTGATAGATGAACACCCCATAAACGAACATGCGACATTCTTACGAGTCACTCTCACATACCTAAAAGTCAAATAAAATTAAAAACTCGGCATGTAAAGGCCCCTAATATTTTATAAACAACATTCTGAGCATTTGGATGAACTTATATTTTAATTCCTAAGTACCCTATTTGCAGATGAACCAATACCATACTCAACAAGGCAAGTGGTTCTATTGGGAGTGGTATTTACTCATACAACCATTCCAATGGATGAAATCATACCTAGTCATTCATAAAAGTGTAAAATAAAGGGTCGCATGCCCAAAAAATCATCTGAAAATTCCCATTTAATGTCTAACCATTTGAAACTGAGAATTAACTAATGATCATGCCCATACAAAGGGTCATGTAAAACATGACCACCCATCAGAACAAGGGTGTCATTTAGAAATGTAGAGTACTACAGGAAATATTGGTACCCAAAAAACACAAAAAGATAGAATAAAAGAGTAACTAGAACGGAATATATGTTCTATGTGTTCTACCAAACATGTGTTATCCCCTTATAAAGAACAAGTGTCAGCTTTAAAATGGGTCATGCTAATAGTTGTCACTAGGCTCAAAGTATAAACATTTTATGAAATTAATAAAAATAAAATAAACCATAAATAATGCTAAATTATTTTATCCCAAGCATGTCAAGAGAAACTAAACTACCAATACACAATGTTATTGAACAATGGAAACCACTATATGTTACATTTCCAAGACCTTTTTCATTTAGTTACATATAATATTTAATTATTCCATGATTTAATGAAAACATTGGATACAATTTTATTCAAAACAAAAACTCAAGGTATATGTTTTTTATCCAAAACCCCAAGGGGAAAAAGGAATTTATATCTAACATCTTTTACACAATTTAAATTTCTATAAATTCATTCATAATTATGAAATTTAGTAGAAAAAATTCCTCATTAATACAAAAGAAACCTATGAAATTTCCAGCAATCCATCCTAGGTTTTCTAGAAGGAAAACCTTATAGAAGTTTCTCAATTAATTACAGAACAAAATTTAACATCTCATACATTTATATGGGTTTACTAAAATAACAGAATCACATACAATGAGTCTGACAACATGGGTTTTTATTTCCCAACTCATGATGTTCCCATTTACACCATAGATTTAATATTTCCTACCATTAGTCAAAAACAATCCCATCTTAAAATTTAACATGTTCACATACCCAAGTCTAGTGATATGGGTGGACACCAAAAAAACAGTAATGTTCCCATACACATTACAGTTTGTAATTTTGATCCCTTTAGTCAAAATCAATTTAATTTAGCATCGAAATTTTGTATCCTTTTACAGTGGTTTGATTTCATGGGTAACCTTTTTCCAACTATAAGGCCCTCATACACTTTACGACTAAAATTTTTATCCCATTGTATTTAAAAAAATATATTTTTCTATACCATAAGTTTCATATTTAAAAAAAATAATATAATTTCACTACAAGAAACTAACATAGAGAATCATATTATATCACATAAGCATTGCATATAAGCAAAGTATGAAAAATAGTCAACTAGCATGGAATATAAAAAAACAAAGCATGCTAAAAAAAAATTCATAACATATAATCACTACATGTAATCCTTATAAAAAATAACTGAACACAATACTAAACTAAACATGGAATACCATATAATAGGAATTCTACAAGTGCAACAACATGTCATGGAACATGTATGACATGTTAATCCATATGTGCATAATAGGATGCATGTAGTGATTTTTCTTTTTCATATTGGGGAATGAGAAAAATTATTAAAATTTACATTAATCATAAGCACCAAAATTTGAAGAAATCATGATAGTTGCAATCATATAAATTGTAATTGAAAGCAACACGAAAAACTATCTCAGCCATGGCCACATAGTCATTTTCTATATACGGGGTCCTCAGTCCAAGGAAAAGCAATTATCCAAGCACCAAAAAATTTATAATATCTTGTATAACATCCTAGAACAATATGAAAATAGAATAAAACATATCCTCTAATACCACATTGCTAGATCTCGGCCAGGATTACCCCTAAAATGGTAGCCAAAAAAGTCTATCACGTGCCCTCAAACACATCTCCCCATATGCGACAGGTTTCTGACAAGTAGTGAGGGTCTTAGGAGTATATAGTGGGGAAAATATAAGCTCATATCATAGTTTGAAAAATATTACTATCAGAGTATAAATAACTAATAATAGTGGAAGTAGTAGATAAATAAAAGGGAGTAGTTAAAGACAAAAATACCAATTTAATAAAAATGGTCAGGGCCATTTTATATAATAGAAAAATGAATGACATAGAAATGATAAAAAAAATATAAGTTGTAAATATTAAAACATGATTTATAATAAAATACTTAGATAAAGTAAAGATAGAAATCCCCATGTGAAATCTCATTGAGCATCCCAAGATTTATCTCCTTGCTTTTCTCCTGACTCCTAGGTACAAGCATACAACAACCAGGAAAGTCCTGAAAATATAATGTCTACTTAGGTAGAAAGGGTACCAGAGGTGGGTGTGTGATGAAATATTAGAATTCCATCACCCACTTTTTTAATCCCATTCTAATTAAAAATAAATGAGACGTTGTATAGGTATGGGGAATTTAAAAAACAAAACTACATAAATAAATAACACCAATTAAGGTTCCTATGGGACACCTGAATGCTATATCAACTTCTTAGTGATTTTTAAAATAAATGTTTGATTGATATATATATATATATATATAGAATAATTTTATATGGACCAAATACTTACCAACACAAAAGGTTCATATATTGTGGATGCTATTTCTAGTTAGTCCAAGATACAACACCAAGACATCAATTACTATGTAAAGCGCTCACTGTGTAAACCCTACTCTAATATCCAAGTGATTTACTGGTCTCATGGAAATAAATATAAAATTTTACATTATCATCCTACTCAAGGTTCTCAAGGTCCATTGGAAATTTGAATTGGATGGACCAGGATATAACACCAAGGCATCCATCACTATCGGTAGTGCTCACGATCTATCCCCTGACTCAACTTCATGAGCTCTCATGGTATTTGGAAGATCAGTATCGAAACTCATGTATTATTTCTCACCATGGTCTCTCATAGTCCCTTAACTCCCCTACCTATATAAAGAATAATAATTAACAAAATATAATGAATGAATCATCATCTTCTCATGCATCATGTTAAACTATTTCAATTTCTTATAAGAAAAGTTGTTCACATTTATACCTACGATGATAAATCATATGAATTGAAATTAAAACATTATTAGAGGAATGGTCATATTTAAAATTTACCACATGAGGTGATAACCTCTTGTGGATATCAAATGATATTTCCCATTCCATTTAAACAATCCAAATGACATATAGTGGCTTGTAATCAAAGTGAAGAGGTATTCATTGTGACATCCTAGATATTTCAAGTTCGCTAAATTAATTACACATATCATAATCCAAGATTACAAAATTATCTCAATGCATGTAAATTCCTCCCTAATCATTTTCATTTCAATATTAACCATATAATATAATCAATTTAATACCTTTCTATTTAATGAGAAATATTTTCCATGGCCTTACCACCCTTAAAAATTCATTATATTTCAAATTGTAATACTTGTATGGAGTGAAAGTTACATTCAAAATGACACTCAATTTATAAAATTCCACATTAGTGAACAAAACAAGGCAATTGGATTGAAATATTCATGAGGTATGAAGAAAACTCCCAAGATCTACAAGCATTTACTAATGTAAAATTCCATTTATCAACATAGAGAATAAATCTATATAAAAAGAATATAATATATCAAAAAAATAATCCAATAATATATGAAGGTCTCCTCATTAATCACAAAAAACGTAAAAGTATACTCCCTATTTTTGGCATTTGGATAGTGCACCTCTGTTGGAGGGATTTTATTCTGAAATCATTAAAAGTTTTGTCGAAAAATATATTTGTTCAATTAATATTCACTTCTAATTTACCAAAGGAACCCATATTTGGAAAACTAATATACACTTCAAATAAATTATTATAGGTTCATAATTAATTAATTAATTAATTAATGCATTTATATTTTAAAAGGGAAAGGAAATGGATCATACCTCATGGTGGAAGTAGGCTAACACCTGACACTTGGATGATTTATCAATGAACACCTAGAACTACTATACACAAGCATGCACAAACCTTCATATATATATATATATATATCCCTTATCCCAATTCACAGGTTCCCCATGCCACGAGGGAACACATACATTGAATATATATAAATATACTCATGCCTAATTATATGTGTGTGCACCATATTAATTTGTAAAAACCTACATAACATTATGCTAGGGACTCATAAATTAAAAAACCACCAAAATAAATAGATAAAAACAAAATAAGATATAAAACATACCCCGAAACAATAGAGGAGAACCAATTATATGAAAATAACCTCACCTTATGCTGCATTTTCCAAAACTCTAACAAAAAAAATTGAGATATCCTTCACATAACCAAACAATTGTAGAAAAAAATAAAACCCAATTTAACCTCGACCTATAGTTTAGTTGAATTTCATCGGTGACAAAATGAAAAAATAATGAGAAAAATTGAAGATGAGTAGGAGTGAGTGGCCTTACCTTAGAAGATAGATAATGAAATTGGAAGAAATTTGTGGGAAATCAAAGGGAGAAGAGGTAGATGGGGGGGTTGTCTCTTGGAATAAGGGGAACCACCCTAGGGTGCTTCATGTTGGTCAATATGAATAGGGGGTTAAAGTGTGTTTTATATTTTAATTTTATTTTAAATTAATTTTATTAAATTACTAAAATAAGGAAAACCAAATGTTTTAACCAATATAGTTTTCCAAACTGTTCCCAAACTGTGTGGTGTATTGTGCGAGGCTACTACGTCAAAAGTACAACATGTGGGATAGGAAGAGGGACTATAAAACCATGCATTGCCAATGAAAAAAACCTCTACCTCACCTTTATAAGGCTGCATGGTTTCTTATAGTGGTAAATAAGGTTTAATAAAAACCATACACCCTCAAAAACCATTCATAACTTATTCTATAGGGTCTGGTTCTCCTAAAACTCATAGAAACTACTAAGAACCATAATGGTAACACAATAAATTACATAAACATAACTTTAAATTGTTAAAACTCTAGGAACCACTTTCTAATTATTGATTTTAAATTCTTCATGTTTAGTTAATGAAAAAATTAAAAAGCTTTCCATTTTTTTTTATTTCAAAACACAGATAGTTAAATCATTGGATAGCCATTCCTGGAAAAAAATCATAACATTTGGAAAGTCCAACGGTTATGTAAAGGATAATAAAGTATTTATATAGAATCAATGTAACCAATAATCTATTTTGGAACATTGAATGAATAGTAAATCACATATCAATAATAATAGATACGAATATGTGCTCAATCTTGTAATCAATAGAGTGGAAACAAAAAAATGATGAGTCTGTCATTTATTTTTACTTAAAAATTTGTGATGAATGCATTCTCCAATGGCGTTGAGTACCTACTGCATTTTCTACCACTAGATCCACCTTGATTTGATCATTCACCCTTCTCTCCTTTGATCCAACAATGAAGAATACCCATAATCCTCTTATTATATCATTATAAGATTATGAATATAACCACAATGATTTTTTATTGGGGAATTTAGGTCATGGTAATTTATGATATGATAAATAAATTATGTGTTTATTTAAATTAATTTCACCATCCAAAAGATTATTTGCTTTGAACGCCTGATGCTAACCATCATTAAGACAAGCCAAGGGTAAATCCCTTCTTCCAGAATCAAATGGGGTCTCATATTTTTTATATGAGGTACCATAAGATTGTAAAAAAACTGAAACAATGTGTATTCACGCATTAAAATATATTAATTTTTAAAAATATTAATTTTGGTTGCATGGGACATCCAAAACCATGTTGTCTATGAGGATAAATACAAATATGTACATGGAAATATTAAATATAAAAATCTAATAAAACCATATTCAACACAAATAAATAGATATTTACAATTATCATGTGACTTCAAAGATAGTTTATACAATATTGATAGGTCATATATATAGAAAAAATATATTTTGTACTTAAGAAATTGTTGGTGTCCCAATATAGGTGACAATAACAGGAATACAAAATATATATAGTGAAGTCCCAATAACATTAATGATTATTAACATAATCTTTTTTTCCATTGTTTCATACTAAATAATTTCTTAATCAACATATTTTTTTCATATCATATAATATATCGTGTCCCAATAGGTATGTTTGACCTTCTGCAACCAAAAAATAGAATAATTATAGTATGTCTCATCATTCTCAACGATGGACCCATACAAATTATATCCTATGTAAAATTAATATGAAAAAAATAAAACCATGTGAAATGGTCATCACTGGAGCTATAAAGATCCATCATGATGGCATATATAATGAATTCTAATATATTTATTTATCATTATAACTTTATATTATTCTATGGATGGAAGGAATTGATATATTTATACAATGTTTTGTTCATTTACTATAATTCCCCCAGGTAAAAAAATATAATTTGTATTTTAATTGAATATAATAAAACTTATAACTCCGTAAATAATAATGATATGTCACATATATTATTTTTACTTTTCATTAATTGAATACATTTCCTAAATTAGTATAAAATGAGCTGATTTATTTTTTACATCCATGAACTCCAAAATGAAATAATTTTTCCAATATGTATTGTAAAATATATAATCATTCCATGTAAATTTATCCTCTATTCAATAAAGTAATATGTAACGATTTCATAGTTTTTTATTATACATTCTCACTATGATTATTGATTGATGTTATTATAAATTTCATTAGCACCAGGGTGTACATCCCAATTGAAATTATTATATAACATTAATAAATCATGTTACACTAAGGGAAAAACCATTTGATTCGAGATACTAAACACTTAAACTGATGCTTGAAACCATTCATCCATGGTCTCTAAAATAATATAAGAATCTATCATCGAAACAATTGCTCAATATAATAAGTTATTTTCCATTTCTATATCCTTAATGGTTGGTGTAATGCTTATTAACTGTAACATGATTCTCCAAACTTGAGAAAAAACAATGAATCACATATCTATGAAAATACAGATGAGTTTCCATAGATTCTTGGATTTGGGGACTATATCCTCCTTTTATTTGTAACTAAAATCGTTAATTGTCATATTTGCTTACCCATGAATATATGTTTTCTGAATATTAAAATAATTTAAATACTATATCCATTATAGCTATATCAATTTTTCTTATTCAATGCGAAGATATAATTTAGGATATTTTCATTCATATGATCTATAAAAATTTCACCGGATAGTTTTTAAAATTTCCTAAATAGTGTTTATCCCCATTATGAGGGGGTGAGTTAATGGTTATTGAAACACCAACTATTAGAAATCTTTTTCATACACAATTAGGGTGATTGGATCTAAAATTTAATGACACATTTAATGATATATGGAACAAGAAGTAACTGATATAGAAAATTTATTTTATATGGTATACTAAAAATTATTTTTTATTTTTTATGATTTATTGAATAATAGTTTTTATCTAGTAATGAATATTCATATCATATTTGCATAAAATATTTTCAATAACATATGAATTTTATTGTCAACATAGATTATAAGGATGAATGATGATCTTAAATAATTCAATATTTATTCACTACCTAAGCTCAACGTTCACTATAATTTATAATATATGTTTATAATTGTTCATATCATCAGTCCTTATTGAATGTCTCAAAGAATGGGTGGGCGATTATCTAATGGTTTCACCTAAATTTTTCCCACAATAATTTTTAAATTAAAAAAAATCATACATATATAGTTATTAAATAACCATTTCATAGTGGCATCCACCATTTCAATGTCCAACTATCATAAACAATATCAAAATAACATAAGTGGATATACATCCTATCTTCCTATTATCCTAATTTTTTCACCTTTAAATATATGAATTAAATTTTAATTACTTTCAATATCCTAGAAACATTACCTATTGGATCTCTAATTTGGCACGAAATTACCATTAATATGTGTGTTTCCTTCCTCATAAACATGTGGACTATCACCACTTAGCAATATTATGATCATATCTTAGCCATAGTGTAGGATCTAATAAAACCCTCATAAAATGGCCATATCATATAGATGTTTTTCTTTAGGGAATTTTATAGTGTTAATTGTTTATTCTAAGATGACATCCACCATTCCAATTTTGAGATCAGTTCCTTATGGCCTTGTTTTAACTAAGTCCCTTAGTTGTCAAGGTGAATCCTTAGACCGATGACCTTCATGACTATCAAAATTTTCATTTTATACAATATAATAATTGGATATTTAAATTTTATTTTTAGGCCTCACCATTTTAAAAACTTTTATAGAATATAGAATTCTTTCGCATCTAGTCATTTAATCACATCCTTTACATTATAAAAATATCTATTAAACTGAAATTGTCCCCCATATGATCATTTTAGTTTAAAAATTTTACAAAACTATTTAATTATACCCACACAAAATTTTTATTTGAACACTATGTAATATATAAGGACACCACATAATTATTTAATTAGCCACCATTTCACTCAACTCTAAATAAAAACTCTATATTTTATGATGATGTTTTAAAAAAACAACATATAAACACCTTCATACACAATTAATAAATTGACTCAATTATCAATTCAAACCATGTCTCCAATGATAAGGCAATATATTAACCTCACTATAGATTAGAGTGGTGATTATGGGAGTACAATACCTCATATTATAAATGTATTTAAATTTATTAGACTAATTTATGCATATATTTTCACTAATAACTATGTAGTAATATTTTTATACTTTCTTATGTTTTGTGTTCTATTTTTAATGGTAGGAAATTTCCTTATTTTGGAAAATGACATATTTTTTTAGGTCTTTGCGATTATTTTGTAAAGATATTATAAAAAATATTTTTTAATAATGAAACATTTTCTCTAAAGACCATACACTTTATTTGAATAATTTCTGGATGAGCCTAAAAAGGAATTAAATATATATAAGGGGATGATATATAGGGATTTTATTTTATAGAAGAAAATTTTGGCCTAACCCTATCCTAGGACCGCTGGTGAAAATTACACACATATATGAGGTAGAGGTAATAGGCTTGATGGAAGTACCTAGTATGGGAACAAAGAGGAAAAAATATGGTTTCGTTTTATACAACATGAAGGAGTGAAGAAAATGGCCATAGTGTGGGGCAACATGACCGATGACCAATGATAATTGGATTATAGGTCATATCTTATCAAGTTTTCTATAGATTAAAATAATCATCTATTTTTGATTTATTTGTAATATAGTGCACATAAAAGGATGATATTCAAAGAAATAGAGAAAAAATTAACAATGATGTCTTCAACATGGGTTGTAGGGTATCAAGTCTATTTATGTTCTCCCAAAGATATGTCTGTGAAACACCATGAGAAATAGTGGTCCAAATGTTTGTAATAAAGAATTTCTATATAGGAAATTTAAAGAATAGATTGAGTTTGATATCATAACAATGGATAATGAATTTTATAGGGTCCTAAAATGAAGCATGAAATATCAAGAGAAGTATAGAGAGAAACAAAATTAATTTGAAGTTGAGCATTTAATATGAACAAAAGTTATGTTCAATTATGCTTCAAATGTCTTGTGAAATTTTAATGATGAGCTATTCGGTGGAGATGATGGAGATTTGACATAGTCACAAATGCTAAGAAGATGATTCATGAGAGTTATCATTCCAAGTCAATGGAGCGATTTGGTTGGATTATGGATTTAATAATACATAAAATTAATTATATAAAAGATACTAAATTTATGTTTTATATTTTCTTAAATAGGTTTCTACACTTACCCTAAAAACATATAAGGAATGTATATGGGAGAAACTCATCTGACACCTATGTGTTTTGGCTAAAATATTCATATTGTAAGATTTTATTTTATAGATGATGATAATAAATGAAATTAACTCAGTTGGGGAGTTTCTTTCATAAATATTATAATATAAATTATGGAATTTTGAAGAATATGAGTCACACCACTTTCATGGTATGACATTTGGATCTGGTAATGTTTCCAGAAGAACATGAGTCCTTCATGCTCCTACTTATGGGTTTTCGTTCATGGTGATGAATAATATGAACCCAATGTGATGATTAAGAGTATTAGGAGAGTGATAAACTACATATATTGTTTTTAGAAATATCATAAATCTAGTTTTGCAACATGTTCTATGGATCTACAACCTTAGTGGATGATGCTGATTCACATAGAAATGGCGACTCAGGTCTAATATTCTTATTAAGCTACAAATGGTGCCAAAATTTATCTATTTAAAATGATGGGAATATGGATATTATCAAAAAAACATTGTATATATGCATTACCAAGGTTTTATGATAAAAAGTGACCCACACATTAGTAGAGTATTGTAAATAGAGGAAATATCATACCAAAAGTTTTTAAGAGATCAATGTGAAGATGTAATATTAGGATTTCATTTATATTTATTGTTTATTCACCTCATAGTAGTATAATTAGCATTTTTATACTACCTAGGGATGTCAATTTATGAAGATAATATTTTTCTAAAATTTTGGGCCATAACCATAGTGATATTAGTCACTAAGTAATAATGTTAAGTCTAAAGTAATTAAAGAGATGGCTCTATGTCCTTTAGGAATTAAGATGGATCATATCAGTTTTTAAATAAAATTTGTTTGATGGATTTGACAATCCAATTAAGGAGTAATAATATGAGGAAGATTCTAAGAGAGAGATGATCCACCACAAGGGGGTTCAGGAGAGGGAATGGATGATCACCCTTAGCTTCTAATATTTACTACAATGAGATTCATAGATAGATTTTTTATTTATTCTTTTCATTATATAATCATGGTATTCATATGATATTTATTTAATAATAATTAAAAAATGTTTCCAATTTATTCTTAATACCATTTTCAGATTTTAGTTTTATCCCCTCATTAGTGATGTGTGGTACACTCATGAAGAATGGACGTTCAAATATAACTGGATACAATGATATTGGACTGTGGAATTGATTAAAAAGATAGTGATTATAATAATTTAAATTATTAATTTCATCTCAATTTTTCTTATTAATTAGTTCTATATTACAATTAATCGATAACACATCCCATAGTGTCTTGGAATGAATTGGGTTTATTAGGGTATGAGCCACAATGTGATGGAAGAATGCGGGGGAGAGAGATTATGATATTTCCAAGGCAAGATCAATGTATCATTGAGTGGGAAGGGGTGAATCAGTGATATATTTTTCTTTTATGTTTCCTTTATTTTGATAAAATAATATCCTCATATTAAATACTTATCACTTTTCTATAAAAAAAATAATGCACACAATAATAGGATCCCATTAATTTATAGGGTTCACTAACAAAAATTGTTGCTATGTCTATGGTATGGTTTCCAAACAATACAATACCTCGCAATCCAATAAAAACAATCATTTTATGTGGAATAAAATCAGTGGAATATTCTCATACATTTTTGTAACACTATGTTCAATTCAATAGTGCAAGTGCTTTTTGTAGCACACAATGATGTAATATAATTTTTTAAAGAAAATGTTATTATGCTGCTTGATCAAATTTTTCAAAAAGAATATTCAAAATAAGTATCAACATCGTTAAACAGCATACAATAAAAAAAATCTTCTATACTATGTAATGACACTCAATCTGATATCCAATTCTAATTGTTCAATATTATGATATTACTCTATTAGAATACCCATGAACCAATTCCGAACGGATTATGTCATAGTTTGGAAATCCCAATACGATTTCATAGTTTGGTCCATAAACTCTAAATAAGGTCTTGTATATTATACTTTAGTAAAACTATTAATAATCTATGCTCAATGTAAGAAAAATCCAAAAACATATTCTTTACACAAACATTCACTTATATTTTTTCTCTTTTCAATATTACATATGGTCCTGAAATTACAATGTAAATACACATCTATAGGTGAACCAAAATTTGTTTTGTAAGGATTTAGATAAACATTCACACTCAAAGAAATTACTTGAATAATCAATTTTCCATTATATATCGGCTTAATCATTGAATTATTCAACGCTTATCACCTCTTCTAAGACCATCATAAATCATCTCAAAACATCACCTCACTTCATAATTCTTAAAAATATCTAGTATAATTTTGATTACCATTACGAGATGATTCATTATGATGGATACAAATGTAATACAGCGGATTATTCATTAAATTTCTCTACAAATATTGAATGAAAAATAAGCATATTAAAATAATTTTTTACTCACAATGATTATTTGTGATAGATTATTAACAAAAAAACTATTCAAAAAAAACTTCTACTCAACTCCTAGAACATCAATGTTACTTTGAGAATAATTTTGATACCACTCAAAACAATTCTTCCTCAATTTAATTATTTCATATAATGATCCTTCATCTGATGTTGTCATTGGTTATATAATGTTAGATATTGGGATCTAATTCAATCATAGAATCAATTTTATGTATGTTTTGAGATTCTTGATCCAACTGATTCAAAAACTCTTGAAAATAAAATAGATTTTTCCATTCATTCTTGACCAAACAATTAATCTTGATGAATTTTGATGAATTTTTTTTATTTGTCTCTAACTTTTTTTTCATTTCAATAGGTCCCAAAAAGAATATTTAAGGATGATTCTTCCTTGAATATTATTTTCCAACCATCTCTGCACTGATGATTTTTATCGGTATGATTTCGATAAACGATGGAACACCACATCTGATGGACCAGTTCTCGTAGCTTCGATTTCAGCAACTTGTTTCTTTTCTTGATTGTGGCACCAATATATATTTTTAAAGACATAAATATTTATTATTTATTTTTCTAACTAAAAACCATAATTCTTATATTTACACAACCATAACATCATTCTCAACCTTTAAAAAAATTGATTATGATGGTATCACATTGATGGAATTAGACTAAAAGGATTCGACTTTAGTAACATCCTTATTTAAAAAACATTTTATTATATCGTAACATTTTTTTCAACATAAAAAATGTTTAAGATAATCTCAGAATCATCTCGAATATATTGCTAATTATTGTAGCATCCTATCTTTCTAGGATATATTATCTTTCCGACCTTTCTAGAATACTATTGGAAAAACATTTTATCCACATTTCATTCAAAATTATAGCATCAAAATTTCTTTATATGACATAGGATTTATATGAAACCCAAAAGAGAAAAGAATCACCATATTTACGTTGGATTCATGAAGACTCTGATAAATCTCCTCAAGCTATCGATTACTTATCATTGATTCTATTCTTATGTGAGATTACTCATTATAGAAAAAAATATTTATTAACAGAAAAACCATGATATGAAAAATTAGTGATCATAAAAACATATTAAAATTTATCTCTAAATATTTATTCCCTTCATAAAAATACATTTAAACTAATTTTATCAACAACCACTCTGACAAACAGTTAGAATAGATCACTCAATTTTGATATTTGAAGAAACTCCACCTTCAATTTATTATTATCTACAATCTCTTTGATGAAATTATAATTGATACCAACATGTTTTCAATGATAACGTTATACTATATATTTGGTATGTTTGATTTAAAATTTATTTTCATAACCCAGTAGCAAGTGTAACTTCACTTCAATAAGATAATTGTCCAACTAATTTTTATCTTCCGATGTTGAGTAGCATCTTGAGTTGTATCAACAAACATAGATTCAACTATGATAATAGTAACATAAATTATTTCTTATTATGCCAGCCAACACAACATATCCACATAATGAAAACGACAAAATATTTGGATCTTCCATCATCAAAATTTCCTACCCAATCAGCATCTTAATTACCAAAAAGGTTATTACTTTTTTATCTCTCATACCTGATACCAAAATTTTTCTTCCCCTTGAAATATCTGATAATTATTTTTCCATCCAAAAATTATCATTCATTTTGAGCACTCTAGAATCTATCACATAATGCAACAACATGAACAATCTTGGGTCCTGATGTAGTGAAATATAAAAAACATTCAATCAGTTTTCAAAACACATTATGAGGAACTTCCTTTCCTTATATATATTTTTTCACCATAGTTTCCACTAAAATCAGTGTGGAAAAAGGTATTAAATTTTCCCTGGAAAACATCATTATAATTTCCTTATTATAATTTTACTATGAAAGTATAATGTATTTATACTTCTTTAAAGATTTTATCCCTATAACGTATTTCATTTCACCCAACTTGTAAATCTAAAACCACATGTTCGTTTCTACTAAAAATCATTAAAAAGTACTTTCATCATTAACAGTAACAATCATGGAATCAACTTAAAAAATTACAATGGTGTAAAACTGTTGAATTTTTGTATTTAATGATTTCTATGAACCCTTCCTTTCTTTATAAACACATTTCATAAGCATGTATCCACTATATAATAACATGTCATCAGAAAATGTTTTATCCCATACAAGGATTTCATTAACATGAACACATATATTTCATCCTTATCAATAGAATATTCACATCATTTTTCAACGTACACATTCCATCAAGATCACAATTCATAAATACTAATTTCACATCCATTGGAAAAATTGTGTAACTAATTTGTGTAGTAATAACATAAAAAATTATATAATTTATATCTTTTCCAATAGAGTAAATGTATCATCAAAATCAATTCCATCAATTTGTGACAAATAATTTCAAACTAATCATTCCTTTTTTCTTATCACTTCTACAAATTCAATCATCTTTTTCATGAAATCCCATTTTACCAATAAAATTTTTGTAATCGTTCTTATATATGAATTACAGTGTATCATTTTTTCTTTTTGATTCATCTATACATTCGTAGCATGAATCTATTATGAATTGACAAATGATTCATTAACATCTTTCGAATCCACTTCAAAATACAAATAAGTGTGTGTAATATTTTTTTTATGATTTTATTATTTGAAAATTTTGATTTTGATCTCTAATAATGTTCTAATATTCCACATTCTTCCCCATCCTTGGTTGATATTTTTGAGACTATTCTTTATCACTTCATTTTTCTGAGTCTTTTTATTATTATTGGGTATGATCCCCATTTTTTTTATCCTTATCCTAATTGTTAAAAAAATCATTCATATTGTTCATCTTTATTATAATGCTGAGTTATATTATCTTACATTACATTTTAAAAAACAATTACATCAACAAAATAATATAATCCTCATGTTTCACTATTGAAACAACTATATATCTTTATTTAAGATCATCAACATGAAAATTTTCATATTTATGTCTCTGATCAAATGTCACACGGTTTTTGTGATTCCTTTTTATGATAATTAGACTCCAAAAAGTATTAAAGTGTTTCAAAATTGATGTTTTGTAATGAAAAATTTAATATAGAGTCTTATATGATCTTGGTCTATAAAAATAGTAGTTTTGAAAATACATAGAAATACTCAAGTATTTACTCCAAAATTAATGTTAGAGGCCTTTTTTAAGTAAAATGTGGCATCTCATTTCATTAAGACTTATTTTTTCATTTCAGGAAAACAATTTTGTTAAGTAGTTTAATGTGTTTTGAACTCATGTTGAATTGCACACTTCTCAAGAAAACATTAAAATTTTTCATTATTGTTTTCACCAATTTTTTTTGTTCTAAAAACCATTAATAAATATTAATATTCTTTCTTAGCTTTCTTTCTAAAACATTTTTCAATTTTCAAATAATTTTACTTATGTTTCATATACATGAAAAATTTAAGAGGGGTAATTCCATAAATGAATGTGATGAAGAACTTATATCTATGTGTTTATTCTTTTCTCATTGAAAAAAATATATTAGATTGTAAAAGTTCATAGGTTCACTTTGAACAACTATCAAAATTCCTATGAATTGAGTTTATAATAATTACTTTCTAGAAACATATGAAATAATAATCTGTTCTTATTAACATATCATGAATACCACAGACATTATATCACATTGATAAATTAATTAATTTTCTCAAACACATGTTCCCAAACCTTTTATGCCACAAATGAATCTCGTCCACCATTCCTAATTGTCAAGAGCCTGAAACCTCACCAACATGGAATATGATTCCTTTTTCCCATTGGACTATAACTATTTTTTGCATCCTTCTAATAATTTAAAAAATTATACCATTTATTAATATAAATTTTTTTACTCCCTCATGTTGTTGTTACTCACATATAATGTTTTGTTTCATGCTATAAAAAAGGATTTCATGGATTTCAACATTTCTTCCCTAATGATGGTTGATCCCTAATAGTTAACTCTAAGAGATCTATCATTTAAATATGTAACTATTCTTTATTCAACCTCATTAATATTTTATAGTAAAATAGGTCTCCTATTATATGATATGAACACCCACTTTTGAGGATCCAAATACATTCTTCGTATGAATATTTCAGAGTGGTTTTTGCAATAAGAATGTTCTCTTTCCACTTTTCTTTTTAACATCTATCTTCTGATAATTTAAAAACATTTTGGTGCCAATAAAAATATAATTAATCCTTTTATAAGGTTTCTTGTTATTTCTTCACAAATAGTTTTTAGTGGTTGGAACCTATTTTCAACAATCACAATAACAATATGATGTTTTTTCCTAAAATCCTTCTATGAATTCTTCCCTTTATAATATTGACAACCCTAAATGATTTTACTTCATTAGTTTGTGGAATAGTTATTTTATTGTATGTTAGACCAACACATATTTATTTTATGAATGAATCCACCATAATACCAGTTTTATCCATATAAATAATAATTTCCTCTAAAATTTCCATACTGCTGAGAGTTGTTAACATGTTTCTCAGAATCCTTCCAATATTGAATATCATATTTTTTCCAAAAAATAACTATTATTAGTAGAAATATTCAATTTTTCCGTGGTTTTATTTTTCTCCTTATCACGGCCTAATGTAAAAGATTCTTTTTATGTCTTAGGATTTTTAAAACCTTATGAAATACTGATTTTTTTTGTCCACATATTCAAATTTCCCATAATTATTCTTTTATGACAAAATTTCCACTTTCATCTCAACCTTTGAAGGTAACATTTTTTCTTTCTATGTTTTACAATTTCCAGAGCATTCACCAATTTTAGAGATATATTTACTGTATATTGTAACCCATTGTTCATTATTATAAACTTTTAGCCAGACAATTTCCAACTCTTCTACTTTTACCTTCATGATAACTTCTAAATGTTCATTGTGATTATTTTCATTCTCAAGAACTTTTTTATAATTCATTAATATTTTATAAAAGCATGAAAATATTATAAAATAGGAATTTATTGATTTTTTATGATGAATTTTCAATTTATAATTTCAAAAAAAAAATTGGTACCTTAAAATCATTTGTATGTATTTTTCCAATTCATCATTAAGATGAAATTCTAATTTAGCTTCTTACACTTCGTCATAAATACAGATTACATACACATCACTATTTAGTATTGCAATAAAATTATTCTCAGTATTTTGAATAGAGTTTTCATATTTTGACTCATTATCTTCTTCTTTAATATATTTATATTATAATATTATTCTTTTAGATGAGGATAATTTTTTTTCTTTTCCTAAGAAATATGATTTATCCTTATCACACTATTTATTCTATTGTCTCATATTCCTTATATCATTTTCATCACTATCCTCCTTTTTATTTCTACAAAAAATATTGGATGCAATGTTTCCAAATACTCTATAACTAAAAATATTAATAGAAATTTCCCCGTGAATTTGTATGTAAGGATTTTAAATTATTTATAAAATAAGGATAAAAACTCACCATCATTCTTACATATATTATTTTTAGAATTAGAGTAAGAAACAACATCTTCCTCAATAATATTCTATACATTCCTTAATAGGTGGGCATAAAGGACACTTATCTATCAGCTTTTTTCCCTATTATTTATTTATCCATTCTAATTTCATAACTAATGTTATTACTATTACTATTATCAAGATATAGAGTTTCTGGATATATATATTTTATCAAGGAGAAAATGGAATTAAAATTTTTGGTAAGAATTATTAATATCTATTAAATAATATTATAATCTTCCAACCTTTCACAGAGACATGTAGAAGGGAGAAAAATGAAATTAATCCTTAAAGAGGCATTCCCAAAATATTCATGCTCGCCCATATTTAGATCACCATATTTATGCTTCCATATTTTTAAATTTCACTTCTTCACTTTTATATTTCCTTATTAAATCTTCTTCAAGGTATCCCATATAGAATTGGTGGTGGAAACACCATCTTCGCATAAAAAATCCCTTTCAGATAGTAATGAGAGTAAACAAATATTAGATCATCCATCGTTATCAATAATTTTCTTATCAATATATGTAAGGGGAACTATATCACCAATTGGAAGAAATCTGTCAATTGTATCTTCAAGAACATTACACACAAGAGATATATGAAAAAGTAACATTATATATTTGTAAATATAATATTTATTTGCACAGATTTTTGAAAACACATTACTATTCACACAATTTAGATTCTCCATCACAAATTCTCTACAAAACATCAATAATGGATAAAATAAGGGAACCATCAACATTAATTAAAATTGTGGTTTGTCATCAAAGACAAATGTTTCACTGAGTGGGGGAGGGGTGAATCAGTGATATCATTTTGTTTTATGATACCATTATTTGGAAACTACCTTTGCCACTTTTATAAGTGTTAACACATTTCTAAAAAAAGAAACCTTGCACAAAACTATATAAAAACATGAAATTACATGGTTTATGACTCTACCTGAGTATCTATGTCCTTGGTTCTATATAGAAACAATAAAATACCACAAAAAATACTAAAAAATTCTTTCTATAGAAAAAAATGATAATGATATTCCCTTACACTCCTGTATAACTTTGTTCAATATATCAGTGCATGTTATTCAAGTAGAAAAAAATAAATTCATACAAGATTTTGTAAAAAAACATTGTGTTCTGCTTCTTGAACAAAATTTTCAAGTTAGATCTTCAAAACATTTCTTCAATTTATTACATGTATGTGATCAAGAACTTTTTATAAACATTTTAATTACATATAGTCTGACTTCCAAATCGGATTCCCATATCAGATTTTGAAATGAAAAATAGTACTCTCTGTGGATACCACTAATTTGTTTTTGAACTACTTCTATATCCACCCCAAAGTCTGTAACCAATTTCATAGTTCTGTTCGGAAACTCCAAATATGATCTAATTTCTTCTTATTTCTGGATTTTGTTCAAAAAACATCCTTAGGCAAGCATGATCTGGAATCTAATTATCGTTAAAAAAATTAGTGCACTCCACCTTTTCCCTTCAACGGTACATTTATTTCAGAAATTAAAATGCAATTTCACTAATTCTAGTTGAACAAATAGTCGGTAGGGTATGATTATGAACAAATTTCATGCTCAATCAAACATCCAGAATAATCCAATTTCCCTCAAATATCATCATCATCTTTGGAATCTTTAATACTTATCAACTCATTTGGAAGCATTGTGAATCATCTAAAAACATAAACACATATAAAACTTATTAACTATATCTTGTCCAATTTCATTTACCATAACAATATGCCTCATTATGGGAATATACAAATGTAAGAAAATATATTATTCATTACATTATTCTTCACCAATTTATATAAAAACAAAAAATGAAAACACTATAATTCTCAATACAATGCCACATACTAACTGATTATATAAGACATCTTTAAACAAAATGATTCTACTCAAATATTAAAACTCCATGATTCCCTTGAAAAAACATTACATGATTCCAAATTTTTCATTTTTTCTTTATTCTAGTCATATTATGTATAACGATGTTGTCAATTTCAACTAACACCAAGTGAACCGGTCTCTGCTTTATCTTAACAATCGATGTTATCTCTAATGTAATTTTCTTATCCCATTTGATAAAAACCTGTTGAAGAAAAATCAGGGTTCTTATTTCTTTCATTACCCAAAAATTTATCTTGATGAAAATTTTTTACTTCATTTTTCATCAGCCTCATACATTCTTCTTTTTTTCAATTGGTCTAAATAAGTCATCATAATGAAAATTCAGGCTCTATTTTTCTTTTTCAACGATCTTTGCATCTGCTGATTATTATAAGTGTGACATTGTAAAATGACGACACACAACATATGATTCAAATATTCGAGTAACTTCAACTTCATAATCTTATTTCTTTTATTTATTATTGTACAAACTTATTAATTTTAATAAATAAATATTTTTTAATTTTGTTCTGACTAAAAACCATTATCTTTTCATTTACACAATCTGATCAACCGTTCCATACATCAATCAAATATGAGTATGATGATGTCACACTAATGAAATTATACTAAAAAGCTATGGCTTTAACAACTTCATTATTTCACAAACATATTCTTCTATAATTTCTTCCTTGGGACTTTGAATATGTAGAAGATCATTTTAGCATCTTTTATCTTATATTGGAATGTATTGTAACTTCCCTTCTTTCCAGCATCACCTATATTTCATACCATTCTAGAATATAATTATAAGTAAATTTTCTATCCCATTCCTTTAAAACAATAGAATCACAATATATTTATATAACTTTTAATTTATGTTAAATACAAAGAATTAAATCATCATCATATTTATATCACAGTCAATAAGACTCCAATAAAGCTTCTAATTATGATCCCCCTTACATTCCATATCCAAGTTAAGTATAATGACTCTTTCATCCAAAAGAAATATTCTTAAGATGATGGAATTTATTAAAAATTATGAGTTCAATTATCTAAATATGATGGTCAGTCTGACTTTCAACTTTTAGATAGTGAATTTATTTCATTATTTTTTCAATAAAAAAAAGAAAACATACAAAAAAGATTATTCAAAATCCAACAACGTTTTCAAAGAATATTTTTCCCAACTGATTCTAATTTTACTATACCTATATATTTAGGATATTACATAAATAATCTAGGTCACACTATGTTACATTCACAAGAGGAATAAAATTTACATAGATAGATTTGGTTATTATAGACTAATTGGAACAAATTTATTATATAAGTTCCATGCGAAAAAAATTATTAACATCATGATGTACATTTAATTATTCCTAGATTAGAAAACCCAAACTTATATATTTAATTCCATATCATTATTCACCTCATTAAAATTTATTTTATATAATCATTAATTAATTATTATAGTTTAATTTAGATTCACATGATTTATGTTTTGAATTTGTGTCCCTAATAATATTTTTAGTTATTTAATAACTGGTTTTGAGCTACAAATTTTGATTTCATGTTCTTAATGGGATCGATCTCACACATTTACTATTATACAATTAGAGAACAATAATGGGAAACTTGTGCTTGGTAATGTTTTTGGAACAATTTCCCTGGAATAATAGACACTAAAAATGTTTAATAGGATTAATGATGAAATACTGATATTTACCACCCCTTTATATTTGATGATGTTCTATTCATATTTTTTTCTCTTTTTGTGTGATTTGGTGTTTTTTAGATTCATAGAGGTTATATGATGGTCTACATCCACATAAATGTAAAATTGGACCTCTTGGAAAAAAAAGTGTATAATAAATGTTAGAATTAAACATCAAAACCCAATTCAATATTCATGAATAAATAAAAATTTTGATGTATGCTAGATCCCTTGATGTCCTTCATAGAATAAATACATCCATATATTTTCCACCAAATGGTTTAGATAAAAAAATATATCTAATAAAATGAATCCCTTGATGATGGGTCCCATTTCAAGGCTGAATTGGGAGGTATATTCAATAGTGATACCAAATTTAAGGATGAATCAATGTGTTATTCTAGTGATGAAGATGACATTATGATTGAATCTATAAAGGATAAAATAAAAACATTTTTATAAACTAAGGAATATTATTTTTTGGGGAAGAATCCACAGAATAAATGAAAAAGGGAGAAGATAAAAAATTAGAATTGTAGAGGAACATCAGTGAATTTAAAGAAGCGTGGTAGGAAGAATAAGTGAATGAGTAGTACTAACATTTTCTCTCATTCCATGATTCCCATTTTCACCAATTTTGAATTTTAAAAAATTGGATAAACCTAAAAAATTTTGAAGCTATTATCAACTAATTAAAAAAGAATAATTAAATTAGAAAAGATAAATTAAGAATCCATTTATAATTCCAACTGGGAAACATTGTTTAGTTCATAAATTATGTAACACATGAGGTAGAGTCCATGTTAATGTTTTAAAAAAATTGGAGGAAACATGAATTTTTATTTCAATAATAAAAAATAATATATTTTTTAGTTAATGATTTTTTGATTAGTTGATAAAATATCCCTTATATTTTTAATCATTAATTGAAATTGGATTTATCTTAACTTTTTTTATTTCTTAGCACTGAATAAGCATATAAAATAAATTCACTCTGAGGTTTAAGGACTTGATGCAGCATTAAATAGAGAATAATTATATTTTTTCTCATTTTTATAACCATTATTTTATTATACATAAAATCCTAAATGAATTTACCCTCACAACTTGGTTGAACTCTCCAGATAGATTCCAGCTTAAGTGTGTGGGAGGAATCTATAGACAACTATTTGGATTTTCATCCTTGATGTATATAGGTGATATCATCACGTAGAAAGATTTTTTTTATTTTAAAATTTTGACTCATTATGATCGTTAATGATAGAGACATTGTTCGAAATTTTTTAGGTTTCATATAATTCCAATTTTAATGTTTTTTCAGAGAATACTAATATGAATCAATTTCTTGATTTTCATTATTAAAAATTTTCATTAAGTATAGTAATTATTATAATTATTGTTGTGGCCTAATTGACAAATAATTTATGAATTCACAACTATGAGTGGTACCCTAATCCTTTATTGAAATATTTAATCTTATACTATATATCTTGAGAGATTATTAGTTTATGTATGAATACTAAAAATTTAATTTTTATCTTATCAAATAATGATGAATTTGAACATCATTAATTATTTATTTGAACATTAAATAATTATAATTGAACATGTATTATATTGAGACTTACCACGAGGATGACCTTTTTTATTCCATAGAGATGTTAATTTACTTGGTATAAACACATATTACTTGACAAATTATCATTCATATCCTTATTTTTTTATCATTACATTATTGTTCATTTTTGAATTTGATTATGGAGTTTGAGGATTCATGGTACTAAAATTTGAGATTCTTATGAAGGATTTTGGGGGAAGAATATCATTTTAATATATGAAGAAGTGTTAAAAAATGATCATCATTTTTATTGCACTATTTTTCTTCAATTATTTAAAAATTAGAAAAATAAAAATAAATTAAGTAACATATTTGCCATAGAAATATTCTATATAATGAATAAAATATGAAAACAAAATTTTATTTCATTAAATTTAATAATGGTTTGTGAACCAAATACTATAAAATAAGTACATGATGTTAATATGTTATAATTTATATAAAATTTACAATTTATATTTATTTTATTGAGATTAATTTTTAATATCATGCCTTGAGATTATGAAAATTAGTCTTTTTCTTTAATCCTTTTAGTACAATTTTCAGTTCACTATCCACATTCCCTTATCCATAGATTTATTATAATAGTAATTAATATCTGAAAGTTTTTTGTTATTTTATTTATAAATATATATATATATTTCTTTGAAACCTATATATTGAGTTCATATATGTGAGATTAAAATAAATCTTATTTAATGATCTTGATTAATTACTGAAATTTATTTCTAGGGACGTAGATCTTAAATCTAATAAAGATTAGTTATATTTTAAAAGATGGGATTGAAAGAAGAAAAATTTCATAGTTATGAATATAATTTGAGGAATTATAGGTAAAATATTTATTGGGTATGTTTGGTGATTTTGAAATATTTAGTTATAACTAAATTTTTATAAGAATACGATTTTGAAATATTTCTTTTATATGGTGTAGATACATTTTGATTCGATGTTCCGAGTATTAATTGGAATAAAAAATATTTAAGTGTGGAGGGTTTGATGACCCAAATTTATACATATATTTAATGTGATAATTAAATATTTATATTTTTATTGGGTAATTTTAGTATATATATTTATTTATTGAATATTAGTTCTTTATTTGGGAAAATAAATGTTTAGTGGTGATTTTAGAAAGATTTTGGAAGAATATACTTGAAAAAATGATTTCATAAAATGTAAGATATGCGTAATTATTTTATACACTATTTTTAGTTTACTTTATTGATGCTACAATGGAAATGTATTATAAAAGGTGACGATACTTCAGGTTTATATTTCATTGTATATAAAATATGTTCAACCCCAATATAACACCACCATAGAATGTCCAAAAAGTTGGGAAGAATTAGTAACCTTCTTGATGGATGTTCTTGTCTTAGGAGGAATATGTTGGGGAGGATCTCAACATCCCAGGGTAAGCATTAACAAAACAAACCAAAATGTTAACTTGATGGAATTTTATCTCTCAAGGAATTATGACATCACCTGAATGATCTTTAACCCAGATGGATTTTTACATAACCACATCAAACCTCTATTTCTTTGTACAACTGATATTTGAAACCAGAACATGCCACTTGATCATTGAAACTGATAATAATATTGATACATGTCTTTTTATCATTTAAATCATCATTCAAACTTTTTTCATATTTCATTCTCCAGTATCAAGACACCATTGATGACATCATTATCATCTCCTAGTGATCATCATCGACTATTCATTCTCTATTGTCCATTATATGAAATATCTACCAAAAAATACTTGAAAATTTCCAGTTATCTCATAGAGGGCACATCTTGTTCTAAATACTCTTTACACCCTTAGTATTAGGATTTTTTTCGATTAAATTATAATACATTGGTGTCTTGTGTTCCATTATACACAAACATAATATTTCATTATACACTACAAAAAATTATTCTTGCAATGTACAAAAAAAGGTTTATCTTATAATATATGGAATGTTATTTGTGGAACGTGATACATAGAATATTGAGTTTCTCTAGATAGCTTGTGTTATACACATGAATAGATTTCTATAATCTAAAATATACTATTAATATTGTTACAGAATATGATAGTTATCATCTAACTGTTGAAATAAAGGAAACTAATATTATCAAATATAATATTAAAGTATAAAGTTTCACATTTCTTTAGCTATAAATTGATTATAAATAAAATAATAATCATTTAATAGAAAAATATATTTTTTCTGAAAAAAATATCTTTTCTAAAAGATTCTTTAATCAAGATGGGCACAAATAATTTAAAAATAAATTTTCCACATTTAAAAAAAATTAAATATAAAAATCATTTTTGAAATTGGAATATCATAATTAGATTACCAATAACATTTGGAGTTTTCATTAGAAAATTCATTTACAGATGAATAGGGAAAATAATAAATTTTAATTATAGAAAACATACTCTTTTATTTCATTTATAATTTTGATGTATATATTTTATTGGTTTTAAAGTTTAAATTGTTCAATTATACATCCATTAATCCAATTTAGAGAATTGGGCTCTTTTAAATACTAATTTATTTTAGAGAAAATCATTGTAAACATTTGAACATTTTCACCTTATATGCCTTTATTTTTCAAAACCTGTGCTTGTATACTTTTAAAATGAATTCTTCCACTTATATAAATTAAATTTGGAAAAAAATCCCATATTCATAATAATGATAATTTATAATTTATAATAAGTCCACATTAATTTCTGTAGAATGTGATTAGTGGAAATAGTTATAATTAATTACATCAATTAAGGTCAAAATTAGTTTACATGTTGGTTAAACTTCGAATATAAGATTTTAAATGACTTACCATCCTTTCCATAAACTATTTTAAAGATATACATAGATCCTTTTCACATTATGATATATTATTATGCATTATTGGGATACTCTTACAAGATAGTGACATATATAATATGTTATGTAAATAAAAAGTAAAAAAGGTAACTTCAATTCAGGTAATATTTATAAAGCATTAAGATATGGGAAAATATAATATTTTTAATTATAAATGTTATTTTGAATGAATTTATTTATTATTAAGTTGTAATCCCAATTAGGTTAAATATTATGATATGGTGGGAATCAGGTAATGATGGTTAAAACCAACTTCCCCAATCAAATCATGTTTCGGTGTTAAACGAAATACTCTTCTCTCTCTTTATTATATCAATGTATGAAGAGAAATGAAATCAATCAAGAGACAAAACTATTTTACATGGTTCAACCTCACTAGGATACATCTAAGGAGCACACCATATCAATTTTTCTATACACCAAATCCACTAAGTATAACTGAAAAAATAAAAGGTTTGGCTACATCACTTCTATTCCATGGCTAAATGCAATTACAATGTTTTGGGATATCTCAATGCTTCCCAAGGGTCAATCAATAAATATCTCCTTTTATGGATCACTATAGGTGAAAGGGACCACCTTCCTTTTCTCACTACTATATAAATTATTCAAACATAGTTTGTGAACATGTAAGTCCCATTATTAGTGATAAAGAATAAATCCTCAAATATAAATAGACAATATATTAAATTTCTACTTTCATCGACTTGATGAACACCACTTTACCACATATTCATCGGGAAATCCCTTTTAAACATTATCATGATGCTCACTACGTTCACGAAGATCACATATCCTTCTTGAAACTACTCATTTCTCTTCAAATATATACTTCTTTATCAAACCCCACAACATTAATGAAGCTCACCACTTTGTATAATCTCAACTAGCCTCCATGATGTAGTCTTTTTTCATGAATCTCAGAAACATTTGAAAATGTCACTTAGCCTTCATAAAACTCATAATAATCATTCATATTTTTAAGACCTTCATGAATTTCAATAATTTCATCCTTATTACATTTTTCTATCTTTCATTGCCTTCATAAACATCCTTTCATTGTGAATATTTTCAAAAGGACAACCTTATTGAATCACCTGTGTGAATCTGAAGTCTTATAATCATCGTTAAGACTCCATGCTTTTTATAGGGTAGTTATAGGACTATTTTTATGTGTTATCCACCCATTATATAATATTTAATCCATATCATCACCATTTCATGAATCTCTCAAATATCCTCTTTGATGACACCTATTTGGAAAAGCTCCATGAAAATTTCATCATTTAATACTATTCTCATAGTCATGGAGAGTAATATCATTTATTCATGCATTTGTGGTAATTTTTCTTGATAATACACACCTTCTATAAATTCCCATTGTGAATCACATTGTTTAAGAAACTCATTCCTTGACTAAATTTTTACAAGTGATTCAAGTTAAGGAAACATTCAAGATGATTGGGACATTCTAAAAATTTGGAACCTAAAAATCTGTCAAACATTAATAAATGGTTCCACCTTGTATACACAATTATTTTAACTCTTCTTGGGAATCCATCCCTCTTTAATGGATATTTTACAAAATACATAGTCAAAAACCTTGGTGTAACTCAACAAATGACCTTGTCAAGAAGCTTTGTTAATAAAGACTATTAACCCAAACAAATTATGATGATAACATGAGGTATTTTTACAAAAAAAATATTTCCCATTGGGTTTTTTATGACACTTAACTTTTTGAATCATCAGTTAATATTAATCCATACTCTACCAACATTTCATTCTTAAAATTTAGATATCATTCCAGGATTTACTCAACACACACTTCAATCCCACATGTGCATTCCTTAGCATCAGATAAATGAATATTATGTAACGTTCATCCATAAAAAACTTCATTCTAAAACGACTCATATATTTCATCATGAACCCTATCTATCAGTATAAAGATCCTTTTATTGTTCGTCTTTATAATTATCATATTTTAAACTCTCTCTACACCATATATCCACCTATCACCTTCTTCCCATATCTCTATTAATATATTTCCTCACATTTTATATCGACAATTTTACGTTTATTTATTGTACTCGAGGTTCACATTGTTTCGGTTTGTAATAGAGAAAAGAACATATATTAACAAATTAGGGGAAAAACCACTACCTCAGGGAGTGGGGGTCCCAGATTCGCACTTTTCATGTGAGGGTAGATGACTGAACTCCTAGAGTCATTTGATGAAATTAAAATTCTTCTATGTGTATGGTATTTGAAATAATTTCCACTAAATTTAGTTTTTGGGGTATATTCCAACATCATAAGGCCATTATACACCTTTTCCCAGATAAAATGATGTTTAATTTCAATTTTATTTATCCTTGAGTGATTTTCTGGAATTTGTCTAATGATTATAACACATTAATAATAACTACTAATTTTGATCTGAGGATTTACTTCAAGTCTCATATCATCAAGATGCTTCTCCATCCACAATAATCATGTTCATGCTTGAGTAGCTATACTATAATGAGATAATTCCATGAATATTGAAATTTAATATTTTTTCTTCATTGTCCATTAAGTATATAATTTTCCATGATAGAACTCACCACGTCCCGTTTATTTTCTATTATCTTTTGATCTGGACAGCTCATCATTTTAATATCCAATGAAATCATGCTAATATTTTTCATTATATAGTAAACAAAAATACCATATTCCCTTGATATATGAGGTATTTTTCACTACAATAAGGTGTCTTTCTATGGGATTACATTTATACTATACCTCTTATCCCGTGGAAAAAAATATAATGTCCTTTAAAAGTTATATAAAATTTTCATCCAACTATTTTCCTAGAATCATAGAAATTAACTACATTAACATCATCATATCAAGAAAGTTTCATATGAGTGTCCACTAGAGTCATTATATCCTTTTAATTATCCATTCCAAGTCATCTTAGAACCTCCATAAATTATTTATATTGAGAAATTAATGTTAATTTCCTCCCTTTTATATCCTATAATCCACGGGAAAAGGTAATTTCACAAATCATTGGCATTTAATAATATGTTTTCATTAATTATATTAGTTATTTTCACTGAGATACATCTAATCCACAAAACATTATGTCATAAAAAAACCATCACCGTCATCGATTCATTAATACTATTATTTACATATAGATTTTAATCAAATGCACCCTGCAAAAAACATAGTGTAAAAACATCAACCCTAGTAGCTTGGAGTCATTTCCATAAATTATTACATTGAAATGGATATATGACTCAAATATGAATGGAACAATAATTTTAGTGATTCCATACACCATATTACATAAATGAAATATACATTACAAATGAGACTATAAAGTACCACACAATCAATCACATGAGAAAACCAATAATCTCCTAGCTTAACCCTACAGATCAAGAATTATTTACATATTAACATCCAACAAAAAATTAAACATAAGAAGGGGTGGTCTCAAATTCTCAGTATGGGTGAGTGTATAGAAGAAAATATTATGAATAATAAATCATAAATATTATGTGAATGTGTACAACTAAAAAATCCATCTAAAGAAATACATAATATATAAAGAATAAATAAAATCTAAGAATTCCATATAAATATTCACATGGATTTTCTAATAATTGGATAATCATATGGATTTTAATATCTAATCACATAATGATAGAATTCATACTGTCATACATCATAAAAAACTCTCATGGCTTCATCTAAGACACCATAAATAAATCTGTAATGCCTCAACCAATACCCAAACTATTTTGTCAAATGAGAAAAACCAATGAATTGAGAGGATATAGTGGTCCCACATGTCACTTATTAAGTCTAATAAATTCTTTATATGAAAATTGTGAAACATAACCAAGATAAACATTCATATTGAAAAAATAGCATACGAAATGTGAATACTTTATCCATAAAACATGAATGGTATGAAAATATTCCACCTATAGTCAAAATGATCATAAAACCATAAACATAATATTGTAGATGGTATCATAAGATTTCAATATAAATTAAGTATAAAATTCCATATATTATATTGAAATATATGAAAATAGTCTAATAAAATCATTAAAATTTATTATGAGACCAACCCATTTTTAAATTGAAATCTCCAATTTAAAAAGTCATGCAGTTATAAAAGATAATATTTTCTTTGAAAATAACCCTTTAAAATTTTAAAAAAATATTTTAAAAATTATGGTTTGATGATGGAAGAAAAATCATCTTATTCATCATAAGTTAAAAAATCAGTCCTTCTGTATTATTGTTAAAATATTCTTAAATCACCTCATTTGAAAAAATAAGATTCCTTTCAATCTAATTTATAAAAAGTATAACTTCTGTAAAATGGATTTATAAATTTTTAGTATAATATAATTTTTTTTGTAATTTATTACATAGAAACCGGGAAATGGATGACAAATATTCTCTAATTGATACTTACAAATAAATAGTGTCGAATAATTTGATATCGTTAACTTAACCCTTATACTGCACTTTACATTAACTGAACATGATTTATCCTATTATATAATTGTTTATGTCATGTTATTAATTTATTCTATAATAATATCTATATTATGATATCTAATATGATCTTATTATAACATTTTTTTAAAATATTTCATTATTACACTTGTTTCTGTTGTAAACTACTTCATTTTCATTTACATGTTTTTTCCTATATATCTATTTTCAAATGAATAATATATATTTCATTCATATAAATATTGATATTATGTTAATATATATTATATTTACTAATTATATACAATATTTTTAAAATATTCATCAATGGTTAACATGGAAAAAGGATCACAATTTGTTGTGCAGAAAGTAGGTCGTACATACGCCTGAGTGACGGTCACATTCCCTTAATAGTGAAAGGTGAAACAATTTTATGGTATAGTAATTATAAAATATATCTTGAAATATTTATTATTTATATCCATTATATACATCATTATACCCTTCGAAATATAGTGTTGATTAAAAATAAATTACACGGTGTCGTGGAGACGGTAAGATGTACGTACGCACACACATGGGTTTCTTTTTTCGTAGGACTTCTAAAAGGTGCGATAAGGTTGTAAAATTGACAAAATAACATCTCATAATATAGAACACCAATGATTTATTATTTTAATATTGAAAAACTAATGAAGAGGGAGTAGAAGAAGAAATTAACTAGGAAGAATTGGTAAAAACAGTAACCTCCTTTAAGTCTCTTCTTATAGGATCTAAATATGGTCTTTTTGGAATACTAGGAACTAAAAACACATCTACGGATATTGGTAGGAAGAATTAACTTGTTTGTTTAGACCTACAAGGATCAATTTAGTGTGAGGATGTGAGGGAGGAGGTTCCCTTTTATAATTGAGGCAAGGGTCACATTTGGAAAACCCTGAAAATATTAAATTAATATAAATTAATTTTCATTTAATAAAGAATAAAAAGTAATTTATATGTAGTATAAGATGATTATATGTCTAAATGTGGTCAAATAATAAATTTTAGACAAGTTCAATTCCCATTATTACTCTTATCATTATGTTTTAACCCTGATTTAAAACCATTAATTCATTCCATGCCAACTTGTATTTTTCACTATTTGAAAGTTAATATAGTTACTCTAAAATGAAAAAAAATTGTTAAATGAGTCATTCATGAAATTTTTAAACATCATCCAAACCATCTGGTTGAATGTTTGATTTTTTACCAATTTTGTATGATTTAAATTTTTATTATTTATATTAAAATATCATTACTGTCAATTTTGTCACTATTCATTACTTGGCTTTTCAAGTTTATCATAAAAACAAGATATATTTGAACAAAAAAACAATATCATATTAATAACATGTATAATTTATATATAAAAATTTGGGTGACATTAATTTTCATAAATTCTATATATTTAAATAATTTTAATATCATTTATTTTATATTTCCATTATATTAATAGTTACTAAATTATAATTTTATAAGTCATTAGGAAGTCTATTTATTTAATAAAAATTTAAAATAAATAATCATGAAGAATATATGAATTTTATATTTCAATTGATTATTTTTAGTCTAATTTTCATTTTGTATAAACCAATATAAAAAATGATAAATTTATTAAAATTATGAGTATGAAATCTTCTTCATTTTAATAAAATATTATAATAACTATTGTACTCTAATCCAAGTAGCATAATAATTTTATAATCTCATCCAAAGGATTATTTTGTACTACTAAAACACATAAAATGAAATATCGACATGTTTTGGGTAATTTTGTAATATTGATAGTATTATTTTCACCCTTAATTACATGGTTTACCTTTAACAAAGCTAAAAAAAATTACAACAATTTATATTCATAATGCCCAAAAAATAATATAAAACTTTTTACATAATTTACAACTATGAATTAAAATTTTTGAATATCTTTTTTTATATACCAAAAACATATAATTTGTAGTAAAATATTTAAAATTAATTCTGTTTACTGAATGAGAAAACATGTTTTTATTGGTAAAAGTAAAAATTTTGAAATTCATTTATATCCAAATTCATGGTAAAATTGATTAAAATGACCTAAATTGGATAAATTGATCAAAAAATTATCTAATTATAAATGAAAACCAATTATAAAAAAATTTTACATTTTCAATTATTTATATGGAACTATTGTTTTCAATTCAAAAGTAATATTATATCAACACACATAAAAACATAAATCTTATAAAAAATTTCTCAAAATTGAACCAATATAAAATGTAATATAATAATTTAAAATACTATGTTTATTTTTTAGAATATAATATATAAAATTTTAAAAAAATATATCTAAACAAGTGTGCCACCAAGAAGATGTAAATTTCTTTAGAAAATTATAGTCTTTTAATGCATATAACTGGATTTATCTTCCGATAATATCTCAAAATTACAAAGGATTAAAGATAAACATTATAATTACTATAAATATATAATTCACTAATAGTAATTAATTTAATTTATTGAGATAAAAGACTTTTGATTTATATTAATAAATTTTTTAAAACATTTCCATTGTATTATTTTGACTTTTTATATTTATTTCTAATTAATTAAAAATCGATGAATTCAAAAATATATTATTAAAAGTTGGTTATTGTTATTCCTAAGAATACACTTAATTAATTTGAGATAATTTTCAATTTAAATAATAATATTAATCATATGTCGTGATTTTTTTATGCTTAATGTTATGTACAACGTCAGTTATGGAAAAGATTTACTTTAAAAAGTGACATTACATAATCTATTAGGGTGTTAAATAATACCCTCCTTCAAAAAATGGTGTCCTCACAATTTAAATTTTCATATAAAAATATTTCATACTTGAAAAAAAATGGATACCCACATTGATAATAGTGTTAATAATAAATCCCTATGATTAGAGAGAAACTCTAAAGCAAAGGAAATCCAAAAAATAGGCATTATAATTAGAGACAATTAGAGGGACGAGAAAACCTAGACATATAGATAAATTTAACCATCATGTTTTTTTGGAGTGTGATAGATAACATATTCACAAATATCATAACTATAATAAAATGGTAAATCTATAATAGGTTAAATAGGAAATTTATTTCCGTGTTGGTAAATTAAAATAATAACACTTTCATTCAAAATTACATTGCTATAGTTGAGGGATTAATTTAATATATATATATAAGAACATAATTTATTTCTCTCTATTAAATAAGAATAATATCATCCATTGGTTATGCTTTAATTTATTTTATCATCATTTTATACACCTAAAGATTGATATTCATGGTGAATTTTATTCCTGAATAAGTTTTAATGAATGAAAACGTCTATAACAATTTCTTTAATCATCTAAATGTTTACTAAAACCAAAAATAATATCACATAGTATCCCATAAAATATAATTTAACCTAAACAAATAGTAACTAATACTCAACTTAATCCATTCCATAAATATTTATCCATCAAATATAAATAATGTCATATCATCCAAAACATCACGTAGGGAAGTGGTAGGAATCACACCCATATCACACATTGGTTGTGGGTTCATTCCCTACGGCCTTTTCAGATGCGATGTGTTTTCACTCGACATGTGGGTTATCGGTTTTTTAATGATCTTTAATATAATGTGAATTATTTTACCACAACTATTTCTACATATAATATCAAATAAAAAATTATCGTTACAACTAATATCATATTTACATTATCACTATCATGTTTCTCTATATCACATTATTATATCAACATTCTATATATAATAAGGGTTTTCATTCCTTTAGTCACCTTACCTCTAACTCACTTATCCTGGTTATCGACACTATTCACCATATTCTCGTTAATCCTTAAAGGGTTTTACAGTACAATATTTTTATATCTCAGGGTTATAATAAAAATAAAATTCATGAAAAAAGAATTTACAACATAATTATTGAATCCAAAAAATCATGTTAATCATTATTCTTCAATTGTTGTAATAACAAATTATTAATATTAATATATTTTCATCTTTTAATTTATATTTCCTTGACATTTTGAAAATTATATTTCATAGTGCCCCATATCCTTATAGTTGATAAATTTAACATTTATATCTTGTTTCCTTCCATTAAAATAATGATCCTTGTCAGCATTATTTCTCCTCTTGTAACAAACTCTACATCCCATTTGGAAACTATCATTCTGTTTGTCCCTATAATTATCACATGTGGAAAAATCCACCACTCCCTTCTCCCTTTATCCATATCTTTCTCCATGTTTATTTTAATTTATTTCATTCCATTAAATTATTAATTCTTGGAGAATTATTTCTCTATATTGATAGAAAATGTGACTATATATTTGTATGATGAGAATGTTTGGGAGTCCAGTGCCCTTTGGAGGGACTCTTTTAACCCAGCAATGAATAGATTAATATTTTTATTTATGTATAAAAACAATATAAAACATAAATTTATACCTTTTTAATGTTTTATTTATAAATATAATCATTTTTATCCTGCATTTTTCGTAGACATAGAAATTGGATCTCCATATCTACTCTCTATTTGTGAGGAAAATATTTTTCCAGGAAAAGAAAATTTAAATCCTTTAATTCTATTTTTACTATATCATCCCCCTCTTTTGTGTTTTAAATTAATGACCACCATCTATCCCCATCTCCCGATTAGTGATAAATTTCCATAAAAACTATCTCCACTTTGTTAAATCCCTAAGAAAGAAATATATTCTCTATGGAATTTATTCATTTCTCAAATACATATGATTCGTATTCTAATTTAATTGTGGAGGTTGTTATTGGATGAATAATATGATAAATGTTCCTCCACATTGTGACATAGTTTGATCCATACGAGTAAGGTTATTATTTATTACCTAAGTCAATTTTACATGTATAGTTATAATTTGGTCATCACTAATTTTATATCTTTCTCGAACATCATTATATTGCATTGGATGATACTCCCAATTTGGATTATGTGGATTAATATGGTTTCAATTTCGTCTATTAGGAACCATTTATAAATAAAGTCATACAGACTATTAGGTGATAAATCATTATATATAATTTTTAACTAGTAAACCACATAACATAAATTTATATTTTATGTATAAATAATCTTGAAAAAATAAGCTTGGTTAATTGGGAATATTCTATAATTATTTTATATAGTTATGGTTCCATAATAAATATTTTTCTAAATCTAGTTTCTATGATGTCGACTAAACCCACATTGATACCAACTATAAAGACTCAAACCATTGTAGAATGGAGTTATTTCTAAACATTATTATGTTGGCATGGATACAAGACACAAATCCCATAGTACTGATCATATTATCTATTTTGGAAACTAGATTACATATATAAAACATAAAATGCAAATGAAACTAGAAAATAAAACAAAGTCAATCCTATGAGATAATCAATATTCTCAAACATTAAACCTACTAATCAATCATATTATATATCTTGTAATCTTAAGTAAAATAAAACATAATAAAGGGGTGAGATCATATTCATATTAAGGGTAATCATTAAGTTAAAGCTATTGTGAATAAAAAATCATAAGCATTATGAGATGGTTTATTATAAACAAAATAAATTTAAACATAATCATACTATGGAAATAATATATTAAAATCCAATAATTCCATATATATAATCCTGGACATCGTAGATGTCTCATCAAGGTTTCTTCCAAGGCACTATACATAAATTGGTAAGGCCATAGCCAATAGAGAATCTAGTTTTTCTAGTGAGACCAGCCAATGTATTTAAATGATTATAGATTGTCTTTGCCATAATGTAATAATTATAATGTGTCCCTCATATGAATTGGGTGAAACATAAACAAGAGAAACATTTATATTGAAAAACTAGTATAGGAAATGTGAACACATAACCCATAAACCGTGAATAGTGTCAAAATAGAAGATGCATAGTCAAGCAGATCATAACCCCTTCAATACAATATGGTAGATGGTATCATAATATATTAGCATCAAAAAATAATAAAATTCTACAATGACTATTAATGTATATGGAAATAATGAAATAAAATCATTTCAAATTTCTTGAGAGATAAACCCCTTTTAAATATAAATCATTTATTTAATAAATAATTAAGTTAAAAAAGAATATTTTTTATTGTTAAAGAATATTGTAAAAATTTAATTTTATCTTCAATGTATATTGGAGTCATGGTGGCAGATAAAGACACATATTCCTTATAATTTAAAAAATCATTCCTTTCATATTATTGTCATAAAATTCATAAATTACCACATTTATAAAATAACAAAAAAATTTCATTCAAACCATTTTATTCAAATTGTATGTCAGGTAATAATTTTTTAAAAATATTCAGGATAATAATAAAAATATATTTAGAAAATTCCTCTATGAAACATGTACAAGGATGATAAATATTCTTAAATATATACTTACGTATAAACAATCCTAAATAATAATGAGATTTTGAAATTAACCATTACCTTACACATTCATTTAGTTCATCATAATTTAACCTCGTGTTTAATAATTAAATTAATATTATGAAAATTTAAGAGAACCATATCCATATTTTTGATATCATGTATGATCTTTTTATATGGTTTCATTATTAATATTTCTTTACTACCCGTGTTTCGGGTGTAAAATAATTCATTTTCCTATTCATGTTTTTTTAAAGTACGGTTTATAATGAATATAATTTTTTTAATTCAATTACATAATCATATTTAGTTCATCTATATTATATTAACTCATTATATAAAAATTTTTATTAATAATTTAATGGCTATCATGGTTAATTTATCACAGCGTGTCGTGTAAATGGTAGGATATATGTATGCACAAGCAACAATATCAATCCATTAATGGTTAAAGTATAAGAAATTGATGGTATAGTAATTATATAAAATAAATATCAATTTATTTTATTGATTATATCTATTATATCCATCATTATACATATCTAAATAATGTGGTGATGAAAAATAATTACATCACGTTGTTGAGTTAGTAAGTCGTACGTAGGCACACGTGATGATTTCACTTTTCATTGGTTTCATTAAAGGGGTGACATAGTTGTACCATATTCATAATAAAATATTAGAATATATATGATACAATAGTTATTACATTTTTATTGAAAAAACTCATGAATATGATGTATAAGATGAAATGGGCTTGGATGAGTTGGTGAAAACAATAATCTCTTCTTCAAAGTCTCTCTTTAGATCTCTTGTTAAGGGATCTAGGTTTGATAGTTATATAATTATAGGACATATATAACATGTCCAAGGATTTTGGGTGGATAAATGTGTAGTTTTGGTCTATCTAGGAGGCACAAAATGGTGTGGAGGAGTGTGGGTGGAGGTGCCATTTTATAATTGAGGTGAGGTTCAGTTTTGAGACTCTAAAATATTATATTAATATAGATTAATTTACAATTTAAAATGAATCAAAAGTGAGTTATTTGAGATCTATTATGAATATGGATATAAATCCTCTCAACTAATAATTTTTATAAAAGGTTATGTCCCATTATTTCAATTATATTTTGGTTTTAACCCTTATTTAAACCCTTTAACTCATACCTTTACAACATGTATTTTTAGTCCTTGAAGGTTAATATATTTACTATCAAAACGGAATAGAACCTAAATTAGTCATGTGTAAAATTTAAAACATTATCCTAATTATTGGGCATAATTGTTTTTATGAACTTTATACCATCTAATATATTATAATTTATTTCAAAATTTCATTATTGTCAATTTTGAGATGATTCATTACATTAATTATTAAAAATATCATATCAAAAAGTTATTTTCAAAACAAAAACTCCAACAAATCAATAACAAGTTAAAGGTTTGTAAAATTTTTTTGGCGATATTAATATTCTAAAAATATATTTATTTTAATATTTTTTATATCATTTATATAATATTTCAAATAATTATACAGTTGTTGCATCATTATTATATAAACCATTAAGGTAAATTATTATTTTTTAATAATTAAAAATAAATTTTCATGATGATGATAAAGAAAATTACATTGAAAATAAATATTTATAGACCAATTTATCTTCTATATAAGGCAATATTAGAAATAATATAGTTATTAAAAATATGAGTATGACATCTGCAACTTTTATTAAATACAATATAATAAATGTCATACTATAATCTATGTGTCTTCAATGTGTTATAATATCATCCCAAATAATATTTTGGTCAACACCCAATCATCCAATGAAATTATACAAGCTTTAGAATAATTTTTAATATTTATAATATTATTTCAAACCAAAATTACATAATTTACCTTTAATAGTGTTAATAAACATTAATAAAATAACTATTCATAATAACAAAGAATAAAGAAATCCAATTTAAATCATTTTCACCCAATGATCCCATGTATTTAATCAGTTTTCCAAAAAATCAATACACAAATGTTGTATTAATTAATTTAAAATAAATCTCATTAATGAATAATGAAAATAGTCTTTTAAAGTGACAACATTCAAAACATTAAAATATTTTTATATCCAAATTTAATGTAAAATTAATTAAAATTAAATATATTGGATTAAATTATAAAAAGTTTATTGAATTTTTCTTTAAAACAAATTAAAAATATAATTTACCCCTATATTTATATTTATATGTGAAAACTATTTTCAATTAAAATTAAATATTTTATCACTATTCATCAAAACATGAATCTTAACAGAAAAATATCCATAATTATACCAATGTTAATTTTTATATTCCAAATTAAAATAATTAGTTTATTTTTTTCAGATATGATACATAAACCATCAAAAAAATATATTTAAAATAATTGATCTACAAATATGAGGTAAAACTGCTTTTAGAAAAATATATACATTAAATGCATAAAATTATATATATTTATCCATCTTGTATTAAACAAAATAGGTTGATTTTTAAAAATTATATCCAATGAATTAATATTATTCATTAATATAAATAATTTTAATTTATTTTTATAAAACACCATTGGTGGTTAATAATAGTTTTTTATTAAAAAACATATCCTTTATAGACAATTGGATTTTATATTCATTTACAATTAATTTGTAACCAATGAATTTAATATTATACATTAATATGTCATATAATCATATTCATTACCATAAATTTAAAAGAAAGAAGATAATTTTAATTTTTAATAATATTATTAATAATATATCGTGGTTCATTTAAGATTGATCTTTCATGCAACATAAGCAATAAAATAGATTGACATTAAAAACACGGATACCCTTAATGCTTGGGGTGTTATACCTCATTTATTGAAAAACTGGTCAATCCTTTAATAACATTCTCTTAATGCTTTCCTTAACCCATATAATGAATTTATCATCCAAAAAACATTGTTCCCATCTTTATGATAGAGAAAACTATCTGTCTTCTCAGTATAAAATCCTTCTTCGAAAACCCCTTCAATAATTATTTCCATGACATACATCTTGAAATCATTGAAATTTCATTTCACTATTATAGATAATAATATTATTATTATCTCTTAACTTGAAAATTTTGTTAATATTTATTCAACATAAATACCCTTTACATGGGAGTACCCTTTTCACATTGATTGGGCTTTGTTTCGAATTACTGTTCTATATTCATCAATCTTTGTGTGAAACACCAATTTGGAACCAAGGAAATTTTTATCCATTTGCCTCAAAATAGTCTCTCATGTCTCATTTTCCTTAATTTGGTCAGGCTCATCATTCATAACCAACATCCATTTGTCATATCAAGAGGCTTCATCAAAACAATTAGGCTCAACCTAGGATATGAACTCTCCATGTTTTAGAGACCTCATCATCCTTGTCTTCATTGGCAATGTATGATCACCAATTATTTCTTGTCTATCATTTTTGGATATAATTTTCTATCTATATTTTGAAGCTACTTTATTTGCATCATCTTGACTATCTAAATCCTCTTCTGAATTATCTTATAGAACTAAAACATTCCGTGAGCTAATTATCTCTTCATCATTATCTTCCTTCTAATGATAATGTATTTTATTAAGATTCATCCCATTCACTACTATAGTTATATAATTATATTAAACTATGTTTCCCAGGTTCTAAATTAAAGAATTTATGTAGTTTTATTTTTCGTGAGTATACTAGAAATATCCCTTTATCTCAACAAGATAAAAACATCATATGTTTCACCCTATTGAGAGATAAACACTTACTTCTGAATACTCAAAAGTACATAACAATGGATTTTTATATAAAATAGATCAAATGGATTCTTCTATTCATTCCAACATAATAAATCTCTATTTTATGTGTTGAATAATTTCATCACTACTTATTTACAAAAAATCTTTTGATGGTCTTTTTCGTTGAGATTTTTTCTATCCATGTATCTGATAATTAGATTTCCTCTATGAATTACTCAATTTTTTATAGGGTTCCAACTTCTAAATCTTGGAGATTTATCCCATTATTTCAAGATGATCCACCACATTTCTTTTCGTTAGTTCCATTACATTATCTATTTGGATATTCATAAATCTCTAACTAAGAATCATTTCAACTTCACGTAGATATGTTTTCATGCAACTAAACACATCATATTTGTGAGTGGTCAAAGAAACCCATGCCATTCTGCAAAAATAATAATTTACGACAACATAATATCTGATAAAGTTAATATATCTTTGTGAACTAGATCTAAATAAAGAAATATGAACCAAATCAAGCACTTTTATTGACCTTTTCTCTTTTCCACTTTATTTATTTCATATGATTTTTTTTACTCATAAGCATCGCACATATGGGTACAATCATGTGATAACCTAGGGAGGTCTGTAGCAGTATCACATTTCAGAAGATTATCCAATGAGGATTATCTAAAATGAACAAGGATTTTATTCCATATTGTTTTCTCTTCATTGTGAAAAAATCACATATCTTCTTCCCGATGTGTATTGTAACAATTCTCCTTCATACACTTTCACTGCAAAATAACAACACCATAATTTTCGATAATGATAAAAAACTAATTGAAAAGATTATGGAATGTTCTGAGTCACATGGTTTACTTAATATTACCAATTATTGATTCATACCTTCAACAAAAAATACATATGGACGTCTCATGTCCTTTCCCCAATACATGTTTTTTCCTGGACTAATAATTTTTAAGCCTTCATTATTATGATATATTACAATAGTTTCTATTTCGTATCTAATTCTCATCACTAGTTTCTTATTTATTATCATATGGGTGATGAGTACACAATCAATGATCCTAATTCAAGTGATATCTGATTCATTGAAATCAATCTTTACGACCACTGTATGTTCAACTATATTTTTTTATCAATGTTTTTTTATTTTATTCATAGTATTGATTGATAATCTTGATCTTCCATTAAGTATAATTCACTAGAATTATCTTATAGATATGCATACAGATATTTCATTTTCACCTATTTTTATGATACATTTTGCTGCTACATATGTTCATATTCATCCTGCTTCGCCACATTCTTCTTCATTGTTGACGATAAATATTTTTCTAGGTGTCTCATTCCCCTACACCTGAAATAGTTACCAAAAAATGATATAATTTGTTATTATATTTAGTATATCCGCCTTTCTTGGCCTTGTTATATTCAATTATTTCCCTATGTTGTATTACTCCAATACGTTACCATATATTTATTTTAGAATAAGTTTATTTCTTTTGATATCATTGCAATACATGAAGCACACTATTTAAAATATATAATATTTAGTATTATTTTAAACATTATGTAAAATTGTAACACTATTAAATTGTTTATAAAGTAAATAAATTTTTCATATACCAAATAAAATATATTTTATATTAATCGAATATATTATATAAATATAACATAAAAACAACCCCAATTTTACACATAAAAACTTACATTTTTTATAATAATTATTATATCCTTTTAATGAAGAAACAATTTTAAATCCTATTTTCTCCACATTAATGAAAAAATATGTAAAATATTAAACTAAATCATTATTATCTATTCATAAAAATCTTTTATGGTAATGTTTTGGTATTTTTCCAGGATGTTTAATTATTAAAGAATAATAGAAAATACTAATTTTAAATTCAAAACCACTTTTTCATCTAATTTATATATAGTGTCATATTATATTATAAGCATTTATTGATGTCACATTGAATAAATTATAAATCAATTAACAAAATTTATGTCATTATAAGCATTTTAAATTTTAAATTTGTTAGGAACGCTTAAAAAACTTTTTTAAATTTTTTACTTTAAAAACCTGCATTGTCATCTTGTCTTTAGGATAATATTTAAATTAATTTTTGTCACATCTACCATTAGGATTTGAAAAAATGCATTAAATATTTATAATAATCAAAATTTATAATTTAAAATAATTTAAAATTATATTTGGATCAATAAATTATTGGATGTAATAAAAATTAATTATAATGATAAATGTAAAATTAAGCTTAATAAAGAAGTATACCATAAATCTATTTTTATGAATGAACTATAATCCTTTCAAAAAGTATTTTTTAGCCATATATAGACCCTATAATCTATTTTATAAAATATGGACCATTTTGGGATCCATTTTACATGATGAAAACGTGGATTGAATTCCCATTCTAAACAATTACAATTGTTCCACTACTCCTCTACTATAAAAAGGAACTCAACCCTCCCACTTCCTTACACCTATCAAGACACTTTAGATCAATCAAGTGTAGCCCAAATAGATCCTATGAATCCATACCCCTATCATAGAATCATAAAATTGTGAATAAATCCATCAAATCTATCCCATTGGAGAAAAGTAAAAGGAGTTACCCAAATAAGGCATAACATTCTTTCCCAAGATCATTAGTATTAATTTCATTATCTTCCCCTTCAAATATTCTTCTGAAAATATTATTTAATATAAACAATATCCTAAATATACTAAGATGATTTAATATTAATGTTACAACCTATACAGAATCAAACTCCTATCTAATGGTCAATGAACTTACCGTCCTTGCAATAAAAAATACCACCTCGTGAAATGATGATTGTCTGTCATTCCTTTACCACCATTCATGGTTGGGAACAAAGATAGACACACTATTTATATATGATGTATTTGATACATATTATTCCATTATGATTTTGTAATTCTATTATAACACATATGTGTACACTTTTCATATTCTATATAATATAAATATGTATCGTCTATTTTTAAGTCTTTTAAATATGACAACAAAATGAAAGTACTGTTCATTTGTACGTACGGTCTACCATCTCTATGAACTATGTATTTCATTCCTATATAAAAATATTATGGATTATTATAAATACATATATACTAAATATATAATATTGATACATTATGTTTTATATTCAAAAGATGATGAAATCATGAACTATTTAATAGAAACAACATATAGTGGGTCAAACATACTAAAAATACATAACAATTAATATCCAAAATAGTGAAAATAATGAATTAATTTTATAAAAAAGGTAATAATAATTTATTTTAATATTATATATGATATTAGAAACATGAATATGGTTTCTTAATAAGTTATTAACACTCTTAAAACCATTATTAATTAGTTTGTTGTACATTCATATTAAAGGAAACAAAAGGTATGGGATTTTACCTCACATTTTACATCTGTTAAATAAATATCATATTCACTACTTACATCTTATTTTGGGTTTATCTAATGCCCCATATGATATATTATGTTATGATTATTCTTTATTCATAGTATTAAAAAAATTCATATAATTTTATTCCTTCATGAATATTTTGATTTAAATGTTTCAATGTAATATGGGAGAATTTGGAATGCAAAAAGATTATTTTCCTCAATAATTTTCTCAATGATTATCTTTACAAACTCACATGCTTCTATGATTGTTCATTTGATCTGAAAAAATATATTTTTGTTGATCATTTTTATTATTCATTACATTCATATTGAAGGTCCATATTCTCATGAAATGGATATTATTTTTTTCCTAAAATGTATACAATTTTTTTTATTTATGGAGTTTACATTTAAATTAATTTGATTGACTGGGAAGTAATTTTCAAATTTGTTTCATTTATTCAATACTGAAATATGACAGGGGATATTTTTTATTATTTATGTAAATTATTCTATATATAAATAATTCTTTGGAAATTTACAACATGGGTGGGGTCTGGTTATAGATATCCCCTCGATGAATCTATTATCTCACGAAACAAAATAGTTTGACAAAATGGATTGGGTTTTACCTAATATGCAAAATAATTTTTTTGAAAGGTCTTGACAATAATGGTTCAACGTTCCTATGAAACATGATGTATAATTATTTATAATTCCACACCTTTAGAATCAGTTAATACTTATCCACTATATTTTGCTTCAACATATCTATGGATTTATTTCGTTCTCAATTTCTTGATTAAATTTTATCCACTTATGTTAATTACCTTTATATAAATATTATTCCGTAGGTAGTTATTCAAATGGAAAGGGTTTTTTGTTATTTATCTTTCCATATTGATTTATTCGTTATTTCTTCAGTTGTATTTTTCCTTAATTATCATTTTAACTTACCCTTATTATTTTCTTGTTTCTCGGGTAATAAAGATGAAATACTTTTAAAATACTTAAACGATAATGATTATATAATTTTATTTTTCATCATGTATGTATTTTCAATTTAATAACATATTATGGGTATCATGTATGTAATTTAATTTACAAAAATTCTAAATGGATCATTCTATCAGTATTTGATTTATTGTGATCAAACCAACATATTAAAATAATGCATTAGCTCCTGGAATCAAGGGTTTGGGTGTAATAGTTTGTATTAGACACTTTTTAGCAGTATCCTTGGAAACTAGAATTATAAAACAATGGTTGTGGAACATATACCTAAGATACAAATTGAGGATATATATATAATAACTTCCTATAATTTTGGTAAGTCAATTATTATGTGGGATTTCTTACCAATACATCCAAGACTGGTTACAACATTTGTGTGTGGTTATGGAACAGATGTACCTAAGAGAAACCACTCTGACAAGGTGTTTTGGGCCTGACTCGTTGTAACTTGGTACAAAAAATGGGCCTTATTGCGCACCTCTTTTGATACATCCTGGTGATACACTGCAGATAGTTTTCATTTTCATTTCCTACCAATATAAAGGATTTAAATTTAACATTGTCCCCAAGTAACCCACTTTTATGATTCTAACATTTTTGACACCTAAATTTATGTTATGTGCTATAAAATATTTGTAAATATATAAAATGAATTTTAGAGACAATCCATTTTATACCAATTTTTTAGAAATGGAACATGAAGGGATGAATGGTGTCAATACTCATGGAAAATGTAGATACTCCCCCACTTGAGAAACCAATACTGCTGGTATTCGAACAAAGAAAATTATAGTGATACATGGGAAACATAATCAGGTTATAAAAATTAACCTTTCCTAGATAGAGATTCCTATTCCATGGAGAGAATATCCTATGCTCAATTTCTTTATGATAAAAAAGAGTCAATCTTTTAACATAACTTGTAATAAAATTATAGGTGACTAATGTATTATGTCCCTAAAGAATAAATTTATAAATGTAGGATGTAGAGAGTGGGGAAATGTTGTAGTTGTGGTATAATGTATCGAAGGTGATGATAATTTGTGGTAGTCCCTAATCCTTGATACAAGGGATGATGAATAAATAGAATTCCTCAAATGGATAACCTTTAAAGTGACATTCTTCAATAAATACTTCCCTTATGATCAACAAATTGAGATTAATAGATAGTCCATCATTTTAAAGTATAAGGATGAAAAAAGTTTTCATATAATGAAAATAACATTACACGATTATTCAAGTATTCAATGGATTATATACACAATAGGGAGTACAACATTGATCAGTTCTTTGAAGAGATTAATCCAAATCTCTAGAGAGCTATGCTCTCCCAAAAAATGTAAACATATGAAGACACTGTTTTATGTTCAATGAAAATGTACGAGGGATTTTCTAGGATCAATATATTCATGGTGAACCTTGAAAATGTGATTTTATCAGAGTACTATTAAAAACAAAATGCAATTAATAAGACGTAGACGTTTATAAAATTATCATCTTGTGAAAACTATTGAAAGGGTCACCCTAGGGAATTACTGATGGAAATGGGTGCTTATTATAAGTGTAAAGAATGGGGTCACAATGCTATGGGATGAAAGAGTAAGAAATAAAACAATATTTTTAGTGTTATAATTTCATAGGGATTGTGTAATATGCAAAAAATATTCTCTAAATATCATGGGAATCTACAACAGAAGAGGCCAAGAGGAGATGACCAAGCTTATACAATCACTACAGTAGAGGGAGAAGTTTCAAATGATGCTGATGTTCAAGTTTAACACTAAAAATATTGTTGATGTTCATGGGAATCTACAACAGAAGAGGCCAAGAATTTTTTCATTTTTATTATTTCCATATTATGCTGATGTTCAAGTTTAAAAATATTTTTTTAGTTAGCATTCCCTTAAATGTTTAGGATTATTTATGAACGTTTCCGCTATATTGTTATCCTTACTGGGCATCTAAGCTCACCCCATTCTATGTTTTATTTCTTCCAGGATGTGAAGAAGTATTTTTTGAATGACCTGTAGGGATAGTATGAGGGGATATTAGTGTGTAATATAGAGACTATGTTGTTTTATTTTTTATTTTATGATGTAATGCAATCTTTATGAATGTATCTAGTGATTCCAAGGCTACAAAACTAATCGGTATTTTGAGACTTTATCTTCTCTAATAATGAAAATGTTATATAATAATTCACCACCTCTGGCTAACAGGGTTCGGGGTGTTACAGTTTTTCTCAAAGACAGTTTTGTACCAACCTTGGAATCTAGATTTAGATAAACTCTAATTAGAGCACATAGACCTAAGATGGTCTTTGAGGATTAGTATAGAAGAACTTCCTATAATTTTGGTATTGTATATATTTTGTGAGTTTTCAGTGCAATACATCCCGGTCTGGATACGAGCAGGTAGAGACGGCTCTGGCACAGAGGTATCTAGCGGTAAAACCTGAAAACACCACTTTGAACTAGACTCAAATGGGAACTAGTGAAAGAGAATGAGCCTTGCTGAAATCATGGTTATGAAACTCCTAGGGGATATGATTAGGATAATTATCATTTTCATTAAAAACCACTATGAAGGGTTTATGAGTATATTCTTCTTCATAGAAAACATTTTTATGGTTATTGGTTATATCCATAAACTGTTCAATTTATGTTAAGGGTTTTACAAGTTTGGATTTATGTATTTTGATTCATAAACTAATCTAGTGTATGCCATTTTTTAGAAATGGTGGCTAGTGGAAGGAATGGAAACCATATCAATGAACACACTCCATGTAGGGATTTCCCTTCTCTTCTAGTTAATTATTGTGGAGCTGGTGATGCAACTGGTACTGATCAGCTAATCACTAGACTAGGACAACTCACTCAGGTTACAAATAATAACCTTACTCGTATGGAGCACCCCGATCCAGAACGTGGAGGATCAAAATTATATTGCTGCATGAGGAAAAAACCACCAATATTCAATTTGAGTACAAGTCCACTAGTATATAAGGAATGGATAAATTCTTTAGAGAAAATATTCCATTCCTTGGGGTGTAGCGAAAGGGGAAAAATTATCGAGCAGATATTGAAAAACAAATTTTTGAGTCTGAGACAAAAGGAGGATGAGAATGTGGAAAAGTATGAGGCTAACATTAAAAGGTTATCAAGGTATACTACAGATTATATAAGTAACCGAAGAACTAAGATTTATCGTTTCTTTTATGGGTTAAAACCATTTCTTTGTCGAGCATTAGTGTTACATTCTTTCTCGTCGTACAAAGATATTATCTCATTTGCAATCAAGAAAGAAAAATAATTCTCTATGTCTTATTATTTTAAAGAAAAGAAATATAAGAATAGATCTGATGATCACTCTGGCAATGGAAATAAGTGGAAAAAGGGAAATGTTGAATATCCATCCAGCAGTAAATGTGGTAAGAAACACCCTGGTACTTGCTTGAAGGGCATGGGAGTCTGTTACTATTGTGGTGAAAAAGGCCACTAATCTCATGATTGCAAGGGGAGTAAGGAAGCTAATGATGTTCAATGCTAAAATTTCAGGGAGATAGGATATTATGAAAATGAATGTCCTAAGCTTAAGGGAAAATTACCTCAGAAAAGTCCAAGGGATCAATACCAATCTTATGCTATCACTACATCTGAGGTTGAAGCTCCAAAAGACGTGGTGGCAGGTAATTTAATAGTTTCCACAAATTTAACACATTCATTATTTGATTCTAGAAAATCACATTGTTTCATATCGTCCCAGTTTGACAAGAAATTTAAATATGTCCAATTTGAATTAACAAGGGAGTTTTCAGTTAAAACTACTAAGGGAAGTATTATTTCTATAAAGTTATGTGGATCCGTTCTCATTAGGGCATATAGATATTATTTATCTATTGATATCATCCTCATACCTATGATTTAGTTTGATATAATCCTTGGTATAGATTGGATTTCATACCATGATGCGAAGATTTATTGTAAGAAAGAGGAGGTTACAATTTTTGATGATGATGATACAGAACACCTTATATTTAGAGTAGAATCATCACCACCTAATTCTTACCTAGATCCACCCCCAGTAGCTTAACTAAAATAAATTATTGGGAAGGAAGATAATAAAATAATTGACGTTAATGAAAGAAATGTTCTAATATAGGATGTACCTATTGTGAGAGAATATGTTTATGTGTTTCCAAATGATTTACCTGGTCATCCTCCAGAACGAGAAATTGAGTTTTCCATTGATTTAATTACTGGTTCAAGGTCCATATCGACGAACCCTTATTGAATGGACACTATGGAATTAGTGAAATAATGAAACATCTAAAGGAATTGAGTAGTAAGGGATTTATTCTCCCTAGTTTTTCTCCATGGGGATCCCCTGTCCTTTTTGTTAAGAAGAATGATGGATCCATGAGGTTTTGTATCAACTACAGGGAAATCAATGCAATAATAATAAAGAACAAGTACCCCTACCTCGCATTGATGATTTATTTGACCAACTTCATGGAGATCAATACTTTTCAAAGATTGACCTTCAATCTGGATACCATCAGTTGTGTGTGAAGAAAGAAGAAATTCTGATGGCATCATTTCAAACCAGGTATGGGCAATACAAGTTTACATTAATGCCATTTGGATTGAATAATTCACCCTCTATATTCATTGATATAATGAACAGTGTTTTCAAGGAATACCCCGATGATTTTGTAGTGGTATTAATTGATGATATCTTGGTATATTCCAAAAGATATGAAGATCATGAAAATCACTTGTGCATTATACAGAAGACTCTTAGTAGACATGAATTATATAGGAAGCTTAGCAAGTGTGAATTCTGGCATCAGGAGACCTCTTTTCTTGGCCATATAGTCTCTAAGGATTGAATCCATGTTGATCGTTCTAAGAAAAGAGCAATCCAAGAATGTCCAGAACCAATGAGTATAACTGAAGTATATAGTTTTATTGGATTATCATGTTATTATTGACGTTTCGTCCAGAATTTTCCCCGGTTGTCCAACCCATTAACAAAGCTCACATTTATAGGGGTTAAATTTGTTTGGACAAAAGAGTTTGAATAATGTTTCTAAGAACTGAAGAGAAGAGTTTGAATTATATTTTCTCACAAAAAGAACTCGACATGAGGCAAAGGAGATTCCTTGAACTACTTAAGGATTATGATTGCACGATACACTACCACCAAGGGAATGGAAATAAGGTGGTAGATTCATTGAGTTGAAAATGTCATGGAGTTTTGAAAAATATGAGAGTTGAGAGGGGTCCTATTTTCATGGGTCTAGTAAAGATGGATATGGGACTAAACATGCAAGGTGAAACATCGATACTTTTTCAAATGGTGTCCAAATCATCTTTACTAGAAAGGATAAACACTTCTCAGACCGATGATGAATAATTTAAAAAGATTATTAAAGCTATGAATGATGGGATATTGAATGACTTTGAGTATGAAGACGGAATTTTGAAATTTGGGAAGATACTTTGTGTTCCCAATATACCTCATATAAAAAGAGAATTGTTGGATGATGCTCATAGTTCCATTTTTTCTATACATCCTGGGAGCACCAAGATGTATCGTGATATAAAGGAACATTTTTGGTGGGACAACATGATGTGGGAGATTGCTGATTTAGTGTCAAGATGTATGGTTTTTCAACAAGTGAATGCTGGAAGGCAACAACCTGTAGGATTCATGCAACCTCTTTCCATACCTGAGTGGAAATTGGATAATATTGCTATGGACTTTTTCATGGGACTACCAAAGGCTCCTAGATGAAATGATGGAATATGGGTCATTGTTGATCATCTTACCAAGTCTGCACATTTTCATGCTATAAGGGATGATTTACCACTCAAACATCTAGAAAGACTATATACTAATGAAGTTGTGAGACTTCATGGAGTACCCATATTGATTATTTCTGATCGTGATCCTCATTTTACTCCATGATTCGGGAAACATCATCATAAAGCCCTGGATCCTGAACTTCATTTGAGCACTGCTTAACACCCTCAAACAGATGGACAATCAGAATGAACTATTCAAATCTTAGAAGACATGTTGAGATCTTTCTCACTTGACTTTCAGGGTATGTGGGATCAATATTTACCTCTTGTAAAATTTTCCTATAACAATAACATCCTTTCAAGTATTTGGATGGCACCATATGAATCATTATGTGGAAAGATATGTCGCACACTAACATGTTGGTTTGATGTTTGTGAAAGAAAACTTGTAGGCTCAGAACTGGTGGAGGAAACAATAAAAAATTTGAAGGTGTTACAAAACCACATCAAAGAAGCTCAGAGAAGGCAGAAGATCTATGTTGATAACTGAAGGAAGGATTTGGAATTTCATGTAATAGATAATGTTTTCTTGAAGGTATCTCTATAGAAGGGAGTTGTAAGTTTTGGTAAAATGGGTAATTTGAGTTCCAGGTACAGAGGACCTTTCAAAATTCTAGAACGTATTGGGGTTGTAGCTTATCGTTTGGCAATGCCGCCAAATCTCTCCAAAGTTCATGATGTGTTCCATGTATCACTATTGAGAAAATACATACATTACCCAATGCATGTACTGAACTATGAGGAATTAGAACTGGAGACTGATCTGTTTTATTCCAAAGAGCCTGTCATGATTCCTGATACAAGAGAACAATTGCTGAGAAATAGGACGACTCGTCTAGTAAAAGTTCTATGGAGAAACCATAAGATGGAAGAGGCAATGTGGGAACCCGAGGAAATTATGATGAAGAACCACTGGAGAATATTCATGCAGTAGTATTCTAGAAATTTTGTGGATGAAATTATTTGAAGGAGGGGAGAATGTAACACCCCAAGCTTCCATGGTACCCTTCTCTTTGAATAATACATTAGCGTGTGTTGTACCCAACTTCGAGTTCTAACACACACCTCAACCAATAAAACTAGTCGTTTTGAATAGTAATACCCACTTATTGAAATTTTATAAATTTTATCTTTCAAAATTAACTAAATTTTTGGATTCGTAATTTTGAAATTATCCTGCCGTGAATTTTTTGAATTTTTCTGAAATCTTAAATTTTTTGATGAATAGTGATAAAACACTGAGTTATAGTTAAAACCAAATTTTTATTTTAAGAATTATTTATTTTATTTAAATTTTTTTATGTCAAAATAGATACATAATATCTATATAAGTTCAATGTAATTCATTGGAGTCAATTTATAAAAATTTTATTGAACTTTTCACCGTCTTTTACCCATCTCCTAGGAGAATTTGCAAATTCACATAAAACATATTTTTACCGCTTTAGTGAGTGTAATTTCAAAAATATGAAAGAAACTATTAATATCAAGGAGTAAAATGTGGTTTAATAAGATAATTTTTTTTGGGAATAGTAACTTTTTACTTTTGTTTACTACAGTTAAATGTAAATAGGGCAACTAAGGGTAAAATGATATTATTATTACCCTACCACTTGTCCTAATTTTAATGGATAAGTACAATTCGAACAAAAACAACCTTAGGAATAAAATATTACCATTTAGGTCCACTTGTATTATATTAAGTCCTTTATTGTTATTTAATTCAAAGAAGAGTTAAAAGGGATAAAATCAAAGTTAAATAACTAAAATATATTTAATATAGTGTTATAAATAAATTAAATTAGATTATAAATATTAATTAAAAAGATTAAAATATTTCCTAAATAATTATATTTTATTTATAATTTTTATACATTAAATAATTTAATTTATTTATGTCATAATGGTGATGTAGTAATTACCTAATTAATGAAATATTAAAATAATTAATATTATAAATATCCAAATAAATGTAATTTGAAACTTTTTATGAATTAAACTAATTTTCTAGGTTAATATGTCATATTAGGACTTGTTATATGAATTTTTTTTAAAGTAATAATGCTGTTATGAATTTATCAAAAACATAATACCCAATAGTTTGAAAATTGACATAAAAAGTGTTTTTAAAACAATTATTATATTATTTATTGATATTATATTTTTAAAAATCTAAGGATCTGACAAATGAATTATATCATGATATGTGTATAATTATTTGACCACTTGGGGGTCGCTTGGATGTATATAGTATGTTTATTAACTATATAATATAAAAATATAAAGATAGATGGTAAATTTCAAACTATTTAACTATGAGTTTAAACTAATAGATATGGTTAATTTAGTAACCCAAACCTATCTAAAATATATTGGATGATTTTTTATCAACCTATTCCCACAATGAACTTTAGATAATCCACTTTTTAGGCATTAGAAATAGAATATGAATTTATTATTGATTAATATTTCTAGGCTTTTCAAATGTTCCCCTCACCCCTCTTATAAAAGGGAACCCCCCCCCCCACACTAATTCATACCATCAAATCCTTTTGTCTCGGCCAACCCCTGCCCATATATTCTCTCAAATTCCCTCACTTCAGCCTAGAGGCCTTATTTTGATCATAAATCCAACCTATGGATCCATTTAGATAAAATCAAAAGGAAGAACCCGAAGAAGATGTAATATTTTCACCACTATCTATCAAGTTCCTTTCTTCATCAACATTTTCTTTATTTTTTATATACATTATAAAATAATAACTCAAATATCTTCTATATACTGTGATGTTATTATAAATATAGTACAACCATATTCAGTATTCTATCCATCCTTTTAATGACATATCACCATACATGTGTACGTACAACCTACCAACTCCACATCGTGGTGTAATTTTTATTCAAAACATTATTATTTGGATGGGTATAATAATGATGTTTAATTCATGTAAATAATAAATAAAACATGATAATTATTCTGTATAAATTATATACCATCCAATTATATATTATTTTAATATCGAAATATTGATATTGTCGCTCGTGCTTATGTACGGACTACCGTCTCCGTGAAGGTGATGAGATTCATTCCCCATCGTATCCATTCAAGTCTAATTCTCATATGATGAGTAAAAATAATGTTTAAGGACATGATATCATTATGTATATGAATAATATACATCCCATCCATAACAAATATGGCTCACATAACAAAGAATATAAAGGAAAACGAATCTGTTAACACCCGAAACGATTATGATACTAAGATGTAATTAACAAATAAATGTTAAAAGAACATATATGATATCATACTAATGTATATGATTATGGGATAATTTAATAACAATTATTTCACCATTATATTAGAGGTTAACCTACCCTCAACCACAGAAAAGTACAAGGTAATGGTTAATTTCACAACCTCTTCATCATTCAAGGTTGTTTATATGTAATTATCTACTAGGACCCCTTTATCATCTACATCCTTGTTTCATAAAAATGTATTTCAAATCATTTGTACAATTTTATTGACTATGGGTTAAATTCCTTTATACCCTTGTTTTACTTTTTATAAGATGTTTATAAAGGAATCTTTCCATCGTTTTCCAAACAAGGTAATTTTTAACCTTATTGACATAATTAAGGTAAGAATGTCTTTTTTTAACTTATACGGCGGGTGCGGCTATTTTAAGCCGTTATAAAATTTTAGAAGCTTTACATACAAGCTTATAGGAATATTTTCAAAGTAGATGTTTTCTTTTACAATAATGTGACATTTAAATGATTTCAAAAAGAATAGATATTTCTCTCAAATATTATTGATTTCATCTATGTAAACATCCTTTGATGGATTTTAAGCTTATTTGAAGTTGATTTATTATGATACAAAACTTCCATATTTTATTGAAGGTTTTGTGATATGTTTGACTGTGGATGTGTTATTTTTATACCATTTATGGTTTATGGAGAAAGTATTGACATTTCGTATGCTAGTTTTAATACGAATGTTTATGTTATGTTTAAACCTGTTCATATGAGGAATGCATTGGACTTAATAAGTGGCTTGTGGATCCCTTTATAGCTCCTTGATGCATCGGTAGGTCTACTGAGAAAAACTAGTGTCTTGGCACAATTCCTTGACAAAATCATATTTATAGTCTTGGCACATGTCCTTGACTATGTGGTTATGATAGTCTGGCATTATGCATTCCATCATTATGAAAGTGGTTATTGATATTGCATGTGATTATTCGACTAGTAGAATATCCATGTTAATAAGTAAATTGAATTATTTCTTTTTTTCATTTCCATATTATGCTGAAGTTCATGTTTAAAAGTCTTTTGTTTTAGTTATACATCGCCTTAAATGTCTGTTCTTATTTATAAATGTTTCCGATATATTGTTATCCTTACTGGGAATCTGAGCTCACCCCTTTATATGTTTTATTTATCTCTGGATGTGAAGAAGTATTTTATGAATGACCTGCAGGGATAGTATGAGGGTATATGAGTGTGGAAAATGGAGACTATGTTGTTTTATTTTTCATTTTATGATGTAATGTAAAATTTATGAATGTATCTAATGATTCCAAGGCCACTAAACTAATCGGTCTTTGAAGCCTTGATATTTTGTGATCATACTAATGTTATGTAATAATGTACTGACTCTGGGTAACTGGGGTCGGGGAGTTACATACATATATATACTTAAAAATATGAGTATTAGTTTTTTCACTAAAAACCTCTTTTAGTAAAGAATTTGACAAGTAATTCATGCATAAAAACAACAGTTAATTACTGCTAATTATAACTTGTAAACCCCAAAAAGATTGTGTTTGAGGTCTATATAAAACTATATATATATAAAGTGCATTATTGGGATTTTCATAACCAAAACAAGGATTGATTTACCCTTATAAGTATCATAATCTTAAAAAGCATAATTTTATAACTGATATAAATTATATGATAACCTAATTAAGATTATTATTAATATATATATATACATATAGCTGTATATACACAACGTGTATATATGGGTTCTACGCATCAAAAAAATTCTAGATTAACCCTTTCATGAATTACATGAGAAAAAACATCATTTAAAACAAAAATATTCATCATTAGAAAAAATATAAAACAGAACAGAATATATAGATATAAATGTATATACACATATAAGTATATATTGGTTAATAAAACCAAAACTAAATAAACACATACCTAACTCAAATTTGAGTTTGAAAAGAGGAGAAGTCAAAGAAGAGTTGGGAGGAAAAAACTGTAGGGTTAAAGAAAAATGAAGGTTTATATAAACTGTATATATATATAATTTAATGTACTACAGTTAAATATAAAAACAATGAGACCTGAAGAAATCAAATCTAATTATTTTGAAAAAACAAAAATTGTAATCAACTCAAATCATAAATGGATCGGTTTTCTAATAATATATATAAATATATTATGTAAATATTTCATGATAAACCCACGGGTTTCAATTAAACTAATGAACCCTTGGTGGATTTGGGGAAAGTCAAAAAGGGTTGTGTCCAAGGAGAGTGATGGAAAGACTCAGGGGTAGAAGGGGAATTAGTGTAGAAGGTGGGTGATTACTACTGGTGAGGCACGAGGAAGATAAATAATAAAGTAAATAGTGAAAAAATAATGGATCACCGCTATTGAATGAGCTTTATTGGATGACTAAGGTGGAATCTACAATTTTAAATACATATGTACAATATAGATTAATCGTGGCAATGATCACACGGTCGTAGTGAAACCAGAAGTTTTAAAATGGGATTAGCGGTCGAGATCAACCACAACCTGGTCGGGCGTTTGATGAAAAAAGCGATAATAAGAAGTTGTTGATGGAGTTAAAAGGAGTTATTGGATCGAACGTTTAGGATCTCACACAGCGAGATCGAATGGATCGGGTTAGATTTCCCCAAAAAAAGTTTCCCAACATCGAAACACGAATGGTTTTGAGACTACCTTATATACCTTGATGCTTCTGTCTTCACTCTAATGACACAAAAAAACACACCACAGGGTCCTTACACATGAGACCCCTACACGTGGTCCTTGTACCACACTTAATCATGTCAGTGCTTGACATGCCCCACCCCACTCAGGTTCCTAACCATATTGTGCACACAAATCTTGTACGCGCTAAGGACTCACTATGCATAGTATGTGTGCGACATATCATGCACCATGCATGCACTGATCTGAGGGTTCTTTGATCTTAATTGTCTATGTTTGAATACCACTTAGACATTGATGGCTTGGCCTTCATGTATTACCTTGGTTAGGTGGGTACTCACCCAAAATATTTATCAAAATTTCATTAATCACAAGGACATATAAAAATAGAACACATATTTTAATGTTTTGAAAATATAACATATATATTAATGAACACATAAATATTCTTTCTCAGAAATAAAAAAACCTGTAAATATAATTTTTTTAACTTTTTTTATGCATTTTTGGTTTTAAAACATTATAACATAAAAATCTAAATACAAACTCAATTAAAAACCAAGTCATTACCATTATACATGTATGTTTATTTCAAAATAAACATCATGGTTATTATATTTTTAAAATCCAAATAAAAAAATATTATTAATTAAAACTATGTTTTAATTTAACAATGGATATAAATTTAAAATATTTAAATCATTTTTAAAATTTAAAATTATTAAAATACATATATACTTCAAATATTTAAAATAATAGAAATAATTAAAATACCTACCAGTTATAAATTTTCTGACCATTAAGAAACCTAATATTAATCTAGAGACACCAATATCTAACAACGATCATATTTATCTTCAAGAACTTATAAATACTTTTTTGGGTTACTCATACATCAAAAACCAATTCGGTGATGATGGTTCTCTACATCACCTTAATGGTTATTACGGGTTCCATTGTTCATTCCATAAAGTTTTATATTATGACAGAACTAAAATATATTCCCTACTTTAATGGTCTTTTTGTGATGTTTGGTGGTCTCCTAGTGATTCTGATAAGAATTCTAGTATGTATTGTTCGTTATTTATGGTCTTTGGCATTATTTTAATGTATGGTTTCCCTATTTCTATTCAATAACATATGCCTTATTTTTATTCTGAAATAATTTAATTTGGATTGAACTAATGATAAAAAAACAAAATAAAAATAATACTAACAACTAAATATATATTATTATTAAAAACAATATATATCTAGGGTATCAAAATAACACAATCCTCTATTAAATAGGATATTAAATCATCTTTAGTGTGTACGGCGGACTACCTCCTCATGAGCCGATGTTGTTGTTTTTCATTAAAAACTCTTATAGTTGGTAATAATGATGTACATAAAATTTATATGTGGTATATATGATATTAAACATGTTATTAGAATTATTTAAAATTTAAATCACGCATAATTTCATAATTTCTATGTTGTGGGAATATAAAAACTTCTTTTGTGTAAGGTGGACTACCACCTTATAACTCCATGTGATTCATTCATTTTATAAATGGAATGAATTAAATATGTGTTTAAAAAATATTTTGATATATACTAAAAAATATGATTCTTTTATGATAATATATGTAATTTCTTTTCCTCCTTTCAACCTAACAAATAAATGAGAAAACAACAGCATTCCTTCATACGGAAGGTCAACCGTGTACATGAATGTTGTATTTCATTTTCAATCACTGGATTTTATTATTCACACTAAATACATATATAATGATAAAATATCATATTTATATAATTTTTATCATTCTAGAACTTTTGTGACCAATATAAAAGTAAATTAAAATAATTTATAATTTTTCAACTTATACAAAAAACAAAGTGATTATTACCCAAAATTGAAATTTAATATGAAGTTGTAAATAAATGGGTACTAATTGATCTTAATAAAATCATATATGATATTATATATATGAATAATGTTAATTAATTGGTTTATAATAATCATAAATTTATTATATATTATATTTTAATTAGTATGATGAAATTTAATACATGAGGTAAGGGATTTTCGTCTTGTTTTTACCTTGGTGAGTCAAACACTATATTGATCACATATTCCATATATGTTGTGTATATTTGGACCATGAATTTATATTATAATATTTATCATATAAAATATTTATATTTAAGTATCCATTTTAGTATCTCTCTTTCATTGAGTTTATGGTTCTAAATTTACCAAATTGGTACTGTATTCTTGTCTCAATTTTTTATCATTGAGAGGTATGTTATGATATGATACTATATTATTTCATGGGATGTATATTAATCCCCATTTACATTTAATATGATTATTTTATCAATCTTAATTATATTTCATGTGAATTTGTTTTACTCCTTCATGGGGCTTATGGTTTAAGGTTACCAATGTGGAAATAATTTTTTTATAACATTCTTATAGTTTATCAGGATTATTTAAGACTATACTCCCAATGATAACACAAGATGGTATTTCTCTCAATATTCCTCCAAAATATTCCTATATTTTTTATTACTTATATCATCAATTAATTTTACCCTTTTTATACTCTTTTCTTAATATAATTAAGAATGCGTTTTTTAGAAATCTGGTCACATTTCTATCTTCGGTCGGAAATCTATTTATTTCAAAAATCATGTCTTATAAAAATGATTTAAAAAAAAATTAAAATAATATTTTAATAAAAATTTTATGGAATATAAATTTAATAACTTTTTATGTTTTAAAATAAGTGAATTAAATTATTTTAAAATAATCATTTATAAAATTCAACGGTTATTTTGAAAGGAAAATCATTGAAAAGATTCTAAAAAATTTATTCTAAGGGTAAATAATATTATCATAAAAAATGTTTTAAATTAATTATAAAACCTCCCATTATATGTTTTCTAGGTTACATTCCAAAACAATATTTTAATAATGTTTTCAATTTTAAAAATTATTTTTCCACAAAAACTTATTTTCAAAAAGAAATTTCCCACACAATATTTCTAAATTATAGTCTATATAAGATAAAATTATTTGAGATTTATTTTTATTTAATGGGTATACGTTCTAATGAGAGATTATTTTTCATTTTATGAATAGTATAGGTTTATTATGAAATTTTGTTTATAAAAACTATTTATCTTCTAGGGGTTATACCATGATAAAATTATTATGAAACCTGATTCATTTCATGGATTTACTGTGATTAAATGATTATAAAACCACACTTTTTTCCATAGATTATGATATGATGAAATTTTTATGGTAAACATTGAATTTCATAGGTTATGATATAATTAATGGTTATTATCATGTGGAACAGATTAATATGGATTTCATTATGTGATGGGTGGGACCTATATCTCCCTCTAATGAATTGGGTAATAATAAATATGATATCATATCATAACGAACATGATGTATTATCCCAAGGCCATAGATGAGGGTATAGTGGTGATTATCCCCTGCCTAAAGATCAGGGTACATAAGTGATAAGCCTATCAAAAATGATGATGGTACATAGGTTGTCAACCCACGCCCAAAGATGAGGTTATAGGGGTTGTCATCCAATGCCTGAAAATGGGGATGCATGGGTGGTAATTCCAATACCAATGTAGGTACGACGGTTGTTGTCCTAATCCCAACATGTTATGAATTTATTATTGTGTAACCTCTACATAATATTATTTATTATTTTTTATATTCCACTAATATATTTATTATTACAATGTTATAATCTTATGACTCGTTATATTTAATTTCCTTATGATTCATGTCTTATGAATCACAATTATTTATCCTATTTTTCATGTTTATTCTTTGATATGTTGGGTATGGTTTTCCAAGGTTATTGTCTTGTTCACATACTCATACTATCATGTAAAACATACATATCATCATTGTTTACACATAATAAGAATATAAAAAATTATATTATTATGTTTCCTTTAACCTGGTAAAGCAGAAAGGTATTATGTAGTGTATTCTAGTGAAGTGTAGTAAAGGGGGATATCATTTTCCAAAGAGTCGAAGATTTTTCATCAGATTAAATTATCTTGTTACATCATTCCATTGGAACTAAAATATTATGGGCCTTGGGTGTCTGTTTATGAAATGTAATACATATTTATCTAAAAAGATGTATTATCCATGTATGAGAAGCTTGTTTTTTTATAGTACCCTTATCCTCACCCCATCAGTTATTTATGTAAGTATTCTAGTTCCCATTTGTTGTCCTATTAATGCAGCCAATATCCCATCACATTTATTTTGTCCAATAATAAAATTTATCACATAATGTTATTTCCTATTAAAATAAACATAGGAAAATTTAATGTTAACATCCCAATAATATAGATGGGTAAACAACAATGTTGGTTAGTGATAGATGAAGGAAGGGAGATAGTTGTTTCAATACTTGGAAACACACGGGGAAGACAAAAATAGTTGGTTTTCACATACAAAAATATTATGTAGTCCACAAACTAGAAGAAAACATATGGGATTAATAAATAGTTGGGTGAAATAAAAATAATTTAACATGTGTAAATAATAAAAATTACATCACATCAATTATATTCCTAATATAGGGCAGGGTTTCTTACCATGGAATGTTCTCTTGTAACCATAATTATGATTCACCATTGGAAATGTTGAGAAGTAACTTGATTCACTATGAAAAAAATCATGTAATTATAGATATCCTACTGAAGATAAAAAAAATATTGAATAATGATATAAAATATTGATGTTATATTTGTGATTGTGGAAGAAAAACTGATTGTCGAGATCATGGTTTATAATAAAGAAGGATTCAAGAGTCTGTAACAATACATGGAATTACATGAGAAATATTTCATAAAACAGTTGATGTTATGGCCTATATTTCATGATAAACAACATGGTTCTATATGAAGTGTAAAACTATATGTAAAACAGCTACGGTGAGATATGATGTCATGATAAATAATATTTTTCATGGTTATAGATGCTCTAATGGTGATTGATGAGATTGAGCCAATCATATTGAAGAATATTCACTATGGGATGGTGAATAACAGAATACATAACATTCCTCTTAAAGGATACACATTGAAGACATAGTATATTTCCAAATATAGTTTTCTATACAGATTCACAAAAAGGATGAGGATGGTACATGGTAGTAAGTAGTTTCTCAGATGAATTTTTTTTATTATGAGAAGAAAAGTATAAACATTCTGTGGTGGATACCATCATTACTTGATTGTAATTGTGTTGCATGGTGCTATTCAAATGTTAGATATTCTAATCGATATAATTTTGAAGATGATGAGTCACAATGTAATATATTTTTCTATATCATAACATATTTATATTTGGAAGAATCTAGGTACATGATAGTTGATTTTGTTTTACATTTCCTAAAAAAAATTATTAAAATAAGAAAATGTGATATTTTTTTTAAAAAATAAATCCCCTAAGGCAGCATCATGATTTTTTATATTTTTTTATTCATTTAAATAAGGTAGGGTTAATTTTTTAAAATAATGCATAAAGGATGCATTGATCTTTTCTTGTTTAGGTTTTGGTACAAATCCATCAAGTTTGATGCCACATTTACTCTAATTAAAATGAAAATTAGTAAATTTAAAATATATATTTTTTAATATTTAGTATATATTGGTTTAATTTTATTTTGATTGAAAACAGATATTTAAAAATAATTTTTCATAAAACCATTATTCTATGAAATTATATATTGTATGTTTTTAATTTGATTAATATTTATTTTCAAAATATATTTTTTGTACTTTTTCTACATTAATAAATATGTTATTTACGTCATTATTAATATTTGTTATTTTAATTATTATATATATATATTAAATGTTATATTTAATATATATTAATAATTTAATTATTAACACTTAATTATAATAACATAATTAATATACATTATAGTTATTTTATTAATAATATAATAGTTAATTATAATTATTTCATTAAATTTTGGATGTAAAAATGTTAAGTTTTAAAGAAATAAATTTTGTGACATGTAAGTTGGATTATTTTAATTATATTTATAATTATTTGTTTTCAATTATATTATATATATTTAATCAGTTTGTCAAATTGAATTTCTATGGTCTTTACATTTTATAGTATATATATACTTTTAAATTAACATACATGAACACAAATATTTCAATTATATGGATTTGAAAATCTATATATAATGAAATAGATATATAATCAAACTTAAACGTGACACACCAACTAGAAATATAAAACATAACTGAAAATAATAAGCACATTATAGAAACAGCTAATTTAATGTAATATTAATAGCATAATATATTATTTTTAAAAAATATTATATTCCAATTTGTGATATTTTTAACATTATATTCATTTTAACTTATTTTTTACATTTCTAATGAATGATATAATTTTTTTCATATTTTAAATGTAAAATAATTAATGTGAATTTATTTTTTAACATTTAATAATATTTTTTCGCCATATAAATAATTTTTTTTATTTTAATGATATGATATTTTTTATTCAAAAAATTTTTAAGATGTTTATGCATGGTTTTGGTGTCTTATTTACATTGTTTTTATATTTTTTCAAATAATATTTTAATGTTAACTATATGAAATTTAAAATGTTTTCTTTTTTTTGCAGTAGTCGACTTTAAATGCTTAGAAAATTTAAACTATAACAAAAATATATATCAATATTCAAAGACTGGGTCAACAGGAATAAATGGTTGACATTAAAAATAATTTCATTAATTAAATAAATGGATAATAATATAGTAGATATAATAAATTGTTCTTTTGATTCCATTAAGTCAATGGATTACATATAAATGAATGGGTAGAATACCTTTCTATCATGATGCCCCGTAACCCAATATGGCATGCAAATGGGATCCATGTATCGAGATCGCAGACCTCTATTATGAGGTGGAGTATGATGAGTTGGAGAGGGATCCACTTTAGGCACCAGAACATTTAATGTATGATGCCCTTCCAGCTACATATTGGGAGGATGTGGTATATAGATGTTTTCATGTGTACCTTACCCTTATCCCACTGTGCAAGTGGATGGACCATCCATCATCTTCTAGGGGAACCAAAATACCTATGAATGGTTAGAAATGAATGGTTAATGAATGGGAAATGAACACATATACAATCATGATTTAGTTGTACCCATAGAAACCCATGGATTTCTGAAAAACAAAAATAGATATCACGCCTCTTGAAAAAAATACATCAAATGAGCTAGTACAACTAGAGTTGAATCCTCTACATATTTAATAAGTCATTCTATACATATAGCATGGAACAGTCTACATCAATGTCATTGTGGATCCTCAGTTTCATCGACTTCTGGAGGAGGTTCTTGATTAGTAACCTTTTATCCCTTAGTTGGAACAACATTTCCCTAAGGTTGAAAATCAGAGATACACTCATGTAAAACCTGACACACTATCATAATCTACTACATAGTAACATAGGACAACGCCTAGGTAATAACCCCACACCCACTCCCATGAATTAGAAGATCGAATAATACATTATTTTCATGTATGATATAAATATATTCAAAATGAATTCAAAAATAAGTAAACAATCCTAATGGATATTAATTAACATACTATATCTTGAATTCCTCTTCTTTGTCGAGAATGATATAGTTAAAACATAAGAGTATACCATGGATAATTACTCAAGATTCTATGCCAGTTTGAATCCCATCATACGCAAACACTTTCCATGAAATGATTCTCTTCTATCTTAGATGTCGAGATACATTGCACATTTTTAGCATCAGTCCACATCATGTCTCTCTTTCATCATCACAGAATGAAGCATTGTTGATATTCACACTAGGATGTGAATACACTAACCAAATAAAAATAGGTGAATAAATCAATCAGGATGGTTCCTCCCAATAGTATGAAAGTGAATGAGATTCATTATAGTCATGGAATCACGAAGCCCATCAGTTTTGTATACGGGTATCTAGTCTAGTAGATCCTAGTATAGAAACCATGCAATCTGAAATAACACACTACATTTGTTTAAAAATTTTATGAAACCCAATAATATGTAATAATATGAAATATATTATTCATTGAATGACTGTATATACTTACATCAGTGGGTACTAGACTAACCAACATGGACGACTTGAGTGATCATATTAGCATTAGAAAAAGTAATTAAATCTGAGTGATCATACATAGTCTACATGGTCAATCATGCAACATATCTAAATAAATCCCCTAAATAGTATAAATAGGGTATAGGGGTGTGACATTATCCATTTACCACATAAAAATAAGGATGAAACATCCCCAATGTTAAGGTTTACCTGATAAGGATTGTTGTGTATTATGCTCTATAAGTGTCTTTCGAGTTTATAGTTCCCTAGTTGTGACTATCGGGTGATTAAGAATCCTCTAGTGGAACCATATACTTCCAATGAACATGTATACTATATTTATAAGATCATAGTGTCCATCCCATAATCGTCAAGATATATTCATATGCGTAACACTTGATAGGCTTCTCATCTGTATCAAAAGGTGACTCTGTAAAGTGTATCTCAAGCCATCTGTTAGTTATCGACATGTCATCTTTAGCATCAACATAACTAACAACATTGTGAGAAATTAATATTTATACATTATTAGACTAGTCTCCACTAGTGGGACCTATAACTATATCCTATTGTATATAAGGACCATGAAGAAATGCCACATCCTCAAGAGTAATGGTCATCTCTCCCTCAGTCATGTGTAATGTCAGTCTCTAATGTATTTATCTCTCAATGAGGGTAACTAGAAGGTGATGAATAATGAATGTATGTTATATAAAATAATGATATATAATATAACCTAGAATATGTATAAAATAACTGTGGCTAGAGGTGGGATCTGGTGATAATTTTGGGCTCTGCATACCCTGGTTTGTAAGACTTCACGACCCTCTAGAACATCACGTGAAAAATGAATATATTAGAAACACAGTATATTAGTATCCTACATATCTAAAAATAAAATTAAAATATATATTATTGAATTGTAAAAAATATATATAATGTTATGGTCCACATAATTTTATATTGGTAGAGTATAAAATTCATATATTCCTAATTTTATGAAATTATTCTTATAAAAAAAAGCTGTGTTTTTTTAAATTAGCCATGATTGATTTATGAAATATATTTTCTTATTGATTGATTGATAAGAGAACGTTAGTTTTATGTGTTGGCATGGAGTAGCTTGTGGGTTATCCTTGGTTAGAGAAAAATCCTTTTCTGAGTGACCATGTAGGCCTTAGCCGGAGGATCATTCGAGCCCCCATTATTTTCAAGTTGTTTAGTTTTGAAATTTGTTTAACCTTGTTTAAATATTTTCCTGAATAAAACACATATATAGATTCTTGGTTTTATACTAATATTATTTTTTCCCTACACCTTCTTGGTTTGTAATTTTGAATTTTTAGATTCCATTTTCCCAATATATTTTTTTGTAGGAAAATATTTTTTTCTCCATTATTGTTTGAATAGAGTCACATTTTTAAAGTGGGTTTACTATAAAAACATATTTTTCACATATAGTTTATATTGGTTAGATCCTCCTTATTGAATGAGTATTTAATTTATTTTAATACATATACAAATATTTTAGATTCCAAATGGTGTTCTTTTTCATTAGTGTACGATTTCTCGCATGATTGTTAATTCCAATGTTATTTTCTCACATGATTTTATTATGTTGTATCCACAGATATATCAATTACTATTTCATATAATCTCACATGTACATTTCATATTCCTTTTATGGTGCACACATAGGTTATATTTGTTGGCTTCACCTTTTGGATTTAGGATTCCATTCATTTCTAGAAGGTGTATAAATAAGATAATTCTCAAATAGTGTTCTTTTTTATTTATCTATGATTTATCACATGATGGTATATTTCATGATTTTTCCCAAATTCATTATTTATTTTGTATCCACAGATAGATTGATTAATCTCCTATTTCACCTCATATATATATTTCATTTTCATTATATTATTAATATGAAATGCATATTATGAACACCAATGTGTGATATAAAAAATTATTTTATCATGAGAAAAAAAATTATAGATAGAAGGGAGTAATGTTGAAGAATGTTTTATTTATTAAAATGATGAAACATTTAGGAATTTTTAACTTGTGTGAGATTTTTATAAAAGATTTTATAATATACCATCAATTTATTTTTTTAGACTGAATGTATTTTTAAATGTCGTAGAATTATAAAAAAAATAAAGATTTTATATGAACACTCTATAATTAATAATATGAAAATTTCACATTGGTGTCAATACATAATTGTTAATGATAGTGTGAATTCGTTCCAAAAAATTTAGGGAATAATTTATTTTATTTACATTCCTTATTATAAATTCTACATCTTAAACATTTCTCTTATTCATGGTGTTATTCCACCACTTTCTGCATCCTGTTGGATTTCAGTTTCCCTTGCTGTCATAACATGCTAACGTCAGATATCAATTTCAGCTGGTCCTATATCATTGGAAAATTTTGAAACTCCCTAATAAGATTTTTTGTTGTATAATAGAAGCTAGCATTGGTGTCTATTTGATACACTGGATCAACATATGGTTCTCATGACATGTTCATAGACACACATTCTGCAATATTATATGCACATGAAAGCTGAAATACATATAAGTTTCCACATTGAAAATATCCTAATTAAAGTAATACCACCAGGACTCTATTTATTCTACTTATTATAGAGTTCATACACTCATTTAATTCAAATCACGAGCCTTCTATGTGGAAATGGAATAATTTATAAAAATATGCATCGTCTATTTACTTTTCAATCTCTTGTTAGAAAACTTTGTGCAAACCTTTCCCCCATGAAATCCCATTTGTAGTCTATTTTTCTATTTCAATGATGTAAGTGACACAAAAAGAAAATGTCTCCTAAACTAGTCCACTTAAAGGTAACTTTTTAAATCCTTTTATGATTCCATTGACGCACTCAATAGTGGTTGTTGATATTTTTATGTACATTTTCTCCATGTCATAAGATAATTCCCTTTTTTCTTTTTGAATATAAATCATATAATTATATAATCCCTTAGTATCACAAATGATTTCATCTATTTTATTTATACATTTTTATTCAACTTATATTCTCTATGAAATTGATCATAATTCACAGTAATTAATTTTTCCATTATATCGAAATTGTAAAAAATAATAAAGAGATTTTATAATAGGACTCATGATTGACTTCTTCATGTGTTTATCATGTACTGTTTATCTTACATTTATAGAAATGTCTCTGATGAAATACTGATTATTTGAATTTGTGGGGTCTCTCTATAACAGTATCTTCATAGAAATCCTCTCATATTTCCCGATAATGATTATATATTAAACTGAGGCCCTGCGTGTGGGTTAAATGGTTACTAATACATGCTAAAATAAAACTCAATGAATCATAGTTTTCCATATCCTTAATGGAAAATTCACATGGAAGCGGTGAATGATTTCTGTCTTGGGATTCAATGATTCAAAATATTCCAACGTATTTTCAGTATAGAAATGTCCAATCAATTTTTACGATCAATTTGTAGAAATTAAATTATGATATACTGGTAATGAATGAAAAGATAAACTAATGAAATTTGACATGATATGGATAACAGTATGTTATATTGATATTTTTTGTCATTTTTATTGAGATGAATGAAAACATGGTTTTTGTGTCTCTGTATGACTAGAAATTTCAAAATTCTTGATACAATTCATCCCAAAGACCATTGACCATTAAAATCCATCTATTTCTCTAATAAATGTTTTTATAGGATGTCCTATCACAAAACATTTGTTGTATACACCATTCAAAATGGATATAGTTACATATTTTATTGTCAAAATAATCTCAAAGATAATATATAACAAAAATTAATCATCTAATAATATATGATTTTTTGTGAGGTTTTGGTAAACAAATGTATTTGTTGCCACAATTTTAGAAATTAAAAAACCTCCAAATTAAATGTTATTAATTATCCTCAAGAAGAATCTCTAATAATCCCCATATATGTCACAACATATGATTTATTTTGTATATTTTTACCCATGAACTAAATAAATATAGTGCTACTCAATATGAAGTCATTTCAGTATGATTATCATCAAATCGTTTAATGGAAAATTTCTTTTAATATATAATGTTTTTTCCACTTTCACATTATATGTAAAATTCTCATTTTCAATGGATGGACCTTCATAAACCATTGTTCTATGTCAAAATATTATTATATTTGGAAATTACTACTGTAAAATATAAATACAAAAAAATAAATACATCATGTAACAAGAGAGGATGATTCTAGAAGTGAAATTTCTTTTGATCAAAATTTAAAGAGTGCAAATAATATTGAATATGAGGAATAATCCTCTACTATTGACCACCCAATTCTTACTGTACAAAAATTTTAGAACATCTTCTTATATCCCAAAAGATGACACTAACATTTAAACATTAAATTTTTTATCTTACCAATGGGTTTATTAGTAAATTATAATGAAAATTTGAATCATCTAAATAATATTCACTATGAATTTCAAACAATATGTGTAGAAAGGTCGTTTTCAAGAACCAGTTCCTAGTATGGTCATTGATAACATGGTTTGGGGGTTGTTACCACTAGGTATATATGTTCCAGAGCCACATCAACATTTTGTTTCTAGATTTGGATTTCATTACATTGAAAAACACATAACTATTATTTTACTAAAATATTATAATATTTTCTTATATAAAAAAATGTGACACTGTAGTTTTTTATTAAAAATTTTAATCATTCTAAATGGTTTTTCATTAATATATAAATATAATTTGTATAATATAAATCATATACAATGGGTCTTTCAAACTAGGTGTGCATAAATGCCCAATTTTTTGCACTAGTACATGATCGAGTCTAGATCAATACAGTATTATATGGGGTGTTACCCATAGGAAAATTTGTGCTATATGGAAAACCACCTTTATTATGCAGACTTAGATTTCATTTCTTAGATAACCACATAATCAGTATTTTATCAAAAAAATTAAAACAACTTCTTATATCATAAAATATAGAAAAAAGTTTCTCAATAGTAACATTTGTAATCATTATTAAGTTATGTTTAATATTTTATGAAGAGAATTTGAATCATATAAAAAAATCCATCCAGAGTGTCGAACCATTTGTGCAATATGTCATGAATCGACTAAATCATAAGATTAATACATTGTGTGTGCAGTTAAGACTCATTGTCATGTAGTTAAAAATATTTAGTCCTATCATAATTCTATGATCATCCAAATGTAATCAATATAGAATCGTTATTTAATAAAAGTTCAATCCTTATTTAATAATTAATAAGTTAGTTGTTAAGATGTCTTTAATTATCAGTTATTGAGTTGTTATATTTATGTTAAATAAAAGAGAATCATTAAATAATTATTGTTTAATAATTACTTCTCCATTATTTATTTCATAGGTTTTCATTCATTAATCGTTGAATAATAAATCATTGATTAATAATTATTTTATCATTGTTTAATTATTATTTACTCTTTCATTAATCATTAGTTAAAAATTAGTTAATAATTACAAAATCATGAGTTATGCATTAGTTAATCATGTGTTATTTGTAACTTAAACATTCATTAAAAATTCATTATTTATTCCTTAAATAACCTGTATTAATTAGTTATTGTAATTATAATTATTATTTAATTAATATATAAGAATTATTTAAGTAGTTAGGTTATATTTTACTTATAGTTAGTCATTTCGAAATTTTTGTTTATTCATTACATCATCATTAATTAATCCAATGTTAATCATTCAATATTTATTGGTAAATCTTTTGTTAATCACCCATAAGTCATTATTTTACCATTCATTAATTTTTCAATAATACAAAGTTAATAATTACTTATCATTAGTTATGTATTGGTTAATCCTAAATTAATTATTCCTTAGTAATTCATTAATCACTAGTCAACCAATATTAAATTAATTGTTATTATATAGTTAATTTATAGTAAATTATTATATAATTCAAATTTAATCATTATTTTATTATTAGTTCATCATTCTTTAATCATTAGCTATTAATTTGGTATATATTAGTTATTTATTATGTAATGAGTAGTTACATATTAGTTAATCCTAAACTAATTATTCCTTAATCGTTTATTAGTCACTCATTAATCCTTATATAATCAATATACATTGTGTAATTACATTGTAGTTAATATATTGTTAATTAATAGTTGGAAATTAAGTAATTATTATTAAATAGTTCTTTAACCATAAGTTAATCATTCTATATTTATTTTTAATTTTTTAGAAAATAATTTCCAAAAAAAAAATTAATCCTGAATTAATTATGTCTTAATTATTCAATAGAAACTCATTAATCATTATTTAATTAATTGATATAAATTAGTTACATTATAAATATTTATTAGTTAATTAATAGTTGATGATTAAGTAATTATTAGTTAATCGTTCATTAATCATTACTAATTAATTTTTCAGTAATGATTTAATTTTTACCAAATAATTATTTAAATATTAGTGAATCATAAATTACCTAAGCCATACTCATTCATTAATCTCTCGTTAATCATTACATAATTAATATTTCAGTACTATATAGTTTTTATTGGTTAATTATTGTTCATAATTAATTAATTATTACTTCATAATTATTTAACAATTAATTAAAAATTACTTGATCTAATGTTAATCCTAATTTAATCCTATGTTATTCATTTTCAAATATTTTTTAATCCAAATTTATTTAGTAGTTAGTAAATACTTAATCATTACATCGGTATTAGTTGATCACTACATATTTAATAGTTAATTTTTATGAAACCATTATGTTATAAATATTTAGTAAATAATAATTTCTAATTATGTCAATAATATTTAAAAGTTGATAACTTATACTAAATAATAGGCTTATTATAGTAATATATCCTTGTCTAGGACCAATTAAAAATTATTTATTCATAATTCTTAAACAATTAATAATATTTTATTTTCTAATATTATATATTATATTAAATTAAATCTAAATAACTAAACAATTATGTAAATAACATATGTAAATCTAAATAAAAACAATACCACTAAATAAATTAATAGCATTAAAATAAATAAGTAACAATTCATCTAAAGATTCTTTGAAAAATTTGTCACTAATTTTAGGCCCAAAAAAATACAACATAAAAAGAAGAAAATATCAGGAAAACAGTTAAGAGAGAGGGAGTTTAATTAAAGAGATAGAGATAGGGAATGAAATGAGTGAGGAGAAGGGGCAGATGTGTGGTTACTATTTATAGTGGTTGGGGTAAATGTAGATTTGATAATTCTATGTATTCAATTTCATTGATTCAGGTCAAATATTTTCAAAGATGATATCAGCCTTTCCACCTTTTGGCTAAATAGAAAGGTGACATCGACATTTCCATCTTCTATTTCAGCTTTATGTATAGCTTAACCCTTGTATTATTCAAATTAATATTTCCTTTAATATAATATAAATATACTCCATGATAGTCCTTCAATATTTGTCTTATTCCTTAAAAAATAATATTTTGTAAAATTTATTCATAAAATAAGTATTTAAATGTTAGACCCACAGTTTTTGATTTCATTTATAAGGTGGATAAAGATTCTAAATCCCACATAATAGTCGTAGGTTTAATTCTCATAGATCCCCTATAAAATTGATCATTAGAATTGGGTTCTTTTATAAAACAAATATATTGAACAGAATTATTTTAAAGTTTTTTTAGAATATATATTTTAGTAAACTATTTTGTTATATATATATATATTGTATATTTTATAAATAATACTCAGAACATTATTACTCATAATAGTTTGAATCAAAATTTTCTAAATTTGAATGGGTTCCCCCAATTAAGAGTTGTCTAATTTCGATCAAATAAAAGTGATATTTGACTAAAATAGTGAGATCAATGGGATTTATTCACACATATTTTGATCTATAAATAAGTGATCATGATACCACTTTTTTAGAGCAATTCATTCAATATTAAATTCTCGAAAAAAATTCCCAAAATTAGTGTTTTGGGGATTCCATTTTTTGGGGACTATCCTCTACAAATCATAGGGAATCATCTATTAAAACATCTATAGAGAACATTAAAACAATAATTGGGGGTGAATCACACCCTTTTTTATAGTAAATTAAATTCATTCATTAATATTTGATTTATCATCTCTAACTGCATACATTTCACTCCAAAAAAATCAAATGGGTTTGAGACTATGGTTGAACCTAGAAGATTGATTCGGAATCCATCAATGTCATATACCAGGACGTGGTCTAACTACCATTTTGATGGTAACAAATTCTCCAAGTGGACGAATTGGAAGATTTTCATCTTATGTTTTGGATGATTTGTTATTTTCATTAATCAATATGTCCCCCATTTCTGATGGTCCTCCTCTAAATCCTGATGATGAACTCATTGATGTGACAAAAGTCATTCAATTTATGTCAATATGGAAAGAAATATAAATATGGTCATGTTTTGTGTAGAGGACACACTATCAAAAATTTATGAAATAATTTTTATTTCTATTTCCATTAAAATGAAGTCTAATAGAGAGATATGGGATTCAGTTCAATTCAATTAAAAATCCCAGGGAGAAGGTAAGAAATTATTATTGAAAAGTATCTTAACATCAAGATATTTGTTAGCAAGAAGTTGATGGTGTATGTTAGTGAAATTTAAGAAATTTTATATAAACTAATTTCTTTGACCAATAATATATCATAAAAATTCCATTATTGTGAGATAATTTCTAAATTTTCACCTATACAGAATGAATTTGGTAAATCAGTCATTAAAAACAGTGAAGATATTTCCATAGAAAAATAGAAAAATACTCTTTGAATTGATGAACAATCCACGTTGAGATATTTGGGTAAGGCTTATTAATTAAATACAATGGTTAATATCCTTGAGGGAAAGGCACAACTAAACTTGTAATTGAATGTAAATAAAAAAACCAACAATTCAAAATGAATGGAAATGCATCCATGTAGAAAAAACCAATATTTTTATAAGGAAAAAAAATATCATTTTGAAAGGGAATGATTCTATTGAAAGGATGTTGAAAATCCCCGAAGAAAATATGCGGAATATATATAATCAAGTTGAAATGATATCTTAATTCAATATGACTTCGACAAAGATGGGATGGTTGATTGGTTTTGTACCAAAATGCATGGGTTAAAGGACCCTTCGATGTTCAAAAATATTTAATGAAATTACACTTGTGAACAAAGAAACCCTTGGAAATAATGTTTGCATAAATTTCAATAGTATATAAATCATATATATAGAATTTACTTATGGGAAGACGTTATCTCTTCTTACTGTGTTTTATGTTCCAAAAATTAAATATAATTTATTCTATTGTATCTTCAATCTATAAAGAGATTTCAGGATTCATTTGAATCCAAAAGGTTATCTTTTCAAAGGGGGAATGTTTGTGGGGAAGGGGTACAACAATGATGGCATGTATCAACTATATATTAATAATATTATTGAATCATCATCATACTATATTGAGTCCACTAATATATAGCATGATAATTTAGGACATGTTAAATATAATTCATTAAAATTAGTGTGGATGTTGAACTCAATTAACATTGTAAATTAATTTAATAACTATGAAACATGTCTACAATTCAAAATACATAAGAAAAACATTCATAGTCTTGAAACAAATTATAAAATATTATAATTAGTACATTAATATATTTATTAATTAAATTTATTATTATCCCTTGGATGTAAAAGTTATTTTATTACTTTTCTGGTAACTACAATAGACATTTACATATATATCTTCTTTGAACAAACGATTAATCCTTTAATATGTTTAATAATTGTAATACATAAGTTGAAAAGTAATTAAACAAAATGTTTAAATTTTTACCATCACATTGATGTGGTAGGTACTTTATGAATTATTAAAATTATTTCTATGAAAAAATGATAATATTAATCAAATTATGACTCCTATCATAGCATAGAGAGAAGGATTATCAAAAACGAAAAAACACACCATTATTGATATAGTAAATTTTATTATTAGTAAATCTGTTTCAGCATTAAATTTATTGAGAGAACCTTTATTAGATTCCAATATTATTCAAAATATTTATTCCTCTATAAAACTATGTTAACCCCATATGAAATATGGAACTTTAGATGGAATAATCTTTTTTATTTTGATGTTCGAGGTTGTTCAGATTAATATTGTGTTCGTGCTCCTAAAAACACTAAAATTGGTCTCATATAAATTTAGTGGTTTTTATTGGATATTTTGTAGATAGATAAGTGTGTAGAATTATCATTTTGGCATATAAATTAACTTTAAAATCAAGGGATGTAGAGGTTTTAAAAAATTATAAATAATTAATAAAGAGAAACATCAACAACTAGATTTTATTTCATATAATTCCATAGTTTTCTTTGATAAGTGATATCAAAATTATAATATTTTGAATATATATCCTATTGTATTTACTATATATGTTGTCCCAAATACATATAAAAAAGCTATGAATTATAGATATTTTCCTTTCATGGCAGAATATATTATTGATGAAATGTCATCCATTGTGGGGATTAATACATGGGTTATTAAATAATGACCAGGTGGATAAAAACCTATTTGTTTAAAATAGGTTTTCATAAAGTAGTATTATTCAAATAGATACATTCAATCTTTTAAAACTATATTTATTGCAATATGTTTTATAAATAATATGGGATTTATTATTTTGATACTTATGCTCCAGATCCTCAAAAAATTTCATTAAGGATTTTATTTTATTTATAGTCAATTAGTCATCTCTATGTTCATACAATTAATGTTAATACATGATTTATAAATTTAGAGTTATATAAAAATATTTACATTAAACATCCAGATCGGTTTGTTTGACATGGTAATGAAAAGAATGTATGTAATCTAGAAAAGTCGCATTATTGCCTTTAATAAGATCGGAGTCAATGACATTATAAATTTTATTCTATTATTTAATAAAGAAATTTACTCATATCACCATAGATAAATGTGTTTACACTATATTTACAAAATAATATATATTTCGTGTAATTTTATATGAGGGTGATAAGTTAATTTTTGGAACAAATAATATCAGTTTAAATGAGATGAATAATTATTTTTCATCTATGTTTAAAATGAATTATCCTGGAATAGTTGATAATATTCATGGAATTAATGTTATAAAACACAGGGTCAGTTATTATTTATGTCGGTCACAATACATTATGAAAATTTTAAATAAATTTTTTCATCTTGTTTTTATGGATGATAACACTCCATATGATTGTAGTGTTAAATTTCTTATGAATATGAGCAGTGTCATTGTATAACATGAGTATGTAAGTAAAATTAGTTCTACAATGTTTGTAACTAATTTCACTAGAGTTAATATTTATTTTATAATATGTAAAATCAGAATATACATGAGTACTAATTTTCTTGAATATATTTAATTTATATTGAGAATCATTAGATAATTATGAAAGACAAATGATTGATGTTTATACAATATGGATTATCTTGAGGAATTTGAAGGAGACACTGATGATATTTTGATTACCATTAGTGTTGATTACCAATCCGCATCTTGCGGGTTTTTTACTCATGGAGATTGTTATATTTCATGGATGAGAATGAAACAAATTATTTTTTGACATTCCACCATGGATTCTTAGTTTATCACCTCATAGGAATGTGGAAAGCATGTTGAATGGATTTAGAGTCCTTTAATGGATATAAAATTGTGGCATAATGTGATTCCACCAATCTCAATCCATTGTGAATGTGAGGAAACATAATCATAGAATTGTAGATTCATGTACAATGGAAATACACAACATATATGCTTTATACACGATTATGTGAGACAATTGATACAAGATAGAACCATGAAAATTTTCTATGTAATATTATTTAAAAACCATGTGAATCCATTTACAAAATATATTATGAGAGATATAATTCATGTAAATGATAATTATATGTGTTTAAAAAATCATTTTTATAATGGTAAACCAAAACATTATTTAAGAATACTCTAATCAATGTGTTTAATGGGTAAAAACAAGTTATGAAGATGATTGTGGATAATAACAATGATAACTCTAACAAGTTGGTGTTATGACTGTAGGTTTTATTTTAAAATCATAACATAATATTAAAAAAAATTGAGTTTTGTGATCTAATAATGGAATAATGTTATAATATTTTTTCTATATGAACATTGATGTGGTTTTAATTCTTATTGGATTTAATGGTTTTGGCCTTCATAGTGTTCATGAAAATCATATAGGAATATGGTAATAAAATTTCTAAAATGGGATGTTTAATTGAAAGATCATTGTATGATTCATATATCTAGCTTCTCAAAAATATTAACAGGTTTGATGGTTTAAAGACATTTAAATATGTTAATACATTGACATATTGATACTACGTAATGGTTTAGATCAAATGATTCCTTAACTATCTATAATGTTTCACTTATGACATGTAATATTAATATATATGATTAAAAGTGAGGTAATGTTATAAAATTTATTGACAAAATAATTAATTAATTGTTGGAACCATATTTTTTTGTTGGATTAAAGAGCTGTAAAAAAAAATATGGAATACCGAATAAGAGTTGGTTGTTGAAATATAATAGTCCAAATAAAAAGGAGCCTTGGGTATTCATTATTTTCATAAAAAATATATATATTCCAAAATTATAATGAATTATTTTTAAAATGTATATTTTAGTAGAATTTGTTTTTACATATATGTATAATATGTATATATATGTATATTACAAATCTATACAAAAAAAATATTTGATAAAAATAACTAATAACAAGATTAGTCATAAGTGTTGGATTTCAAATTTTTGAAATCTGAATGACTGTCTAAGAGTTATCTCAGTTTTCTCAAACAAATGTGTTTTATGACCAAAATGGTGAGATAAAATCAACACAATTCACATTGATTTTGATCAATAAATATGTTAATATTATATTACTTCTTTAAATAAATTCCGTCAATATAAAATTATCTAGATAAAACTTCACAACATCATTGTTGTGGGGCTATCTATTTTTGGATACCATCATCCCAAAAAACATGGTTAAATACTTAATGGAAACTTCCACTCAAACCCATATATTAACATTTAGGGGTGGATCAAACCATTGTGTATAGTTAATTAAATTCATACAACAAGATTAGATATTTCATCTCTATATTTCTACTTATTTTTTCGTCATCATCATGATGAAGGAGATAATTAATTCCTAAAGAGTATTATATATAGAATATGTTTCATGAAAACATTATGGGTCTTATAAAAATGGTTAACCTAGCAACATAAAGGGTTCATGGGAGCTAGAGCTTTGATAGAAGATTATGATTCTCATAGAGAATGCGGTTTCAATATGATGTTCTCATTATATTAACCATGGTCTTAAATCAGTAGTTTATTGGGCCTTGGGTCAAAGGAACTTAATTTCATAATAACGTATCCATTTCATAGCACATATTTTTGAACAAATGGGCTTCAAACCCTATCCATGTTTTCTAAAGATATGGATACCATGTAGTGGGATTTTAAGTGTTCCACATGTGTGTTTTTCCTATTTTTTAAAATCCTTGGACAAGGTATTGACATATTAGTCGAATATGATAATTCATGCTACTAATAATGTATGTGTAAGGATTAGTATAATTTTCTCAAATTACTAAGAAGTTTCATGGTAGTGTTATTTTTCATTGAGGGATGATCTTATGATATATATTTTTAATTACTTGAGTCCCAATATTTTTAATTACATTAAGGAAACTTTCATGTGGGGTTTTGACATTATTTGGAAGGTTAAATTTGACTACATTAATAAGATTATATATGTTTTTTATAGTTATATATTATTTTTTATTCATTGATTTTTTATATATTATTAAATAAAAATTACAATAGTTATCCATTTTTCTATTAATATCTATATATTAGATGTCAATACTATTTTATCTTCATTGATATGTGATTTACTCAAGAAAAATGAACACATAGAAAATGGTGTCCTCAATCATATAGAATGATTAAATTATTAAAAGAACTTTTGTGATTTGTTCTTAAAATTCTATATTTCTTATTGTTTTTTATTTACTATTATAAAATTGAACATCATTAATACTAGATCTCCTACTATATTAATGAGAGTTTGGAAAATTATTTTAAAAATCCCAATATGATATAGGGGAGTCGGATTGCGAGTAAATAATTATTATAAAATTTTTATCTAAGATATAACATAATTCATCTATTACCCACTATATGCACTTCACTTTATGAATTGAAAAGTCTTGGATGGTTTTGGTTATTACCAACCATGTGGAACTAACTAACTTGAGAATTATCACAACTATTGATTTTATTAATCCCATGGGAAAAATTTATCTGTTTTCAGTTAATAAAAACTATCGTTGAACATTTATTTCCCACTCCTGTCTCCGCTGATTACAATTTAATTTATTTACTCATTTATTGAATAGTATAGATTAAGTTTTAAAGAAAATGTATATTTTCAATTCACTAATTGGACAATATGGTGAATGATTTAAAAATTATTTGTTAGATTTAAAATTTTTGTCCTAATTCTTCATGGGATTGATCCTACAGTTTCATTATACTCTTTTTATTATGGATAATGTTAATTTACTGAAAATACAAATTCTAAAAATTGTCCAATATGAAGAATAAACAATGTTCTATGGATGTTCAGTAACATTTACCATGATTCAATTGAGGTTAACTCACATCTTCCCCTTTGTAAAGTCACTCCATAGGAGATCTTTAATAAAAAATCATTTTAAACTCTAAATTTAATTGAGGAATCATGAATCATATTATTTTAAATTTTTGGAATAATTCGAATGAACACATGATCTCTTATAAAAAAATTATTTTACATCACTTCATGAAATTATCTACCTAGAAAAATTTGATTTTCTTCTACCATCATAATCACGGATAAAACTAAATAGATTTTATAAACCCTAAAAATAAGATATTATTTATACTCTCTACTTATAAAAAAGTTGAAAATGATTTAATCAGGGAAAATGAATTAGAAAACTTATAAGTATTTTGGAAGATAATTCCCTCCCAACAACAGTCTCAGATGTATAAAAAAATCCATTATTATTGATTTCATCTAGATATTTATGGATATTTACTTGGTTGAAAAATAAAAAACAGAAATCAAACCATGTTTCATAGTATTTTTATTAATGTTTTTATTTATATTATTTTTTACCATGAATGGTGTACCATATTCATCGTTAAGTTCATTATAAATTTGTTATCCCTCAAAATTAACATGTGGTATGACACATCCACCACCATAGCTTCATGCTCAGAATTCATCCATATCATCTATGACATGTATTTTGATTCAAATACATATTAAACTTCCATTATAATCAACATGATAGGATTTTATTTATGGTATTTATAATGAATTCTCTGTCCTCTAGAAAATAATGCACCTCCAGAAATAGACTTTCAATCACCAACACATAGTTCCCAATTTTCATAAAAAATCTATAAACCCAAAATTATGTATTTTATATATAATTAAAACTAAAATCTATATTCACCTAGATATAATGTAATATCCATTTTAACACCTCATGATGTGACTCTATATAATTACATTAGTATTATTTATATAATTTAATAGAAAATATGATGTTTGATCATGATATTGAAAAATGATGTAGGCTTATAATAATACTTTTATTCTTTGTTGGATATATACCATTTACTTCTCAATAAATAGAATACCTAGTCTTAGGTTCTACTAAAGTAGATAACAATCTAAATTATTCAATGAAAAAATACTTTAACAACTAACATTCATACTAATATTATGATATAATAGTAGAATATATAGTTATTGTAACATGGAAACCTATAAATATCTTCTCACTGATCATTTAAATAACAAAATGTTTCCACATTTGTGCATAAATTCCTCATAAGTTTTAAATTTGTTTCTAGGAAAAACTATTTCATTAACAAACACAATCCCAAAGTATAAATTTATGTTTTATCTCTTAATATATTTATTGGAATCCACTTTTCTGATCATAAATACCATACTATATAAATACAATAAAACATAAAATATCATTCCCGTAATTATTTTTTTCCCATATATAGTCTTCGTAATATTAAAAACAAATGTAACATCTTAGTTATATAAAATACACATCATTCTTTCAATATAAAACTCTCCCACAAGTTCACCATTAAGAAAAGACGGCATTACATACATTTGGAAGGAATTATACATTCTATGAGTGTATGTACTAAGAAATATCTTTATTATTTTGACCCTTGTGATTGGATTAAAGGAAACACTAGAATATACATCCTCAATTTCAGATTACCATGATTTGACAATATAATATATATTTTATGCTTCATAACCCTTCAATTTGAGATTACATTTAAAAACCTGCATTATTATTATGACATTATTTTAATTTGGATGGGAATAAGGTTCTCGTGTCATATCATTTATAATTTGATTTAACTCATATTCTATCTTCACTATATAGACCTCATGTTTTGATGAATCTTCAAAACATTTTTGGTTTAACATGTTATGGTAAGATATTGTGACTGAAATTATTTATACATCTCTGGGGTTGAACATCCTTTTTTTTTCTTTAGGAGTGTTTTTAGGATAAATTATGTTAATTCAATGAATTAACATATATTCCATTTTTGGAGGGATTTCCTCTTTATTAGATAATTCAAAGTCATAATGTGTGATCTAAATAACTATTTTTTCACCACAAAAATGAAATTTTGTCAAAAATATTCTTTACGAGAGTCCTTTGCATCATCATATATAGGAAGTGAATTTTATTATTTATTATTAATTTCAAACATAAATACATAAATCTTGTTAGCAACACTCTTCAATTCATTCTATAACAACAATAACTCTTTCCAACAGGTGTGTATCCTAATATATTCCATTATCCAATCTTGCATCGAACATGGATAATTTTATAACATTTATCTTGTCATAACATTGGTTTTTGAGTTCCTTTAAACTCTTTATGCTCAAATTATTCAAAATAAACATCAAATTAATCGTATTTATAAAAATGGGTCAATGTGAAAAATAAATCAAAATGTAAATAACCATATTTGTATCCTTTCCCAAATAGAATTTTAATTATCTATGATCCAATAATAGAAATACCCTAATTTATAATAAACTCTTTCCATAACATTTTAAGAATAAAATTTTTTAGGGAGTATTTGGATAAATATATTTATTCTTTATTTGATACTCTTAAATTAATCTCTCATCCTCCTTATTCTATTATTTAAACAATTTATTAAACTAAAATATAATGATACAAAATATAATTTCATTTTTAACATGCCCGTTAAAAGGAAAAAGTACCTTATGAAATTTTGATTGACTTGACATAATATATTTATAAGTTATTTGAGTAAAATTATAACAACATGTCATGTATTGATTGTCTCTATTCTTTGACATCATTTTCATCCAAAAACTAACATATAATTGTGCGAATTAATTGATTATTTTATTTTTATCTCTTATGACTTGTGAATATTATTCACTAATTTTCATACATGAAATGTGCCAGAAGTGTTCATTCATTCAAGATAAAAATTTAATATATTTTAAAAAAATATCTAATATTAATAACTTTTTCATGTTCTTTTTACCCTAATAAACAATTAATATATTTCATAGTTTGTTGACATATTTTACACTTTTCTAGAAACTATTACTATCATTTGTAATTTAAAATATATAATTTTTTGTATGAAATTTATTATTAAAAATTATACCATCCTCCATCCTTCTTATAACACACTAATCCATACAAAATATCTCCACATTTCTGTTGTGACAACACTAAGAAATACTCAGGTGATTTTTCATTATCCAACAAATAAAGAAATTGTTATTGGGTTGATTTCCTTCTAAACCAGTTTTAGTACATCTGAATCCTTTAATATTGCGAGATTCATCATTTTTTAAATAAGTAATTCATCTATCCCACCATTACATACATTTAAATATATAATTCATTATTTTTTTGTGTACTAGAAAACCATTATTGATAATCAAAAGAATCCCTTCTTTTTTGGAATTATTAGAGACCTCAACCTCCATCAAGAAATGTGGATTAATACAATCATTTTTTAATTTATAGTTCGCCATTTTTATAAATGTATCCAATATAATATTGAGAAACTAATAGGAGTTATATCTTGGTTGATCACAACTCCCAATAAAAATTTCATAATATTTAAAATAATATAAAAGTATTACCATCTCATTTTGAGGTTGCTACTTCCAGATTCTAAGAACATATTATCGACACCCTCATTCATGGACACTATATGATTAGGGATGTGATAAATTATTCTGGATCATATATTCCTTTTTCTTATTTATTCCACATCATTAACATCTTTCTAACTAGAAAAATATACATAAGTAATAAATTTATTCTCCAAAAATTCTTTTTAAATTCTACTTCTAATTGAAGCTCATATTCTATTCCTTAAACTCCTCATATATAAATATATATATATTTATTTATTTATATATCCAGTACCATGGATTTGAACAAATTCGTGAACTTTATTTACCACCTATTCTATACTCTATTACTTTTTGGATTTTCAACACCATCACCCAAATATAAATTGGAATATTTTACGTATTATTTGATGCAATAACCTTCTTTCATTTATTTTCAATATATAAACAACATATGTCACATACATGAGTTCAATAAACCATAGTTACAGGTACCATAACACTCTGATGGATTTTTAGTGGGATTCAAAACATTATAATTTTTTTTTTGAGTATTCACTAAAATCTATCAAAAAACATTTTAAAAATAAATCAAGCAGTTTTAAATAGGATTTTTACACTTCCAATAACTTTTCCTCTTCATATTTTACTTCCTAGTTCATAGAAATAAAATTTACAATGTAAATTTTAAGAATTGTATCCCTTTATTTAATAATTTTATTGATATCTCATATCACCCTTGTGAAGTCAACTTCCATAATGTTAATATATTTGGATTTTGAATCCTAATGAAATTTAATCTATAAATATTTAATATATTTTAATATATATATATATATATTATTTATATTTTATTATGTTTTCCATCAATAAATCTAAAATAAGATTTTTATAATTGAAATTAATTTTTTCCTCATTCTTATTTCATATTCATTTCTCCTTTTTTCTTCTTCATGTGAATGGTATTTCAACTTTTTTGACTTTTTTAAAAAATTAGTAAGTCCCTCTACAACTAATACATTGTATTCACATTCAATTTGTTCATAAGAATAAGTATAATCATGTTTTCAGATAAAAATGTTCTTTCTCATTTTCATCATCCTCTATTTCGATATAAGTTATTTCTTAAATTGTGACCTTTTATCATGTTGATATTTATTGATAGCCATTGGTATTTTTCTTATTCATCATATTTTTATTCTTTCTAAATTAAATTAACTAATAAATTTGAAATAATTTTAAATTATAAAAATTTTGATGAAAATTTAACCATTCATTTCTGTAGACACTACATTCTCATAGAAAATAATGATTTTATTTCATATAATTCATTATCATAATTTTAATCCTTATAACACCTTGTTAGTTTGGTATGATTAAAACAATTTTATGGTTTAAATGAATTCTACTACATTTTTTATTTTTATTTTTAAAAGACATCCAACGTCATATTTTAGTGGTAATCAAGACATTTTTTATATTATCAATGGTTTACTCATCAATTAATTCATCTTAATGAGGAGATATATTGGAATAAAACATATATCATAGTATTTTCCTCGATTTTTTCACTATAAAAAATATTCAATAATTTCACTACCTCTTCTAATAGATATTATAATTTTATTCTTTTACTAAATAAATCATCTATAGACTTATCATCTCGAATTAAAATTTCTTCAAACCATGTCTAAATTTTTTCTAACCAGAATTTTATTACAATTTTATTCTCTATCACAGAGATCATTTATTTTCATGCATATTTGATTTTATGTATTTGTAACTATAACTCTTATGAAATTTGTCTTCAAAAGGGAAAAATTAGATCATTTTATGATCCCTAATTATCATTTATATAAATTTAATATAGAAATTTTATTGTTATACCAACATTTATAATATTTACTATTATCATAGTGTTTTCAACAATTTCAACTTCCAGATACATAGGATACAAAAATGTTCACCATTAACTTATATAAAATCATTTAACATCAATCATTTAGACACCTTTACAACTTATTCAATTAGCAATTCCATATATCTCATTTATCAAAATGATTTTACCAATAATTTAAAAAACCCATTTCTAGGGAAATGCTTGGAAGAATTTATTTGAAGACATATAGGAGTATATTTCTTGGATATCTCTTTTAAATGGTATAAAATTATCATTGATACCTATTCAATATCCTATGAGAGAGTGTGCCACTATTGTGATATATTTTGAATTCTTGATTTCTAAAATATCAACTCCAATGCATTGCTTTACCATAACTAGTTAGTGTGATTATATCGCAAGTTTGACGATTTAATGATGAGGTATGGAGTGATAATGAACACACACATCAATAGGGTTTTAAAAATATCACATACATGGGTTATCAAGTGACTAACCATGAGGACTAATGGTTAAGAACATTTTATTCAATTTTTTACCTTACTATCAATAAGAATAAGGAATTGATCCTAAATATGATCCAAAACTATGTTCAAATAATTAAATATGTCTATAAATAATATAAAATTTTTTATTTTTGAACACAAGTACTATTGATATTTTTATCAAGAGTTGACCATTATTCTTTTCCTAAAACAAAACCGAAAAAAAAAATTTAATTTTTGGTAGATTATCTCATATTTTTTATCTTCATTGTTATTAAAAAAAGTACGTAAATGAGAGTCTCTGTAATTAATTACATGTAAAATAACACCACAATGTAAATCCATGACAATTTGATGCCCCATCTATATAAATATAGATATATAAAATCATACATATATATTCCTTATATATCGATATTTTCGTCAGTTATTTCAACTGTAAAGAGATACCTCGAATTTGAAAACCATGGCATTGTCTAGTTTCCTACACCATATAAGTTATACACTTTAACTCATATGCACACAGAATTATATAACTTCTTCATTATATATTCATTATATATATATAGTTAACTATGTAATTTTCATGTGTCATCCATATCATTGGTTCCCTATGTCACAAAACTTATTGAGTAAGAATTTCATATATTTTACTTCATGGAATAGAACACTATAATTATATTGTTTAAAAATGGGTACTACCATTCTTGTTTTAATAAGAATTCCTCATTTTCACTTTTGAACTCACTATTCATGTCCCCCATGAGAATCCCTTAAAATGAACACATTCAAATCATAAGAACATTCCAATTCAACCTCAATGAAGGGAAAATTGGATGACCTTTTTCCAACGTCAACATAGTATACAACATAGGAATTATTAGAAAACACCTTCCATTATAGGGTGTTCATCCTTTAAAACTCGTGATTCATGATCCACAGAATTAAAAAGGTCCCTAGTATAACAAATTCACTTAGATACCTTTAAAATATTTTTTATATCATACTCAGTGGTTGTTATAAGGGATCACCAGGACATATATATGGACTCTTTAGAATAATCAGATTTATCTAAATTAAACACAAATACAAATAGAGTCTCAATATGAGGATACCATACCCATAAAATACAATAATATCATCATTAACATTAATAAAAATGATATGTCACAAATAGTCACAAAAAAATGTGATCTACATTTTTATTTTCTCAAGGGATAAGCTATATAAATAACATATTGTTCAATACTCATCAACAGTTATTCATGGCCACTGACTAAAAAACCAGTTTGAATAATCACACAAGTAATATCCATTATATAATTATAAGAAATGACTCCGCAAGAAAGGCGTTACCTCAAATGAATATTAAGGGAAACAAATAAACTAGTTGAAATGATTTGATCAGAAACATGAATTAGAACCTAAATAACAGAGAAATATCAGATAATATGTTTATGGAATCATAAGGGACAATCATAAAACCTGATTGAGAATGATAGATAATTTTACAAGAAATAAATATGAATTAATGGTTATCAAAACACGTATTTAAATCATAATTTTTTTAAAAAAAATATTTGAAATCATAACCTTTGAAAATGGTTAACATTAGATCAGGGAATGTCATTAATGTTTGGAATAACTCGAAAATAGATCACATTTTGATTAAGTGGAAAACATTAAGTAGATAAATAAATTTTTAGAATATTAAATCATTATTACCCTTTCAATTGTAAAAAAAATACAAATATTTCCACCATATTTGGTTTTTTTAATCTACGAATTTCCACACTTAACATTTTGAAAAGAAACAAACTATTTCTATGCTTTATTACATCGCGAGATACAAAAACATAACCAATGCATTGGATTATGAAATAGGACCCCAACCATAATCATATATATACATATTATATAATCTTAAAATTAAATAATTAATATTATTATAAAGAACCCATAGGATGAAATTGGATTTCATAAATTCTCTAAATTATTACCCATTAAATGAATATACAAAAATACATTATACAAAGATACAAGAAATGTGATCCCCTAAAAATAGAATTTTAAAAATTCATAGATATAGTGATTTAGGATCCATTACTCATTTTGATATAAATCATTTTAAAATGGAATATGTAAGGAACTGACCCGAGTTTCCCTCAAACCTGATACCCGACTCATTCCATCACATACCCAAACAATGTTCATGATCCCCACAGGCTCGCAACCAACACCTGAGCTTCAAAAAACATTATGAAATTATTATCACCAACCTGAAAAAACACATATCATATATATACATGGAAATAAAAGGAACACCGGAAACTAATATGTATATTCCATAACTGTAATACTGTTCGTGGAAAAAAATGATATTAAAAGTAGCAAAAAATTCCATAGAAAAGTCCAACATCAAAGGAACAAAACCAAATAGCTACTCTATGAAATCATGTGGATGAAATCCCAAAATATCACCACTATCTACCCAAATTGGCCAGCATGAAACCTCATTACATTATTTTGGAACCTTTTCGTTCCCTTAATTTGAATACAAATGAAGGTATAGGCACCACGAAGTGGTGGACAAGTTGTGAGCTAACCTGATCAATAGGATCCTACCTAAGAGTTTCATAGAAAATATTTTTACAAAAAAAAATTCTGATCATATTAAATAAAACATGGAAATAAAAAAATGTAATGTATTTTTATAGAAAATAGGGTAAACATTTCCCTTTTATCAGAATTCTAAAACAAAATCATGAATATCAAATTCAATGCACATTTTTTCATATCATATTTCACAAGAATATGTATTAATTTTAAGGTGAATATATTGAAAATTAACCCTATAAAAATTAACAATAGTATCATAGGCATCACATGACCAACGAATACAATGGTCATGTAACATACCACTCTTACCAAATATCTATGAACAGTGCATTTCAATACATAAATCTAATAATATACACTCTAGGATTAGGGAGACCCCTAGAATGATAAACCCCAATATCATATATGTACCAAGATCCAATAAAAATACACTCTAGGACAAGTGTAACACTTCAAGAATGTGAATCCCCATAATCGATGATGGAGTCAAGCTAAACCTACAACCTAGTACCCAAGGTAACCCATGTGCTCATTTTCATAATCATCTCAATGTTTCGAAAATAATTTAAAAAACATTTTAAAATAAATTTAAATTATTTTAAAACCCATTTTATTTCCATTTATCAATAAACATGAAAAAACATTTTTCTTAAAAAATCATTTCAACATAGACAAATCAATCAATCCAAGTTCTTATATAAATCAGTTTATAAATAATGAATAACAAATTTCATCAAAATAGGCTACAGACGGAACAAAATACCTCAAAACTCTAGTTTCACACACCCTCAATGGGATCCACTAGAAACGACAGCACAAAAATTTCTATGAAGACCCTATAATCAAATAATCATCATAATATTGATCTAATTTAGGAAACAAGAGGTCAGTGGAAAAGAGAAAATCCATATACATCAAGAAAAAATGCTCGCTCCCACACAACCAATAATAGAATATCCTCCAGAATGAGATATCACAATGTATCTATAATAATTTTGGATGAAACATAAACATAAACCAAAGGATCCTATAATGAAACCCAAGGGTGAAACCAAGATCAATGAAAATGAACATGCAGTAAGATCATTTTACTGGTTAGATTCCCTAAAATCACAACGAAGATAGAACACTGATCGGATCATTATAAAATGATAGAAGACCCATAAAACCACCTATGAATTTCCTAGGGTTGAAATAAGGATAGTTTTCATTAAAAAAAAATTGATAAAACTGATGAAAGCCTATTTAAAAAACTATACGCGGGTTGTTACACTATGTGTACCCCAGTTGCAGGACATGTGACCGTCAATGTCCAACAAACATAGGAATACACATCTCCACAAATTAAAATGTCTTATTAAAAATATAAAATATTTGAAACATCAATTTATGTCATGTAACCATTCATAGTGTGAAGCCTTTCACAACATGAAACCATCAACACTTACCCAATTTGTAACCTAGTTACACTGTGTGAAATACTCTTGCATAATTTAGAAAAAAACAATTTTTAGGTAAGAGTACAAAACATATATTAATTCAAAATTGTAGGTATCGTCAAAAAAAATTCCCAACCCTATACAGGATAAAAGAAAAGGAAAGCCATGAAGAGGTTAAATACGTATCTAATAGATCAGTAACGAGATGTTACAAACTCCCCACCATAAAGACATTATGTCCCTAAGAAGTCAAGTGGAATATGTAATCCCTGTTAAATTATGATTCAACTTATCTGTCATCATATAGTCATGTTCCCAAGTCTCATGAGAATTTGATCCATGATTCCATTGTGCTATAACCAACAATATCAAATTTAAATGCATGATATTCACTTGAGAGTCAATGATCTCAACATGCTTCTCCAAAACTAAAACATTTGTCCCTGACTCAAATTATTCCCAACTCGGAATGTGGGCAGGATTAGGATGGTTCTTCGTAAGATGATATATGTTGAAATAATCATGGAAACCAATCAACTGAACAAGAAATTATGACCCATATAAAACCTTCCCAAGTAACTCGGTGACCTAAAATGGTACAACATTTATCAGAGCCAATTTTCCATGTTTTCCAAGATGATGGTGACCCTGTCTAAGAGAAACATTCCATAAAAGCCAATAAACAATGGAAAAATATATAGGATGTTTTTTCAAATCCTCATATGATTTATAACAACACTATGTTATAACCAGATGTTGATTTAAATCTTTAAACATTACTAACATCTCCTTCACCAAGCATTCTCCAACAAAAGATACTTCTCCCACCTCATCCCAACAAAGATGTGATCTTCAAAAGAGACCATAAATTATGAAAAGTGGTCCATTCTTATTTTTTGATGATAACTATTGTTGTAACCAACTCAGTCAGTCCCATATGGCTATACCATGATCCAATGACATGTAAGACATTGGAACGAAGCATATCCTCTAGGATATGAATCATACAATCCATTTAAATATTTGTTTGTGTATGGTAAGTTGTGTTCAACATGACCTGAGTTCCCATTAACACATTGAGACTCATAATAAATATAAATGTAATCATAGTATCGGTATTTGAAAGGATGATGGAAGGAATCCCATGTAACCTCATAATATCCTGCCCATACTGCTTACCCATATCTTCAAACTTGTGGGTGTCCTTAATTGAAATTAAATGAGCATACTTTAGCTTCTGATCAATAACCATCCAAATATATTTTCTACCTTTGGGAGTCACTAGTAATAATAAAATTAATCCCATGGATATATCATCCCATTTATAGATTATAATTGAAAGATGTTGAAGAAAACTATAGGTCTTCATGTGCTCTACTTTTATCTATTGGGTGTTGTAAGAGAAAGAAAAAATATCTGTAATGTCACAATTTATACCTAACCAAAAAAAATTTCATCTAATGTAATAACACATCCTTATAGAGTTGATATGGATGGACTACAGTGATCTATGATAGTTATGAAAGAATAAAACCTTCATGAATATTAAGATGACAACCCGATTCTGAAAGTGGAATATACCATCTGAAGAGAGAGACCAACCAGAAATGGTCTCCCCATAATGAAGGTTTTATCTAATATTTATAAACTTATCATCACTCCAAGATCATTGAAACATATCTCTAATAACAAATTGTGATGAAACAACATGGGTTACCCTCAAACAGGGTACTTGACACATTCCATCACATACCTAAAGGTAATTCCCAATCCCCATGGGCTAGCGATCAGTACAAGAGCATTGAACAAAAAACCAAAGTGAATATTTCACCCCACCTGAAAAAAAATGAAATATATATACACGGAGTATTAATTAATAGAGGAAACTAATAAATATATTCCATAACTATAAAAAAATTAGAATCAAATGATTGTAAAATTATCCAAAACAGCAAGATACAAGTCCAACAAAAAAAGAACCAAAACCAAATAGTTACTTAATGCGATGGTGTGGGAGAAATCCAACCATCTCACCACCAAATACCCAACACTAATGACAAGAAACCATGAGACCTCATTATAGTGGCCTTTCTTTACCTAAATTGGAAGTCATACAATGGTCTACACACCATTGAAGAGGTGTGAAGGGTTTGACCTAACTGGATCAATAGGATCCCACAATATTGTCTCAAGGAAAGTTTCTCTATAAAATTCTTGTATTGTCTTTTAAAAAAACATGACATGATAAGTAGTAAATATGATTTAGAGAAAACATGGTAAATATTTCCCTTTTATCACATTTGTAAATCTATATAATGTATATCAATCTCAATGCACATTTATCCATATCATGTCTCAAAGGTATCAACATGAATATCAATGGTAAAAGAATACAAATCCAATAAATAAAAAAAGTAGTAGCTGCATAGGCGTCACAATTCCAAGGGAAAAAATGCCATGTATAAGACTACTCATATAGATATTCTATTAACAATGCACAAAGGTACCTGATGCCAATGATATTTACTCCAGGCCCTGGGGGACACCCCATAATGTGAACACCAATATCATATATGTACTAAGAGACAATAATCTAACCTCTAGGAAAATATGAATACCCAAGAAAGTGACCCTCCAAAATAGACAATGGACTCAAGCTAAACCTTCCTCATAGTACCCATGGAAACCCATATGACCGTTTTCACAATCCTATCAATGTTTTGAAAATAATTTAAAAAACCTTTTCACAAATCCAGTCAAATGATTTGGAAATACAATATTTTCATTAATTAACAGTCAAGGAAAATACATTTTTGGGAAAAAAATAATTTCAACACACACAAATAAATCATGATATTTACTTTTATAAATCATCTTACAAATCAAGCCTAATATGGTTTATCAAAATAGGCTATAAATGGAACCACCTACCTCAAAACATGGGTCTCACAACACTATAATGGTATCCATCGACAATAGAAACAAAAAACTATCTATGAAGTCCATAGAATCATATCCACAACACAAGATTTATCAAATTTCAGAAACCACGGGTCAGTGGAATGGAGGAAACCAACATACCTAAAAAAACACATTCTACACAACAAAAAATAAATTAATTTCCTTTATAATGAGATCACACAATGGATCTATAATATAACATGATGAAACACCAAAATAGACCAATATATCTCATTACAAAACCCAAGCAATCTTCCAATATCAAAGGCAATGAAGAAGAATAGATAATGGTGTATCAATTAATATAATAATAAACGAGTATAATAATGTTAAAATGGTAAGTATATTGTTATGTTTAGGATAGGTTTGAATGTGAATACCTTAAAAATGATTATTTTTAATTATTACCAACATTAGGACCTTGACCAATCTCTTTGATGTCTCCTTGGAAATGAAGGGATTAGGCTAACTCCAAGTGATAATATGTTTTAAGAATTGTTAGAAACATTTATAGTAGAAACATTGGAAGGGTTTTATGGAAATTGTAATGGAATATTAGTTATTTTAAGGGTTTTAAAGAAATTCCATTTTTAAGATAATAAAAGGGAACCCTTGTGAATACCTATTAATTTTCAATGATATAATTACATTTCTAAAGGGTAAATGGATCAATAAATTTCAATATAAATTTTTGTGGGTGTCCTTGGGTGATAAAATCTTCAAATAATATTATACACACAAATTTAATCATATATTTTTAATCTATATTTTACTTCTTCCTATTTTGTTATTACCGAGATAACAAGTTTTTCACTCAAGTAAGATATTTTTTAAAAAACATAAAAACCCATAGTAAAAATTATTTTCCTTCCAAACATAAACTTCATATCCATTTAATATAATTCAATTACTAAATATATGAAATTTATCTTCTGAATTATATCATTTTACAAGTAGAATCACATTTTCTGGTAGAAAATTGATACTTTTACCCTTATGTGTTCTTAATAGTATTTAGAATATGATCTAAATGTTTGTTAATATGGTAATATAGGTGTTTAAAAATTATATTATTGAAATTATAAAATTATATTAATTTAATTAATTTGACTAAAATAAATAATATTAACTAAAAAAATTAGATAGAATTTTCACCATTATCATCGTAATAAAATTTAATCTTAGTTATAAATTTTTTTGACTAATATTAAAATGGGAATTTTACATAATATGAACCAAATTATTACAAATATGGAATCTTTTTTACTAAATAAAATTTCTATAATATGGGAAATTAATTTTCGTATTAGCTTGCATAATGCATCAAATATTCTTTTAAAGAAGAGTATATCAAACTTATAATTACCATTGTTTTATTATAAATGTTTATATACATTTTATAACATGGTTACATATTTGGAAATCATAAAATTTAGGGGATATAATATATTATTTTATAAATAAATTAAGATAATATGATATTTTACATTTGTGTTTCACGCAAGACAAGCTACACAAACAATATTCGATAAAGAAACAATACATAATAAAATTTTGGGGCATTACAATCTACTCATATAAAAATTAATTTCACCATAGAATTTTATTTTATTATATGGATACAATTATGTATTATTACATCTCATTACATAAATGTATTCCTATGCAGCATTCAAAAACATATGTTTCCTCTATAAAACATTGACTATATTTCTTGTCTTGTCCATCAAAATATATCTCTTTAATACATTATTTCCACTATTTTTTACTCATATTATAGATCATGTTCCAACTAAATGGATTTTGATTTCACTATATGTGAATAGTATCCTATATACATCTTCTAAATTGATATATGGAAGACATGATGTTTTTTGAAGAGGTCTTGATGGAATGAGAAGTGATATGATAAAATACCAACATGAACAAAAATATATAATGGGTAGATATACTTAGGGATCAACATCCCTTTATTTCCAAATCATATTAACCACATATATGGGGATATTTATAGAAATAAAAATGTCAGATACTTCATACCCTATATCTAATCAATGATTATCTACATAACTCATCTGTAAAATTTGTATTTCTTTAATAATATATTCAATGGTTCAAAAATTATCCTTCATTTCATTGACAAGTTCATTACCTATCAACTTCCTTTATCCGACATCATCCTAGAATATTGGATTCATATATCTCTTTTTGTACAGAGCCTTGTATAGTTACATTTCATTAATATATAGGAAACTAATGTCATGTGGTAACTCTAATAAAAAGATCTATTTATAAGAAACCAATTTACTTCCATGAACAAACTATACCATTGACTGGTGTTAATGTGATCATCCATGGAATCCAATTAAACAAGATCTCAAAATATACTATAGAGTTTGAATATTAATCATATAGTATCCTTCTATCATATGTATTTACGAATTATTGAGACATAAATATATCTATAACTCACTATGAAAACTTCTCCGAAACCATATATTAAACCATAGATCCTAATTACATTTAATAGATAGTAGTAGTCTATACATCCATACCACATACATTATGTATATCATAGAGAGTTGGTCAATGCTGAAATCATGTTGTTGGAGAAAATTGGGATGAATTAGGAAGAAGACTGACTACCACCCAAATGCAGTTGTGGATATTATATATCGTAAGGATTCAAATAAGAAAAATCTAGTGTAATTTATCCCACCTCCATACTTGTATAGGAAATTTTATCAATATACAATTAAACTTATTTCGTTCAAATTAACTTTCTATCATACCAATCATTTAGATATATATTGTTTTATGTCCACCTTCAGGTTATCCTATCAAAATATTTTCTGTTTATATATATATATACATCTTAATTCTTCCATTATTAATAGTGAATAATGATCTTTAAGAACCTTCAAAAAGATACCTCTTATATTATCGTTTTGAGGGGACACATTTCCAATTTTCATAACCTATGACTATATCATTATCAATGATGAACTCTGAAATACTCCCTACCTTTTTATACTAATGTAGAAAATCATTTTGGGATTATTTAACCTTCACATGAATAGAGTGTTTTTCAGTCATTATCATTGATTACATAAAATCATATTTCTTAAATAAAACATCAGACACTATTATTACATTATATATCGGAAGGTTTTTTGAAATAATAATATTTTACTGACTCCAACCATCTAATTTTATAGATATTTAACTTGTTATGAGTGAATATATATTTGAATCTCTTGTAGTTAGTGTATATATTACATTTTCACCATAGAGATAATTTCATAGAATATTTCATTAAATGACCACTCCTACAAATTCCAAATCATGTGTTTGTAAATTATTCGTGGGGGTATTTATTTTATGTGAGGTCTAAGTAATTTCCTTTTCATAAGTAGGAGGAATAATCATAAAAAACATTTTAAAATGATTACTTTATTTTACAAACCCTTCCCCACTATAGGTAAATGTAAGTATAGATGCAGTGACCAACTTTTTATTTAGTTCTTTTAAATCATTTTCATAATCCAATATCCAATGTTACATCACTATCGTTCAATTTAACCTAATTAACAGATTTAATATCCATGAAAAATTACACTCAAATCATCTATCGTATCCATATAACCTTTGAAATCAAATAATGTCTATCACTATATCAATTCTATGCCATTACGCATTAACATAATAATTAGAATGATCTATATATATGATTTTATTGGAAATTAAATTACCCTAGAATAAGGATTCATACCATTGGAATTCATATATTATAAACATAGATTATAATTTATCATTTCATTATGTTTTGAACATAATCATCAAATTAAATTCATGATCTTAGTTTTTCATGGAATATATAATAGTACCATTTATAAACACGTACACAATTAGGTAAAGGTGGTGTTTGAAGGATATATTAATAAGATCAATGATGATAAGAAGAACATTAATAAGTCCAAATGGAATCACTATAAGTTTATAATATCCATATCTCGTACGGAAAGCTATATTGGAAATATTATCCCCTATCCCTTATCTAATTATATCTAGATAGAATTTCAATATTTAAGAAGTATTAATATCCTCTATGTTGATAAAATGGATACTTAATATGAAATAAAGGATACATGATCTTCATCATTATTTTTCAATGATTGTGATAAGAAATGTAAATACACACTGATACAACCCTTGTTTGTAAAAAGATAAATGGTTCACCCAATTAAAAAAACTCTATCCTACAATGACCTTATCCATATTCTCTTGATGTTTCATCTTTAATTTTTTAATTCAATTGGGGCCATTATATACTGAATCATTGAGATAGGTATGGAACCCATTTTGAGTTTAATATAAACATCAAGACCAGTCAATGTGGTAAGACTTTATGGTTCATACAAATATACATAAACACATTAACATATAATATAATGATCATCATTAATAACTTCCTTCATAATCATTTGAGCTAAAACACCCCCATTTCTTGGTATCAGGATGTAAATAATAAAATTTTCATTGAATGGAGTCCAGGTTTGTCCTTGCAGAAATATATGATAACAAGATGGTTTCAGATATGAAATTAGATCATCTTATTCTAATAATTGATATGTTTTGTATGTAGGGATATACAATCCATACCCAATGTCATGTCAAAATCATCCAGGGTTATAAGAACCAGTTACCATCCTACAACTGATGATAGAATAATATTTATATATCATATATGTTCTAATCATTACATTATGTGTTTAAATTGATGTTTATTTAACCAAGTCTTGTGGAGGTGAAATAACATTATAGTCAAGATTTTTGAGATATAAATGAACTTTAAGAACAGAAATAAAAGAAGAATTTATTTATATAGAGTGAAAAATGATTCTATATTTTAAAATTTCATTGGTGTGCTCTACCTCAATAGTAGTGATAGAATACACTATTCATTTCACCTTTATATTAGGAGATACACAATGATTTTTCTACTTAAATAGCTCTAGGGAAAGGGAAGTTATTTGTATATTTTCCAAACACTATTCACATGATGCATTGAATTCTAGGTGAGGCCTTAATCTATGAAATATTATAGAATATAATGTTAATCAGATTCATGGTGCTACTCTGATAGTTTTGTGCAATATTAATATCCTTACAAAACATGAAACACATTCTATATCCCTTGATGAAATTACTCATGTTCTTCTTATAAAAGTTTTCACACTTAGGTATTTTTTCTATCTTTAACTCATGTGTATTTCCATCGGATGTTCCATGAACCTCCACATTTATTTTATTCACCCAAAAATAAGTATAGTCTCTGAGTTTCATATCGATATTTAGTACACATAAAATAATCTCTTCATGGTTTCTAAGACCTCTTGCAGATAATTCTCTTGGAATACTTGGTTTCAAGCCTCCAAAGAAATTGTCATTATTACATTCAAATTGAGAGATATAACTAAATCCATACCTCATTATACTAAATATTTTTTTTCATATGTTCGAAAATACACTACTAACTTTTGGTTTAACTCCATAAATTCTCACTCCATCTTCATGAATGGAGTTCAAGTAATGTTCTAGAATATGAATTCATTGTTGAGCTCCTCTTATTCCGTATATTCTATTTCTTCTTTCTATACTATAACATTAATGAAACATCACAATTGGTCATTATATAATCCTAAATGGTATTCAATCAAATCCATATTCTTATTTTCTAGGAATTTCATAGAAGAAAATACCATTTCCATTGAATTGATCCATTAGTCACAAATAAGTGGATTAGAAGGGACAATGAAGGACAAAGTACATTTTCTCATAAAATATTTGATGTAAATATTCCCCTTCCAATTTTTCATTTTAGATATCAATGTGGTTCATGTTATTATTCATATATAGTGATACTTTGGTGATCATTTCCATGAGGTTTTGTATACCTTTTATCATCCCATTAAATAATTCATTAGGAAAATTTTCATATTATCCTTCACAAAATTTGTTATCTCTCGTCATACATGTTATAACCATTATTACAATTAAAATAAATGTATGGTAATTCTTTTAATAAATTTATTGGGGTAAATATATTATAATAAAAAAATAACTCAAAAATTATATGTATAGTCATGATTATGAAGTTATCATCTTTAGTATAGGTTATCCATGGTAACATTATGTTAGGTTATCCATCCTAAAAATACTTAAATACCTCATAGTGGTTTCTAAAGAGTATATGAATTACTAAAGTAATATCCCCTAGGAGTTTATATTCATTTATATGGTCCTAGGCACTCTCATCTTGAAACCATAAAGAATATTTAGTACATTCTCAACCAACCATTTTTAGGGTTACTAAACCTATGTCTATTTGTGCCTATTAGCACCAGAAACGTATCCACAATATATTCCAAATGATACCATAAATGATCCAAGATCATAGCACATTTTAAAAGATTCCATTGACTTATCATAAAGCCTAAATGGTATTACGGATTAGGAGTTATGCACATTCAGTTTTTTGATGGGAATTTTGTTTGAAGAGCCAATTTGTGAGGCTCCCTCTGGGATCAAATAGTAGAGAAAACTTTACCAGAGACTCCACGAGAACCACTAAGCTTGTAACTCTAGCCACTGTGACTATGAGAAACATGAGGGAACTTTAATCGATCCTCCTCCAGCACCGCGATGGCCATGATAGTCGACTACATGGTTACGATGAACAAGAGGGAACTACCGACGAATGTGGAGTGAAATTTTCTTTACAGTGTCATTTTCTTTTTGTGGAATGCATTTGTTCCTCGCGACATGCTCTGATGACCTCCATCACCTATAAATATCCATATTACACCACCTCCCCTCGTATTCTTGGTTACGCCACCTCATGGGCAGCCAATCTCCCATTTCACGGAGCTCCTGAGCACCACAATGTGATTACCGTTTCAAAGGGATATGCCCTTTGAAATAGGGGTAACTCCTTTAGTTTTCTCGAAAATCCGCGTGGCCCCATTCCTCCATAAGACCCCGTGATCCAAAAATCTGTTTTCTCTACAAGACCCGGAGTTACGTGAATCCACATCTTTTTGTGAGAGACTATGCTCTACTCGGTCATACTCCACGATCACCTTTCCTTCACGAGGCTTCTTTACAAGACCCCATCCTCCTCGAGCACCTTTCCTCTAAGAAGCAACTTCGTGAACATCTATAAATCTCAATTCTCTTACCTTTGTCCCCACAAATCCATACTAAATTGGATACACCCCCTCTTGGGATCACTACTAGGCTTTGGTCCCAACACTTATCTACCATCACTGACCCCCATGAAAAATGGACAGTCTGACGGTGAACTTTTCAGCCCGAGACATCAGCATTTTCCATTTCCCCCATATGTGCACCCACATTCCACCATTGGAATGCCATTATTTGAGGTACTCTGTCACATTCCATGAAGCACCTTGGGTCGACATACACCTCTTGGTTCATTTCCCATGTCGTGAGTGGAGACACTCATCATCAATTCCCCGAGTACATTGAGTTGAACCATTCCTTATCCAACTCATCCAAACCCCATCACTTGACTTCTATACTAGTTTGAACCAAAAAGGGACGCTTTTGTGTAATCCCTAACACCAACCATCACTATGTTCTTTATACCTAATTTTCTTATCTATATGACTTGAAATTGTAGTACACCCTATATGACAAACAAAGGATGCATCTTTCTCTAAACAAGAGATACTCTATACACCAAGCATCTATTCCCAATAGTCCTCTCTACATGACTATAAAATGTAAAATTCCCCATAATTTAATAATATGATACCTTTCCTTCCAAAAAAGTGATACCTTTTGATCCAAGCATAAGATATCAATAGTCCTATCTATATAACTATAAACTATTGTATGCACTATATGAAAAAAAAAATAATTCCTCTTGCTCCAAATGCGATATGCCTTATATGCCAAGAATAAGATTCCAATATTCCCCTATGCATGACTATAAACTATATAATTCATTGTGATTTAATAATAGGACCCATCTTCCTCCAAACAAGAGATTCCTTATACACTAATAATAATATGTCAATAGTCCTATCTACATGACATTAAACTATAGTAAACCTTATATAAAAATTATAGGATGCCTCTTTCTCTAAACAAGAGATAACTTATGCACCAATCATAAGATGCCAATACACTTACCTACATGAATATAATATTTAGTATTTCATATCATTCAATAATAGGATGCCTCTTTTTCCAAATAAGAGATGCCTTATGTGCTAAGAATAAGATTTCTCATACCATGATTATAGAGGCATAATTTCATGAGTGTTGGAATCCATTCAAGTAATACACCACTCCCCCTCATGATTTGTTTCCTTCATTCAGAACATCATCCACCTCTATGTTGGAAGGGACCTACTAATGGCCTGGTCCCATGCCACATGGGCTCACCAACCGTTCAAAGACAATGCCTCAAAAGACATGGGATGAAAATATATGTAATGTCCTGTGTTTTGAACATGGTCATTGGTTAATCCTCATTTTTTGTCCCCATTTCAGGCTAACGTGATATGGATGTTGTGTATCAAACATGGTCAATAGTTATCCTCCATCATCACACCACCCTAACTCAGTTCCGAATCTCAGGAATGTGATTCACACTTTTCATCTTACTTTGTTCGGACTCATTCCAACGACCTTGGCATTATCTTGTTTGTACACTTGCGCATATGCATGGGACCAAATTATATTCCCCAACCCACCAGTGAGTTGAAATTCCCTCATGACCATACATGAGGAAGACACTACGTGCATCTTCCATGGGTATGCCCCACTCACCATTTCCGCTCCTTAGCGGCACCTAGATAGCTTCCATGCATAATCCCCAAACACCATTGTCGCTCCCTAGTGGATCCCAAGCAACCTCTATGCATAATACACACTCATCATTTTCACTCTATTATGGCACACTAGAAACTTATATGCGTAAGCCCCATCTAACATTGCTTCTTTTGTGGAACCTGGGATGATTTAATGCGTATGACCCACCCACAATTTCAAGTACTTAGGGGCACATGGGAAGCTTATCTTCCTAAGCCCCACCCATCATTTTCACTACTTAGCGGAACCCATGATGCTTCCATGCATAAGCCCCTACCACCATTGCTCCTCCTTAGTGGAACACATGCATCTTCTATATATAATCCTCATCTATCATTACCACTCTTTAGTGGCACCCGAGCAACTTCCATGTGTAAGCCCCATCCCCCATTGCTTCTCTCTAGGGGCACTCAGGAAACATCCATCTGTATTACCCTTTCACCATTGTCGCTCCTTAGCATCACTTGGGTAGAATCCATGAGTATGCCCCATTTAGTGTTGCCGCTTCATAGAGTCACCCTCCCGCTTCCACATGTAAGTCCCATTCACCGTTGCTTCTCATTAGCGGGACCTGGGGAGTGTCCATGCATATGCCCCATTCACCATTGATGCTCTTTAGTCGGACCTGGAAACTCCCATGTGTAATACCCATCCACCACTTCCACTCCATATTGGCACCTAGTCAACATCCATGCATAATCCCCATTCAATGTTCCCGCTCCTTATTAGCACTTAGGTAGCTACCATTTGTAAGTCTCAACCATTATTGCCCCTCCATAAAGGTACCCGGGAAGCTTCCATGAGTAAGCCGCATTCAACATTGTCCCTATTTAGCAGCACCCAGGAAGCTTCTATATGTAGGAACCATTAACTATTTTTTCACCTTAAAGGAACCCTGGAATCATTGAGGCTAAAGACTCGTTCATTGTATCCTCTTCATAGAGGAACTTGAGCAGCTTCCATGAGTAAGCCCCATTCACTATTTCCCCTCCTTAGAGGCACTCGGTAGGATTCCATGTGTAAGCCACATTCACCATTTTCACTTCATAGTAGCACCCGATAAGAATCCATGCATAATCTGCATCGACTATTTCCACTCCATAGCGGCACCTGGGTCAATTCCATGCGTACACCACATTCACTATTTCCTCTCCTCAGTGGCACCTAGACAACTTCTATACGTAAACCACATTCACTATTTCCACTCCTTAGAGGAACCTAGGTAGCTTCCATACATAATCCCCATTCACTATTTCTGCTCTATAGTAGCACCCAGGAATCTTCCATGTGTAAGCCCCATTCACTATTTCTGCTACATAGTGTCCCCAAGTAGCTTCCATGCATAAGCCCCATTCAGCATTGCTACTCTATAAAGGCACCCGGCCTGCTTCCATGTATAATCCCCACCCATTGTTTCCACTCAATATTGGCACCAATGAAACTTCCATACAGAAGCCCCATTCATAGTTTTTACTCCTTAGTGGCACCCGATCAGCATCCATTCGTATGCCCCATTCACCATTGTCTCTCCTTAGTGTAACCCAGGAAACATCCATGCATAAGTCTCATTCACTGTTTCCACTCCATATTGGGAACTAGGATGCTACCATGAATAATCCCAATCCACCATTTCCACTACGTAGTAGCACCCAAGCGGTATCCATGTGTAATCATCATTCCCCATCCTTTGTGACCTCATCTCTCCACCATGATTTTTAGGTATATTCTACCTCTTGTTTCTCAAACTGATCATGAATCACCTGAGATAACTTTAAGAATCAAAAATTCATCTTCTATTGGACACCTTAGTGTGTATACCCCAACCCATACAAAACAATGTGGACTCTGATCCTTTTCCCCTAGACAAGATACATAAGAAGCCTCCCAGAGTGTCATGACCAACACCTACTTGTCCCGATCCCTTCATGTATATTCACCTTGGTCCAACATGATGTTAAAATTTAAGCTTCTAAACTATGTGGGCATTGATTCTTGTACTCTTAGAATGGTATGTAGGAAGCCTACTTGAGGTTCAAGTCCGACACCCATCGGTCCTGACCACTCCATGTTGGTCCACTCTCATCCTATAAGATGTTAAAATGTACACCCCATTACAACTTGAAAGGCGTTAAACATTACACAATTTAACTACATGGTCTTTTATCATTATCTTTTAGACGAGTTATGTAGGAAGCCTCCCTGAGGTCCAATCCAAATCGATGGTAAGCTGATGTGATTCCTAATCTATGGTAAGCCATTAGAACCCCAACCAGCGGTAATCCATTGGAACCCCATACAACAGTAAGCTATTGTAGTACCCATTAGACGTTAAGCCAATGTAGTACCCTGCATTGGGGCCCAAATCACTAGTCCTTCCCTAGTGCTTTTGACTGACCTTGGTTTCTAACCACGCATAACCACCAATATATCGTCTGGTTGTTGCCCTATGCATACACCCTGATTCTATACCCCCATCCTAAACAATTTTGACATTGATTCCCTGCCTTGGGGATACGTAGGGAGCCTCCATGAGGTTCAAGCCCGCCATTTAGGTCCCATCCTAGTCTATCCCCGGATCCTCTGTGTTTTAGTAAGTTCATGCCCCAACCCGGATATTCCACTTCTTCTAGGTCACATCCATGCGTCTAACCTCATGGGCCTCCACTTTAGGTGTCCCATCACCTCATTGAACAATGTAGACATAGATTCCCTTCAACATGGATACGTAAGAAGCCTATGTAATGGTCATACCAAAAACTACCATCACATTCATGATGGTTCCTTCTTATTCCCCCCCCCACTTCATACAACTCTCCATTATTCATCTTGATTCTTAGTCGGGATGCCACATCACAGGGGGACCATGCCATTCCCCTTAGTATCTGACCATAAATAGGCCTTGAAAATCCATAATCATCTAACCATGATTGTTCCTCTTATGATGGGCCTCCCCCTGGGTAGCTAACCACATATAAGCCCCATAAAATCCATAATCATCCAAACAAGAGTGCTCCGCTTACGATGGTCCACTATCTAAGCATAATCCCCGACATGTATTCATGTTGTTTTCCATTTTTCAGACCCTGATTTATCAATCCCTTTAACTACATGGGTTTTGACCCCTATCATCTACAAAAGGGTATGTCAAAAAAATACACGAGGTTCAATCCTAGCCAAAAGTAAACCTTGGTGTCCCCCATTCTACGGTGCACTCTCCCTGATACGCCCTAAATGGTGTCCAGATCAGCCTTCATGGTTTTCCATTCCACCATTATGTGACACACCACCATATGTTTTCTCTCATTGTGCATTCTGACTTATACATCTATTATTCCCCATTCTGGGGTGCACTCTATATGATCCTCCCTCAGTAGTGTATAGGACATTCTTCATGTTGTGATATATTCTTTCTATGGGACACACCACCTCAGATCCATACTCATTGTGCATTTCGATCTATCCATATGGTAAACCTTCAATGTGTTCCTTCTAAACAATGTATTAATTTAATTTGTCTTTGTGGGATGTTCTGATAAGTCTCATACATTCTCTCCCAGACATTACACTCGAAACCAACCTTGTGTTTATCATCAAATGCCTGTGAAAAACCTCAGAAGACATTCCATTCACGTAACCATCTCTAGAAGATGTTAAACTCGTGGCATAAACTGTTTTAACCATGGGAAACTGAGGAAAATATCAAAGACGTGCCTCCACCATAAGATACCCAATGACCGACGTGGGATGGCTTGGGACCGGTTCCCTTGAGATGACCTCTTATGAGGAATAATACATGTTCCTCAATGTCCACATATCTATATATTTTTTGACAATCCTAATGTTATCATCTACTCCGAATGAAGGTTTCTACCATGTCACGAACCCTTGGAATTTCCACATAGAAGCCACATAATTAACTGGTGTCCACAAATATATTGCATAGAAATTGAGATTCACAAACAACGTCTTAATATTTAAGGGAGACCCAAACTTGGCGACGAATTTTGAGGAGGAATCCATGGATGGAAGAACCAACAGTCGATCATCCCATTTGGATCATGGAGAAAACATCTCAGAACAGTGATGAATTCCACCTGCCTTTGGAAAGCATTAATATTGGTAAAAGACATCATGTCCCCCAAAGAATAGATTCATGCCCCAATGAAATCATTAAAAACAGTTCCATAATAGAATCCACATTCCAATATCTATATTGGGTTACTATTTCAAGGAAAACCCATGCAATCTATACTTTACCAAAACATCATGAAGTTGTCTAATAATTAAAATTATTTATAGGGTTCTCACCAATGTTTTCTAAACTAAACACCAAAAGAACTAATACATACTTTGATACCAATTAGGGTGGCCCAATATAAATAAAATACTTCCATATCATTATTTACATGTTTAAAAATTATATCTCACAATTATTCACACAAACTGGAGGGCTATATGTTTAGTGTCTTGGGAGTTTATCGACATAAATAACATATTTGAAAAAACACATAAGGTTTAATCGTAAAATCTCACTAAATTAACCTTTATAAAAAAATAACCTGTAAAAACCATATTCATGTCAAAAATATTAAAAATAGAAGAAGATGGTGACCTAAAATTCTTAGTAAGGGAAACAAATAAACTAGTCAAAATGGTTAGATTATAAAACATAGAGAACACTTAAAGTAGAAATATTTGATAAAAGTATCATGGAATCATAATTTAAAATAATAAATTGTTATTAATAAATATATATCAAGTAATAATAACATGATACAAATGATATTTTATCTGAACATGTCATAGAATCATTTAATAACAATAAAATAAGATAGAATGTCATGACACAAACCACCTAAGCTATGAACAACGTTTTTAACCCCATTATTATCCATTAATACCTTGGAATATAACCCAATAAAGAGCATGATATTACAAACTAGTTTCACTTATTTGACTAATGATTGTCCCCATAGGCCAAGACATTTTGTTTTAGTGTTCTTTTCCCTCACTCACACACAACATGTGAATATTCCAAAGATGTAACCCATCCTAACACTACTCTAGGACAAGAATACATAACTATGGAATTTTAATCATATACCCATAAAATGAAATTTTATAAATATCAAAATTATTAGTAACACTTGCACTTTTAGGTTTCAATTATTAATTGTGTTACACTATCGTCAACATTAGAAATCATCATCCTTGTTGTGGAATCCACATCTGAAGCTGAAGTAGTGCCACTAAATTTTTAGTTGGGTTTTGGAACTTATATATTCTAATAACATAGATTTAATCCTATAATATGACATTTTATTACCCATTGTGGTCACTCATTAAGATAATGACTATCCTAATATGCAAAAACACATTCTCTTAGTGTTCTTTTTCGGTACATACAGACACCTTGAGAAAATTACCAATATTTAACCCGTCCTAGTACTACTCTAGGTCAAGAATGATTAATTATTGATTTGTAATCATTAATTCCACAAAAAAGAAGGTTTTATTATATTTACATGGTTAGGAATTTTTTTCATTCTTGTTTTTACATTTCCTATGGTGTTATACTCTCCACCCCATTAGGTAACTATAACCTTATTATGGCCTCACACCTCAAACCTAAGCAGTGCCAAAACACTTCTAGGAGGGTCTTGGATATTATAACATTTTTCAAGATTCAACCATTTCTGGATAAGAACCAAGTAATCTGATCCTATTTATATCATTTATTACCATAGATTGCATCCCGTCACACACTAAGATCGATTATTAGAATAATATTGGTCCCTAGAGTCCAACACTTGTTCCTTTTTTATTCTTGACCATCCCTCACAAACACCCAAATAATCATGGGAGGAGATCACCCATCCTAATAATAATCTTGGAAAATCATCATTAACTATGGAGATTTAAAAATTTGGGATCATAATAATAAAGGTTTTATTTGTTTACATGGGTAGTAAAATACATCCTTTTAAGGTTAAATTTTAAAAGTTTTTTATAAATGAAATCATAACCTAATACCATGTAATATGTTTAGCTACTTTTTTTGTGATAAAATTATCTTGTATCTTTAATGTATGGATCATTTTAGATAAGTGTAAAAAAACATAATCATATGAAAACACTGTGATGAAACTCAATCATCACCATCAATTATGATTTGAACAATTCCTAGTATTTTTACCCGTTAAATTGTAAACAAATCCAGCTTTTTCCACCATTTATATTGTGAAATAATATTAATGTATCCATTCTTCATTATATCATGAGATATAAATGTTAACTAATACATTAGAGGGTGATATAGGATCCCATCCATCATCATCATTACAAATATCTACCAATAAAAATGATGACATTCATATTATCATATATAAAAAATCATAATGAAATGTGTGCCATAAAATTTCAAAATACTATCACATAAAATGAATTTTTAAGAAAAAACAAGATAGATTGATACCAAATATAGGATAAACAAAACATATTAACTACAAAAAGAATGTGGAGTGTTATTTATGAACCACTACTCAATGAAGTTGAATATTGGGAAATTGGATTATAAAATAGGAGAATATTTTTTTAATGAAAAAATTTACTAATATCTTGTTAAGAAAACCTTATTTATGAATTACTATCCAAATTTTTTTTTCTGAGGATAAAATTTCAAAAAACCGTTCTTTAAATAAATCCAATAAAGATGATTGAAAATAAATAATTCATATGATAAAATGTGAAATGGAAGAAAATATTATAAGATATTGGATTGAAAATCATTCTAAATAATCTAAAATTACTTTTCTGAAAACCCATGTCATTAAAAGTATCACAATTTTTTTAAAAAAATGAATATAATAGAATACAATGATCATAATAGATAAAACTAATTTTAGATTCCACTAGGGAAAGGATAACATGGTAAGGTTGGAAAAATATGTATATTATGTAAAAATATATTAAAGTTATTTGAATCTTTCTTAACAAATTTAAATTTTCATGAAATGATAGATTCATCAAGGAAGAATACATTGATATGAAACATTATTTCCCTGATGATTAGGTGTAAATATATAATATCATTATCATAAGGTATAATAAATCAATCTTAAAAAATTATAGTAAAAGGGGAATGATTATAATCCCATGAAATTATTTGATCCAACAAAACCCGTTACCTATATTATTGGTTAGTCGAATGTCCAATATCCTCCAATAAATCATGAAAAATAATATCTAAATATTTTATTTTGGAACAATTTTCAAAGAAATTTATTTTTATATAATATTATTATGACCATTTATTAAGAATATATTAGTTAGTTATTGCATATTTTTACAATTGGGTAGTTACTTTATTTATTTATTGCATGTTATATGATGTTAATTTATTTAAAAATTATTTAATACCGATTTTTACACTCCTAGATAATATATGGTACAATAAAATAGATAATATAGATTTTTTATAAATCTATAATCACATTCCGCAAGTGTTTTTGTTATTTTTAGTGAAAATGGAATTTTTGTCTACTTATTTTCATAATTTTAGTGATCTTTGATGATATTATTATAAAAAGATAAAAAATTAATAAAAAATTATATAAATATATATTCATGATATTATTATTAAAATATAAAAATATTAGTATTAAGGTCCCCATATTCATCAATGATAAAATTTCATAGCATCATTCTTGTAGGTGGTTAAATAGTCTCAAACATGGATATACGATAATTAATATAAGAGTATGGTAATGAAACTTGTAATTTTGGAATAATATACTTTTTAAAGAATAATAGTGAAATTATTTTATTAATTTATTCTTCTAATCATATATTAAGATATTTTAATAAATAATAAATAAACTATTTTAAAATTTTGATACATTACCTTATATAGATGGTAGATCTCAAAATTCACGAGTAACGTTTTCATTTAAAATGTAATGATAGTTGGTTATGAAAGATTATAATTTTTATCATAATAAAAATAAATTTATTATTTTTTCCAAATTTATTCTTTAAATCCATCCTTATAATTAGATAATATAGGGAGGATGAAAACAGAGTGCATTGCTTCCTGGACGCAATACTGCACAAAAATGCAGGATTAGAATTGTTTTATTTTATATATAGATGGGAAGGAAACAATATTGGTTATAAAAATAATACAAAAAAACACAGAAAATAATAATTATATGGTAAATATATTATAATGGTTATTATTCCTATAGAATGGAATTAAAATTAATAAAATTCTATGTGTAATGTAATACACATGTTGTGATATTGAACTTTCTCTTAAAATAATCCCATGAAATGAATGGCTTAAAATAACATCAAAAGATAAATGTATTTTATAAGGTCAGAAGAATTATAACTTATTCAAATGTTTGAGGAATTCATTGATCTTTTAAGGTAAAATTGAATCAATAAAATGATGTAAGTGATCCCCTTTTATAAGTGACAATAAGGAAATTTTTTTAATACCCATTACTTTTGGACGATATTTATTACACTATTCATTGGTAAATGAATAAAAAGCACAAGATAATGGAATTTCGGTTTATTTTGGTTTTACATGTCCTTAAATAACAATTTATAAGACTATTAAAAATATTTCAAAATTCATTTTCTCTTGTATCATTAATTTAACCAATTTTTTATTTTTATTGGGGAAACATGTTTTCTAACCATGTTGCAAATGTTTTAATAAAAAATAAAATAACCACCCTTTCCAAATTTTCCTATTATAAATCAAAATTTTCCCTCCATATAATTGAGTAAAATTTCTAAAAAATATATAATTTTATTTTAAATTAATTATATTAATTTATTTATATATATATACTATTTTGGGAAGAAGAACAATTTTAAAACCATTTTGTGTTTTTATTCATCTTCTGCATTGGTTACAAATTAAAAAATATATATTTATATAAGTGTTTATAAATCACATTAGAGGGATTATATAAATAATAATAATTTAAGAGATTAGATAATTATTACATAGTATTAATAAAACAAATCTTTGAAAATAATAGTTTAACCAATATCACGACAGTAAAATTTATGCATAATATTTATAAGTTTATTCCTAAAAAATAATGAGTATTTTATAAATAATTTAGAATTTGTGATTAAAAATATGGAATGTGTTTCACTAAAAAATATTTCTAAAGGCACAAAAAAAATTAATTTTGATATTATCTCACTTGATGAGTAAACACAATTTTTCAAAATAGTGAATCCCCAAGCATAAAATAACATTTTTATATATTGTTTTAAAAGTTTTTATTAATTAGGTTATGGAAAAATAAATAAACTATAATATAATGATAATATTAATTAATTTTATTATTGTTTCACAATTTTGATTTTATTTCTGTGTTTCATGCAAGAAAGGATAGTAACTTCGTTTTAAATTGAGGAAAAGTATGACAGAAATTTTAGCTCGTTACACAATAATACAAGTTAATGCAATAAGTAAACTTAATATAAAATCAACATCAGTGATAATGAATAAATTTCTCATGAAACATCTTTATAAAGGTGTATAATTTAATTTTTATCTTATCATCTCATCATAGCATACAATATTTATTGAAAGAATAATAAAAATCTCATTGTAAAAAATTTCATACTTACCACATCATAATTTAGATTAAATAAAAACTCCACCTTGCACTACTAATTTCATGATTCCTCCCCAATAAAAAATAATCTTCTACTCCTCCAATAATAAAGGGATACATAGTAGTCATGTTTTTTGAAATTCAGGTAAACCTTTAAACGAATGATGACATATGTAGGGGAATCTATTTCATAAAAACTGAACAAAAAAATTTAAACTTATAAATGATTAAATTACATTAGGATAAATAAATAATTGATTCATAATGAATAAAAATATATCAAATAAAATCACTTATAAAAAATCAAAAATAATGTACTAATCCTCTAAACATTCATACATCAAATACAATCTTTAGAGTGTCAAATTAAATAACAATATATGTTTTTCCAGGACATACTATCATTTATCATTAATAATAAACATTAATAATTTTATAAAATTAATAAAACTAAAATATTCATTTATTGTTTTTACATATAATGTATACTTCCTATAATTGTTCAACACAGTCTAAAAATATCTCACATGATGAGTACACCTTATTTATAAACACGTTTCTTATCAAAAAACAACATAATAATTTAATTATTATATCAATAAAATATGTGACTCATGAAATTAAAAGAAAAAACAAATACCATTACTAATGTAGAGTTTCCTAAAACAACACTCAATTTGGAAATATTAATTGTTCAAAATTATTTTTTAGATGCTCATTTTACATGAATTTAGTCAATGATATATATATATATATTAATTCAATATTAAAAATACATCTAGAAACATTTAAATGTATAAAAAATTAGTAATTATAGAAAAATTAATTGTAAATAGATTAATATTATCATGATCAATAATTAATATAAATATGTCATCCACCATATTAATAGAAATTAATAGAGTATCCCGTGGGGAGGTGTATAATTTAATTAAGCCATTATACTTCATATACATTATCTGATTTTCTCTTCCAATGTGTAAAAATATTTACATATTATTAAGCAATGTATATAATTATTTTCAATGGATGTAAACTGATAAAAAAACTACCTTCATTATAGGTAAACTAGATAAATCATTATTAAAAACATCTAGATAAAACTCACTAAGACCAGAATTCTAATTAGTTTTTATACAAAAGTTTCTCCAACGAAATATTATATTAAATGGGAGGATAGACTCCAAAAAAAGTATTACTTCCATGTCTTATATCTTTTTCCTTTTAATGTATGAGTATACATTACATTCTACATTAGCTGTCAATATGAGAATCATATTAAATCAAACATTTTATGCCTATAAAGATATATAAGATGAATTGGTCATGAACTATTAATACTGATAATCATTTCATGTTTCATATAAAATATTACATGTAAAAAAATACATCATTAGTTATCCTGATCTCCCAAAGGTTTCTTGATACTTAAAAAATGTTTTACTATTTATACCAAAAATAAAAACTAATATATTATATATGAGAGACAAAATAATCTAGTAGAACCTATTTCATATGACTAATAAATTATAGAATAACCATGAAATAATTTATTTCTACATGTATAATGTTATGATTCTATATTATTAGATTCCATCTCAGTCTCCAAAAATTGTCCCTAATTATTAATAGGTCTACAATGTTTTCCTTCCTATTATAGTTCATAATTTCATCCATGTGATTTCATATAATTGTTCCCCTTAGTGAAGTTATGAATTAATAAACATGCCCATTATCCCCCCCCCCACACCAAATATAGTTATAGATTACTATAGTTCCAAAAATCCACTATATATGCACATGGAAGATTAATTTAATAACACAATAGATTTAGAATAATAAATAATATATTCCAAAAGTATTCCAATATTTTAAATATTTATATATCCTGAATAAAAATAAATAAATTACACCTATTGAACTGAAAGGTTTTATATATTTTTTAACTAAAAACTTAAAAAATTTATTTTACAAATCATTGTATTTTTATTCTATAATTACTTTACACATGAATCCCATATAGACATATTATATGATATATTATTATTCATGATGGTGGGGATGAAAATATAATAAAATGGTGAGCATATGTTCTTATTAAGGGGTAAAACAAAAGAAATACCATGTTAATCAATTTTTAAGACTATAATGAAATAAATAATAGAATAAGAATAGAATAAACATAATTTCAATAGAATATAATTCAATAATTATATGAAAATGATAAAAAACATAAATCAGTACTTGAATCATAACAAAACTCTGAGGCATAACATATTAATGTGGTAAGCGAAGATAAATATAATTTTCCATTAAGACATAACATAAAAATATGGAATAAATATAAGCATATAAAATTATATCTTATGTCAATGTAATCAAAAATACATTAATATTATCGCATACCAGGATAACAACCTTTATCCTCTAACATAATAATCCATGGATAGTAGTGTGGCCATAACATTGTAAACTAATGATATATAAATCATTATCAAAATTGTTAGGGGGTTATATAAGTCCATACCCACACCTTATATAATGATAAATGATGAGTATTTGTTCTATAAGAACATAAAAATATTAATAAATCCATCATTGAATAATTTATTCATGGGAATAAATATGTTTTAAATATATTTCAAAATAACATAAATAAAATTAATGTAGAGAAAAAAATGAATCATTTTACTAAAATATATTTCTTATGTGACATGATAAATATTATTGGATTATAACATGAAATGATATAAAGATTCATGAAAAACTATTAAAAGCGTGATAATACCATGTATAAAATTAATAGGAAATTTTTACGTAATAATTAGATAAAATTAATCTGATTTTGAATGAATATTTTAATATTAAGAGTGTACTACATGTATTGTTATTAAACATGGAATAATTAATTATTAAATGAATTCTTCATTAAAAATAATGTTTCAGAAGAATATGATCTAGATTGAAACCTAATAGAGGTGGAAAAATTAATTTCATGGCTTTAGAGTAATTCAAGGTTAGTATAGGAAATAAAATAGAAAATTATGTATTTATATATATGCATTGATAATTAATCCTTTATCTAAAAATGTATTGGAAAAAAATGAATCGATCATAAACGAAGTGATTAAAGCAGTTCCCCTTAAAAACATGTAAATCACTAAAGCCTAAATTAATGGGAGGAAATATAAAAAAGGCATTTAAATACACAAACACATCTAGAAGATATGATAACCAAGGGATTTTGGATAACAACCTTATGCTTACACTCATGATTCAATTATTGTACTTTTCATATTCAATAAATGTCACCATGGACCTTTTGATCACCCAAAAACATCATTATGTTAAGTTAATTTTTTTTAAATGTGTAATGGGGAAAAATACCAATAATGGATGTAAAAATAAATTAAATCTGTTTTTATATTTGAAAAATATGAAAACACCTAAGGAAATATTCCGTTTAAAAATTAATCATTGACCTTAAATAGAAAATTATTAAATCCTGAAAAAAAATACCATATATTTTTATCAGACATTTAATAGTCCGAATGATGGTTAAATGATAACAAAGATAGTTCTTATATAAAACATAAAACATGATAAAATTTTCATTAGAAAAAACTTCTCACCTTTTGAAGATAAATACTTATCATCATCATTAAAATAACATTCATCATAATCCTTTTAAATTATTATTCATCATATTAAATTCTATTCATCTTTTCTCAAGATCATATCATTACCCAATGTATTAAAGGGGTATATTAGAATCAACCATAATCATATAAAATCTCTAAATACTATAACTTGAATAAATATATATATTATTTAATTTACTAAAACATATATATTTTTTCATTCTATATCTTACATAGAATCTCTCTTTTATATCTCATTAAATGAAAAGAAATATCATTTTATCTAGATAATGATTTCAAACTAAGAAATAAAAATTTTGAATTTGATATTTTTTTTAAAAAAAATTGAAACATCTTGAGGAATATAGAAAATTAATAATGAATATTATGTAAGTAATGTGTGATCATATGGTAAACATTAAAAATATTATTTTCAATAATATGTAAAGAAAGTAACAAAATAACCCTTTCTAGAAAAAATTAAAGGATTCCTTTAAAACTTTTGTAAATAATGACAAAATATGTTGAAATGAACCATATTAAAATTTGATGTATAAAAAGTAACATTCTTTTACATATATTAAACAAAATTAATTTGGAAGATAAATATTTTAAAAGTAAATTAAAACAATGTTTTAATGAAATTACCTTACCACGTGTCCAAATCGTCTTCTATGTCACTTAAATTGCTTGATAATAGAAATTTATTAATTATATTATATTATAAGAACCTTTTTAATTTTTTATTATACTATTCATCATATAATTTCATTTTTTTCCTTGTTTTATTTACTTTGTTCATTATGTTTACATCAAATGGTTTGAATTTTTTTATCTTAAATTAAAAAAATAAATTTTGAGTTTTTTAATGATAAAATGGATCATGATTATATAATATATTTAATAATAAACATGTAATAATTTTTAATTTCATATATAAATAAATTATAACCATCCATGTATGATGTTCATGAAAATTAGAAGGAATTATTTAATAGAGGTGATAGTCCAGTTGTACAAATGAGCTATGATTACATTCTCTAATGGATGAGAAGGAAATTAGTTTGATAATGTGTCACTTTTAATGTATTGTAATAATATTTTATATATCATTGTTCTTCAACAAAACTAACCATTGGACACGAATTTGAGTCTAAAATGATAAAAAATTCACGTATGTTTTGGAGGTGGTCATTCATACATTTGCAAGAGCGACAATATAATTTTTAATCTTTTAGAGGGTACAAAGGTAAATAATATATTATAATTATTGAATCATAATTATTTCATTAATATCATTTATTTATAAAAAAATTTTATTTATAACAATCTATTTAATGGGGTGATAAAAAACAAAACATGTTTCTTTATTGACATTGTATTCCTCACGTATGCAAGACTGATGCCTTAATTTCCCCAAATATGTAATGGGGATAGAAAAAATTGTTAACATAATCATAATAAAATATCACTATATCAAAATATACTCATTTATTTATATAATAATTATTATAATAGATATTTATAAGGTAGAATAATAATCATTCTTGAAAGAATTTCATTAAGACTTATACCTCCACCTTAGATATATTCCATTAGATTACACATTAAACATTGTAGGAATGGTGTTTTGGTGAGACCAATACCTTAAATATGTGAGGTATAAAATTGGGAAGGTATTTTATTAGATAATTTTTATTCTATAGCGGCCAATGTTTTTTTGGATAAGTGAGTTGAGGAGGTTCCCTAATATAAGTGTGGGGGTGGTTCCCATATAAGTATTAAGAACATTAAAATACAGTAAATGTATTTTTCATAGAAACTATGCCCCAAAAAATTATCATTGTATCTTATATAGTCGATGCTGAATATAAATCAAAAAAATTAATTTAAAAAATTTATTGAGATATTTTAGGCCTTATATATTAGTTTAATCCACATTATTAACCCTTTTAACATTTTACATTCTAACAACGATATCTTCATAGTAACTATTCATTATATCAAAATATGAAATTTACCTCATTAAAAGATTAAAAAAATATTAATTTAAAGATTTAATCCAATTTCTATGATATATTTTAAAAAACTTGTACAAATTTAAATTTTTATATGTCCAAAAAATGCAATGAAAAAATTATATTTTTGAAAAATTCAACTTTTAAGTAAAAAAATTATTTTCATCCAAAATCATGCATAGTTTTGATTCATAAAAAAATAATTATATTAATCTATATAAATTAATATTTATTTTAATTTCAATATTATTAAAAATAGAATATATTTTTATTAATACATGATTAAAAGTGAAGATATAAAATAATATTTATTAGAAAAAAACATTCATAAATTTTATAAATTTTATAATAAAATTTCAAAGATAAAAATAATAAATTTAAATAAATTATATTTCTCATTAAATATATATATTTTCTATGAAATAGGTTTCATAAAATTTTATGTAATTATTATATCATGATAATTTCATAAAAAGGACAGTATTTGTAAAATCAATAATTTTCAAATTTGCCTAAAAATCAACTATTTTTGAAAAATCCCAAAAAATAAGAATAAAATATTTTTGTAGGATTCTATCAATAATTAGTTACATTTTATAAAACATTATTTCTAAAATTTCTATTATTAAATTTTAAATAAAACCACATAATACATGGAACACAAATTTTTTTAAAAAAACTATTTCTTTTTCGAATGAAATTTTCCATAAAATTGTTACAGTGAAGATAATTCAAAAAATATAATAATAAATATTAATATGAAATGAAAATTATTTATTATTAAACAATACTAGTTTTTCATATTGTTCCACGCTTATAAAAATTTCAACTCATTATTTTATTCACTAGTAAAAAGTGGGTATACCTTTCTCTCAATATCATTTCATATTCCCATGTGATATCATGAATCACCTTGATCTTCTGTGAGACTTTAACCTAGTAATCTAGATTATTTTATATCACCTTATCATTATTATATATAATTAGAATTAAAATTTAATAATAGAAAATTATATATTCCAACTAAACTTCTTCATAGATCAAGAAATGGTATGCATCTGATATATTTTTCCATACCAAAGTAACATGAAACAAATCATATTCAAATGATAGAATTAGTTTTAAGGATACATGGTAGTCAACTAATACAGACGTATATATAATTTATTATGGAATAAAAACAATTAATTTCATTATAATTTCATTTAAAAATGAATAACACATTTTAGGGGATATATTTTTAGAAAAACATAATCTCCCACTTCAAATGAAAGATCATTAATCTAGTAATATTCATAACTCTTCTGAAACCATGATTTTCTCTCATATAATATTTAGTCATATTTATATTCTCAATCAACTCTTCTATCATAACCGGTCTTAATACCATTATTTCATTAACTAAATCTATATATGTTGGAGTCTCACATTGTTTTCATACAACACCTAATATGGTGGTATATGTATACTAGAATATATAATATTTGAATAAGAAAATTATAACAATTAAAAATTATTATCACAATAAACATCGTCATAAAATGTGAAAATAAAAATCATTTCATCAAAAGTATGAATTTTTTTCTCCGACAATCTAACAGCTTTAGAATGAAAAGTTTTAAATAAACATAACTTAGTACCCAATGACTTCAAAAGTCCTCCCTAAAAATTAGATTTAAATACTTCATCATTATCATATAAACTAAATGTAGGGACTTTATATAACCTTAATATCCCTTTAATATAAAGTCTAACAATCCTATTCGAATTAAATGTATCTCCAAATTAAGAATAATGTACATATTTATTCAATGATAAATAATTACCCAAATCACATTATTGCTGAAATATTTCTTTGCTAATACAATAGTGAAATCCAAAGATATATTCTCCCATTTTCCATTCAGAAACTAATAACAAAGGAGGAATCTCTATTTCTTGAATTTCATTTAGACATTACATGTTCATAATTAAATCCTTTCATTGTAAAATTGATGATAAATTTATTCATTTCCACCCACCAATAAAATCAAATAATATATATTTATATATTTTTACTGTCAGAATGAATAGATAATAGATAGTTTTATTCTACATTAATGAATAATATCATCAGGTGATAATATCTTGAAACACATAACCTATTACCAAAATAATGATAACTCATTTTTTAGTCAGCGGTTTCTATAAGTTTAATTTACATAAACATTTATAATTTTTTTTAAAAAATAAAATATTCCCAATCACATTGAGCGTTATTCATTCATTAAAAAAAAGTTGATTTTTCTAACACCTGAGCTAGAAGAGGATTCTATTTTTATTATAACACATTCACTATACCATTCATTAAATAATGGACTAATTGGTAATGTTCTAAATATGAAATAGCTATTAATGTATTATATTTATTACTCATGGAATCAAATAACTTCTTCGATTCATATGGATAATATTGCATCATGAAATCATAATAGTTTTTATGTTCCATCAATTTTCATTGCCTCGTGATAAACTATTTTTTGGTGAAGATAAACCTCAAACATATTTAATCTGTATATTTTTCACACATCAACCAATATAGAATATTTCACCATGTTTTCTATGAAAAAAATAATCACTACAACAAAATTGTGTTTATCCAATGCTAGGGTTTTAATAGTTGCTGCTAAAAGAACTATTACAAATCCCCCTTACTCAGTGCTTGAAAAAGAGCAGTTAAAGGGGGTCTTTAGCAGTAGTAAATTCTAGAATTTTTTGATGGGGCCATTTATCAGATCTCATTAAAAGGTGCTGATAAAATGGGCATTTAACAGTTCTTCTAAAAATTCACTGATAAGGGGGGAGGTCATTATCAGGTTTTTTTATAAGCACTGATAAATCCCCCTATCCTATATTTTTTACTAGAACTAATAATGGGTAAATTGAAAAAAAAAATAATGGACAAATGTAGAAGAAGTTATGGTTGTTCAAAGGCCTTATGGGAATTTTTGGACTCAATTGAGGTGATTGAGGGTTCATGTGGGTCATCTAGGCATAAATATTATCACAATATTTGATTTAATATGTAGTAGATACAAAATGGAAACCCGTTTCAGAAGTTATGGTCATCGAATGTGAAAAAACATTAACACCTAAAAACCCTGAAAGAATTATAACATTCGATCCATAAGTCAATATCTACCCTACAACCAATCAAAATATTGCATATAAAATGATCTAAAATTATTTTTTTTCATATTGTGGTAAAAAATAAAGGAATAATCGTTATTATACTTTCTTTAAAGTTATCAATCTAATTTGTACATCAAATGAACATAAATATTGATTTAGGTGTCTGTTTGGGCTCTAATACATATCAACTGAAAGCCTATAACAATATAAAAACATTTCAAGTCTAAGAATATCTCATTAAAAATTATCCCTATTTTCTCTAGAATGGCCCAGAAGCCCCTGAAATAGATGTATTATTCTCCAAACCAGATTTAATAAAATTCAAACCAATAAAACATCAGGCATGGGTGTCATGTTGGCCTATACTACATATCATATAGAATATCATTTAATGATCTTCAATTTGAATGTATTTTTTGATGAAACAGACTCCTAGATTATATGTTACAGTCATTTCGATGGTTTTAGGGGTTTTAGAGTTTTAGCATTTTTTAATGTTTTATATGTTTTAAGGGGTTTTAGAGTTAATATTAAATTTAAAAATACCAATAAAACTGTATTTAATATATACATATATAAACAAACACACATATATATAAACATAAATAAATATATATATATATATATAAATATTTATATTTATATATATGGAAAAATAAACATGTCAAAAAATATATAAATATAGAGATATATCATAAAATGTAAAATAATACGGTATATAGTAGTGGAAAAGGTGTTATTTTATAAGATGGAGGCCCCATATTCCTAATTCACATGAGGTTTGGGCAAGCACTAAAGCACTGATATGGAGGCGGGTTAAGCAATGATAAAGGAGTTGGAGGAGGCACCGATAAGGAGGGAAAACTAATGAAGGGGGTTTGGGCATGGAAAAAATGTATACCCTTTATCATCATAGCTTTTATTAGATCCTTTTAGAAGCACTAGTGAGTACCTTTAATAGTGATAATAAAATTTATTATAAACTATTCCAATATCTTCACTTTTTAAGAGTGTTGTTAAAGATAACCATTTAACATTACTGACATTATCATCTTTTTTATAGCGATGATAATGTACTTTTATAGGTATTATTAAAGGCCTAATTTAATGTAGTGCATGGAAATATAAATATCAGGCCATGAGTAATTATGATTATAGATTTCCAATTGTTATGATTAATATAAAATTTACAGTGTTGTTGCATCAATACTCAACCAAGGCCTATCAATGGTGCATCACAATAAATAAAAACTACAACATTTGATGATTGATGGTAGAATACATATAAAATGACCATTTTTTTCAATTCATGTAACCATTTATCCATTCATTTATATTTGATATTTTAAATCACTTTTATATTAACATGGTTAGTTTTGTAGATAAATGAAAAAACTTTCCAAAAAAATGTTAGTGGAAAACAACTAATATAAGAAAAAATTAAATATCAATAAAATTTATAGTTTTTACCATATCTTATATATAATAATTTATAGATAAATAATTAATGATTCCATATTTAAAAGTAATATTCCCCATGTAACTAAATCTATCGAAAAACAATTTCACATTTGGTAAAATTTTCATAAACATTCATCTATTTTAGCATCTTTAGAGTAATTAACAAATTGTTCCCATGTTCCAAATAAAATTCTGAATATACTAGAATATCATCAATGAATACAAAAAAAACACATCCAAATTATCATGGAATCCTTTTTTAATAAGAACTATATGAACATAGAGTAAACTTTTTAAAATGAAATTCATAACCAAACAACCATAATGGTCATAAGTAGTATGAGACACCCTCATTAAAATTTATTCATGTGTCACATTCATTTCAATATAACAAGACATGTGTTAAATATTTGAGGACTACTGAGGTACCTAAATCTAATCAAAATTATTCATCTATAAGTGTAAATTGATACATGTTCTTAACCATATTGTTATTTATATCCCTATAATTAAAGTAAATCTCTATAGAAGAATGTTTCTTCTAAACAAACAAAATAATAAAACCCTAATGAGAATTTATATGGTGTATAAAACCCTCTAAAAGATACTTTTGAAAATTATTTTTCAATTTTTATATTTCTTTTGGAAATATTTGATAAGAATGTTTTGATATAAGAATACCACAATGAACTAAGTAATCATTGAATTTAACCACTCGATTAGGAATAGCACTAGGAAGATTATCTGGAAATACATATAAATTGTTTTCTCATCGAAGTCACATTCTAAGTTGGATATTTCCAATATTTTTAATTACATGATAATATTTAATCAATTAAGATTCTTATTCACATGTTATCATATGTAAGAACGAATTCTTAAAGGAAAAATCAAACTCAATCTTGGAATTTATTATGACCACTTTAACTTTAAAATATTTCCTTACATGATAAACTCAAATTCAGTCCTGTCATAGAATAATATCAAACTCTACAAATTGAAGGAAAACAAAATTTTCTAGATAAAACATTCCATACATGATAATATGAAATTTCTTATAGATCCTTATATCTTTAATAATTCCACCAATAGTTATTACCAAAAGTTATATCATTATTTATTGGGATGGTTTTTTAATTTTTTATGAAAAAAACAAAAAAACTAAACATTGTGTAGTTATAGAATAAAAAATAAATTAGAATAATCTGAATAGATAAGAAATATACCTCAAAATACATCATTTAATAGTACATAATTTTATGAGGTATTACCAAATTATCATTAAAAACCCTTCTACTTATTGTCCTCATTATCTTCATAAGTTATACTTTTAATCAAACATGAACTGTCAGGAACTGAATCTGGTCACCACTGAAAACGGCACCAAACCCAGCCCGTGAAAAGGACCGAAGGGTGTTCTCGATCCCCATGAGATATCACAAGTTCTTCTGTATCATAAAATGAGAATTTGGAATGATTTACCAGATATTATATACTAAAAACAACAAAAGAATCCAATAAAACAATTCTCTATTTTTCAAACCAAACAATATTTTTCAAAAATTCAGAACTGAATTACATATTTTAAACCAACTCAGAAAGACTATAAATAATTTAAAATACCAAAAGGAAACTTCCCAAGAACCCTCATGGCAAAGAAAACCACCCTCAATCCATCTCCACAAGACTTCACCACTAAGGACCTGCTAGAAACCCGAACCACTAGAACTAAATAAAATTGTACCCAACCTGAGACAATAAAATAACCATGTCTACTTACATCCAAGGGTGTAAGTCGGGTGTGAGCCAATTCTAAGTAGGATACCACCACTATGATATTACATGTGATAAACATGTAAATATGAAAAGCATGAAAGTGTTGAAAAACATGTAATTTCTACTTACAATTTATAAAAGATGCAACTTAAAAGAAAATCAGTTTTCAAGTGGGATAATTTAAATAATAAACAACATTAAAATAAATTCCAAATATACTAAATTATACATCAAAATATACCATATTCCTATGGATAGTATAAAGGATATAATAAGAATAATCAATAGGAAATAACCTCTAGGCACTAGCTCATTGTGGGTCTGAGGTACCTCATATATTGGTGAGAGTAACCATCACAAATATCCATTATCGTGCACGATACACTATTAGGGAACATACCCAAAACCTAGTGGTCTCCAATCAACATCATCACAGTTTAGTTGGAGTTGTAAGCGTCAATTTTTCTAAGTTAAACTGATGCCAAAACCCAATGATTCACTAGTATACTAGTACAAGTCTACCCACCATGATACCCGAGTTTTCCCATTGTTCTCAAATAAGTTCAACAATTCAAGAAAAATACTTTTCACGTGAAAATAAAATTTCCAAATCAAAAATTCACCAAACAGCCCACATGTACATCAAACAAGACATAAATGTCCTCTTTTTATTCAAATTGATCTTGAAATCCATCTCGCACCAAAATAGCTCTCAATAATTTTCACATTTCATTAACTCTACGAAAAATCCTTTAAAAAAATTTACAAACCATTACAAGAAATTATAACTCACATAAGAGGCCCCTAAAATATCATATAATACCTCTTTCATCAATAAAATTCATTTTTCACAACACACTCACACAAAACAACCCACGACCATGATTTGCAGCTCTCTTTATATTTTCTAAAACTTTTCATCACATTATAAAACTTTCTAAAAAATTATAGTACATGTTAAATAACATCCTTACCTTTAAAACCCCATATTAGGGGAAGACACCCTCCAACCAGTACATATACACACTTTTACCCACTTTTCATACCTAAACAAAACATTCACAATTTTCATAAAAAATCTCAGGGGATTTAATAATGTCTTTCACAAAAAACCCATTTCAAAACTCCCATTTAAGACCAAAACCAAACCAATTCCTATCAAAAACAGAATTTTCAGCCCTAGATGCATTTATAAACCCATATTAAATTTTTATAATATAACCTTGAACAATACCACAAAATATACAAATGGTAACACACATTTTCATAAAATTCTCTCAAGAAGTATAACAAAGTTTAACATATCAAACCTATTAAAAAACATCTTTTTAGGACCACATGACAATAAAAAAATTACCATAACAGAATTTTGAGGCCAAACAAAATTTATTAAACCAATTTCATAACTTATAAAATAAACCCAAATAACACCTCATGAGTTACACATGAAAACACCCAATTTCAAGTTAAAAAGCAATTATAAAATTTAACACTTAACCCAATCAATCATAAATAGTTTTTCAAAACACCTAACATTTGAAGAATATGAAAAATGAGTAAATACACCAATCTAACTGATCAATAATTGTTTAAACAAGGAAAAACCTTCCTTTTTTTCAAACCCTTGATCTTTGGTGAAAAACATCAACCACACCTCTTCTGCAGCACAAGGAAGTGAAAAAGAACCCTTAACCAAAATATTTCACCAAAAAATACCCCAAATAAAACCCTATTTATGAACCCTAACTCATTTACACTATATAAATTTATGAAATATGGAGAAAACCCTAAGGAGAAGGAAGAGAGTTTAGATAAAAACACTTACCCAAAACAATCTTGAAGAAAATGACAAACAATCCACCAAAATATGAATTTTAAAATAGCTAACAATTTAATGAAGTTTCGAACAAGGATGGGGAGATCATGTAGGAACTAGAATGGGGGGAAATAGTAAAAATATAAGGAGTTATAAAAGGATCAATTTACCTATTCAAATATGGGATATTTGTGAAATCTAGAAAAGTTTCTCACAATTTCATAGTTCTGTTTCGCCCCAAATTGGGGGAGGATAAAATAGAGGTGTACCTTAGGTAAGTGGAATCAGGTGAGAGATGGAATCACTAAAAAACAGAAAACTTTAATGAGTTATTGAAGACATAGAAAATATTTTAAATGCATAAAATGTGCTTTTGGGCAGGCCCAATCCCTTAAATAATAACTATAACCCACCTTGACTATAGCTTTCTAAATGGTCCAAAATAATTTCTTTGTTTTAATAAGTCATGGTATGACAAGTAGAAATTTTAATAGATGAAATATGTTAAAAAATGAAGGATTTATAAATGAATAACTATTTATTTTTAAATCTAGAATTGGTCTCATGTTTTGGCCCAATTCATGAAAACTCACCCATTCCTCCAAAAATGCTTGACAAACCCCCAAAACAAAGCATGAATGGAAAATAAATGAAATTTACCCTTACAATATGTCATGTAAGTGACATGAACGTTCATTATAACATATATCATTAAAATAAATACAATTTCTAGATTAACTTTCACCATTTTGTGACCTTTAACATTTCTGTTTTATTTATATTCTTTATCTTGATTCCCTCACATAAAAAACTGATAAAACATTCCATGGAACAAAATAATTCTCAGGGAATAATTTTATAGTACATGTCACAACAATGAAGTTTTGTTTTCTTACATGTATATATCTTTTATTTAGTTTTATTAACTTATATTCATGTGGAAAAGATCTAATAATTGTTGATATAAAAATTAGACAAACAATATATTGACCTACTTAGTGCATTGAACAATTTCTCTATAACATCCAAAAATAAGAGTATCCAAATAAATTTTTCCCTCGGTTTCAATATTATGTAAAATGTATTAGTTCCACTATCAATTACATGAATAATGTTACATTCTTACCATGGTATTATAGTAAACATATCATTATATAAAACAACTAAGTGTGCCTCCTTTTACATCAACTCCTACAATTGACATTCCATTCATTGTCAGAAAAAATTATGAAATTCATTTCAAAAAAAATATCCTTAAAAATTGTCAATTCCAATGAATATATATCACCTTACTCGTTTTTATTTACTACTAATTACCACCAATTGTATAATTTACCACAAATATTGAAAATTTAAGGACTTTACCATTTGGTTTATGGAATATACCAAAAAATAATGTATATTTTAAAATATTTTGATGCATCCTTCTGCTACCATTAGATATAGAGATCCACAAATTCCTGGAGTCTTATGCTTCATGAAATGTTATACTATAGAAATATTCCCCTACAAAAAATTTGGTATTTATCTGGATTGATAATCATTATTAATATATTTTCTCAATTGATTAAACAGAACTAAAATATTCTTAGATTAGAATCTAACCATTTTGATTTTCTAGATGAAAAGGATATCATGCTCCTAGTATCCTTTTACCTTATCGTTGTATTATCCCTTGTGAAAAAACTATACATTAAAAACATAGATTATATGATGGAACATGTAATGTCCTAAAATTATATCTCATGATAATATAACCATAAATTGTAAAAATAGAATATTTTCTTTTAAAATAATCTAAAACTATAATGTTAATTAAATATTTTAACTGACACCAACTATAAAACCTTTTTACATAATCAAATCATAATTCCATGATTTTTAATCAAGGATAATTTTTTTATGTTTACTTGATTATTTCGTTTCAATGATTAGGGAAATAAAAAAATTTACATTAAAATGTGGACATTCCCCAAGTGTGTAAATGTTTTTTCAAAAAAATAGGTTCTTATTTTTACATTTTAATTTAGTAATGAAGCATTTTTTTCATTTAACACATGCCACTGTTTACCTTTCTATAATCACAACACATCCATAATACATATGAATAAATGAAAATTTGGGATGAGAAAAAAAATATTTGTAAGGGATACAATACTAATGTAATGTTTTTAGTAAATTTAAATCATTTAAAAAACCATATGGAAGTTTTTGTTTTTTAATGTATTATTTGATCTCAAATAATCATTTTCTTAATCATAAAATGAAAAGAAAAGATAAATTTTTTATAAAACAATCAGTATGTAGGTTAAATTGAAAATCATAACCATTGTATTTTTCATAGAATAAATAAGAAATCATGTGACCCATTCCCCTAAAAACAAACCTTTCAACATGGGAAGGTAAAAAACATTAAAATATTGATGTTCAAAAACATTCATAATTGGTTAGTCAAAACATTCCAAAAATCAATAAAAATACATCAGGGAATTAAAATAGTCCCAATAAAAACATATAAAAATAATTTAATACCCATGTAGTAATTTTGGGAAATTATCCATATTTTTATCCATTCAATAACCCCTACAAAGGAATAACCATCATAATTAATTTCAATTGTATTTTCTCAAGAATATATAATTACACAATACATTATAGGGATACATCAGACCAACCCATAATCCAATAAAATGTAAAATTACCATAACCCAAATAAACGGCATAAATATATCCTTTCTATCATAAAACACATAAAATATATAATGGGAATCATTAAGTAGATGCACATTTAGATATCTCGTAATAGGAGATGAATTATCCTTTTCTATTGAAAATATTTTGAAACACGCACTTTTCAAAACAATGAGAATATTATATTCCTTAAAAATCATAGAAAAATGAAATGGAATGTTGATAAGAAATAATACCTATGATATAAGAAATATATGGTATTATTTTAAATATTAACAAATATTCTATTCGAACTTTATTATTGAATGGCCGAAATAACCCGTTCGAGGAACATTAACATGATTCATATTTAAATATTTGTTAATTGAGTCGAAATTAATTGATAATTTTCTTTAAAAATTATTTAATTTAATATATTTAAATTCTTGAAACATTTTAAAAAATATGTATAAGGAAGATAATTATTTTTAATAGAAAACTATATATCATTGTTTTAATGAAAATCTTTTACCTCATATCATGACTCATCATGTACATCAAACAGTTTCGAGATTAATTGAATAATTTTAAATAAATAATTACTTATTTACATTTTTTAATTTTATTATATTAAAATTTATCCTTTTATAAATTTTATTACCATGTTTTTTTAGATACTGAGTCAGTTAGGTTTAGTTCATGTGTTTTTAAGACCTTTGATTCATAATTTCCAAAATAACTTTTTTATGTTAACTATTGTCAAAAGGGTGATAGTCACTTCAAAAAGAAATATAAAATTTTTATAATTATCATTTTTATATACATTCATGTAAGGTGGTAATAAAAAATTAAATGTATAGTATCACAGAGGTGTTAGATCATACATACACATGAAAAAACAATTATACTTTTATAATGGATGAAATGAAAAAATGTATGTAAATATATAACATAAAAAATCCTAATAATATTATATATGTCATATTTATTCATTAAATACATTCTTATAGGCAACCATCAGATTTTTAAATGAAAACCTAATCATATCGCTTCCAAGAGTTGGTAGTTTACTCAATCGCATGATCAGTGTTATCATTTCCCAAATGACTGGAAGGTAAGATGGTATATATTATATGAACAAAAAATAAAAATAATTATTTCATAAATATAATAAATTCAAATTTACTATATGTTTATAACCATTCATGTGAGGTGCTGTGTAAAAAAACACATTTCTTTATAGAGGTGACATTTTTCATGTCCGCAGAAGTGAAGTTTTTATTTCCCATAGGATATAAAGGAGACACAAAATATTTTTCGCAAAATCATTATAATATTTAATTATTGTAAAAATCATTATTTAATTATGTTAGTCTAGTCATAATAAATTTTACAGATTTGGAATAATAAATAAACATGAATGAATTTTGTAGGGACTAATGCCTCTTCCTGGGATATCATCATTTTTTTTACACCTTAAGCCCTCTATGATTGGTATTTTGGAATGAACGGGACCACTAGGACATGATTTGGATATCATTTAGGGTATTTCTTCTAATTTGACTACATAGAATTATCAATGTTTACAGATAATCAATGAGTGGAGGTGAACTTTTATAAGTTATGGGAGTAGTACCCTTATAAATATTAAAATATTTAAATATAATAAATGTTTTTATTAGATAATAACGATCCAAAGAAAATTATTTTGAAATATTACATATTTAAAGCTCTAAATTCCTTTATCAAATAAAAATAGATAATTTTTAGTCATATTTGAATCATTATCATTTTGTTTTACCCCCTCACTAACCATTTTAACCTGTAATATGGTGACAAAATTTTATCATAGGAACAATTAATTATGAATAACAAATTAATTAGTCCCACTAATTAATTTTAAATTAATGAATTCAAATATTTAGTCTATTTTTTATGAATAAACATTGTAAATTTGTTTAAATTATTTTTCATTAAAAAATTAAAATTGAAATAAAAAATCATTTTCAAAAAGGATCTCTTTTAAAAAATATATCCCAAATATAATGTATAATATTTATTATCATGGGATTAAAAATATAATTTTAAATAGAATGAGTCTTAATTTAAATAAAAAACCATATAATATATAAATTAACATTTTCAAACATTATTAAAATAAATGATCTAATAATTTTTTAAAAATAATAACTTTAAATATGTTTCCAAAATGGCGAACATAGAGTTATAATTTCAAAAAAAATTAATTGAATTCTATAAATTATTTAATATATATATATATGGTCTATAAAAAAATTTATAAACATTTACCTCATTATAATATTATTATAATATCATAAATGTGACAATATATGTAAAATCAATAAAATCATGGACCCAGATTCCATGTTGAGGTTCCCCAAGCCCGGTGGGCCACAGAGCCCCAAGCGCATCTCCTCGATCACCCGAAGATGCTGACTAAGAGCGAGGGCCTAGGGTGTGTTTTAGGGATATTATTTCCTCATTGCCAGAGTATAGTAGAATTAATAAATATAGAAGAACATGTAAGAACCTGGATCTCTTTTTAGGTATGTCTTTCATGTCTTTTTGTTTTTTATAAAAAGAGAAGTTTCTAGAAATTTTAGGATTACATGTCGTGTACTTATATTTACACGAAGTGTACTTATATATACATGTTACCATAGGTAGTCGTGTGCAGGTTGTGTAACAACTACGCACATGGCCATCTGGGGTGACCTCGAGACCGCCTAAAGTGCAGGCCTGATAAGTCAAGTATATGTCTTTTACTTCTAAATAACATGCCATGTACTTTATTTTTTTTCATTAAACAGACTGGGGTTATGTCTGATGGAGAAAACCAACTTCTTCTCGACCTATCTCATATTGGAGTGATCGAGACAACCAGATCTTCCTTGAGCCCCCAACTCAACATTTGTTCTCCGATCTGAACATCGTCTATTGCGTTGGAATCACATCAGTGAGTTATTCCTTATTCTAGAACATCGTTTTCAGATTTCTCATCATTCACGATATATCCTCAGTTAAAAAATTTATGTATTTTTGTAGATCTATGTAATTATGGGGTGATTCAATGCCTGAGGATAATTTATATCATTTGTACAATGTTGTGGTATGTGTTTTGTGCCTTTTCATAGATAGTCATTGAATTTTATTTGAAAAAGTGCCCAATACCCAAGAACAGGGTGTTGTGTGTTTATGATTTTTATCCCTATTATTGCTTATTACGCCTTTTTTGTTAGGATAGATGTGAATTGTTTGTGAATATGGTCAACATTTCGATGTTATGGATGTTTTCCCCATGTTTCATGTTTTGACCGTTTGGTCTAGCTTGCCCGTTATGCTGCTTTCCCTTCCATGAAAAGTATTGTTATGGTGGAGTGGTAATTATCTGAAATGATAGGATACACAGTAGAATATTTTACCATGTACTTCTTTAGGTTTACTTTTGATGCCTTTATATCATTGTGCACAATTTTCTTACACAGTGTTGTGAGAACCTGGTGTTGTAGAGCATAGGGAGAATGGATGTTGAGGGCTTCTCCAGAGTGTCTATTTACATTAACATTGCGAGACCATAGGGGCAATGAATATTCTTCTCCCACATAATGTCCGTAGTTTCCACTATACAGTCCATAGGGGGAATTAGACATTGAGTGCTTCCTTATAGTGCCTATTAGTTACTGATACGAGACCATAGGGGGAATTGATGGTGAGTGCTTCCTCGTATAGTTCTTTCTAAAGCTGAACCATATGGGTTAGACTATGTGTACATCCCAATTGATTTCATTGTTTTCTGGTTAAACCAAATGTGTTAATCTGTGATTACTTGCCAAAGGGATACATGATTGTGATAATCTTCATACATGATATATGAAATTGAATGCATTTGAAACTATTGGATTGTTCACTTTTGGGTACTTCCTTATTTACAGTTTCTTTTTTTTACTACATGCCATATATATTCACTAACTCATGGGAACATATCATTACAAGGTTGCCTATTGGGATTAGTCTCACACCTTGTTTGGGTCATGCTTTTGGGCCCAATCAGATTATATTAGTGTAGGTATAGATATGGGCAACAACCCTACTACTTTAGGTACATGATTGTTGTGGAGCAGGAGAGCATGAGACCAAGATGAGGCTTGAAATTATATTAGAGTTTATCTATATAATTTTTTACTTTGGTTTATTACTGTATTCCATCATTGTGACTTTTCTTATTCTTTCCTACTCGTATGTATCATGCATAATATATATGTGCTCCAGTTAATTTCTTCTAGTCTCCTTCTATTTAGTTTTGTATGGTATTGTTACATATTCTTCTATTTTTATCTTTTTTTTACTTCCATTGTGTTACTCAGACAATGAGGCATAGTGTCGACATGATAACACACAAGTAACTCGCTAATAGTTGGCTGCCTTTGGAATTCGGGGAAATACGTTTGATTCTATGTGACCAACAGGGTATGGGGCACCTCTGGGTGACACCCAGAACTGCAAAATTACAAATTTGTTTCAGAGGAAGGTTCCTTTCTTCTTGACTTTCTATTTTGAGCCTATAGCCAGGGATAGGATTGACTAGTAATTTGATAATAAGGTGTGCCCAAGAGTATCAAACCTCAGTATAGGGAAACTCTAGTTTACCTTGGTTTTTTCAATTTTTCTTGTTTTTTAATTTTACATTTGATTTTATTTTTCTATTTGGTGATACACATGTATTTCTCTGTTATTATTGATGTTAGTGAGGTTCTATTTCTGTTGAAACCCAATGATATGAGGTTATTCCAGCTCATTCATCATATAGTCACTTCTATAGATCACATATCATGTATTCTTATCATGACATTTATGGTACATTACTGATTGTTTGTTGTTTTGATAGATGTTGTGTTAGATATGCATGCTTTTTTGATATATGCCAGGATAGAATACCTTTTCTTCTATAGGGTAATATGAATATGTAATATTTAGTTTGAATAAATTATAAACAATGGTTCTTCTGGTGTTATGGTCCCTCATGGGCCTGAATTTGGTGGATTATTGCCATGCTATTCCTTGTATATAATTGGTGTAAGATGCTGAGATTTTATTTTTGTGGTGTATGGGCCCTCACAAATCATATTTTGGCACCTTAATGTTTATTACGGTGTTTTCTGGGTTCTAGAGTAGTTTTGGAGGCTTACTATTTGAAAAAACCCAGAAAACAAGGTGTTTGCTAATGAATTCATGCCATCTGTCCTTCTATTTGGTACATAACTGTTTTTCTCAAGTACAAACCGTGTACTTTAGGTACACACCGTGTAGTCTCTAACTGTGTCGCTGACTGTGCGGTTAAAGAAATGGGGTTGAGAATGCATTGGTGGAACACGCCGTGTACCAGACGTACACACCGTGTTGTTTAGTTTATGTATCCTTCCATGTTACTAACGACACGGGTGGATGAAAATTATAAAGTACATGTCATTTCAATCTGAAACACGCCGTGTTGAGTGAGATGTGTAACTGAACGTGTGATGAAAAAAATGGTTCAGTGAAGTTCATCTAGTACATGTCATATCTGGCACTAACACTCCATGTAGGATTATTATAGGGAAACCATATGGCTTATCCATGTAGAATAACTTAGGTAGGGAAAAGCGGATTCAAGTACATGTCATGTGATAGGAGAATACTCAGTGTGTATGGGGTGTTACTTGACCTGGGTTGGGAAAAGTACACCACCATGTGATGGTTTATGAGGACACACCATGTAGGAATTATACATGTCATGTATCCATGTTTTGAAAAAAAGAAATGATTTCTTTTTCTGGTTCTCTTCATACACTTCTAAGATTCATTCCCTGAAAATCTTAATCTAAGGTGTGCGCTTGACCTTGTAGAGTCATGCAATTAATAAACCCTCCAGTGGTACGCAAGTTATAGGGTTGTGATCAGACACTGGACAAGGCTGATTAGGGACAGCCAGTAGATGCTCCTGTAGTGCAAGTCATTGCATCACTTATCATTCCAGAAAAAGGTGTTAATGCATAATTCTGAGAGAGATTTATGTGGTTTATGAAAACCTTCCGAGGATCACTACCTCCAGAACCGTCGATGTAAGAATTGATGCAGGTTTTCTATCAGAATCATCATTCATCCTTCATAGGGGAAGAGGGACCTTAGGCTATAGAGTCATGGTTAGAAGTCTTAATTTTTATCTTCAGGAATCTGGAGATGCCTTTAGAGAGGAGGGTGAAGCTCACTATGTACATGCTACAACACTCTACCAGGAGATGGTGGTATGTGATCTCACAGGCAGGACGCCAGTAGGTCATGGCTTGGGAAGAGTTCCAGCGTGACTTTTATGACTACTTTTTCATGAGACGTTGAGGGCCGATTAAACCTGGGAGTTCATAAATATGGAACATTGTACTCTTTCTGTTATGGAATATTCTTCTCACATCATAGAGTTTCATCACTTCACATCCATCCTAGGAGGTGATGAGTTATTCATGGTGAGGAATATTGTGGGTGGTATTAGGTACGACATCTGATCTTAGTTGAACATCTTCAGGTTGACTTCTGTCACTTCTATAGTCAACCAGGCACTGATCACAGTGTGAAATCTGGGGGAGTTTATAGTTTTCAGTTAGGAAGGATCGACATATAGAGTTTGTATATATCCTACTGAAAGAAGGAAGCACTGTATAGAGTTTATTCATGGAGATATAAGAAGGAGAGATACATCTTCTCGTAGCCAGGTGGTGTACTACTAGTGCAGGAGGATTGGGCATATGAGGACACATTTCCTGAGAGACCTAGTGGAGTTCCAATCCTGTGGAATGATGTGGAACCTTAAGTGTTTCTGTTAGTTTTTCTCCCTAATAACCGGTGACAATGGTTCTTATAGGACTCCTCATTCAGGAGAACCACCACCAATTTCTTATTAGTCAGGGAACTAGAGTTCTTCCAATCATTCATGCCGTGGTAGGATTTCGTGGTTGTGGTATCTGGGAAACAGGCTTTCGGCAACAATAGGGTGGTTTATCTCAGGGTGTTCAGGTAGGTTCATAGGGCCATGGTGCAGGTTATACTTTTTTAATGGAGTAGACCCAGTAGGAGCAGGATACCGGACCCTCTATAGTTCTAGTTATGATCCTGGTTTCTACCATTTTAGCTTCTTCTCTTTTCGATAAAAAGGATTCCCATAGCTTTATATCTATTTCTATTGTGGAGAGACTTGGGCTCTGTATCATTACTTCTACTGATTTATTGTTGCTGGAATCTTTTTTGGGGACTAGAACGTCTAGTGTACGTCAGTGTAAGGAGTTCCCCCTAGAGTTTAGTGGGTGTCACTTTTTATGTGACCTCTACATCTTAGATATGACAGATTATAAAATCATTCTCAAAATGGACTGGTTAGTTCCCTTCCAGGAAGTTGTCAATTTCTATGATCATACGGTGAGTTTCACATCACCAGAGGGTGGATCGTTTCTTCATAAGGGTGAGTGGGATGTTCAGGCGCACAGAGCAAGAACTGAGTAACACGGGTTTGGATGAGTTACATCCTAGATTTCTAGTCTATATCTGGATGACCAGGAGACTGTACAGATGTACTTTCCTCTAGTGTTGTATCATTTCAGGGATATCTTTTGAGATATCTTTTCGAATTTTCCCCCATAGTGAGAGGTGGAATTTTCTATTGAGCTTATGGAAGGAGCGGAACAGGTGTCCTTTCCTACTTATAGGATGGCTACACCGGAGTTATAGGAGCTCAAGAAGGAGTTGTAGGAGTTTCTTGAAAAAGGGATCATCTAACTCAATACGTCTCCTTGGGGTTCTCCTGTTCATTTTGTGAAGAAAGTGGAAAATACACACAGAGATTGTGTGGATTATCGAAAGTTGAACCAGTTGATAGTCAAGAACTGATATCCCTTCCCAAAGATTTATGATCTCTTTGATCAACATCGAGCAGCCCAATTGTTCTCATAGATTGACATGAGATATGGTTACCATCAGTTGCATGTTAGACTATCTGATATAGCTTTTATAGCCTTTCAGAGTCGGTATGGCCTATACAAGTATGTAGTTATGCCGTTCAGGCTCCCGAATGTGCCGACAGACTTCATGGCATAGATGAACCATGTGTTCCATCCATACATGGAATATATCATGGTAGTTTTCGTGGATTATATCTTGGTGTACTCTCACAGTCGACATGACCTTAAAACCCATCATGAGATAATTTTGAGTACACTGAGAGAGCATTAGTTATATGATATGAACTCAAAATACCACTTTTGGATGGACCAAATTCACTTCATTGGTATTGTTATCTCAGAGACTTAAGTATTAGTTGACCTTGGGAAAGTGAGAGAATTAGTTTCCTAGGAGCAGATGAAGAACATCTTTGAGCTGCAGAGTTTTCTAGGGATATCTGGTTACTATTGATGTTTCATATAAGACTTTTCATGCCTATCAGTACCACTGACGAGCTTGACAATGAAGGGTGCGAAGAACTTTTGGTCATATTATTATGTGTCAACATTTCATGAGATCAAAAGGATAGTGACTTCTTCTCCAATACTAGTATTTCCATAGATGTAAAAGAGACATATTGTGTACTATGATGCATCTATTATCGGGCAGGGAGAAGAGCTTATGCAGGGGGAAGGATTTGTTGCATACGAGATTTGGGAGTTGAGGCCATATGAGAGGGATTACCCGACCCATGATTTTGATTTGTCTGCAGTTGATCAAGATTTACGCAATTAGAAACATTATCTGTTGAGAGGGAATTTTGTAGTTTTCATAGATCACAAAAGTCTGCAGTATATCTTCACTCAGCGCAATCTAAATCTGAGACTATGAAGGTGGGTTGAGTACCTTCAGTCCTTTGACCTTGAACTTTCCTACACGCCTGGGAAAGGAAACGTCGTAGCTGATGCATTGAGTAGGAGGACTTAGAGACATGAAGTTCAAGAGGTCATCTGTGACTGGCAGCTTATGGCTATGTTCCCGAAGAATCGTTTATTGGGGCGCGACAGACAGGGGCAGACATTTATTTTATCTTTAGTTGTTACCTCTAATCTACTTGATCCAGTGAGAATTAGGTAGCTATCATATTCAGAAGGTCGTGGCCTATGAGAGAGTGTGGCAGGAGAGGACCCTATTCTTGTATGGACCCTATGTGAGGATGAGATCATGGATTTTCATGGGCACATATGGGTGTCAGCAGAAAAACATGAGGAGATAATGCAGGAATTTAATTCCTTAGTTGGGGTAGTTCATCCTTGTGTCATGAAGATGTATTTTAATTTACACTGTTAGAATTGGTGGCTAGGTATGAAGAGAGATTTTATTGTTTTTTGTCAAGAGGTGTTCCACCTATCAGCCGTTAAAGTTGGAGCATCATTGACTAGCATGGATTTTGAACCAATTACCCATTACAGATAATAAGTGGAATGATGTCGTGATAGACTTCCTGATAGGTTTTCTGAAGTCGCCTTGAGGGAATGATGTTGTTTGGGTGGTCATTGGCAGACTCACAAAGGTTTATCACATCTTACTGATCAATAGGGCCTTAATATTTGATGAGAAAAGATGGTTATACATTCAATATATTTTACATTTACATGTAGTTTAGCACTCCATTGTTTTATACTTGGATGCCCATATTATTTCTCAGGTCTAGAAGGGGCCACAGAATGCCTTGGGTACACATACACTTTTGAGTACATCTTACCACCCCCAAATAGTTGGTCAGTTCGAGCGTACGATTCTGGTTCTTGAAGAAATTATTTGATCATGCATACAGTGTTTTGGAGTTTTGTTGGAGAAGCACATACCTCTTGTGGTGTTTTCCTACAATAAAAGTTTTTGGGCATCTATTCAGATGGAACCTTATTAGGATTTGTATGGTAGGCCACACCGATCACCCTTATATTGGATGGTGGCCGGAGAGGAATCTAGTTTGTGACAAACTCTTGTCCTGGAGACCGCAAAGCTGATAGATTTGATTCGAAAGATGATGGATACTTCAAAATCATGATATACTTCTTATGATAATCGACGGAGTTGACCTCTGGAGTTTGAGGTCAGAGACCAAGTTTTCATGCATGTCACATCGAGGTTGGGACACATAAGGATTAGGAGATAGTGTAATCTTTCACCATGGTACATCAGGTTGTTTGAAGCGTTGGAGTGTGTCGAGCCGGTTTTCAATCGGTGGATGTCACCTCAAAGGTATCGAGCTATGCATGATGTCTTCCACGTTTCTCATATTCGACGTTACTTCTCATACCCATCTCAAGTTTTCCAATTTGAGGAGGATGAGATCGAGGTGGCCACCTCATTTGCGGAAAATCCAATCTAGATGGTTGATCGTAGTGTAGAGGTTTTCCATAGACAACATTTTCCTCTAGTACAAGTGCTATGGTAGCACGGGCGAGTACAGGATGAGACATGGGAGTGGGAGTCTGATGTACGATCTCAGTGGCCAGAGCTATTTTAGTTTTCTTCTTCAATGTCGCCTTTCATGGGAACTTCAGCGACAATTTTCTTTAAGGGGAAATGTTTGTAGAAACCTATATATTATCTTCAGGTATGTCTTTAATTTCTGGTAGTTTTTTAGAAAAATAGGAGTTTCTATAAATTTTAGGAGTACACACTGTGTTCTAGGTTACCGCGGGTTTCCGTTCGATGGTCGTGTAATGACTGATCCCATGGCCATGTGTGGTGACCTAAAGACCACCTAAAGGAGAGGCTATATATAGTAAGAACATGCCTTGTACTTCTCAAGAACACAAATTGAGCTTTCTTTTTATTTCATTAAATTGACTGGGGTCGCATCTGATAGATAGAACCATATTCTTCTCAACATATCTCATTCGGGAGTGAATGAGACCACCATATTTTCACCGAGCTCCTGACTCATCATCTATTCTCCAATTCAAACTCCATATATTGCATTGGAATCTCATCGGTGAGTTCCTACTTCTTCTAGAACTTGATTTTTTGATTTCTCCTCTTTCACGAGATGTCCTCAGTTGATTGTTATTTACATTTTTGTAGATAAATGGCATTATAGGGTTATTAAATGCTTGAGTTTCATGTATATCATATGTACAATGCCAAGGTAGGTGGTATGTGCCTTCCTATAGATATTATTTGAATTTTAGATGCAAAACTGCCCAATACCCAAGAAGAGGGTATTGCGTGTCTTAGATTTTTAGCCTTGTTATTTCTTGCTATGCCTTGATTGTTTGGATAGAGGATAACTGTTCAGGAATAGGGTTAACATTTCAATGCTATGAATGTTTTTCACATGTTTCTTGTTTTGACCATTTGTTATAGCTTGTGTGTTATGCTGCTTTTCCTTCCATGCCTAGTATTGTTAGATTAGAGTGATTACTATCTAACATGTTGTGATATGTTGAAGACTGTTTATCTAAGTAGTTCTTGAGGTTTACTTTGGATTCCTTAATATCATTCTGTACGATTGACTTACACAGGGCCGTGGGAAACTGGTGCAGTAGATCATAGGGGGAATGGATGTTGATGGCCTCTCTAGAATGCATGTTTACTTTTACATTGAGAGACCATAGGGGGTGGACATTGTGGTCCCTCAGGGTGTCTGTAGTTTCCCCGATATGGGTCACAAGGGGAATTTGATGTTTAGTGATTCCTCAGAGTTCCTATTTGTTACTAATAAGAGACCACATGGGTAATTGACGGTGATATCTTCTTCAGAGAGTCTTTTCTAAGGCTGAACCAGAGGGGTTAGACTGTGTGTACTTCCCAAGGGGGTTGTTTGTGTTCTTTGGATGAACCAAAGCAGCTATTCTGTGAGTAATTCTCAGAGGGTAACATTTTTGTGATTATCTTCTTACTTGATATATGAAATTTAATGCATTTAGAACTGTATGATTTTTTACTTTTGTGTACTTCCTTGTTTACTGCTTCTTTTTTCTTATTTTCTACCATATATATTCACTTACTCTTAGGCATAGATCTTTGTGTTGTTGCCTATTGGGATTAGTCTCACACCCAATTTGTGTCATTCTTCTAGGATAAAACAGATTATATAGTTGCATGTACATATAAGGGCAAGCACCGTACTACATCAAGTACATGATTTTTGTGGAGCTAAAGATCATGAGACCAAGCTGAGTCTTCTGATGTTGTTGGAGTTTAAATTTTTTCATTTTTACATTGGTTTATTTCTATATTCTAGTATTGTGACTAGGTTGGATGCTTTCCTAGACATATGTATCATGAATCATATATATATATATGTGTGTGTGTGTGTGTGTGTGTGTTTTCCATTTAATCTCCTTCAGTCTTCTACTGTTTACATTCATATGGTATAATTACTTATTCCTCTATTATTATCTATTTTTCTTCTGATGTGTTACTCTAACAATGAGGGCATAGTTTCCCAACTATCACACTCAAGGCCCTCACTGCTAGTCGACAGCATCTAGAATTTGGGGAATTGCACTTGATGCCATGTGATCAACCGGGTACGGGGCGCCTCTGGGTTGCATCTGGAAACAGGATGTTACAGAACAAGACACAGTTAGGAGAAGAAATACAAGTAAATAAAGAAATCAATATAATAGATAATAGAAAAAATAGACTGTAAATATAAATAACAGATCAAATGATAATAATAATCTAAAGCTGATGGTATGTCATGTATCTTGTAAGATATAAAACATAGATATAAATCAGTATGCATACATGGTAATACAATGTATCATAAAATAAACACATAAACTTTCTCAAGCATTCTAGTATCTAGCTCAGTCATCTTCTATCATCTCCACACTAATACAGTAAGCAATCAAGGGTTCTAAGACATATTCCTCCCTTTATCAACACCTTCATTCATATAGTCTTCCTAGGTACCAATAGAACATGGATAGGTTGTGAGAAAAATCTTATTGGGCCACCACCAATGGGTTCTATAACATCCTTCCCGTGTGGTGTAAATGTAATAGATTGCACTAATTCATATATAAATTAGTAAAATGTAACTAACTACCCAAGTACCTTCTTCATCCGGCAGCTAGTGTGTGAACCTGTAAATTGTTTATTAATTTATTATTACCAATTTATAATAATAGGTTACATGGGGTATATCCAACATTAGCATCACCTCATGATAGTAATAGTAAATGCTCAAATATGTAGATAGGAACTCATGGTTGATAATTAATATAATGTGGTTCCAAGGTAATCACCAAGGCATCCTAAACATAATTTTGAAATTAAATAGTTACAAGGTAATATCCAAGGAAACCTAGACCTCAAGGGATCCACGTCAATAGTAAAAATAGCATAGATAATAGGTAAGAGTGTCATCCAAGGAGAATTTCCATTGTCATTCCACAATAATGTTTCTAATCAATTCCAAGGAATGTATCCATTTTAAAATGGGAGATAAGAAATGATCATGCCCAAGGTTTAACCATGGAACCTCATGTCATTCTTAATTCATGGAGTGTATCTGAGGCATCCTATAATAATAATGAATGCTTTATATGGTGTCAAACCAGGCATCTAGTGAAAGAAAATTTTCAGGTTCTAAGGAGGGTATCTCATATGGAAACAAGTCTCCTTGAATTAGAATGATATCCTCGAGTACTTAATGATTTCCTTTGGGAATCAAAGAGCTAAAAGGATTCATGACTTCCAATAAGATGTCAAGGTCCATGAATAATGAGTCACCATTCATTTATTTCATTAACTGAAATAAGGAAATATTAAAACTATTTATTTTATCATGTTCATTTGGTTCAAGGATTTCCATTCGTTGGTTTGAAAAGACCAAGTAGAATGAAACTATTTAGTTAAACCATATAATCATAATAACTTCCCTTGGTTCATACTACAACTTCCACTATAAGTGGAAAGGGTGATACCACATGAATCCATCTAATTTGAATAATTTAATTCGATATAAATTTATGTTTTCCTCTCCCATGCCTTCATTAAACATGGAAAGGTATGTTTCGAATGTGAAAATGAGAATTCATTTCTATTTTACAAGGGTCGGCCATAATTTACAAGTATACTTACCAATAAAATCATGTAACATTTAATCAATTAAGTGAATAACATTCCTTATATCCATCATGTGGATATCAAGGATAAACACTTAAATTCTATTGTCATTTAACATAGGAAGGATTACCATTAGTGTGATCAATCAAGAGCAAACATTATCTTTTTCACTAAAGTGAAAAAAACTAAAAATCATTTATGGAATATCAACATACATGGGTTATTTGTTATTATTGAGGATACCACTAACAACTCATCACATATTTAGAATGATTATCACCATTCCGTTCTAATGCTTATAATAATGAAATATAAATGCCAAAATGGCACTCGATGAAATTGGTACGCCCCATTAAAAAATTAACAAATTAATGAACTTGATGGATGAGTTATAGTCCACCCACAACATATGTGTACAACTATTCTCCTCTATTCTTGTCCTCTAATTTGGATTGGGCTGGAGTAGATATAAAATAAAAGTATATGGACTCACACATTAATAACTAGGTCGAGATCATGAGGAATGAGATATGGATTGAGAAGACATGAGTACATACCATTTCCCATCCAACATAATAGAGGAAATATCGAATAGATACTAAATTAAATATATATTTCTATACTAAGAAGATATATTAAAAGAGATCTAAATGGAGAGAAATAGAGATCTTGTATTCTAGAATTCAAAATTGGACAGGACTGTTGAGTTTGTTATATCATTATAGAAATAAAGGAAAAATCACCAACAAATTAGCATGAGAACGATTTGGTGGCATGGTTTAACAAACTGTGTTCTAACCATGCATGGGTTCCTTGAGTATTGATGCACTCACATTGTTATAATGCATAATCTAAGAAAGTATGCTCCATCCGTGTGATAGGTATTTTCCTGAATATTCATACCATCTTCATGGTTTAGACTATCCAAGCGGCCTTCCCTCAATGTTTACTCAAATTGTGAACTAGTCCCATTAATCTAAAACATCTCAGTTCCAGAATATGAACAATCCCAATACACCCTTGAAACCATCATGAACTCTTTAAGAATCTGAAATACGTCCAAATTAATGATTTAGGTAAAAATTTCACCTATATACACCTGAGTCAAAAAGGGGTTCTTACATTCTTCCCTCTAAAACGAACCCATCGCCATGTTCACCATCATGGGTAGAGAAACACTATCTATGAAAAACACTGGCCATTATTTATATACACCAGTCTTCCACTCACATGTCATATCCTGTACATGACCGTTATTTCATGGAACCCAAAATAGAGGCACATATCGGCATCAAAGAGCCTTCGTGCTCTGTTTAATTATCTGTATAGGTTACTCCTAAAATGAATCCTCAACATCAAGTTCTACTTTTGTGGGATCGACTGTATGAGATGGGTGGGCATGATTCCGGGGATGCTCTGAAACATGGAAGATGTCATTCATAGAACAACGCATCTGAGCCAGTAAAAAACGATAGGCTACTAGGTAGACTCTATCTAGAATTTCAAATTACCATATATATTAAGGAGAAAGCATCCCTTTCATTTATATTCTTATATTCCCTAACCACATCATTACCCATCAGAAAATATGATACCCTACCTAAAACACTATAGGTTATCTATGGAAAGGAGCATAAAATTTCTATCTAGACTGATTAGTAGTAAAATGATTCTCATCCTCAATAATCCTTTGAAACTTATGTCAACAAAAACTGACCTACATTTGTTGTAAAGCCTCATTCAAATGAAAACGTTTTGTTCTCAAATAACCAACTCACCTTTATGTTGACCTTATGCATGCCCCTATAAAGGCATTCAAAGGCTACCCGATGCCCATTCTCATATTAAAACAATGAATGGGGGATTATATGAGCATGATTGTCTAGATACATGATCTCATTGTTTTCTCATTATTCATTCAGTCTATGGTGTTTCCCAAGTTAGGCCTTAACATTTTATGGGAAGAAACTCTAAGCCACGGTACCTCCATCATCAATTTTACCTCATAAGACATGACTCTATGGATTATATAAGCACTTAATGGGTTAGTTATTTTTTAGGTTAAATATAAATACCTAAAATGCCATATTAGAGACCTCTTAAGAATAACTATTGAATCCAAATCGACTAAAAAATCTAGTCATGCGCTCTTTCTCTAAAAGACATAGTTAACCATCTAAACCACACTCATCATAACTTGATAGTGTGTTTTAACCAGTTCCTTACTAACTTTCAAATATAACAAGATTTATCAAGAGTCAATCCATCTTTGGCTTACCTATTTTATATAATAATTCGAGTCTTAGAATCTTTCATATTTTAAAAAAACAGCAGTCCCTTTTTCCAATACATTGTGCATTTATAATGATAACGATCACCGAAGCCCATACTCAACATCAAGTTATGTTAAATGATTAAAAAATAAAAATTAAGCCAAAATAAATGTATGATATTTCATTTGATTCACTAAAATGGAGTTCATGTACTATCCCAAGGTAATCTATAACCCATGTTTCCAAGTACGATGTTTCTACAAAGCCAAAAAGTTGACATATGTTCTTTGAATGAGTCCAGAGCGGTGTCCTCCTAGTGGTCAAGTTAGAAAAGAGTGGATGGTATCCACATGACTATCCAAGGAATTACAACATGGTGATCTTGGTATCAATCAGAACTAACCACGTCTCAAATGAACCGTTAATCCAGTGTGTGACGCCAAAAGAGATCACCCAAACAAACATAGCATCTTTGAAACATTATAAAGACATAGGAATGGTGATACCCTAGTGCATCAAGGATGATTTCAATATAGGGAACATGCTTTTGACTACCAAAAAACACTATGAAGACTAGAATGGTTTCTATTAAATCATACTGACAGCTAGAATGAAGAATGTAGAACCACAACTAGTCGACTTCTCCTCAAATAAGAAGTGTATCACATATCGATCTAATGACAAAACTAGACATAATTCCATATCCACCCAAACCATCACATGATCTACTAATAGAGGGATTTCATCACGATATAAACCATGACACTCCACAAACAGATTTGAAATCTGGGTTGCCATTCCATGTTTCCCATGATGCTCCGTTCAGGATCTACTAGTCTGGATATCCCACTCATCCTTATTTAGATAAATACTTATATCTGGTGATGTAAACATCACAAACTAGTGATTAAAATCAACAAGGAATGAAATGAAACCAACAAATCTATCCTGAGAATGATATCGAATTCTAAAATATAAATAATAAAGAGGTACCACAGTAAAGGGTAATTACCAACCTCAAGGGGATAGTCCAAATATTGGAGTATGTATTATGATCGTACTCCCTATGATTTCGATAGGGTCATCACGTCACAATAATATTATATCTCTAGTTTGAGACCTTAAATGATAGAAAAAGATATAAAGGAGTCAAAAAAACTGTGTCAAATAAAATAGATACAATTGGGGAGGCTACTAGAATAGTACCTCGTATTGTAGACGATCTAGAATCTAGATCCACGATAAAATGAAACAATTCATAAAATTGACATGATCCACATCTATGTGAAATATCTAGACTACCATGATAAACAATGGTATTCTAGAATAGTTGGTGATCATGGGTATGGTTAGCATGACATGGACCTCTTCATTGACCAATCATACCTGTGTGACTCCAACTCCCCACCTGACATAAAATAAAATAAACTACTTCTAATGGTGGAGCTACTGTGTAACCTCATCCACTAGATAATGTTGAAAATCCTATATAAATTATGAGGATTCCCCAAACAACCGCAAGACCTGTACTTTAATAGGTCTCTATCACACTAATCTTTATGATGCCCAGTCATCTGCATTGATATAATATAATAGATCTACAAACATGGGTACTCTAGTTGCGACTTTAATAACGAAAAAACTCTAGGAATTTCTTTATAAAACTAGAAAATTTATAGATCCTCCTTAGAACTTATCCTCTATTCCACATACTGTCACTGTCCCTTAGGTTGTGTTCAGTGATTAGAGACAAATTTACAATTTCAGATAAGATAGGTAGGAAAAATATATTCACCTAAGTAAATATGGAATAATAGAGAACATCATTGAAGCTCTTATAATGAAAAATACCATCACTATCATGAAGTAGTGCAATGCATTGTAACTTAGTGAAATGTTCTGAATAATCTATAACTGACATTGAACCCATCTTAAGATGCATGAACACTATAGTTCTCTCATATCTTAGTGTATGGGGAATGAACTGATCATAGAAATAATTCTGGAAGTCAACCCATAACATTACGTAATGATGAACTATCTAGTTAATCATATTTTACCAGTTATTTGTCGAATAACACATTAGATAAGTAGAAATTTTCATCTCCACTCTGGAGAGACCATTAGATGCTCAAAGAAAGATAGTGTAGACTCTCTCCAAGACTCAACAGCCTGTGGAACTCCATCCCCCAAAAAAAGTTGTAGGATGCTATAGTTGGAACTCATGAGTCGCATTATCTATCATAGGTGCTTCTCATGGAACACCATGCATGTATTTCATTAGACATAATAAACTATCATGAACAAGTTCATCATTGCATGGATTAGATACCAAAGGAGGATACTCCATTGAAATTTCTATTGGTATTACTAGTGTATCAAGGACCACCACATGTGGATAAAGTTTTTCACCACCTTAATATTGTATGAAACATGGATTTTATGTTTGAATTAATATACATTTGTAAACAATATTCCTAAAAAAATATAATAAGATGGATAGAAACACTACAACAATCTAAACACACAAATGGATCAGTACCGAGGATAAAATACCAAAACTACCCACATATAAGGCCAATTATTGGTATTTTATTAGTTAAAAATTTCATGGGTTCCCATATATAAAAGGTTCAATAGTACCGTGCCACATAATTTATTGTAAATCATTTCATTTCAATATAATTTCAATTATGATGTCCACAATGTTACATTTCATAACCATGAAATGGTAGCACAAGGACATGTAACTCTTTCACTTTTATGTTTTAATTTTCATAGAACTCATATAAATGTACTTTTAAAATCCATTCTACATACCTGTGTATTAGGGATCATAATCCTTATCATAGAGAATAACACCCATTTGAATTTCTAATTTATGTCTTGATTTTGTAAAATACTCATTCTTACCCATGATAGAACCTAACACCTTATAAATTGAAATAGGAATTAACTCAATCATAGCCCCATAGTAGCACAATCTTATATACAAAAGTAAGAAATAACTGAATAATTATAGGAATAAGAGGAAATAGAAAGCAGTTCAATGCACCTATATGGCATAGAAATATGCAAGATATGTGAATTTTAGGTGCCTGTAATGATGCATGTAACAATGATCCTTTCCCACATATCATAATTCCATGGGTGAAATAAAATTTTAATTCATAATAGTAAGCTAAAAAACCACACATCATGTGTTTCACCTAGTGGAGAATATATATTAAATATAATAGGTAAAACCACGACAAAAAATATATTTCATGAAACTTGTGTTTTAACGCGAATAAGGGTTGACGACATCCAAGAACGACTTAGGACCATGTTTCATGAATTCATAATATTCTAACTATTATCTCCAAAAATTAGAGTAATAAAAGAACCCCTCTGATAAAACATTCTGATGTGCCAGACTTTAATTCTACTTAGACGTGCCCCAAACCCAATAGGACACATGTCTTCAATCGCATCTCCCCAAATGCCAGAGGATTCCAACTAGCTATGTGGGATTAATGTATGTCAGTGGGGGGAATATTCCTTCATTACTAGAGATTAGAGTAGTATATAGATATAAAATAATATGAGATAATATCAGAATAAATATAAGTAAATAGAGCAAGAACTGTAATAGAAAATAGAAGGAAATAGATAGATAAATAAATAGCTGATAAACTAATTATAATAATATAATGTTAGTGATATATCATGTATATAGTAAAATGAAAAAATGCATAAAAAGAATCCAGAATATTTTTTAAACCAAGGTTGAATAAATGGGACACATAAACTATCCCAAGAATACCAATTGTCAGCTCAGTCATCTGCTACCAGCTCCATACTAATACATCGTGCAATAAAGTGTTTGAATTTTTATGCTTCCCTTTATCAAATACTCTATTAATGTAATCTTCCTAGGTACCGATGGAGTCGAGATAGAGTGTGAGATAAATATCATTGGACCACCACTAATGGTTTCTATAACGTCATGACCATGTCATGGATATGTAACAATGAACATGAAGGAATATATAATGTAAATCAGTAAAATATAACTAATTTCCCAAGTACCTGCTTCAGCCATTATTTAGTCTGCAAACATGTAACTAGTTAATTAATTGACTATTTCCATATTATGATAATAGGCTATGTGCGTCCTATCCAGTACTGAAATCACCTTATGATGAAAATTTTAAATGTTCAAAGATGTAACAAGGAAACCATGATTGATAATTTATTTTAAGTGGTAGAAATGTAATCACTAAGGAAACCTAATAGTAATTTCAAAATAAAAATGTTCCATGGTAATAACAAGGGAAACCAATACCTAAAGGGATTCTAACATAGAAGAAATTACAACCTGGAAAAAGGGTAAGAGTGTAATCCAATGAGAATCATCCAATTACTTCGACAATAAACTTTCCAACGAACTATAAAGAATGTATCCTAGGTAAAAATAGAGATATACAATGGTCAGTAAAAAGTTTATAACCAATGAAACTCATGTCACGTGGGATTCTCGGAGGGTATCTATGGAATCATGTAATAATAATGAATGGGTCCTATAGTGTCATAATTGTCTCCCAATTAAATATGAGGATCAATTTCCAAGTTGGGTCTCACCCTTGTCAACATGAATCTTTGAATCATAATGATTTCCTCAAATACCCAAGGAATTCCATTTGCAATCCAAGAGCTATCAAGAGTCATGCCTTCCTATAAAATGTCAAGGTTCATATATAATGAGGCACCATTCATTTATTTCTTTTAATTTAATAGGGCCATATTAAAAATATTCCTTTTATCATATTAATTTGGTTCAATAATTAACTTTCATTAGTTTTACAATCCATGTCATATAAAACCATTTAAGTTAAATTATATAAATCATAATCAATTTCCTTGGTTCATACGCTACCTTACACCACATGTGGAAAGGGTTATATGTCATGAAACTATATAATTTTAATCATCGAATTCAAGATAAATTAAAATTTTTCACATCTCTTCCATCCCAAAACATAAAAAATTGTTCTACAGATGTGAAATAGATCATTAATTTCAATTTTACAAGGCTATGTCATATTTAACCAGCTAGCTTAACAAAATAAACATTTAATATTAAAAAAATATGTGAAGCTATTTCCTATTTTAGGTCATGTGTAACTTGAGGTTAACCATTAGAATTTTATATTCATTTAATATAGGAAGGATTAACATTAGTATGATCAAGCAAGAGCACACCAGAATTGTGGCTCTAAAGTGTCAAAACACTAAAACTCATTTATGGAATATCACCATACAAGGGGTATTCGTCATCATGGATATAACCACCACAAACTAATCTCATATTTGGAAAGAGTATAAAATTCTAGTTCTAAATAGAATAAGCATGAAATATAAATTCATTAAACGAAACCTAATGAAATAAGAAGGCCCCACATGATAATTCCAAAATCAATGACCTTGAGGGATGTGTTATATACCTCTAACCTCTTACTCGTTTGACTATCCTCTTCCATTATCAGCCTCTATTTTTTCATGAGACATAATAGATATGAAAAATGAGTATAAGGTCTCACATCTCAATAACAATTTTTGGAGAAAGAGAAACAATGAATGGATTAAGAAGACTCGAGTACATACCATTGCACATCCAACTTGAAAAATAGAACCTCGATCAGATCTTGGATAAAGGAGATCATTAAATTCATATATTAGGACATCAATGTGCTACAAATGGGGACAAATGGATGTTCCGTCTGTTAGAATTCAGATTTTTGAAGGAGGATTTATTTAATTATATCATTAAGGGAATAAGAGTAAAATCCCCCCAAATACTAGTTTGTTCACGTTTTTTTGAACTGTTTTTCAAAACATGAACCAACCATTCATGGGTAAATGAAGTAGAGGATAACCTGCATGGTTTGGTAACATGGTTTGAGAAACCGTGCCCCAACCATGTGATATGAAACTACACAAATATGTAGACCATCATAATGGTTTATACTAACTAGGTGGCCTTCTTATAAAGTTTACTCTAACTATGTGCATTGCCCATTTTTTCCAAAAATCTATGTTTTTGGCATTGAACGATCTTTAAACAGCCTTGAAACCATAATTCACTCATTAGGAATCCTTAATAGGTCCCAATTAGATAGTTATAACAATATTAAATGGATTCCCACCTAATTCAAAAAAAAATGGGTTCCTACAAAATTGGTATTTTCACTACTAACATAAAAAATAAAAATATTCAAAAATATCCAAAAAATTGACAAAATTATATTTTTGATATATTAATATCAAAAATTAAACTCATTTAATAAAATTATAATTATAAAATTTGGATGATAATACGTTAAATCAAACTATATAATACATGTAAAATAACATGGTTAAAATACAAATATTTCATTTTCACTAGAAAATTTAGTTAGAAATATTAGAGTAAATAAAAATCCATAAAATATAATAGATATTAATAAAAATTAATAAAATTTATTTATTATTATCATTACATAGGTTATTATAATGTTTTTTTATTTATAATATTTTAATTAAATACAATAGCATGTGTTCATTTGATGAACTGAATGTGTATAGTTCATATGAATGGAATTTACCACATATATGTTTTTGGTAACATTAAAAATAATAATTAATTTGTAGTGGATATTTATTTTAGTGTCACCCTTGAGAAACAATATAAATTACATAAATTTCACATTAATACCATCTGTTATAATAATTTATATTTTTTAAAAAATCTATGAGGGGAAATCCAATGAGGGGATATCATCATTCTTAATGGATGTTAATCTGACCCAAACAAGAATATACTATGGAAATGAATGAGTAAAATAATTAATTTCTACATTAATAATATGATTTTTATAAAATTATAAAGATATTTATAGTATGTTATTATACTATTGAATTATATTTATCAATATTGGATATGTAAATATAACTAAAAATGATATATATTATGTAGATTATTACATTGATGGAATAAATTACTATTATTATGAAATACTTTATAATGATGTATTTAGATCTGCTTCATGGGGAAAAAATATACTAAAAAATTGATATGGTTTTAGAGGATAAAATTTGGAAAATGATTCAAGAACATACTATAGGTAATAGTTGGATGGTAATTTGAAGAATATGTGTTAATTTAAATATAATTTTTAATTTAACATTAACAATTTCTCATTTATTTTCATTTTATGGAATTTAATGATAACATGAAAAGTGACTCATACATTATAATAATCATGGATCCTTGAAATAAAAAAAAAGTTACACTTCATTAATATTTTTTTCATACATCATTTTAAAAATATATTATGATTCATCATTCATAATATTTTAAAAAAATAATTTAAAAATAACCATATAGTCAAAAAAATTTATAATGATCGTACTAACCCTCTGAAATAATTTTGATATCATAATTTTGAAAATAAAATACATCTTAACAAATTAAATATCTATTTATTTTATAATTTAATTTAAAATAAATAAATATAAATAAATTAAATTTATTTTTCATAAATAAAAACCATTTATTTTATAAGAAATAATTATATAATAAGTTCGTATTTATTTAATTTTTGTTAAAAATTTATTATACATGTTGAATAAATATTTTATCATAAAGCATTCATTTATAGAATTTATTTTTATTCCCATTATCATATTCTCGTTATAACCATTGGTTATATGTATTTATAATGGACATATATATACTCACCTACCATATAATATTTATATTACCCTTGTTTCCTTACTATATATAACATTTCATAATTCTTTAAAATTACTTCATCCAAACACTTTATTGTTTTTGCTTGAATTATATCATATTCCTAATATTTTTCCTATATCAATAGTTAGATTTTATTCCTTCAAAAATTAATGAAAATCATGAGGCTAAGGTAACCACATTCATTAACATTTTTTACGATGGTTTTATTCTTTTTTCATTATTTATAATATTATTTCACACTTTTTTTCAATAAGATATTAATGTATAACATAAATTTTATTATTTTATATTAATAAAATATATAATTTTATTATATAAAATAATTATTTATATAAAACATCCTTATTATATAACACATTCATACAATATGATTTTCCTGGGATAGAGTCACTTATTATATTACCCATATTTTTACTCAAGATATTTTGAGGAACTAATTATATGTATAAAGAATTTAGATCATATCTCTATCAATCCCTCACATAAAAAAATATTATAGAGGTCAATAAATTTCACCTTATATTTTATAATATACAATAATATTTTAAAACCATATCCCAAATACCTTTTGGATATCTACCAAAACACTATTGGAAAACTACCATCAAAATCATCATCAATCACATTATATACAGTACCATGTAAATAGTTATCTAAAATTTCTTTTAGAAATACTGTTAAATATTTTAAGGGTACCTCTCAAAGATTCATAAAACTAAATACTTATTTAGTAAACCATAATTTCAGAACCCATTGAAAATTATTTCATTTACAATAAATATGAATTCTATAGATCATAAATTTTTTAAAATAGTGTCCTCTTGGATAGAATTAGTTTTACTCAATATATAATGGGATTTTGAATGATATTAATCATACACCTATATCATCAGACATCTAATTAAAAGATTAATTATATTAAATTATTTCTAGTCATATAATCTATTTTTATATGTAATAGATTGACCATAAGATAAAGAGTATGTTAATACCATATAACCTCTTCACATATTCATTATTTCATGATTATAGATTAGTCAGGGTGATTAGTACATCATGTGACATTCATCCACGTGGATGGTGACATTAAATTTCCCTCACATATATATATAAAAATATAATATATACTATAAATTGGTATGGAAATTTGTATCCTTTATATATCTTAAAAATTTACTAAGATATCACCCACATCATATATTAGGGAAAATATTAATTTGGTTATGCTCTAACTAATGACATAATTATCAACATACCCAGCCACACCCATATTAATTATGAGGAATAGATTTCATAAAAACTATATGAAAGTAATATTTTTTCCATGATGGGTACATTTTTTACCACTGGAATAGAGGTTCAATAAGAAACATAACCCATATCATACAAAATAAAAATAATATACTACACCATTTGGTATAAATGGTGGGTCACCAAACACAAAAAACATGTTTTATACCCTGTGAGCATATAATATTTCTCTATATAATATCCATCTCGTATGAACCATTAATTTTATCAAACCCAATAACACTCCATGATGATACTCCATTACAGATAACTCATTGTAACACTTTTAGAGGTAAGTTATCAATACACATCATGTTATATATATATAACCAACATAAATATACTATAAAATAGTGAAAAAAGTTTATATTCATTTTATATTATTAAAAATTTATAATAATAAAAATAAAATATACCACAATACTATATCTTATTATATAACATATGACAGACTACCACATCAACGTTATATTTGATTCACTTTTGGGGTTTTGTTAAAATCATTAAATCTCTATGTGATTTCTAACGAATATCTATGTGACCATATAATAAAAACCACCTAGTAAAGTCTTTAGTGGTTAAAATATATGAAGTAGTATAGTTTGAATAACGAAAAGACTTATGAATTATATTCCTAAAGTTCAACTCATTGAACATGGTATTCAAATGCTCTAACTCTTTCAATGTCAAATATTTTGATATTAATAATTTTTTCTTCTATGAACTATTTATAATATCATTATAATTTCTATCCTTAGAACATAATCCATTAAAAAAATTCATTGATATTTTAAGGGTAACCGTATGTATCTATTTAAATTTATCATTTCAAAACCATCCAAAACCTTTTTAAGATATAAAAATATATCAACTTTACTATTGTAATTAAATATAAATTTTACATTTCACTTTACTATTATACCATACAATAATTATAGATATTAAGTTAAATTAAATTTTAATTTGAATACATTAATATATTATTTATTTAGTTTTAACTTCTTTATGTTTGAATATACTCCCACTAGCCTCTTAGATAATATATTCACATCAGAATGGCATTTTAACATACACAATCTGTTTTTTGAATAAATAACTCTTATTTATTTTAGTGGGATTATATAAAATATAAATCTTCATATCCATATCTTATATAGTATTTTATGTTTATGAAAAATTATTATAGTTAGATGAATTAATGAAAAAGAAATAAACTTAACAGTTGTGGGATCTTATACATCTAATATTAACATATATATATGTGATAAGTAATTTTATCCTGGAAAATACATATTTTTTAGAACATTTTATAAAACACATTGTAAAATCATATGAATCGAATTCCATGTGTATTAAAACTATCATTTCAATTTTTCAAAAAAACACTTTGTTAGAAAACTACTTCTCATATATTTTTAGATAAATGAGTTAACTATACACATAATTTATTTTGTTTCATATGAGATTGATAATTTGTTTATAGATTTTCATAACTCAAATACCCTTTTCTTCATTGATTTAATGAATAATAAAAGGCCAATAAATTATTTTCTTTGTTCAAAATTTTTTATATATACAATATTTCCACAATATACAATTACAATACAATTACATATAAAAATAAAATAACAATCTACAATAATGTCAACACATAGAATGATATATCATAGGGGTTTCTAAAATCTCAATAGTTTTCCAAGAAAAATTTATTATGTGGAAAAAATCATTTATGACACTAGCTTTGGTTTTAATATGCATGGTTTGCAACTTGATGAAAAATTGTCAAAAATTACAACTAAATATGTTTATTTATATATATACTTTTACCGACATATATTATAATTACATCACCAGAACATTTACTACCCATCCCCTATTCATATATTCCTAAAACATAGAAAAATGGGAATCATTTCATAAACAAAATAATATTTTATTATCATTTCAAATATTGATTACAATATGAATTCTATAGCCATAACATGTCCTTAGAAAACCTCAAGTGTCTCTAACTCATTAATATAGACCATAATATTGAATATAAGAGTACATACTAAGATTAAATTATTTATCATGCGTGTAATTACACTGACACCTATAGTGGGTCATTCTATACAATCCAAGATCATCCATATTCATTTATTAGACCACTTCAAAAACAAATTATTCAAAAAGGGGTCTTCCTAACATAAATAAATTTTCATTCTTAATGATAGTTCTTATGTTCTGTAACATTTTTTGAATTTTACTTCTTTATGATTATAATTTTACATTTATAAATATATATTATTTTTTTATCGAATGATTATCCTGTTTTTAGTAATACAATAATTAATTTAATTAAATGTTTTAAGATTAAAATTAAAACCCATTTACAATTTCATTATATACACTTGTTGGGAAAAAATATGTCATAATTTTATAATCCCTCATACATGTGAGCCTCATGAAATAATCTATTTTGGTATACAATGAGCTCAATTATATCATATATGACTCTTTTAATATTGATAAGAAAATGCATTTTCAAAAATAATTCATATATATAATTAACATAATTACTACTATGTTATAACCCTTAGGGTATCCCAATTATGTTTAACCAAAATAAAGAACTTATCATGGAGAACCTAACTCTATTTTTCACCTCATTACATTCTCTTCATGAATAATATAATACAGGGGTTCCAGATTTTTGGTGTGAACTTTCAACGTTGGGTAACTGATGTCTTAATAGGTGCTCAATGTAAAAGGGATCAGAAACATAGAATTTTTAATTAGGATCAAATATCAGTATCTATTATTTTTAATTACATTTTTGTTTCGACATTATACTAATGATATTGTTTGGATTCCAAATTCATCCATTAAATCAATATATTAATATCATATTGTTGTATAACTCATTACAAAACTCCTAGATTTTGTCACTATCTTAGATTAAAATCATATTAGGTCTAAAAAATTAAAAATTCATCATAAACATATGATATATGAAACTATTTCATGTAAAGGGTATGAATCATGTTGTAGAGACTCAGGTTTTCCATTTATTACTATTTTAATTTTGTATGGATTGTTTTTGAGACTAGGTGTTGAGAAGGTGTGTGATTCTGAGGCCTGGTGTGCCCCTAATAAATGTTTCAAATACATTAAATAACATTTGAATGATTTTTTCCTGAATAAGTGTAATAAATTATAAACATATTATCCCATCATAAATCTAAGGTAATTGTTGAGTTTATATTTTGTATTTTACCCCAGGCATGACGTAACCATTTTTGGCAAGGGGTGTTCATGAAGAAGTCATCGCATGCATAAAATTAATAAAATAAGATAATTAGAATCATTTATTTTTTATTTATGATGTGATATAATCTACTTACCCAAACACATGATTATGGAAAATTTGAGGGGTTGGCTACATGAACCTCTAAATTGACGAGATCTATTAGAGAGCATTAGGGGAACGACATTGGCATATGAAAACTGAATCAAGGTTCCATGATTATTGTGCAATGAAATCTGAGGATCTCTCCAATGATAGTGACACAACATCGTTCATTGTTAGCGATCAATCATAATAAAGGTATGGTTTTGGGGATTTATCCTTGTTTAATGATTCCAATGATGAACATGAATCAATGAACTAACAGATAGATTTATGGATCATGATTATTGTGTGTATGGGTATGATTTATCTAGCATTGGGGGAACTTCATTTAGATTATGTATTTATATATATGTTCCTTTTTCTAATGAAAATGAATCAAGATGACCATGAACCTTGTATGAGTTTCATTTCTCATGTGTGTGACTATGATTTTCTTCCCCATGCATTCATTCATCATGGGAAAGTTGTTTGGACCATAGTTTTTCATATATCGGTAAAACAAAAATTGTGCACATGTTTGTAGGAACAATGGGTCAATATTGTAGATCAAGGCTTGATGTGAGTTATAGATCATGCAATGGTAGAAGTGGTGTTGGATTGGATCGATTTTGGATTACAAGTGTCAAGTTATGGTGGATGGAATGATATTTTATTTTATGAAAGGATTCTAAAGATAGATCGTTGTGTTCGACAATGTAAAGACACATTTGGTGACATTCCTTGGTTTTTAGTAGGGTGAATGGCCATATTGGTGACTAGATATGTAAAAAATATTGTGGGATATAGATCTTTAATTCTATTGAAACTTATAGTACACGGTGTATACAACGGAGCTATATAGTGTGTGGGACCCCCATAATGGTTTCCTGGGTTTCTAGATGAAGTTATGTATCATAGAGAATGTGACCCTATCACACAGCATATACCAAGGATCGTAAATGGACAATTCTAGAAGTACACAATTATGGAAATTCCATTTACACCCATAATGACACAGCTAGGCAAGGTGTACACAGGAAGAGTCATATACTTAGACATGGGTAGAAGTTCACATGCATGGGAACACCATGTACATTGACACAAACATGGACACATGTTATTTAAATAGGTAGAACCATGAATCTAAGATAAACATTGTCTATTACTAGTACAATCTATATATTCTTTAAAATAAGTCATGAAATCCTTGTCCACTTTATCTTGTAAATATTTTGTTAGGTTGAAATCACTATATCCATTCCATGTGGGATGACATGGAATCACAACCTATAAATATTATAGATATCCCTTCTAAAGGACTTCATAGATAGTGTTTTTTTAATACTTCCATGAGCCATGGAGTGAGATCCTCTATCATCTTCTTTACCAAGGTGGGTTTTTATTATTATCGTAACCAACACTACATGGTTGATGATCCTCTACATAGCCAGTTATTCAAAATTGAGTTGTTGGTATAACCAATGGCCTTGGATATTATCATCATATTTGTATCGTACCTGTGTAAATTTCTATAATATACAACTTATGAAGTAAACTGATGAGCATGACCCCTTAGATAAACATCATCAGTTTCATCTAACTCGTGGATTGTGTTCTCCAAGACGGTTGTTATGGGAACTGTTAATGTGGAATTCTATGATGGGATTATGGTTGTAACTTTATTTTGAGGATATGTATTATTGTATATTATATATTAAAATTCTTGTTATATGTTATATATGTATATATATATATAATTTTGAACATATGACTGTTATTATTTGTATTATTTGCGTAGTGTTTTAGGGTGTCCTAAAAGGTATTATCTACTCACCCCTAAACAGGATTTTCCTAAACATGTCATGTTGTGTGAATATGATCTTCCATTTGATGGAGTCCTATAGGGACTAGGGCTAGGTGGTACTTTCTTAGCCTGACAGAACAATGTGTCTTCTTGCCGTTATCTAGACATAAGTCCCCATATTTTATTTCATATTGTGCTTATCTTTAGAATCATTCTGATGATCTTGTATTTGGACTTATTTTAATTCCACTTCATTTTTCTGTACTCTAGTTATAGGATTTCAATGTTTTCAGGAATAGTTTATTAGTTTTGTTACATTTCAGCATTGTATGATCTTTTATATGGTTCCATGTGTACATGCACTCTAGTGTAGGGCTCCCATATTAGTGATATACCAACTTATAACTAGTCAACATCCCCTTTCCTTTTGTAGGGATGATTAGGGTGTCACATCGTGGGACCATTAGGATGAATCATGATAGAGTGGTATCTGATTAGTTTTTTTACCTTAGGACAAATGAATATGATATAGTTTTAGGGAAACAGTTTTATGTGTTTCCACCTATTCTTTTTGGTCATGGAGTCTAGTGTTGGTGATGTGGATGATGTATCTATACACCAACACTTTTATCACATAATTTTTGACTCGGTACAGGAGGACATTATTTTTAAGAAAAATGGTACATGAATCATATAATAATGGGTTGTGGTATCCATGTCCATATTGGGTCATCTACCCAAATATAGTCATTCACAATGGTATATCATGTTTTTTTATGCATCCACAATATATTTCTGCTAGTATTTAGTATCAGGATGACCAGGATGATCCAATCAATTATGAGGCATTAATAATGGGTAATCTTCCAAATGTTTTACATTTAAGAGGTGCACTAATTATAACCACAATTGTAGTTAAACATAAAATACATGGGGTTGATGTGCATATGCTGATCATGATTCATGAGTTTCAGCGATATTAACTATATCAGCCTAGGTTTACCATACATTGATATTACATCATTTTAGTTAAATATTCAATACATTATAAAAATATATCCCTAAAGACTATAATAGTTTAGTGACTTTGGAAACCAAGAATCAAAATCTTATATCCTGGTGAAAGATCTGCAAAAGCTACCATAAATATCTCCACTATTAATACATCTACCTAAAATCGTTCTTCTTAAAATATTAAAAGGAATCATAAGAACGGGGTGATCTCATATGCTCATTGATGGTAAATAAAGGAAATGTGTTATCATAATATGAACAAAAGTGTATGGACCATGATCATAAAATTTAAATATCATACCCTCTTATTAGAGATCATAATAAAAATTACAAGTTCATAAGACATGTATAATAAGAAAATTAATAGCATAATTCATGAAATCATAACATAGAAATTTGACATGGAATTTGTGACAGGTACATTTTTTATAACATTGTGAACATGTATATATAGAAATAGGTTCACACATTAAGTTAAGGAAATGAAATCATGCCCCCACATTAAATAATTGTCCTAAAAACAAGTCAATGAATATCATTGTGAACGTTGAATCAGTTTCACGCATAACCTTATGAACATGAAATTGGATCCATGAATAATGGTGATAAAAGATACTTAGTTTTATGCATAACATTGTGAACATGTAATCGGGTTCAATGATAAAATTATGGACCTCAAACCAGTTCCAAACATAATATTTTCATCACGTGATAATGTTCACTCATTATATTGTGAACATGTAATCAAGTTCATACATAAACGTATGTGCATGCATCTTGGTCAATGAATAACATTGTGAACATTTAATTTGGGTCACATATACTAATGAGTCTTCGATAATAACCAACCGCATTGGATGGAGATATAGTTCCCACTCATCACATAAAAACAACACTGAAACTTGTTCCAAAAAATAGAATTTTCGTCATATCATGACTCATAAAAATGAATATGTATTATAAACATCAAATAATAACCCATGAAATGGAATTGGTATAATTAAAATTTTATAAAATCATAAATTAAGAAAGGATATTGGTTTCATTATCACATCATGAAAGCATATCCCATGAAAATAAGTGGGTTTAAAAATCATATAAATTAGTAAATAGAAATATGTTTCATAATCATCATTACATATTATCCAAATCCATTCGTAGAAATAATATAATTGGATAATTTGGATAATTTACTTGCAATGAATTATTAATATCAATATATGTCATCTTATATTGAAATATCTATGAAAAACTTTTTTGGAATAAAATATCCTTTCTTCATGGAAAATTTATTTTTGAAAAAGATAATCTTTTTGCAAACCATTTCCATTGAAAATAATTGGAAAAAATAGAAATAAAGTTCGAAATATTTTTGAAAACATTTTTACTTGAATATTTATTAATGAAACATGAAAAAATTTTCAAATCATTTTTCCTTGAAAACATATAAAATAATATTCAAAAAATTGAGAAACCATTTTCTTTGAAAACACATTGGAAACTAATAATGAAATATTGAGAATGATTTGAAAACCATTTCACTAAAAATAAATTTAAAAACATATAATTTTCAATTTTAAAACCCTACAATATTTTAAAAATATTTTTTCAACGAAATTGGTCTTAAAATATCATATAGTGAAATTTTTTACAACATTTTTTTTATCATGGTTTTTAAATAAAATAAATTTCTGGCTGAAGAGAGAGATGAAGTCAAATTTTCCTTAAATTTTTTTTCGTAATTATAATAAGTACCAAATTTTTGAAAATGGTACTAATACCAAGATATATATTGAATAAACATATGATTTGGAATATCAACATTGTTCTTGAGATAAAACTATTTTAGCGATTTTGTAATTTTTGATGCATAGTCCACAAAAAATAAAGATCATAAAATGGTTATTTAAATACCCATTAATATAATTATTATAGTCATATATTTCATCCATTGGAATTATAAACTCTACAAAAAAGTAAAGGGTGCGTAATAAATCATGTATCTCGTGAAAAAAATGGGATTAAATCTCTTTACCTTGTGTATTGTCTCTCATTATACTCGTACAAGAAACCTATATAATAAATGTATATAGATTATAAATTTTTTGAATAATATTTTTATTTAAAATATCATATATGTTTTTATTAGGAGCTTATATTACACACTTTTTAACAGTTTTATATTAAGGTTTCTTTTTGGTTAATATTCACTTTGTTCTTCACATGTGTCTTAATTTATTGTATATATGTTCCTTATAGTTATTTCATGATTTATAGAATTTAATTCATGATATAAATATAATTTATATAAATTATTTTTGTATTATAATAATCTATATAATATATAATTACGAAATGGAATAAATTATTCAAGGAGACAATAAGTCATATGTACGCAAGTACCATACTTTAGTTTTTATTTTTGCATTGAATGAAAGAAACAAAATGACATATTAGTATCTATTTATGTATATATATCATTATTATTGTAGAATTATTATATCATATATATCATATAATCTCACTAAACACATCTTTAATACATTCCATGTAGTGTTTGAATGAATCACATCGCTTTGAGAGGTAGGTAATCCACACGTACTAGAATGAAATTATTGTATTTCTACCAGATATAATATAAAATTGTATGTGATGTAAAAGGAATAAATAAAATTAAATACATAATAATTATAATATATGAAAAATATAAATAACATGTTAATAATAATCTCTACAATGAGATGTGGTTAATAATAAATAAACCAAAATTGTTTTGTAATATGGTAGACTACCATACACATAAATAGTATGTTTGTTACCCACTATATGGATGTGTTTGTTAGTGTAGGGAAGGGAAATGACATAATTGGATTTTTTTAAAATAATTTAGGTGTACCCTCATTTTTGGCTTCTAATAGTCATAAAAACCGAACCCAACTCAATAATATAAGTTTAATGGATAGGAATGGCCAAAATGGGTGTTGTACAATTGTCTAGGTCGTTTTGGGTCTTAAATTTAAGGTTTAGTACTTAACTAACCCAAATTTTCTCTTAATCATTATAATTAATTTTAATCACATTCCCTATTTTTTGGTCAAAAAATTGATTGAAACATATTAGACATTATAAATTATGTTGATTCTAATTATGGAATACATTTTATAAAATTAAAATCACATATTTTTCATAAACTAATATAAAATTAATATCTCTAACAAGAAGACATTGTGGGTTTTTAAAGTAAAAATACCCAGAAATTGCTTTGTTTTTTATACCAAATTTCAAAGTTAAATTGATTACAATGACCGAAATCAGATTAATGTATTAAAATATAATCTAATTAAGCATTTGACCAAAATTAAAATTTAATTTAACTATACAAATAAATTAAAACAAAAAGGCATTTTTGAATTAAAATCGGGTATTTTACATTATTCATAAAATAATGAGGTTTCTCAGAAAAATCAGAAAAATATTTCTAAAGATAATTTTGAAATTTAAAATTCATAAATAATGGTTATTTTTTCAATTTATATTTTTAAATTTGTCTAAAAATAAATTTTATTGATTTTTATTGAAGGACATGAAAATTAGTTTATTTGAGAAAATAGTATTTTTAAACATATTAGGACATTACTAAAACTTATATCATTAAATATCAATATGTTATATTTATATAAAAACTTTATAAAGAATATTTAAAATGTAGTTATAACTATACATATTACTATTTCTAATGACTGGATTATAATCCTTTGATTTTAAATAGATATAATAACAAAAATATGTTTCCTAGAAACTCAGTGTTACATGTAATATACACCAATTTGGTGTTGTGTGTGCATACGTGAAGTCGGTGTTGCGCGTAATGTACACCATGTCACAAGCCAACATCAGTGTTCCATGTAATTAAAGCAAAATATTATCTATTTCTAGTGAATAATTAACAAAGTGTTATGTATAAATCAAGTCAAACATAGTGCTATAATATAAAAGGAAGTATTTTTAGTGTTACATGATATGGAAAATATCACATAAGATAAATTAATTTGAAAAAAAATCATAAAATCTCGGGGTGTTACGTTCTACACCCCCCCCCCCCCCATTAAGATGGATTTCACCCCCCCTAAAATTCATCTAGGATATCAAAGGAAAAATATTTGAATGATTCTATCATAGAAACCCCCATCCTAAAAATGAATAGTAGAACTTCTTTAAAAAGAGATTGTTTAAAACATAATAGTTACATAAGTGATATATAATTGGGTTTGTACATAGGATAACATATGGGGAAAGTGAAAACATTTACAAGGAATAGAAATGTATCCATCAAGTTCTAAAGAAGAGTGATAAAAAACATGTAGAAGAGAATGTTAAAAATTAAAAACCCATAAATCAATGATGATATAAGGGGTCATTTGATTCATCGGAAATGAAGGATCTAGGATAATCATTTGGTTTTCATTATTAGTTCCTTAGAGTTGAAAAATATCATATAAATTTATACTTACATGATTTTATACCCTTTAATAAGCACAATACCACCCTTTTGTTGATCCTTTATATATTTCTACATCTTCTCTTACCCTAAAAATGGGTGTAAACGTTTCTTCATTTCTAAAGTACTAAGTGATCCTGATATCTATAATAATTAATCTCATATCTCATCAGTTACCACCAACACACACTTTTTTCCAATATGAATGAGTCCTCATGTTGTGCGATAATACATTAATCTCAAAAAAAAATATTTCAAGTTTGACATAAACATCCTATAAATTCTTAACTTTATAACTGTTACAAAATATAATCCATCCTTTATTCTTTAAATATGATCTAATATTAAAAACATTTTTATTGGATAAAAAGTTCATCCTTTCAATAATAGAACATTAAAATTGATTTTATAATTCCAAAATCTATATATAGGTATATAATCACATGAAACCTCCATAATGGTTGAACAACAAGATTATCACATGTATTATTCATACAAAATAAAACATAAACATTCCAACTAATGGAGTAATGGATAAGTTTTCCCATAATTTTCATTATTCAAATAATATATTTTTATTTCATAAACATTCCATTATTTCCTTTTTCCTCAGAGATTTTTATGTATTATCATCCATATTAACCATTGTATTGGGGCACTGATTCACCTAATTCCAAAAATACATGCATTTTAAACACTGATGTTTTGGTGGTTCATTCTGTTTAAATTTCATTCCACTCATTTTTGTTAATTTCCTCTTCTCACCACAACTAAATTCTTTTTCTCAGTGAGATATAATCCCAATCATGAAACACCTTTTTTTCCTTCCATGAACACACCTTTGTTTTCTTTCCCACAGTTTAGAAATTATAATTTTAAACCTTTGGATTCTCTTCATGGTTTTTAGATTACCCTTTGAACTAAATGTACCACTTCTTATTAATACCATGGGATTGATATATAATGTCGTCCTCCATTTCAACAATGATATCGCTATGCACAATCTCATAATAATTACTAAATTTTATTATGACCAAATCCCTCTTATGACTTGGATTTAAGTCACCGAAGAACCTAAAAAATTAACTTCCGGGTTGGATAATAATAACAAAAGCATACCTTGTAGGGGTTGCGAAATTATCCTCATATATACCAATAGGTTCATCACCCTTTTTCTTCAACTCAACATACTTCATTTAAATCTAAGTATTAAGAACACATGGATTGTAATTATTTAAAAATAGGTTCCATACCTCATCCCAATCCATGGATTAAATTTCATCTTGCTTCCTTGAATTCTACAATAGAGTCCACCACTGGTCTGCTTCAACTTCTAATTGATAATGTGCGTGAATGAATTTATATTGATATGAACACTTGAGAACATAAAATATTCTATCAATGGTACAAATTCACTATTCCAAAATAGTTGTATTTGAAGATCCACTGAATGAATTTGGGCAATGCCTCATTAAGGACTCAGTGGAATCTTTTCCCCTCTATTTCACATTTCTAAAATCAACATTATTCATTGCATGATAATGTAGAGAGAGTATAGGAACATAGTTTTCTATTCTACCCACCATATAATTAGTATCATAAAGAGTAAATTCATTGAATTTTCCATCACAAACACCATTAATTTAGATCCTTCAGGTTCCCACCATTGTGTATAATAAAAATCATAGAGTAGTAAATAATTATCATAATGGGGAAACATAGAATCTTGAAAAGTTACTTATATGAGGTTTACAGATTGAAAACATCCATAAAATATGACACATTATGTTTATCCTTTGTTTTTAATATCCATATTCTATTTAAATCTTTCATGATGGTTCATGAATAGTTTTATAATTACTAAATATTATCATTCGGGAGTGCCAAACTAGGGGTGTAGCAATGCCTATTGTCATGTACCAGATTAATATGAGTCCGGAATGCAACATATTATAAGAGATGATACCTCTAGGTTATCTTTTTCAAAAGAAACATATACTTGTAGTATCTATATAGGTAACTATTTCTCATAAACTACTCTCTCTATCCTTCACATATATTCTAGGTTATTGTTTCTAAGCATTAAATCATCCTTATATTTATCCTTAGAGAAAACCATAGAAATATCCTTAGGATTATTCCTAAGGATTTGAATAATTTTTTCTCGTCCTAGTTGCCATAGTTAGACTAAAAATTCCATTGATACCAACTAAAATTACCTAGACATTGCATACATGTATATCACATCATTTTATATGAATATTCATTACATAAAAAATATACATGCCTAAGGATCGTAATAGTTTAGTGTCTTTTGAAACATGTAAACAAATATTCAATCATGAGAAAATATCTTTAATAAATCAAATTATGATCATCATGGTTTGTACATATACAAAAAACCATTCTTCATAACATGGAAAATTTAAACATAAGAAATGGGTGAACTCAGAGGCTTAGTAAGGGTAAATAAAGGAACCACATAAGCATGTGAAGAATATAAGGTTATGGAGGCTGATTATTAAATTTGAGGATCATACCCTACATATTATAGATCATTATAACTATTTAAATTTCACAATATATGGATCATAAGATAATTAATAGCATAAGTCATTAAAAATAACATAGGAATAAGACAAGGAATTTGTTCCATGCACAATTTTTTATAACATTCTGAACTTGTATAAGTAGAATGAGGTTCACTCAGTAAGTTATGGACATCAAATAAATCCCTCAAATAATCTTGTGGACATGCAACTGGGTCTATACATAATTTTTTGAATGAGTTATAAAGTTAGTGCATAACCTTATAGACATGAAACCATGTCCATTCAAAACATTGTGAACATGTAATAAGGCTGACACATAAAATTTAGAACAAGTAATTTGGATCATCCCAAATATTATACCCATTATAATAGGTCCTTGAATAATATTTTTAAGATGTATTAAGGTTCACTCATAACACCATGAACATTTAATTAGGTTCGTGCATAAATTTATGAAAATGCATCTAACTCCATTCATAACGTTGTGAACATGTAATCTAGTTCACAAATAAGAGTGTGAAAATGAAATCAGGTTCCCATATAACATATAAAATTTGGATTCCTTCATTATTACATAATGAATTTGAAATAGATATAGGTATCACCCATCTCATAATAACATCATTCTTCCATGTTCCCCAAAATAAAACATTCATTGTACTATGACATATAAAAAGACAATGGTTTTATAAATATCAAATCATAACCCTTGAAATTAAATAGATATCATTAAAATTTATTCACATCATAAACCATGATAAGATATATATTTCATTTCCACTTCAGGAATGAATAACCAATGAAAAGATGTAGGTTTCAAAATAATATAACTTCACAAAGAGAAATAAGATTCACAAACATCACGATCTCAAATAAAAAACAATTCCAAGAAATAATATGAAGGGAACCATTAGATGATTTCCTAGAAAGAAATTAGTGACATAAATGGATTTCATCATATATGGAATAGTAATTTTGAAATTTCTTACCAAAAACTTTTAGTACTAAAATATCCTTTCTTCTTTGAAAAATTATGTTTTTAAACATAGAACCTTTGGATAACTATAACTTTTGAAAATAAATTGAACTTTTAGGAAAAAGGATTGAAATTATTTTAAAATTATTTTAACTTGAAATTTTCTGAACAAAACATCAAATAATTTTTACAAATAATTTCCTTTAAAACATATAAATTAATCATCAAATTAGTTTAAAAACATTTTTCATTCAAACACATTGAAAACAAATAAAGAAATATTGAAAACATTTTTACAACCAAATCATTGAAAATAACATTAAAAACATATAAATAAACATTTAAAAATAATAAAAAATGTTCATAATACCCTTTCATTGAAAATAATATTCAAATATCATTTGGAAACAATTTTTATAATATATTGGAAAACATGGTTTTCAAATTAAATAAATTTCCAACCAAAGTGGGAGATACAATCAGCTTTTACATAAAATACATTTTATTGATTATCTTGGGCACCATTGAGCGGAAGTTGTAATCAGACATGGATATATCATGAATTAACAGAGTAAAATTAATCCCATTATTTTTCCTGAAATATGGATCTCATGATTTTATCAGTAGAACCACAATCATTAACAATATTAAAAAGCGATGAGAATGTTTCAATATACTTTTCTCGCATGGTAAGTTAGGATCATACACTCCTTGTAAGAAAATAAATAAATTGGGATTAATGATTATAAATAAAATGATATTTAGGATATAAAATTTAAATTGGATTGTAATACACCTCATTGAATTATTAAGGTTCCTCAAAAAACAAGACTCTCTAAGAAGAAAAATTGAGATAATACTACTTTACTGATTTGCTAACATTTGAAACATCCTCCCCGTGAAACGAACATCAAAAAATGGGTATGAAAATACACATTAATATAAGTATAGATGTCCTATAATTCATTATAATTGACTATACAAACCATACAAAAGTAATGTTTGGTGAATAAATCATGTATCAAATGAAATAAAAAAAGATAGATGAAATCAACATACCTTCTGTCTTCACTCTCTTCATACCCAAACATGAATCATGTCTAATAAATGTATGTTTATTATACATCATTCAGGGAATAATATTTATAATATAATATAATATATAGTTTTATTAGTACATTATATTACCCACTTAATAAAAATCCTATTATAAGGTTTCACATCGGGTAATATTCTCATTATTCTTTACATGCGTCAAAATTTGTTATATCATTGGTACTTATATTTATATCATGAATATAGAATTTAAAAAATGATATTAATAACACTTATATATATTATATGTCTATTAAATTAATATATATAATATATATGTATGAAATGGAATATACCGTTCATGGTGACGGTAAATGGAACATATACAAGAACATTGTTTCTGTTTTTAATATTGTATTAAATAAAATAAATAAAATGAAATATAAGTATCTATAAATGAATATATATATATATCCAAATTCTAGTACAATTATTTTATCATATTTATCATATAATTCCAATAAACTCACCATTAATGCATTCTATGTTGTGTGTCAACAAATCAAATCACTTTGAGGGGGTTGTAGTCCACACATTCATAGACCAAATTATCATATTTACACCAAATGGAAAGTAAAATATTTATGTGTTTTAATTGGAATAAATAAGGTTAAATACATTAAAAATATAATAAATTAAAACTTTAAATATATTTTCTATCATTATTTCCACCATGAGAGGCTGCAAAGGAAGAATGAGAAGTTGTTGTTTAGTGGGTCAGTAGATCTCCTTACACATGAAAAGAATGTTCATTAACCATTTGATAAATGTGTTTGTAAGTTTAGATAGATTACATAAAATAAAAACAACTTATTATGTTTAATATACTATTTTTTTCTCCAATATTGGAATATTGATATTGTATATGTTTGTGAAATAATATTAATGAATGAAGCTTGAGAGAAGACGTTACCTCTTAATCGAGTAAATCCTTTTTTTGTTTATGGAAAATGCTTCATTGGATTGCCTCGTTACCAAGGGGATGATCAGGTAGTAAATTATGGTTGTTTTTAGTTTTATTGGGAAAATATTAGCTACAAATTAGTTGTTTGGGAGATTTAATAAATTGGGATATGTGGGGTCCTTTTATATGGAACAGAAAGGATAAACATTAGATTTTTAAAAAAATGTTATGTTTACCCGTGTATTTACCTAAACATGTTCCTAACCAACCAAAAAAATCATTAATGTAAGTTTCATGTAATAAAAAGGGAAATAATATAGTTGTGGGATTATTTTATAGGTTGTTTTGGGTCTCAAATATTAGGTTTAGTACTTTATAAACATCATTTTTCTCTTAATCGTTGTAATTAATTATAACCACTTTTACAATTAGTTTTGTTCAAAAACTATGTTGAATATATTATAAATTAAAAATTATTATGATTAAAATATTGGAATCAATTCTTAAAATTTCTAAATGCATAATTGGTTGAATTAATTTTGAAATTAATCTTGTTGATAGGATGACACTACTAGTGTTTAAATTAAAAACTATCATATGTTTTCTATTTTTTTCATACCAAATTTTAATTGGAAATTGACTTAAAATGTCTTAAAGTTGAAGAATTGATAAAAATAATTTCCAATTACACATATAAACCAAATTAAAATATAGTTTTTCCTTATAAATAAATTTGTTGAACATATAGTTTTGAATTAAAATATGGTATTTTTTCACAATTCATCCAAAATTGAAGCTTCTCAGAAAAATCCCAAAAATTCCTTCTAATATAATTTCAACATTATAAATTCAAAATATGAGTTTTATTTTATCAAACTAAATTTATAAATGTGAATAAAAATTAATTTTATTATTTTTCACAGAAGGACATGAAAAGCAGTTTATTTGATAAAATAGTATTTTCAAACAAATTAGGACATTACCAAAAATTGTATCTTACATCATAAATATGTTTTTTTATATAAAAACATTATAGAAAATATTTTAAAAGTAGTTATAAACATTCATATTACTAATTTTAATGGTTAGATTATAATTATATAATCTAAATTGTTATGACAATGAAAATTCATTTTGTAGAAACCTATTGTTGCATATAATGTATTCCAAGTTTGTGATTCCTAATGCATATATGAATTCAATGATTCATGTAACATATGAAAAGTTGGAATATAACCTCAGTTTTCTACATAGATAAACCTTAAATTTATTTTCTGTGTACTGCATGATTAACATTGTGTTCCATAGAAAGAATTCCAAAAATAGTGATTTTATATAAAATGAACAATTTTCTATGTTAGGAAAAATAAAATTCGATGAAATAGTTAAATTAATTTGAAAAAATTAACAAAATCTTAGGGTGTTACAATTATCCCTCAGTATTTAATTTGATCCCGAATCAAATGTGACTAATGATTATTTTGAAGTAATGATGCATGTTTTTCATCTTTTCAGTACACTGATAGATCAGATGGTGGTTCTTGAAGAAGGCCATGTCTCTGGACCCCCAAGATGATGGTGGTGTTTAGTGACTCATTCATACTATGAGGTAACTCTATCATTGTAAAATTTTTAATTCCATTACATAGGGATGTTCTCCCACACTACGATGAGGGTTGTATGCCTCCTGGAGCTTCAGAAACTCTTGAAGTGTAGTACAAAATTAGTTGGGTATTCATTAAGGTTCAAAAACCTCTCTAGGTACATGATGGAAAGGGTTCCTGATCAGTTATTATAGGATCAAAAAATAAAGTGTGCACTTCATAGAGACATAAGAGTCTGCATTATAAATATGTGATTTTTTACCTAAACTAGGTGAGTGAGATACCTTTAGTGGTCGAGAGTTTCTTGCCTCAGTAGATGCGAACATTGGTTATCGATAGTGGGAACTTATTAGAATATATTTCAGCAGTATGGGGTGACATCTGTCTTCTAGGCCTGTACACATTTGGCATTTCCAGAGGAGGTCCTAGGATATAGGGTTTATTGTTCAGGTCACATGTGATAGATCTAGTCAGCCTGGGGAGAGGTGGTGCTTCTAATGTTATATCAGAGGACATCATTCCTAATATTTTCCAACAAATTTTACAGCTAATAAGGATACCATTGATAGGTTGTCTAGGCATAAGTTGTGGTAGTAGTAGATATGTTCGTAGGGTGGTGGGTGTGGAATAGTATCTTAGAGAGAAGCTGATGGTAGTATATGCTTTGTTTTGTAACCACCACCACCCCTAGGTGATCCATGACAAGATTAAGGAGCTATAGGATAGGGGAGGGTACAACTATAATGTTTAGGGCATATGACTCAGAGGACCCAGTGTGATAAGAGTATGGTCTGGTTCATTTCTACCTTAGCTTCATTACAGATAGACAGAGGTATCATTCATTCCTTTATTTCCCCATACCTAGTATAAGATTTATAGTTTATGATTGAGTCATTGGCTCAACAATTGTAGATGGAGACTTATATTGAATATGAATATGAAATCACAAACACATGAAAATAGTGTGACCTAAATCGTGGAGGAGAGAGTTTCTTTTGTGATGCCTTTTAAGTAGTGATGAGGCTATATGATATCATCTTAGGTACAAAATAGCTATCTATAGTTCATGCCCAACTATAATCGTTCATGAAGAAGATGTAGTGTGTACGCAATGATGGGCTAGGTTATCTATAATGGTTGAAAATAAAATCCAGGCAGTGTAGGATGGACTCATGAATAGGATTGTGCATTCAATTACTCAACTTTTTTCTAGAATGGGCCATGGTCTAGTAGATGTTATGTGTTTTCCATTCCCTGTAATGGTGTCGGAGTATGATGATGTCTTTCTTGAGGGAATTCCCAGATTACATACCAAATCAGAGATAGACATATGCATTTATAGACACCAATGGATGACCCTAATTTCTTTTCTAGGATATTTTATGTCTCCCACAGTGCTCTACATTCCAATGGTGTTGTTTGAGGACTTGAAAAGGTTGTGATTTTCTAGACACGATGTTTCACCCTCATTAGAATTCGATTTTTTTCATGAAGGGGGATGGCGGATTCATGTTGTGGGTGGATTACCTTCACCTATACCAAGTGACTGTAAAATACAAGTATCCACTATTGAGGATAGAAGACCTCTATGATTAGTTGATAGGGTCATGATGGTTCTCGAAGGTTGACCTCAGGTATGGATATCACCAGTTGTGAATTTGTATTATGATATACCAAAGAGAGTATTAAGATATCTCTATGGTGACTATGAATAATTAGTGATTCCCTTTGGCATGAAGAACACTCTAGTAGTGATCGTGGGACTCGTGAACTAGACATTTCCACCCATATTAGACGAGTTCAATATAGAGTTCATCGGTGATATACTAGTTTTCTTGGTGTTTGAGTAGGATCACATGAGGAATGTGATGTTGGTTCTAGACATAATCCTAGAGAACCATATTTATGGTAATATCATTAAGTAATGATTCTAGATTCAGGAGGCCCACATATTGGGAAATAATATCTCAGCATAAGTAGTGGTGTTGGACGCGGTGAATGTCAATGTAGTGTTACCTTGGGATCCACCAAATAGTGTGATGGGGTGGAAAACATCCTTGGGATTTATGGATATTACCAGAGATTCATACTTGGCCTCTCTAGTGTATCATCCACTTTGAAAACATTGACCTTAAAGGAAAATCCAATCATTTGGAGGGAGAGATTCCATTATAAATTTCATGTGTTGAGGAATAGATTGACGAGTGGTCACATCTTAAGATTTCCAGATAATGGTGTTGAGGACATAGTCTTCTGTGATGCATCAAGAACCAGGATTTGTTGTTTTTTGATTCCATCAAAGTTAATGATTTCATTTGGTTAATGTCAGTTGAGACCACAATAGTATAACTATGTGGCCCAAAAATATCAGTTAGCATTAGTTGTCTTCATACTAATGATGTGGTGAGATTCCATGGTGGGAGAGTAGTTTATCATCTTTTAGGAACACAAGAGTATCAAGTATACCTTATTTTTAAGGATCTCAAATTTAGACATAGGTGATGGATATATTTTATCTATTTTTTTGACATAAATATTTTATATACTCATATGAAGGAGAATTTCATAGCATTTTCTTTCAGAAAAAGATCATTTTTGTCATTGCTGAACTAGGTTCCAGAGTAGTTTTCCTCATAAAATGATTACTTTGTGGATGGGGATGGAGAAAATACCTTTAATAAATGTTTTTAACCCCTTATATTCTACATTGATTAAGGGAGGCATATCTTGAGGATGATGACTACAAGACTCTACATTCTATGATATCTACTAAACAAGATCATGATTGATTTTCTGATGGTGGGGTGAAATTCATTATTTACAGAGGTTACATGATTGAACCATGGAAATTTCCGGAGGAGGTTCTAATACATTTTCATACATCCCCATTTTATGTACAGTAAGGTGTGGAAAATGTATTACAAACTCTGACATCAGTGTTGGTGGCTAGGGATAATGTTTTGAGATGCAGATTTTGTCTCTCGATTCCTTACATGTTGGAAAGTAATGTCTATGAACCATGTTCAAACAGGTTTACGTAACCCTATGAGGTTCCATAGTGGAAATGGGATGGAATATCACGGGATTGTTTACGGGTTTACCATGTACTGACAGGGGACATGATGATATATAGCTGGTCCTAGATCGATTCACCAAGTCCGCACACTTCATAGTTTTCCGAGAATAAAGTCAAGTGGAGAGATTGGGATGTGTCTAGATGTATGGGATTGTCTGACACCATGGTTTTCCCCCAATGTTCATTTTAGACCCCTGATCCTGGCTTTACATCTCGGTTATGGAAGTGATTTTAGGAGTCTTGTAGAGCCTCTTTATATTTAAGAATAGATTTTCACCCCAAATATTATTGTCCATAAAATGTAAACTATTGATATTTTGGAGGTAATGTTTCTATTTTTTATGTTTTCTTTAGTTTTGGAGGATTACATACCACTAGTGAAGGTTTCATACAATAACTACTAATACACCATCTTCATGGTACCATTCAAGACCATGTACATGTGACCCTTCAGGTCACCTCTTTGTTTAACCAACACTAAAGAGTTAGAACATATGGGACCAGAGTATGTGTGATAAACTAATTAGATGGTGGATATCATTAAAGAGTATATGAGGACTGCACTAGTCCATCATAATTAATATGTGGACCGATGAAAGAGGACTTTGGATTTTGAGGAGGGAGACCATTTATTCTTATGGGCTTCACCTCAATATAAATTATAGAGGTTTGTGGAAAGATATATTTGAGGATCATTGCCCTGTTTTGATATTTATTGGAGTTGTAGATATGAAATATCACATAAATCTTCGACTACAGTCATACTTTTTTGGGAAGTCTTCCACGTGTAACAGTTGAGGAGATACACGAACGGTCTTTTTCATATTGTTGGGGAGGCTAGACATAGAGAATGGGGATGCCATTTTTGAGTATCCGGCCAAGATTAATGATCAAAAGAAGAGGAACCTTTTCGGTGATAAATTCTTTTCATACGTGTTTATTGGAAATATGGGAATTGATAGGAAGTCACCCAGGAGCTGGAGGCTCAAATGAATGCTCAGTACCCCCATCTCTTTGTGTGACCTTTTTTTTAGCTTTTCACGATGTATAGACCCATTTTGTGGAGAATTTAGTGAGATGTCTTTTCTATGTTTTATTTTGGGATATTTTACGGATTAATTTTGAGGCCATGAATTGAGATGGCGTTTGATTTTGAGAGTAGTAGTGCCTGAAATAAATGATTCAAATATATTTAATATATTAAATAGCACACACATACAATTTTCCTAAAAAATTTAATATATTTTAAATAGGGTCCTTGTTTCTCTATCGGTGCGGCGCACGATTGGGGGCCATGTGGATGAGACGTGCACTACCCGACAGTTGATTAGAGTAGGCTAAGCTCTTCTTAATAACTCATATTGGGTGCACAATTTTTTCCTCGAAACACCCAACGGTTCTATATCCCGCAGTGCATGGACCTGCTTTCCAATGGCAGGCGTTCGTTGGATTATTTGGCCAGCGATTCTTAATAACTCACATTGGTTGACAGGATTGGAAGTCGGGATCATCACACCCTTTTGAGGGTAATTATTTTCTATTCTGGGACTCTCTTACAGATTTAAGACATATTAATATGTTCGTGAATCTTTAGTTTATACCCAAACATAGTATCCACAGATTAAACCCTGGTGGGAAATGGTCAACTGGATGCAGGGGTTCGGAATCATTTAGGCCAGAGGTTTACCATCTCTCTTTGGATTAATGACCCTGTGGAGTCGGGACTCATTGAGGTAGGGCTGGAATTGGTGCGGTGAACTGACTTGAAGATAGTCGGATCCGCTGGTTGTTGGGCTTGAACCTCAGGGAGGATTCCTACGTACCCTACGTAAGATAAAATGATCAAAGTCTACATTGTTCGTATTGTTATGGGACTTACGCTCTAAGGTGGTCCATGGTGTGGATGATGGGATTGAACCTCAGGGAGGCTTCCTACGTACCCTGCCTAAGAGACAAGGATCAAAGTCCACGTAGTTCGCAACAAGTCCATTGTCGTTGTGTGGGTACCATGACCATCACAAATCTCTAAGCCCACGTGAGTCATGATCAGTGTGAGAAACAAGATAATTTAAAATACTTGGCTAACCTTGCACTTTTCCCATGAACAAGGGAAGGGGAGACAATCGACGAGTGGAGGAAAAGTCCAGTACCACTGGACTCTCCTTCCCCCTGATGTTCAAGGAAGGTAGAAGTCATGCGGCGGAGCAATAAACCCTCCAGGATGAATGGAGAGGGGCCATTGGATTCCAGCAAGGGTGGTGTGGGGCTTACTCTATAAGGGATTACCAATGGTGATAGAGCCCACCAGGAGAGGGACCTGTCCCCAAAAAAGTATGGAGCAGCACCCTTTCCCACTGCGTCCCCCCTTTTTCATATTGGTGGGGAAGTACGGAGGTGCATGGGTATGGATTCCTTCTAACGGGTATGCCGCCCCCTCTTTTGGGAGGGGAGAAGTGCTCGACCGCCGAAGCGGAAAGTCCCTCATCCTGGAGAGTAGAGGCAGAAAGGGGGATCTTGGGCTCGGACCCCGCATTACCGTGGGAATGTGAACCCCATCATGCTTTGGGAATCCACCCAAGGGCCGGAGCAACCCATTCGCCTTCACTTACCATGAGTATGTGAACTCAACAGGGTGCCCTAATATGCACATAAGTTGCATCATATCGGTCTGGTGGCTCTGGTGGAGGCCTCGACTCAGGGATGATGAATAGGCCAATAAGGAGGTTGCGAAGGATTAGGCGAGTTTGGAATTCGAAGGATTTTATCTTGCTAGGGGAATGAGAACTCCAAAGGTTTTGGTAGGACACATGGGTGTATGAGGTGTTTTTTCCTTCAGGTAGGGAGGTGCTATGCAGCTTGAGAAACTGTCTGCAATCCTGGGTGGTTCGTGGGCTGAGAGGTCGTCCACTAACAAGGAGGGTCCGCAGACTGAGAGGTCATCTGTGAACCTGGAGGGCCCGTGGACCGATTGGCATCCCTTGAACCAGGAGGGTTCCTGGCTTCAGGTTTGGCACGCATAAAAGGTTGGTACGTGGAGGGGTCCATGCGAGCTGTGGCATCCAAGGGTGGCGTCGGTTGAAGATTCATTGGTCAGGGCTTCGCCTGCGTAGGAGGGTGCTACGTAGTGCGACGGATCAGATGAGGGGCATAAACTCCTTCGTCTGCGGGTAGTGCATCAGCGGAGGGGCCATGGTTCACGGTCTTCTCGTTTTATGTTATTTTTGATTTTTGGTTCACCACGTTATGCATTTTTAGTCCCTTATTAGTTCGTTCCCATGTTCATACCTACTCTGGTTCGCGAAATGGAACTTCACCCTTTGAGAAATCCTAAGCTCATTCCTTCGAAATCCTTCCACCTAAATTTGACTGATCTTATCTCCGTCCCCCAATTTTCGGTGTCCTTTTATAGAGCGGGGAAAATGATGTATGTATGTTCATTCGGCACCTTTTGCGGAGGCCCAAGACCGAAAACCCGGTTCACGGATGACTCGGTAAATCTGCAACTTGCGTGGCATTAAACACTCCTCCTCCGTGAACCAAAATCGGGGAGTGCTTTGCGGCTGCGGAGGGTTCCACATCCATTTTGCAAATGACAGTGGAGGAAGTTCGGACCGGTTGACGTGGCTCGTGGCTGGGGTGGTCCGGAATGGTGAACCGGGTTGGCGCCTATCCTGCCTCACGACCGCAGAGGGTCTCCTCCTCGGTTTTGTGAATGACGATTGTCCGCGGAGGAGGGACACTTCGTTGAACCGGCCATGCGTCGTTAACATTAGACTGGTTCGCAGACCAGTTCATCCTTCACCAGTATTCTCCACATTTCCCTAATCCTTTGAGGGGAAATTGGGTAGAATCTCCATTGAGTTATGAGTTAAAGGGGATCATCATTCTCCTTTGCAGATTTTTTTTAGGACCCTAAAAATGCCCCCCATTTGAATGGGATCCGATCAGAATGAAGTGGAGACTATTCTGATGCATATTGGTCCTGAAACTCGAATGGTTTGCGGTAGGGAAGTGGACCCGGTAGGGGACCATGCCTATAAACATGGGGGGCCCTTCATGTTTTTTTTACCGGACTCTTCACGAATACTAGTGCTCCTTCACTTTTCTACCTCAGTGTGCTTGTTCCTTCGCAAAATGATTCGTCCGCAAACCAGCTCCTACGTCCGTGAACCATTTCTCGTTCATGCCGTTCTTCATCTGAAGACCAATTTTTCAGCCGCGAACCAAGCATTTTAATTAACTAAAAAGTGTGTCATGCTCAGCAACGAAGGAAATTGGTACGCGGTTTCAAATGGTCCGTGGACCAGAATGATCCAAACTTTAAAAAATACTTTATACCCGAACTTAAATGCTTAATGCTAAGATCTGAGATTCCGTGAGGCGGCCTGTTTCATGGTTTTCTGGCTAATTCTCTGCGAGCCAGGGTTTTGCGGACGCATTCTGCGTAAGGCTGGTTCACAATATGTTGTTATCGCGAACCAACCTATGAGGCCACCTTGTGAGTTTCATTATGAGGATTGGATGGAATCCTTTGTAAATACTTGGTATTTTGTTGAGGTTTTATTATATTTGGGATAACTATCTTCATGATTTCCATGGCGCAAGGAGGAGATAAATATGGTTCCTCCTCCTCCTTCGACGAGGCCCACTCCTGGCCCAAACCCAATTGGTTCATGGAGACGTCTAGCCATGATTCTTAGAGAGGAAAACATCAAAGAGGACCCTAGTCAGTCCATCATTCCAGATGATGGTGTCTTGAAAGACTTAAAATCTCCTTAGCTACTGGGTTATCCACTATCAAATCGGATTCCTATTTACAGCTTTGGTCTTCAGGACAACGTCCCTATCCCCCCTACTTTCCCGGGTCTTCCATCTACTTTCTTGGAAGTGCTACCAATGTGAATTCATGTGATCCATACCCCATTGGGGGAGATAACCTCTGATTATCATTTGAAAGATTCATTCAATTTGAGAGGCTTTGTCTGGACCCAAAGCGATCAGAACACACAATATTTCTCTCAAGAAGTCTTCCTCAAGAGTTAACCCTCCATAATTGACCTTTCTCGAGTAGACCCTAATGCGGGGTGGATTTCTATGTGGGATCTGTGGTCTGGTGGGATTTTATCGAATGACTGGGCCTGGGCCTTTTGGGTCCATCATCATTTTCGGGGGTCTCCCCAGTCGCTGGAAGCAGCCAATTTATACTCTGCAGTGTGGGATTCCCAATTTTATATTTACCCACCATCCTTGATCCTGTATGACCTACTCAGTTTCTAGTGTTCAAGCACTAATAATTTCCACCTTTCCCATAGTAATGTTGGCATTATTCTATGGGACATTAATCAATTTGGAGGGCTCCCGATTATCAGTGAGATGTATGACGATTTCCTGCCCACTCCTAGTGGAGGGGATGACGTCGAACAAGTTCCTTTGTTGGCAAAGGATTTGATGGTTATGGAAGAGCAATCACTAGGTACGGCCTTGCATGCCTGCTCTCTTATTCCATATAGCACATGTATAGGGTAATTTCTTAACACCACCGGTCATGTTCTGAAGATCAATCACCCCAGGATTCATCCTTCTCAACAATCACGAACCACCCCAGGTTCCAAATGGGTGGTTCTGGAGGTAGGAGACTACCTTTCATGGGGTTACAAGGTGTGCCCCGGTGTGCCTCCTATGATCTAGATATCAGGTTTGTTTGCTATGATTCTGAGTGGGTGGATATTCCCTTCTCGGGATATCAACCCAGGTGTTATGGCCTGCACCGTGATGATGGCAGTCGAGTCGGCAGAGGGCCGCCCAGTGAACTTAGCCATGCAGACATTGGCTCGTATTTACAAGCTTCTGAGTCACATGCAGAAGGGTGAGTCTCCCTATCATCTGAGTGGGCCATTATGGTTCTTATGTGGCTCGATAGCGAATCACTACCACTGTTAAGAGTATTGTCATAACACAGTCATCCTATTTCATACTTTTCAGCCCACCCTTCATGATATCGCTGGGGTTCTTTTAAAGTCCTTCAATTCTGATGAAATCATCGATCTCCTGAGTGACTTCTCCCATTTTTCAATCACTCCCTACCCTGTCCCTTCCAGTATTTCCATTGATAACCGCCAGGGGATCTTGGAGGAGTTCTCTTACATGATTTCACTACGGGACGAGTTTTTTTCCACATGAATCGGCGGTGTTTCTCTGTGCAATTTTTATGCCCCACATCATTTTTCTCACCAATTTGGGTGTATGAACCTCCATGTTTCCATTCCTCCTCCTTAGGCTCGAGGACTGCACCCAGCCACTCTCTGTCAATGGTGGTTGATGCTGATGCGGTAGGGATCAGACATAAGAATTTTCTTTCCTGATATAAGATTGGAAACTAGCCTATCCTTTTAGAACGCAAGGATGTGGGTAAAACATTAGCTTAATGGGATCTTCGGAAAGGTTGTCCGGCAGGTTCCCAAGTCAGGATCCATTGCAGCTTCTATGCCTACCGTACCTTCCTCATCGGCTCTGAGGGAGGACTGACTAATGGCTCGACGGTCAATGAGACTCAAGAGATTCTCCTCTCCCAGCCCCTCTATGGCCGAAGTTCCGATTAACCAAACCTTCTTGGACGTTTATGAGGATGAACGTGTGGCTTCGGGTCCCATAGAAATAATTCTTGAAATTTTTCAGACCGATACCGGTCTTAGCAACTTGACTCCCACGCCCAAACCGGGGTTAGAAGCTTTAGGTCATCAAGCATTGGAACCGTCTTCTAGTGTGCACATGCCTGTGCTGATTGAAATGAAAGACATTGTTCCCATGCTATCTAGTGAGGATACCAATGATCCTCATGTTAGGGCAGACCACCGAGAAATGTGCAGGTGGGCCTGGCCCCAGATTTGCGAGATAGTTTCTGAAACTCCCCTAGCTGCAACGGAAAATAGAACGGAAGCTCTTCAAAATCTCTTCCTGGATTTGGGGTCAGGTGTCTTTGACTATCGGCAGTTCCATTCTTTTACTTTCCAAGTTGTCATGGACTTTGAAAAAGTTTCCACTAGTGAACGTAAAATTGATCACCTTGCTGCCGCTCATTGCGGGACCTGAGCCCTAGAGGAAGCCACGATAAAGTTATATAAGATGATAGCACAGGAGGTGATCTCTCAAGATCATGTGGCCATCCTATCCTCTCAGTTGCATGAATGTGAAGAACGGGCATCGATCCTGAGAGATTAGTTATCAGCTATGATTGGTCATCTTGAAGCCACCATAAAAGGGATCAACGATCTCCATACAAAAGTGGAGCGTACTCATTCGGTGGCTGAAGTTGAAGCTGGGGAAAAGGTCGTTCTGGAGAAGTCTTGCAACAACCTTTACCGCTTGGCTGTTGATCTAGTGGAGAGATCATGTCAGGCTCCTTTATAACTATCAGATCCATTCTTGTACCCTCTGTTTTACATACCCCTCTTTTTTTTGTGAGGGAGAGACCCCATCTTGTGGACGTCCTCCCTTTTTGTTTGAACAGAATACAATCTATGTCAATCTCTTGTCGCCATAAAATTTTATTATTACTAGAAAAATTGTTATGTAAATAACAACTCACTAAATTGGAATTAATCATAACTCCGAAAAACAAAGTCTAACTTTTTATTGGACCATGGAATCTAGCGAGAATAGTATGACTATTTCTAGGGATTTGTAGAAAATCCCCCACAAACGTTTTGTCTTTTATTTTAATGCCATTATTTTGCCTGTCCTCATTTTGTGTGAATCCAGCGGGTATGGCCTAACTTTTTCTAAGGTCACGCGTTTTGGGTTTTCCTTCTAACCGGCTTTCTGATTCTTTTCGTGGGGGGTTTAATGTCCTACCATCAAAACTATCATTACTGATGTCTTAGGTCGAACATAATTGACCATGTATAGTGGGTCAAGGGCCTCAATGAGGTTTAGTTGATTAAAATATGTCTCAGTATCCTTTAGATGCATGTGCAGGGGGAAAGTTTAAATTTTAATGACATTTAGGCCATGTCTCAAGGCATGGGAGTTGCGTCGACATACAGAGGTAAGAGCAGCATCGCCTAAGGAAATCTTGCCTTTGGTAGACAGGTCAGGGGAGATCAATATGCAAAGCTACTAAGGGAATGGTATGAATTGTCATTCAAAGGTGTCCTTAAGTCAATGGCTCTCCATTTCTAATGGTCATAGGACTTCATGAAATTTCGGATTATGGAAACCACTATGGGTGGCTTGGAGAATTATGAAAACCACCAGGGGTGGCTTGGAAAGGGTATGTGACGTCTGAAAGATTTTGAGAACATCTGTATCAATCAGGAGTGTGGAAACAAGGTTCTTATACTACGAATTTATCTAGCGTAATGGACGGTTGGGGCTTGGTGATGTTTAAAATCACGCAGCTGGGACATCATCTTGAATGGAACGGCTTCTCCTGGTCCTCGATAATATTTTCAGAGACGTTCCACCATATTCATGCAGGGTTTTGAAAGGGGATAGTAAACTTTAGCTAAGACGGTTTTTGAATGGATATGGGGTCATGGATGCTAGAAATTGTACAGATAAAGGCATTGCCTAAAGAAATCATGCCTTTGGTAGACATGCCAGGGGTGATCAATATGAAAAGATGCTGAGGTCATGGTATGCATTGTCGTGTAAAGGTGACCTTAGGTCAATGATTGTATTCTTCCGATAGCCATGAAACACCACGGAAGTTCAGATTCAGGACCACCAGGGCTGGCTTATGAGGGTTCAGCTTTTTCTAAGTACAGAGTATGGTTTATGATTAGAGGGTACCTGGATATGGGGGAAACATCTTGACTAAACTTCCCGAGAATGGGTGAAGTAATCCCTTCTCACGTGAGTGTGAGATGGTGACTTGTGCAGGTCTGACTTGTGCACTGAAGGATAGAGAAAATCCTACGTTCCTTACTGAACTTGTGATGGGTTTGACCGTGAAGTTTAGCATCATGTGGTAAAGACGAAGAGAATTATTAAAGGATGTTTTGTAGTTTAATATCATGCAGCGTGGATGGTGGGCATTTTTCTTTCCTTTTCCAATTCTGTGCAGTTTAACTTCATGCAGAAAAGATGATTGATTGTGCAGTTTAACGTCGTGTGGTAAGGATGAAGAGCATTATTAAACCAGTGAAAATTCTTATTGTTGGAGGCATTCCCCTGGATGTTTAAAGCTTGGTCTTTGCAACCTTACGACAAGAGGCCAAGATTTGCTCTGTGCAGTTTGATGTCAGGCGGCAAGGATGTAGTTAAAAAGGCCTCTCTTGATTAGAATGTAACTAGGCGTGAGTATCCTAGCATGTCCAAGACTTGGAGGGGGGATGATGGTGTAAATTATGGTTTCAGGTCTTCTTGGATCAGGAGAGATGACATGGAGGCTCTAGGGCCGGTAAGCGTATGGAGCTATGAAGAGTATCACCAAAGGGAATATTGCCTTTGGTAGATGAGCTAGGGGCTATCAATATGCAAAGCCATTGATGGCATGGTATGCATAGTCATCCAAAGTTTTCCCCAGATCAAGGACTTTCCACTTCCGATGGCCTTGAATTGTTATGAAAATCCACAATTATCTGGGCCATGCAATCTGTCATCGGGTAAGGGAATATCTGGGCATGTCGGGGATATTCATCCCTAGTTTCTATCTAAGCTTAAAGAGCCCCTGTACTAATTTATTTTGCGCATGGGGGTGTACCTTCACTCAATGCATTTTAACATCGTGTGGTAAGGATGAGGTACTCCTAGTATAGTGGTCATAGAGCTCGGACTATTGGGTGACTATTTCTGTAGTCACTCGAAGGATAACTGGGTCAACATGCTCTGATATACTTGGGACAAGGTGGTGGTTGAAGGTCATAAACTGCAAATTTGAATTTTCTCGGATCAGGAGGTGTGCTGTGGGGCTCTGAGTCATGTAAGCGTACGGAGCTAGGAAGAGTGTCGCCCGAGGAAGTCAAGCCTTTGGTAGATGGGCCATGGGATATGATAGAGAAAATATTTTCAATTAATTTATATTGAATATAATTGTTTTAAACCCACAAAATTGTTCCTCTAAGATGAATTGTTTCATTTTTTTGATAATGGTGTTATTTTGAGCTGAATAGTAAAAATTGGCCATTTTGGATTTTTAACAGTTTTAAATTATTTCGGTAGATTGGCCATAACATTATCTACACTGATCCAAATTGCAAAATTCTTTCTTTTTAATATTCTAAACATCCAGGGAATCATTTAATATATTTGGACCAAAATCTGAATCGTCTATATGGAAGCTCAAAAGAAGCTCACAAGTTGGCTCAAGAAAACTGTTTTCAGTTCTTCCTAGTTTTGATGTGGGATCCATAACTCATCCACTGTGGGGACAAAGCTTGTGAAATTCGATGGGTGGACGCGCAAGGAGTTTTGGAGCATCTTTTATGAATGAATCACCAAGTGAATTGGCCGTTTATGGGGCCATTAAAGCACCCTAATCCGGAGGAGTTCGTTTTGGAGAGTCTGACTGGACAGAATAAATATCATAGTAAAACGGCCATAACTCTCGGAATACATGTCCAAATCCGCTGAAATTTTGAGGGGACACGGCCAAGGGAATTATTAACAACATTCATGAAGGGCTCAACGCGTTAAGATGTCATTTAATGGGGATACAACGCGTCTACATTCGGGGGAAGAATTCTGGCTATAAAAGGAGGAGAGCTCCACCCTCTCAAAGCATCCATTTTCTCCACCCCATTCTTTCTGGGACACCAAGAAGGAGAACTTTTCATCTTTCTCTTTTATTTATTTTCTTTTTAATTGTTTTGTAATGCCTTCTTATTCCCCATTCAACTCGATTATCCTTACCATGGTGGGGTAAACTTTTGGAGTGATTGAGGAAGGGTTGGTTTTCTAAATTGTAATGCTTGAGTTCTTGGATGCAATTGAATAAATTTCTTTCTTTTTCAAAGTTGTTTTCAATTTATTATAGCGGATTTTATAATCAAGTGCGATTGTTCTTGAATATTAATTCCTTTATTTATTTTTGCCTTGGTAAAATAATCAATATCTCCCTCCACTAATTTCATGTTTATATACGATGGAATAAACTAGGAATTAGTGGTGAAGTACTCGACGATCGTCAGTACGTGTAAAAGGTGTAGTGAATGTTCTTGATTGTTTGGGATAAACAAAACCCGATCGGGAATTGCCCATTTCAATTAAGGATATTCAATACAACTATTTTACACATGGAAGGAGAGTTGACCAAACCGAGATCTTGGTAAGGTTTTCTCTCACAATAACAATTTCACCAAGGAAGTGAGAGGAAACGATTGTGGAAACTCACTTTAATCAACTAAGAAGAAGAGGTTTGAATTAAATTGAACAAGGATAGCATTATAATTAGGAAACCGACCCCGACCTAATCACCCTTTTAATTTCATTGTTTTCCAATCATTTGAATTTCAAATTTCCTTTCACAACATTTTTACCCCCGTTTTAAAGTGACAACCCATTTTGTGTGCACTCCTCTTCGGGAGACATCCTAGGTCAACCACATTACTACATTTTAACTTAGGAAATAATTGTTTTTCCACACCCTATGACAGGAGTGCGTCAAACTTGGCGTCGTTGCCGGGGAGGTAGTGCCACAAACTAATTGTTAATATTTGACTTTTTTCAATTAAAAAAAATAAAAAAAATTATTTTTCCATGTTGTTTTCAAATGATTATTTCTTTAATTCATGGAACAATTACCCACCAGTGCGAGAACCAATTATTGAATCACCTTGGTCTATAGAGTATAAAGTTTTTTTCTTGGATAAACAAATTCGGGGAGCTCGAATCCAAATCATAACAGAGGATGAATTCAAGAATCTCATTGAAAACCTTAAAAAGAACCTCGAATACCCAGTGTTGGAGGGTTTGACAAGAGAATTAATTGAACTTCAGGAGTATTTTCCGGAATTTTATCAAGAAATGATCAATGTACAACACCAAGAAGAAGAAGTTCACAAGGATATTGAAGCCCAATTTGAAAGAATTAGTCAAACAGTTCAAAACCTCGAGACCTCAATACAGTGGATAGTGGAACAAGTACATGCATCCCAGGATCCACAACTTGAGCCAGAACAAGAACCAGAACCAGAAAAATTGATTGAAGAAGTATCCTCACAAATATATCAAGTTGAAGAACCCATGGAGGCCTTGATGAAATTAAAAGAAGATCCATTGAGCCCATCTCAATCAATGTTAGAGGAGAGTGATGAAGAAGATTTAACTATTGAAATGCATATTAGAGATCAAAAAGATCTGGATAACTTCTGGAATGAGTGTGAGGAACTTCTTGATCCAAATATTCCTCGTAATATAGATAATTCAGCAACATTGAAGGATGAAACCAACCAAGCAGTGGAATTTGAAGAGAAGATAGAGGAGTCTGACTACCTACCTCTATCTTGGGAAATTCAAATCCAAGAAGCACCTCCCATTGAAGAAGCAATTGAAGACAAACAAGATCAGGGATTCAATATTTTCATAAACTCATTATCTTTTGATTTTGATGAATCAAAATTGAGTATTAACTCCCCTTCTTTTAATTTTTCAGATTCATTCAACACATGTATTTCATTGGAGGAAGAAGATGAAAAAGGATATCCATCCATGGAGGAACATCTGGTGCTCCCCAAACCTATTGAACATTTAATGGAGGGAGTACAAGAGAAGATCAAAGTGGATTTTCTGGAGGAAAATGGGAAACAAGCTACTTACTTTGAAAGGGAAGAATTTGATATTGATTCTACATGCTTTAATTTTTTTCAAATAGAATTAAACTCTGACATTCTCTTTGATTTTTCCCCAGATGTATCATACCTTCAGCAACCACTGGAAAATAAAGAAGATGTTGTTCATGCGAAACCCAAGAAGTAGGAGGCTCTTTACTTCATCCTACACCCACCATGCACAGTATACCACATTTCGAAGGGGGTGGATCCAGTGTACTCTATCTATGGAGTCCTCCTCAAAAGGAACAATGAAATGAAAGCTGGGAAGAGCCACATGTGGTGGTTCAAATCAAAGAAACCTCACCCACCATCAGATTGGAGATAACTTATTAGAACTGCCCCACTAGAGGCAGTCAAAACCCAGGGCCCACTTGGGGGATTAAACCAAGTTTTATCCTTCTATTCTCATCCTATTTCTATTTTCATTTCTTTTAATAAATATCTTATGTTTACTTTTGTTCTTTTATTTGTAGGTTTTCAAAGTGAAACACTTAGGAGCTTAACTCAATGTTGCACTATGAATAAATCAGGTTGTACCTCTCGTTCACACTTTCTTTATGTTGTGATTAATTTGAAAATTGGCTTACATGTTAAATCCACTTGAATGCATCGAGGACACTGCATAATTTAAGTGTGGGGGAGGGAACCTTTGTAGTATAGGATTTTTATTTGATGTTTGTTTTCAAAAATAAAAAAATAAAAAAATGCGTGTTTTCAAATTTTTTTTGTGTTTATTTTTCAATTTTTGGTGTGTTTCTGATACTTTTGAGCTGAAATGATTATCAATACCATTTTTGAAAACCATGTCAATGAGTGAACCAGTCTATTTCATGAAACTGATCTTAAATGAATGCTGAAATAACTTTGTTTCAAGTTCAAATCTTTTGGAAATTCATGAAAAGTACACTGATTTTTAAATCTCATGCCATATTTCACTGTCTATATCTTTGAAATAACTTTCCTGTGAGGCTTCTGAACCATTTTTGTCATATTCTTTTCATTCACCTCATTTCTTGAGAGAACCAGACCATGCTTGCTTTAACCAGAATTTGATTTATTCCCTTCAAAACTTGAGGGTTGGGGTACGTGTGTTTTAAATGATTGAGGCATTTATTTTGTTTGAAGCCCCCTTTTCAAAATAATCCTTTTCATTATGGCCCAACTTTACATTTATCCTTCATTGTAGCCCCTAGTATCCATGAATTGCCTGTTAGGTTAGCCACATTACAAGCCAATTTTCCCTATCAAACCTGCTCTTGAAGTAAAATTGCATGATCTTGTTGAACATAAGTATGGGGGAAGATGTCTTGTGGTGTACTACCTCATTTGGTTATACATTGGGTGGAAAATAAATTGTGGAAGAGATGTGTGTGATGCTGAAAAATTATTCTGTTGAAATCTGTGCCTTTTCTGGAGCTTTTATGACAAGAGAAGCTGTGCCTTTCTGGAGCTTCCAATGTAAAAAGAAAGATGTGCCTATCTGGAGCTTTAAAAAAAATCATGTTTGAAAAGATTGAAAAGTTTTCTGTTGAGCTGATTGAATGATGATGGAGCCTATTTTCAACAAAGGGGAAGTGAAGGAGACCATATATGAGTGAAAACTAGAATCTTGCAATTTTGCTTCAATAAGAGCCAAGCCTTCCCTTTTCGGCCGCAGAACATTTAACATCTAAATCCTATCAACCGGAAGCCACATAACAACCTTGAAAAGTCCTCATGAGAAACACATGTTCTTGACTCACATCGGGTGGAGAAGTAGGAATTTATCAAACCTATGGTGACTCTTGTGTCAGTTTGGATGAGAAAAACCTTGTTCAGCCTTTACATTTGTGAGATGAGAGAAAATTCATGTGAGGTAGGTGTTTTGTGTGCATGGGATAAGAAATGAAGTGGAAATATATTAAAATATTAAATGGAGAACTTGAAATAACAGTTTTTGTTGAGGCATGATATCTTTTTCTTTCTTGAAATTGATTTGATTGATCTCATTGATATGTGTTTTGATTTTGATTTGATTTGATTTTTACTTGTCCAGGATTCCAAGTTTTAAGTGTGGGGGAATTGATAGAACAAATATTTTCAATTAATTTATATTGAATATCATTGTTTTAAACCCACAAAATTGTTCCTCTAAGATGAATTGTTTCATTTTTTTGATAATGGTGTTATTTTGAGCTGAATAGTAAAAATTGGCCATTTTGGATTTTTAACAGTTTTAAATTATTTCGGTATATTGGCCATAACATTATCTAAACTGATCCAAATTGAAAAACGCTTTCTTCTTCGGATTCTAAACATCCAGGGCTTCATTTAATATATTTGGACCAAAATCTGAATCGTCCATATGGAAGCTCAAAAGAAGCTCACAGGTTGGCTCAAGAAAAATGTTTTCAGTTCTGCATAGTTTTGATGTGGGATCCCTAACTCATCCACTGTGGGGCCAAAGCTTGTTAAATTCGGTGGGAGGACGCGAATGGAGTTTTGGAGCATCTTTTATGAAGGAATCACCGAGTGAATTGGCCGTTTATGGGGCCATTAAAGCACCCTAATCCGGAGGAGTTCGTTTTGGAGAGTCTGACTGGACAGAATACATTATCATAGTAAAACGGGCATAACTCTCGGAATACATGTCCAAATACGCTGAAATGTTGAGGGGACACGTCCAAGGGAATTATGAACAACATTCATGAAGGGCTCAACGCGTGAAGATGTCATTATTGGGGTTACAACGCGTCTACATTCGGGGGATGAATTCTGGCTATAAAAGGAGGAGAGCTCCACCCTCTCAAAGCATCAATTTTCTCCACCCCATTCCTTCTGGGACACCAAGAAGGAGAACTTTTCATCTTTATCTTTTATTTATTTTCTTTTTAATTGTTTTGTAATGCCTTCTTATTCCCCATTCAACTCGATTACCCTTACCATGGTGGGGTAAACTTTTGGAGTGATTGGGGAAGGGTTGGTTTTCTAAATTGTAATGCTTGAGTTCTTGGATGCAATTGAATAAATTTCTTTCTTCTTCAAAGTTGTTTTCAATTTATTATAGAGGATTTTATAATCAAGTGCGATTGTTCTTGAATATTAATTCCGTTATTTATTTTTTCCTTGGTAAAATAATCAATATCTCCCTCCACTAATTTCTGGTTTATATACGATGGAATAAACCAGGAATTAGTGGTGAAGTACTCGACGATCGTCAGTACGTGTAAAAGGTGTAGTGAATGTTCTTGATTGTTTGGGATAAACAAAACCTGATCGGGAATTTCCCATTTCAATTAAGGATATTCAATACAACTATTTTACACATGGAAGGAGAGTTGACCAAACCGAGATCTTGGTAAGGTTTTCTCTCACAATAACAATTTCACCAAGGAAGTGAGAGGAAACGATTTTGGAAACTCACTTTAATCAACTGAGAAGAAGAGGTTTGAATTAAATTTAACAAGGATAGCATTATAATTAGTAAACCGACCCCGACCTAATCACCCTTTTAATTTCATTGTTTTTCAATCATTTGAATTTCAAATTTCCTTTCACAAAATTTTTACCCCCGTTTTAAAGTGACAACCCATTTTGTGTGCACTCCTCTTTGGGAGACATCCTAGGTCAACCACATTACTATATTTTAACTTAGGAAATAATTGTTTTGCCACACCCTACGACAGGCGTGCGTCAGGATATCAATCTGTAGATCCGTTGTGGGAATGGTTTGCATAGTAATGCAAAGGTGTCCCTGGGTCGATGAATTTCCACTTTTGATGGCCATGAATGGTTATGAGGTTTCTCGATTTCTCATAGTGCAGAGTTCGGCACGTGGGGATAATGGTGTCCGAGTATATAAGAAACATTTTCACAGAAATTGTCCGTTGAGTCAAAGTATCCTAGTCCTGGATTGATGTTTGTTGATGCAGGTCGTCACGTGAACCGCGGTCAGATACATAGGCCAATCGGGTAGAGGTACCCTGGCAACATTTGGATGTTAAAAGGGGAATGAACTTGTAAACCACTTCTCACTAAATTTTTGGATCGAGAGATGTCATATGGGGGCTCTGAGGCCGGTAGGCATATGAAGCTAGGAAGGGTGTCGCCCGAGGAAATAATGCATTAGGTAGACGGGCCAGGGGATATCAATATGAAGAGACGCTGAGCGCATGGTATGCATAGTTGTGCAATGGTGTCCACAGGTCGATAACTTTCCACTTGCGATGGTCATGAAAGGTTATGAAGATCTGAAATTATCTGGGTCATGGATTCTGATGTATGGAGAGGATGCACCCAAATGTGCAAGGGGGATTCCCATCTTGTTTCACTGTATATCTTGGGTGGGTCACGACAAAGCCCGTGCAATTTAACGTCATACATTGAGGATGACTTCCGTGCAGTTTAACGTCATGCGGAAAGGGTGAAGTACACACCTCGTTCAGTTCTAGTCCATACACAGGGGAAAGGGAGAATTTCTAAATCTTATTATACGTGCAGTTTAACGTCATGCAGTAATGATGAGGAATACACCCCCTGCAGGTCTGGTCGATACATGGGGGGGGGAAAGAGGGCATTTTTAACTTCTTATTAGGGGGGTGGTCGGGCCAGGGCAAGGAACTCGGGCGTCTCTACGTATCCTGTGAGGGCATGAATCGGGGCGAACGTAGTTCTTTAAAACATGATACACCATGTGTAGGTCTGGTCCGTACAAAGGGGAAGGGGACATTTTTAACTTCTATCCCACCTGGAAATGGTTGGGCCAGAATAGGGGATCCCGGGGTCGCTACATATCCTACAAAGGCAGGAATCAATCCGTACGTAGTTCTATAAATGAAGTACTCCCCATGCACATTTGGTCCATACATGGGGGAGAGGGGCATTTTTATCTTTTTTTTTTCAGGAGTGTTTGGGCTAGGACGTGGAACCCTTGCCTCACTACATATCTTATGAGGAAATGAATCATGTCTTACTTAGTTCTATGCTAGATACACCCTGTGTCAGTCTGGTCCGTACACGGGGGAAGGGAATTTTTAAAAAGTCTTGTCCGTGCAGTTTAACGTTGTGCGGTGAGGAATAAATACTCTTAGTTTATGGTCATAGAGTTTTGACCGTTGGGCTCATGGAAGTTTAATATCATGTAGCTCGGATTAAGGGAGCTCTTTTAGTTATCATGCGAAATACTTATTCAGGAATCTCACATTTGTAGGAGCGGTTGTAAATTGCTCATCCATGGAGATCAAGGAATACGTTCCATTGGCGTAGACACTGTGTACAACATACGGTCCCTCCAACTTGGGCTCCAGCTTTGGAGGCATCTTACCGGGTATCATTGGGGTCCAGAGGACCAACACTAATTATTCATCCAAGAAAGACCAATGACGAACCATTTTGTTGAAGGCTCGTGCGATCCAGTTCTGGTATACTTCCAGATGGTGCAAAGTGTACAACCGATTCTCATATAGCTATCCCAATTCACCTATCCACTTTTCTGATTACTCATCGTTGGATAATTTATCAAAAATGGCAACGCGGAGTGAGGGTAATTGGAGATCAATGGGAAGGACCGATTCTATTCTGTATACTAATGAGTACAGAGTATCCCGAGTTGCCATACAGATTGTGGTTCGATAAGCCGACAACGCATGAATGAGTTTATCTGGCCATGACTTCTTGTCTTTGTCCACCATTTTTTGGAGAATGTTGTAAATGGTCTTGTTGAAAGACTTTATCTGTCCGTTGGTCACTGCATGGTAGCGGGATGAGTGGTTAGCATTGATACTATACTCGTGGTATAGTTTCTCTAATTACGCAGTGCAGAAGTTGGTGTTGTTTTCCGTCATTGTGGTATGAGGGACACGAAATCTGGTGATGATATTGGTCTTCACAAAGATGAAAATATTTCTTGACCTGAATTCCTTGAGGGGTATGGATTCTGCCCATTTGGAAAATAAGTCAATTGTTGTGAGGATATACTTTAGCTGTTTGGCCATGGCGAGAGGATATGGTCCCACGACGTCCATCCCCCAGACGGAAAATGGCCAGGAGTACTTGGTTTTATGAAGTAACTCTGTGGGTTTGTGTATGAAGTTCGCATGAATCTAGTATGAGTGGCATTTTTCAGTAAAACGCTCGCAGTCTCATGCCACTGTGGGCTAGTAGTACCCAAGCCTTCGAACCTGATGGGAAATCTTGGTCCCTGATTGATGTGCTCCACATGCTCCGACATGTACTTCATTCATTTCAGCAGTGTTTTCTTCTCCATCAATGCATCTGAGGAGCACTCCATCGAGGCCTTGTTTTTAGAGGACCTCATGCTGACCCGTTCCCCCATATAGGACAAAGTTGATTTCCATTCTCTGTTTTTGCTCTCGTTCCGCCCTATCGGATAGAAGTTCTCCCCGTTGAAGGTAGTTTGCAAGGGGGGTCATCCAGACAGTGGCAGGAGCATATGGCTTGGGGACAGAACTGACTTCATGGATTTCCTCTATCTTGTATTTAACAAATAAAAATACCATTCGATGGTGGGAAATATTGATAACCGTTTCATCCTGTCCTGGGTCAGCTAGGGCTGGGGCCGCGTTGGCTACTACATCAGCCTTAGCATTCTGAAACTGGGGAATATAGTTCAATGATGGTTCTGTGGATAATTCTGCTATTAACCATCGGACATGGTCAAACAGGGGGATCATATCCTCCTTTTTAATAGCATAGTCACCATAGACTTTCTTGATGACCAGCTCCAAGTCACCTTTTACCTTACAGTGTGGTACTTGTGCCTGGAATGCAAGCTCTAGGCCTGCAATGAGAGCATGATATTCAGCTTCATTGTTTGTACATCCCTCAGATAGGAGGATGGAATATGGCAAGACTTCCTTTTCTGGGGACACGTGTATTATCCCCAAACCCACTTTGTTGAATCTGGGATCCTTCATCCTCTTCCCGGTTGGGCTTTAGGATGCGTCGTCGATGTACATTTCCCATATTGTGAACTCCTCTTGAACTGAGAAGATGTCTTCATCAGGTAGCTCAGTGTCCGGTGCAGTGGTCCCTATTGAAGGGTGCTCTGACAGGATGTCTTCTAATTCCTGGCCCTTGATGTCTTTCTGAGGCACAAACCGGATGTCAAACTATTGCAGGATGACCACCCATCGGGATAGGCGTCCAGTTAGCATCGGGCAGCTGAGGATGTACTTGAGCGGGTTACTCCATGAGATGAAATACAATTCATGATGTTGTAGATAATTTCGCATCTTTTGAGCTGCGAAGAACAAGGCCAAACAACTCTTGTCAATATTTGAGTATTGAGTCTCAGCATCAATCATGGTTCGACTAAGGTAATAGAGATTGTTTTCACTGCCGGCATCATTATTTTGTGTGAGGAAGGCTCCCAGTGACCATTCTAGGGCCATCACATATAGGATGAGAGGTCTTCCTTCAACCAGGGGCATGTGCACCGGTGGGCTTAAGAGGTACTTCTTCAACTTGTCGAACGCCTCTTGGAATTCATCCGTCCATCGGTATGTGACCCCTTATTCATTAACCTAGTGAAGGGAAAACATTTTCCAGATAGGTAGGCTATAAACCACCTAATGTAGGCCAGGTGTTTTTGGAATCCCCTCAAATCGGTGATATTTTGGGGAGGTGGTAATCCAAGGATAGCCTTTGTCTTCTCAGGGTCGACTTCGATGCCATGATGGCATATGACAAAGCCAAGGAATTTCCTTGAGATAACCCTAAAGGCACATTTCAAGGGGTTCATCTTCATGATATGCCTTCGGAGATTGTTGAAGATGGTACCAAGGTCTGACAGGTGATCCGAACGATGTCTGGACCTAACCACCAGGTCATCCACATAACATTCGACAAATTTTCCCGAGGAACGGTTTAAAGATCTGATGCATGACACACTGATATGTGGCGCCAGCATTCATGAGACCAAAGGGCATAACCCTGTACCAAAAAACCCCTTGAGGGGCCTTGAAGGCAGTGGCTTCTTCATATTCTTGGGCCATACAAATTTGGTTATACCCGGAATAGCCTTCCATGAAGGATAGTGCCTCATAACTGGCCGTTGCATCGAATAATAACTCGGTGACCGGGACCAGGAAATCATCTTTCAAACAATGCCAATTGAGATCTCTAATATCAATGCAGACACATATTTTTCTGTTCTTTTTCTTGATAGGGACGATATTGGCCAACCAGATGGGGTATTCGACCTCCCGAATGAAGCCTTATTTAATGAGATTATTGACTTCAGCCTCTATTTTGCCAGCATGTGAGGGGTTTTTCATTCTGGCATCCTGTTTATAGCCTCGGTGGTCTTAAGGTAGACCTAGGTGGTGTGTTGCCACTTCGGGATTGAGTCCCGACATTTCCATGTAATTCCTAGAAAACACATCTCGATGTCACCTTAGGAAAGAGGTATATACCTCTTGCTCCTCAGGGGACATGGTTTCACTAATGAGAGTGGGCCTCGGGTCTTCCTAGGTACCCAAGTTTATTTCCCTGAGCTCGTCTACAGTGGTGGAGATACCTTCCTCAAATGAAGGAGGTGAATCCCTGAGATCTTCCCCATATTATTCTCTCAAATCCTCATCTTCTTGATCCGATTAGGAGAGATATCGTGACACGGGCTATTGGGAGTCCGAAGGCAAGGTGTTGTGGGCATCCTTACTCAAGTTTTCATCCCTAGATTGAGGGTCAGTGGATGTTCCCACATTGTCACGCTCGACTGTTATGGTTGTAGTCATGAGGAATTCCGAGTGCGTGTCCAGAATTTAACTCCTACTATCAAAATGGTTGATGGGAAGGACATAATCTCTTCCAAGCTACATGAGGGGGTCATCAAGAACCATTTTCAGGCCATTTGGAGTGGGGATCCCGTCGACACCATCAACCAAAGTCTTCTTTTTCTTTTTCTCATATAACCTAGCGTCAATGTAATGTGACTCGGAGAGCTCGAATGGGGACTTGTCAGCATGCAATGTTCCACATTTTCCATTTACATAGTACTTGATACACTGGTGGTAGGATGAAGGAACAACCATGTGATTATGGAGCCACGACCTTACTAGTAAGGCATTGAATGTTGTGCTCTACCAGACCACCAGGAAATCCGTGTAGGCTACCAGGACACCAAAATGGGTCTTTAACATAATTTTTCCCATCATCTTCTACTCACTCTTGTTGTAACCTTGCAGAGTGGTGGTTGAGGGAATTAAATCACCCTCACTATAGCCCAACTTACGAAGTGTCTGTAGGGTAAGGAGTTTAACTCCAGAGACGTTTTCAATAAATAATTTGTAGATCTCAACATCATCTAGCGTGCCGGACACATATAGTGGTTTGATGTGTCCCAGCATGATGGCATCATCATCTTGATCAGTGAAAGAATTCACTACATTGAATTCAGTCGGGTCAGTCTCCATCTGGTAAATCTCAACAGAAGCTACCTTGGCTTGAAACTCCTGGGGACTGATCAAAGATTCTATAAGCGCCTCCCTGAGGTCTTCTAAGAGACATAGGGCATTGAGGATTGAGATCTTGGCTGGTACCAATGCCAGCTACTTAAGGATATCGTATTTCTTATCCAGTGTCCAAAGCTTCTCCATTGGAAGGAGAATCTTAGTGGGTGCTTTGGGTGATATATCATTTAATGAGGAGGGACTGGCCATAGGGTCAGATATCTATGGTGTTCTCGTGTTTTTAGGACTTCGCCCGGCTAGTCTGTTTGTGCGCACTTGGCGGTCAGACACTTGCTCCTCCTCTTGTGGGTATCGCATAACAACAGGGCCAAAGTGACTGCTTATGGAGTTGGAGGGACATTCTTTCTCCTGCTGAGTCCGTTGAAGGGCTCTCCCCTGGGATTCTGCGATATTAATGGTTTGGTCCGGGGTCCAACCGTAGGGTTGGTTTCGTCCATGGCTACGCTTTCCCTGGTATCCACTACCTCTATGATTCCTCCTCCCAGCTCCTTGTGTAGGGAACTTGGGTTCATAAACATACCCTTCGTCAGGGAATGATTCCATAAGATGGATGACGTCAATAGAACCAAGTATTGGATCTTCATCCTCTGGTAGGTCAACCTAGTCGGTTGTCCCGGATGGTTCCGTTTGGTGGGTTGGTGCTTGTGGCGCCAAATCCAAGGGAATATAATCTGCGAAGGTCAGGACTAACTTTTTCCCCATTGCGGACTGCTCCTCTTGCAATTATTTCTTCCTTCTTCGATTACGCCCGGATGACTGGATCTTGGAGGATTGTGAGGCTGATTTTGTCAGCTGGGAAGCATCAGGGGATGTTGGTGGAAACACTGGCTTCCGTAGCTGAGCTCAGAGTATGCACTAGGCTTGATTGATCGTCTTCCGAGTCATCAAGTTATCAAACTTCTGAACCTTCTTTCTGGTGACTTTCATCCACCCCTCCTCTTTGTCTGAGATAGTGGTAGAGATACATGCCACATGTGTTGGGGGTGCTCCCAGCTCGACCTATCCGGATTCTACCATCCTCTGTAGGAGGTCTTTGAAAATGAAGAATTATCAGATATTGTGCCCCAACATTCAATGGTAGGGGATGTAATCTGGCCTGTCATCGCGGCCAACTTCATTAGGTTTCCTTGGCTCCATGAGGTGGAGAAAGTTTCAATTCATGTAGGAAATGAAGTAGCTACTAACTTGATCATGTCGGAACAAGTATACTTTTTGTCTTCATTCCTCAAACTGGTTCTGCTTCGGTCCTCTATGATCATCTTGTTTAGGCGGAGGCGACAGCTGATATGCAGGAGGCCCTTGACGATTTGGTGGAGGCCTGAGCAGTGGAGCGAGCACAGGGGATGGCTTGAGTGTGACAGCGGACGCTCCTGCACTAGGGTCTCTTTTCATAGGAGCCTGTGAGACTATTCGAGACTTAAAATTAGTCTGCTGCAGACATTCCTCAATTCTCTGGGTAATAGCTGAGAGATAGAGGAATCCAGTGGTGAACTCCACTGGTGTGAGCAGTGTTCGCATCTCATTTTGAAGAATTTCGATGCATATTGCTCGCATCTCATCTTGAGGCACTGGCATATTTAGTGAATAGGTCAGAACTTTCCACCTGGAGATGAAATCTGAGACCCTCTCGTTCTCCCTCTTCTTGCATCTCATGAGATCATTGGTCATTGTTTTAGGAAACGTTGAGATGAAGTGGAATAGGAACTGCTACCGAAGGTCCTCCCACCTCTTTATTGACTAGGCTGGAAGAATCGTATACCATACAAAGGCAGATCCTTGCATGGTCCGTACAAAGCATCTGAATTTTACTACATCTTGTTGTTCCAGAGTCCCCATCATAGGGTCTCAATAAGACGCGTAGTGCATCAAATGATGTTCCGGATCGCCTGACCTGTTGAAAATAGGGAATAAAGGGCTCCCAAAATTGGGTGTAGGTGGTGTGTTGGTCACCCAATCTGGGTAGGGTGTCCGCTCTAGCTATATCGGAACGCGTTGACCTTCCATCGCTTCCAATCGAGCTAATAGTGCCTTGAGGTTATTGGTGAAACCCTGGTTTACATCCTATCGGGCCCGGTCCTGGGTAGGCATAGCCTGAGTCATTTCCTGAGGATCCGGATTGGCTGACACCCGGGGTGCATGTGCTGTATGTGGAACCTTCATAGGTTTCATGCGTACTCTCTTCGGTTTCATCCAGAGTGGAGGGAAGTCTTGGTATTCATCTGAATCTACGTTTAGGTAGTTGGATGGGCTGAGCACCTCATTGGACGGGAGCCCTGACCGTGTATCATTTTCCGGGGAAAACATTAGTCTTTGAGTGGCAATTTTTGGGTGTGCATGATGTGGATCCTCCTGGGATGAACTTTCAATAAGGTGGTTCCTCTGGAGTAGCTTGGTGTTAAGCTTCCTCAGTTCTTTCATCTCCTCTTCCTATTGAGTAAATATCTCTTCGAGCGTGAGTGGGTCATCATTGTTGAGAGAATGAGACAGGTTAAGGGTAACCAGTCCTTTATTCTTAACCTTATTGGAAGATCGTTGGGTGGGCAGAGGAGGTTTGGCTATAAGGATGACCATATTTAGGGTGGCCCTCTGGTTCTGGGTGTGCACACCTGGTGGTTTGTTGTGAGTCACAGTCTGACTGGAACTATCATCTCTCGATCCATCCCGATTTTTATCATCTCTGGTGTCACCCGTGGGGTTAACCTCTATGACGTTGATAGATGCAAATCGCAGGGCAGAGAAAATGTCATATTCCAAATGGGAAGGGGATCTCTCGCGTCTTCTGCTGCCCTTCCCTTTCATGACCTGGGATTGCCTTTGGACTTCTTGATGAATGGTGATGCAGAGTGTTCTTTGACGCGACCTTACAATGCGCTATCCTTTCATAGGGGATGATAATTCAAATGACGGGATAGGATGGGAACCTCCTCTTCTGACTATCCTCCCTAGATGAGTGAATACTGACTCTTGTGGGGGAGGTTGTTGTTGAGGGGGTAATAATGCCCCCAACCCTGAGGGCTGGGGTGGCCTCGGTTCCTTGGACGTTGAGTCACCTCCCATTTTTATTGGTCTTACGGGGGAATTTTTTGTTAAAAATTCCCCCTTCCCTACATGATGGGGTTGACCCTAGATTGCGGAATTGGATACTGCTATTTCTACCTGACTGATCATGCGTGCCCTTATTCGGGGGTGAACTGGGTTTGGTGTCGAGTTCTTCTGTGAATCAATCCCTTCTGGGGAGGTAGGCAGAGATCGATGGTTGGCATATCTTAGGCGAGAGGAATGTTTTATGCTTTCGGTGGCCTGATTCAGGAGTTCTTGAATGGCTTGTTCCCGTCGGGCCTGACGCTTCTGGGACATACTCAAGGCCTGACTCTGTTGAGTGTGTTTCCTTTTCTGAACAGGGAGAGCACTCGATTTTCGCCTTGACGTGATGACGTTGCAAGACACCATACCGAACGGGTTCTTTGGGGCGGGGAGCGGAGTGAAATGCAGAGCACCGTGTTCCCCCAATTCCCTGATATGGACTACCGTCGGAGCGTCACCGATGAGGCGGCGTAGCTGGTGCAGCACACAGAGGCAGGCTATCTTCATGTTTCCTTTACATCTCTTGGGTAGTTGTTTCCATGATGATGAAAGGGCTTCTAGGTCGATGTGAAACAGGAGGTCTCCTATCATCTTCACATGGTCTACATACCCGTCGTAGTACTGAAAGCATGATTTTAGTCGGTGAAGGGTTGTCCATATATTATGGCGGACATTGTGCACGCATTTTTCTAACAACTCTCTGGGTATGTCGAACTGAGAGGTGGTCGTGGGACAAAACATAATTGGTATATCATCCCTGTCCAGTTGTTTCCTCAGGTGCATCATATCGGCATACTCCTATGCTAGTGATTCCTCTACATAGTCATCCCAACTGAGGCGCTCACTGATAGTGTGGTCTAAGGCAGTGGGACCGGTAGGTATTGAATTGTCATGTGGGCGATTCCGAGTTGGTTCAGAGGATGAACGCATCCCTAGACCGTCTCCTCATTGAATAAGGTTGTCGTTAGTGACTAACTAAAAATCTAACATGCTTCATCCCATCCTTCTGAGTGCCTCGGCATACGAGGTCTTTTCAATGATTGATTTGTTAGGGGGAGGAACTTCCTGTCGATATGATATGTCATCACGGGGAGGACCTTCGCAATGTTGGCCATAATGGAGAGTACTACCATTACTTCTTGATGATTCAAAACAAAGAGGATTTTTGCAGTGCACACCCTGGGGAGGACCTCCAAGGAGTGTCGCAACAAGGTGAGGACCTTCTGGCTGCGTAGCGTCTTTACTGGGAGGGCCTTCACAACAACTACCATCATTGCTGGACATTCGATGTGCATCCTGGGGAGGAAATTCAGGACACACTGCGACAAGGTGGGGACTTTCTTGTTTCTTGGGGCCAATGCGGGGAGGACCATCGCAATGGGGGCAGTGGTGGAGAGGACTACCGTCACAGCTGCAGCAATGGATAGGACTACCATTACAACTACTGTAGGGAGAATTTCTACGGGATACACCCTGGGGAGGGCCTCCAAAATGTACTGCAATGAGGGGAGGGCCTTCTCGTTGCTTAACGTCTCTACGGGGAGGACCTCAGTTATCAAGGTGGCAAGGACTACCACTGTGATCTGATGCCCGACTGCGCAGAGTGTCGTTGCAACGTAACCCCTTGGGAGGACCCTCAGGGCAATCCATGATAAGGGGAGGGCCTTCTTGTCATGATGAGATGTCACTTCTGGGAGGGCCTCTGCAGTTGTGACTATGATAGCGAGGACTACTTTCATAATATGTGGTCCCACTTCATGGAGTGTGTTTGTAGCATATACCCTTGGGAGGACCTTCATGGTGGACCACAGCAATTGGAGGACCTTCTTTCTCCTTGATCTTATGTCCACGAGGAGGGTTTCCGTGACTCTAATCAAAAGAAGAGCTCCCGTGATCGATCATTATCTTCCTATGGGGGAGACCCCCCATGTGCTCTGGGGAGGACCTTTAGAGCTGATGGTAGAGAGATTGTGGGGAGGACCTTCACAACTTCTACTGCCACTCCCATAATATGGTAATGGGTGGGAAGGGATTTGAGCCTTTGATATATGATTTGCAGCGTTGGGAACCCCAGCTTCTAGCAGAGCATAGTCATGAACTCCCTCTTTATTTTCTGGCTGCCTTTGGCGCGTTCGGGGCACATTCATGCAGGTAGCCGGGACCGTCTGCTGTTGATAATGGCCTTCAACTTTAGGTCCCTATCTAATTAGGTCACGTGATATTGTCGAGATACGCTGATGAAAATCTTGGCTTTTAGAAGGGATATATTCCTGCTCTAGAGCATCCACCGTGATGGATGAGTGTCCCCCGGAACGAGTGAAGAAGCTCGATCTGATTTCCCTTTAATCACAGAATATGTCCGGTGACACTCCTGGGTAGAAGCAGGGATGCAGATCTACTTTGAGGCGGCTATCTCGTCTCATAGATGTGTCACCTCAATTGGGTAGATGGGCTCACGGGCCCGAGTCCTTGTTGTTGCCGCTGATGCAATTACAGTTTGGAATGTCTACAAGATATGATCTGGGATTGATACCTACTCCTCCATCATTTTCAGGACATGTAGATGGGATTCTTTGGCTAGAATGGGTATGAAGACCCATTCTGGTATCGGGGTAGGAATATCCTACTCCGGTCCTCCAGTTGTCAGTTGGTACTAACAATTTTCTTATGTCGGGGTAGGTGAACAAACCTGCCCCTATGCCGGGATACTCCAGTTTATCTCTCTGTTTGCCACCACATCGTGGTGGTGGACAATAATTTCATCCACAGGGAGATGGACATGCATTTTTTGGTTTCCCACCGTATCGAGTCAGTGACCTTTGTTGGAGGGGAGACTTTCCCGCATATTAATTGCCACCACATATGGGTGGAGGGCTTTGTTGATCGCCACCATGTCAGGATGGAGGGCGTTTGCATCATCTGCTAGGAGTTGGTCCTGTAGGCGCCAGGCCGCCACCACGTCAAGCCTATGGGATTCACGACCCTGGGCAGGGAGAGGTGCATGTCGGTTAAGTGTCATCATGCATGAGCGACGGGCCTGATGGAGCTCGACGAGGATGTGCGCTGGCTCGTATGATGCCGCCATATCTGGATGGCAGGATTGGGAGGAGCGAACAGATGTAGGTGCCTATTCAAGGTACATCTCTGTGGCTAGGCAGTAGAGCTCCTCCTCAGGGACTAGGGTGATGACCGGTCCCCGGTACATTTTCCTCCCTCTCTGGGCAGTCCGAGGGGCCGAAGCTGATGGAGCATGGGCCTGAATCCTCTGGGAGACATCCTCCTCAGCGTGAGGTTGTTGAGTCGCGGCATGACCATGATGACGCCTTCCGGCGGAGGCCTTGGAGCGGAACCCCAGTTCAATAGGGATGAGGTCCCCAGCGTCGACCTCATCCGCCTCCCTAAGATATGGGAGGTACGCATTGTCCCGTTCTGGGGATAGACTCCCGAAACGGTTTGAGACGGCAACAGGGGCCGTCTGGATCGACTTCTATGGCCGCTATTGGGCAGGTGACCAGTGATTTCTGGCAGATTAGTGGGCGTGCATGGCAACCTCCACTGTTTGGAGTGTACCGTTCAGGTGGTACTCTCGAATCAAAGTGTCTGAGACCCAGCGTTGATGATGATGGGTGGGTGATAGGTTCCTCCGTAGGTGAGGATGTATGGTCCTTGTGTTGTTGTAAGCATGCACTTCTGAGTTCCTTTGCGATGCCATTGGATCGAAGGTGTTCTGAAGGTACCTGTAAAATATTTTAACAAATACAAATAGAAAACTCGTAAAAGAATCATATCATGATCCCATGCGTAATTAATGACCTTGCTTTGCCCTCCTTGTGAGTAAAAAGGGGGAACATGGTGCGATTAGGTTAAATATCTCATTCTTGGTTAATGATTCACGTCGAGTTCAGCATTTTTTTGTTTCTCTCCGGGTGCGGCGCACGACTGGGGGTTGTGTGGAAGAGTCGTGTGCTACCCGGCGGTTGATTAGAGAAGGTTGAGCTCTGCTTAATCACTCATATTAGGTGTACTGTTTGCGCCTCGAAACACCCAATAGTTCCATATCCCGCAGTCCATGGACCTTCTTTCCAAAGGTAGGAGTTCACTAGATACTTTGGCCAACGATGCTTAAGACCTCACATTGGTCGAGAGGATGGGAAGTCAGGCTCATCACACCCTTTTGAGGGGAATTATTGCCTCTTCCGGGACTCTCTTATAGATTTTAGATGTATTCATATGTTCGCGAATCTTTAGTTTATACCCAAACATAGTATCCATGGATTTAAACCTAGTGGGAAATGGTCAAATGGATGTAGTGGTTCTAAATCATTTATTTCTGAGGTTTACCATCCCTTTTTGGATTGATGGCCCCATGGAGTCGGGACTTATTGAGGCGACGAAGGAATTGGTGCGGTGAACCGAAGTGAAGATAGTCGGATCCGCCGGTTGTTGGGCTAGAACCTCAAGGAGGCTTCCTACGTACCCTGCCTAAGAGACAAGGATCAATGTTTACATAGTTCGTATTGGTATGGGCCTTACGCTCTGAGGCATCCCAAGGTGTAGATGATGGGCTTAAACCTCAGGGAGGCTTTCTATGTACACTTCCTAAGAGACAAGGATCAAAGTACACATAGTTCGCAACAAGTCCACTGTCGTTGTGCGGGTACCACGACCATCACAAATATCTAAGACCACGTGAGTCATGATCAATGTGAGAAACAAGAGAATGAAACAGACTTGGCTAACCTCACACTTTTCCCCCAACCAAGGGAAGGGGAGACAAATGACGAGTGGAGGAAAAGGCTGGTACCACTGGACACTCCTTCCCCCTAATTTTGAGGAAGGTAGAAGTCGCGCGGCAGAGCAATAAACCCTCTAGGATGAATGGAGTGGGGTAACTGGATTCCGGCGAGGGTGGTGTGGGGATTACTCGAGAAGGGATTCCTAATAGTGACAGAGCCCACTAGGAGAGGGACTTTGCCCCACATAAGGATGGAGCAACAACCTTCCTCACTACTTCCCTCATTGGTCGTATTGGTGGGGAAGTACGGAGGTGTATGGGAACGGCTTCCTTCAGATGGGTATGTCGCCCCCTCTCTGGGGAGGGAAGATGTGCCTGACCGCCAAAGCGTGTAGTCCCTCATCCTAGGGAGAAGAGGCGGAAAGGGGGATATTGGGCTCGGACCCCGCATTACCATGGGAATATGAACTCCGACATGCTTCCGGAATCCACCCAAGGGTCGGGGCAACCCCTTCTCCTTCGCTTACCATGGGTATGTGAACTCAAAAGGGCGCGCTGATACGCCCAAAAGTTACATCATATCTGTATGGTGGCTCTGGTGGAGGCCTCGACTCAGGCCCAACCAATGGGCCAATGAGGAGGTTGCGAAGGATCAGGCCAGATTGGAATTGGAAGGATTTTATCCGTCTCAGGGAATGGGAACTCCGAAGGTTCTGGAAGGCCACACGGGTGTATGAGGGGTGGTACCCATTGTGTAGGGAGGTGCTACATGGATGGAGAAACCATCCACGAGCCAGGGTGGTCCGCATGCTGAGAGTCCATCTATGAACCAGGAGGGTCTATGGACTGAGAGGTCGTCCGAGAACCAGGAGGGTCCACGGACTGATTGGAATCCCACAAACCAGGAGGGTTCATGGCTTTGGGTTTGGCCCACGTACAAGGTTTGTATGTTGAGGGGTCCACACGAGCAGCGGCGACTAAGGGCGGTGCTGGATGCAGATTCGTTGGACCAGGCTTCTCCCGCGTAGGAGGGTGCTATGTAGTGCGATTGATCAGAAGAGGGGCATAAACTCCCCGTTCCACGGGTAGTGCATCCGTGGAGGGGCCATGGTTCACGGTCTTCTCTTTTTATGTTATTTTTGGTTCGCGGTTCACCAAGTTATGTGTTTTTAGTTCCTTATTAGATTGATACCAAGTTCATACCTGCTTTGGTTCGTGAACTGGAACTTCACTCTTTGTGAAATCCAAAGCTCCTTCCTTTGAAATCCTTCCACCCGAATCTGATCAATCTTCACTCCGTCCTCCTATTTTCGGAGTCCTTTTATAGAGTGGCAAAAAGGATGTATCTATGGTCATGTGGCACCTTTTTCGGAGGACCATGACCAAAAACCTGGTTCATGGATGACTCGGTCAATCCGCAACTTGCAGGGCATTAGACACTCCTCCTCCGTGAACTAAACATGGGGAGTGCTTCGCGGCCGCGGAGGGTTCCGCCTCCATTTTGCGAACGAAAGCAGAGGTGGATCAGGCCGGTTGACGCGGCCCACATCTGGGGCGGTTCGGAATGGTGAACTGGGTTGGCGCATGTCCTACCTCGCGACCGTGAAAGGTGTCCACCTCGATTTTGTGAACGACAATGGTCTGTGGTGGAGGGACGCTTCGCGGAACCGACCATGTATCGTTAACATTAGACCGGTCCGTGGACCTGTTCGTCCTTCGCCTGTATTCTCCACATTTCCACAATCCTTTGAGGGGAAATTGGGTAGAATCTCCCTTGAGTTATGAGTTAAAGGGGATCATCATTCTCCTTTGCGGATTTTTTTCATGACCCTACAGTCCTAGATCAGAAACATAAGGGGGTCATTGAGGTAAGATCTTGATTTTACCCTAGGTAAAACATAATAATTTTTTACACAGATAATTTGTAACATTAAATATAATTTCAAAAATTTAATGACTTGTTTTATATCCTTACATAAACTATAATGTGAAAATAATTATTGAAATTAAGTGTTAATAAAAATTAATTTTTATCATAATATAATATAAAAAATTAATAAATAATATTACTTTCAATTGTTATTTAACAATACCATTATTATTTAAAAATAATTTTTCAAGAAAAATTTAATTGTTTTACAAAGAAGTACTTTTGAAATTGATATTAAAAATTTTATACATTTTTTTAATGTTTTGAAAAGTAATATATATATATAATATTTATATTCAATATAATGTGTTTTTAATGATTTATTAAATTAAAATAATTATTAAATTGTTTATCACTAATTCTAAAACCCTTATATGGAAATTTATTGCTCATACAATGTTTTAAAATGATTTTCATGGGTATCATAAATTTTCAAAAATTGTTGTGTTCCGTTTTGGAGTTAGCACATTCAAATAAAAACAATTATTTTATTTTATTTTTTCAAAACCCGGATAAACTATATAATGTTTTTTAATTTACTAGAATCTATACCAGTAAATCTCTTGAAATATGTTATGGGTTTTCTAATTTTCCATTTTGGTTTTTTAATACATCTAATGGTTTTTGAGCTGAATCTTGAAGCGAGGGTTCTGGTCATTATATATAGTATTTCAATAGCGTTCTATACATAATTAGTGATTAGATGTTGTCTTTTTAGGGAAAAAATCTATTTGATAAAAATTTCATTCAAACTACTTTGAATAAAAATACCCTAAAAAATATAGGAGTTTGGTGACTCTAATTATGATGATGGAAATTCAGAATTTTATTTAAGTCGGTTGAATGAATTGAGGTGGTGTAATTCACTTAAGGGTGGTTATTATGAAATCCTATAAGTTTTAAAATATTTAGTAACATGTTTAGAAAAATCAAATGAACTAAGTTATGTGAAACTTTATTGAAAATAAGTGTTAATAAAAATTAAATTTTATTATAACGTCATTTAAATATTTAATAAATAACATTACTTTGAATTATTATAGAATAATTCCTTTATTTATTTTCGATTTTTAGGAGAAATAAAAAAAATTTAAAGAAATATTTTTTAAAATTGATTTTCAAAATATTAATTATTTTTTGAAATATTTTCCAAATTATTATATATATCAAATATTTAAATTTAATATTATTTATTTCAAATAGTTTTTAAAATAATTAATTTATTAAACTGTTTATCACTGATTTTAAAACCCTTACTAAGAAATTTGATGTGCATCCCTTGTTTTAAAATTTTATTCATCGATATAATAGTTTTTCTAAAATGGATTTCTTTATTTTTGGAGTTAGGACATGCAATGATAAATATTTATGCAACATGAGCTACGTTTTCTACAATCATGGATCATTATTTTATTGAAGATTCCATTAAAATTTTAATAGTTTTCTTCAAAGGAAACGTTTTCTTTTATAAATGTGTTGCTTTTTATATAATTGATATCAATGAATAAAGGGTATTTCTCCCAGGAAAATTATTAATGATTTCATTATAGTATTTTCTCTTATGTCAAAATCCATTGTTGGAACTTATTATTGATTGAGTTTGATCTCTTATGATACCATCTACTGTATTTTATTGAAGTTTTTATGACCAATTTTTCTACAATGTTCTATTTTTATAAAATTCATGGTTTATGGTTATTGTGTGAACATTTTACATGCTTTTATTTTTAATAAAAGTGTCTACATTGTTTATGTTTCACCCTTTTCATATGGGGAATTTTGTGGAGATAATAAGTTACATGTGGGGACAGCTATATCCAATCAATACATTGTTATGTATCATGATACAAAACATATTTGATTATTGGATGATGCCTAACCTATTTTTGTATTGGGTCTTTCTTGAGCCCTTGAAAGTATATTTAGGATGTTCAGTAGTATAAATTAACTCATTATTATATAAGTTATTGATTTTCCATTTTATTATTCCACTAGATTAATATACATGTGATTATTTATATGAAATTACATGAATTTCATTTATTCCCTCCATGTTATGTTCATTATTATGATTAAATGGACAGTGTTTAAATTATTCACCATTCCTTAATTCTTATTATTATCTATTCAAGATATATTTCATTGTAGGTATTCCCTTACTGAGCATCTGAACTAACCACATTATTTTATATTACATTTATGACGATTCTGAGATGTATATTATGATTAACATACATAGATAAGCTTGATGAAAATTGGTGTTCTTACAACAATCATTATTTTGTATTTTATAATTTCAATTTTAATGTATATTTTATGTATATATTTATTTTTACAAACTAGTAATTGTTTGGTCCCTTGGGATGTGATTCCTCACATCTAATTCCAATGTAATAAGGTAACCACCAACTCTAGAAACAAGTATCATGGTATTTATAGAATTTTTGAAAAAATCATTATGGGTGTGAAATGATTAAAATAATAAAATAAAATTATTTTATTTTTAAATGACACGGAAACCTAATCATCTTATTTAAATAAATGATTATGGAAAAAAACTTAGGTTTATTCAGATAATACAAAAAATAAATGAGATTCATTAGATATGGTTAGAGGAACTATGTTGGAAGACGATAACTGGATTGAGGTTCCATGATCGGTGTGTAATAGAATCAGAGAATCTCCCCAATGAACAAAACATAACTTTCTTCTTTATCAGTAATTGTTAAAAATAAATATAGGATGATTTTTCAAATATTTATCCTTGTTTTATGATTCCAATAAAAAATTTGAATAAATCCACAAATAAATTGGTTTTTGGATCATGTGCCTTCATAGAGTGGGTTAGATTTATCTGGGATTTGGGTAATTTCATTAGGAATAGTTTTTTATCTCTTCATTAATCATTATAAAAACAACGAATACAGGTAAAAATGAAAATTTTACCTGGTTAACTCCTCATATGTGTGATTAGGTTTTTATTCTCCATGTCGTCGTTCATCGTGGGAAAATTTCTTGGCCTTGAGTTAACAACAAACTCATACACTGATCATTTCAAACCTATTTAATGGAACAAAATTTTGATATCATAGATCTATGTGTATTAGGATATGAATATCATGAAATAGTGGGATATATAGTATATTACATGGATTTAGGATACCCAATTTCAAGAACAATGGTATACTATTCTAGATGGAATGCAAGGGAATTTTCCAAATGGATTCAAAGGATAGATCCTGGTGTTAAATGATTGAATGACTCATATGATGATATTACTTAGTATTCTACATGAGGCCTTTCTATATTATTGTATATAGATACTAATGATGGAGAAAGACATAGATATAGAATTATGGATAATTTCCATTGTACATGGCATATACATTATATCTACACTTTGTGTGGGATCCGCAAAGTAGAATCTATGGTTTTCAGATAAAGATAAATATCACATGGGGTGTGGACGTCTCACATAGCTTGTAACCCTTTTCCTGTTGGCTCAACATGTACCTTAGAGGGTACACACGCATTCGTATGAGTACACAGTCATAGAGAAAATTTTTATTCCCACACAAACATGGCCAGGCTCGGTGTACATAGGTAGATTCATGTATACAGACATGAGAAGAAGTACAAGGACATGGACATTCTATGTAATTTGATTTGAACATGGACATGGGTTGTTTACTTGGGAATAACCAATAGTATAAGGGAAACGTTGTTTACAATGAGTACACATCATATACTCTTTCAAAGAAGGCTTAATGGTATTTTCCTTTGTATCTTTGTTAAGCTTCATTATGTTGTAGTCCCTATATCCATTCCCTAAGGGTTAGTATTGAATCACATTCTATATATAGGATAATTACCACATCAAAATGAATTCATGGATAGAGTTTTTTAATCCTTATTGTGTCCCAGAGTGAGATCCTCTATTATCTTTTTTCCATAGGTGGAGTAATTGGTTTTATCATAAAAAACAATACATGGTCGTTGATCTTCTATATATAATTGTTAATTTAGATGTTAGTATACCCATTGTCATTAGGTGTGATCCTCATTTGTGCAACATTTCTCTTTACATTTCAAGTCAATATTTCTTATAATGATACATGATAAGAGGGTCCTCTTACATTGATTTCATCAGTTTTATCTGGCTCATGGAGTGTTTTCTACAAGGTGAGTTCTTTGGTAACCATTGAGCATGAATCCTAGGATATAATTATAGCTGTGAATTATTATTTAGATATTGTTTATTTGTTAATTATATCTAGATATAATTTTCATATGAGTTTTATAAATATACCTATATAGTGAAGGTTTTTATTATTTTTATTATCTTATTAGTTTTTTTAGGGTGTCCTGTTGTGTATTTTTATACTCACCCATGCCCGGTATTTCCCCACAAATGTTATTTATTGGGAAAAAGATCAACATTTTGATGGAGTCCTGTAGTGGCTAGGAGTTGGTGGAACTTATTGATATGGAGGAACTGAATTTGGTTGCTTCATTTAACTTCATTGCAGTTCAAATCTTTACATTCATATTGTACTTTTTTTAGACTCCTTGTGGTGGGATTTTATTTGGAACTATTTACATTGTATTTATTGTAGCCATACTCTAGTTATGGGATTTATATGTATGCATTCATATTTTATTAGTTTTTTTACATTCCATCATATTATGGTCTTCTATATATGTCAGTGTATACAGGTACTTTAGGATAAGGCCTCGAGAAGTTTGTGATATGCCTACACGGTGCTCGTCATAAGCCCATAAACTAGAGAAGGAAGGGATATGGAGTCATAAAAAGAGAGACTTGGGAATGGTTCAGTTCACACAAAAAAACCCAACCACCATATTAGTAATACTATAGTTAAAGATAGTCCCCCACAAATCTAGACAAGGCATAAGTCTCTAGGATCTATGTAGTCAAAAGAAGTCCCTCTACCGAAAGATAATTTACTCATGTAATGACATAATTTAGGAATAATTTTGAAAATTAATATTTATAATCCTTAGAAAACTTCTTAAATCAATATCATAAACTAATATAGTCCAAATACATGGAAGTATAAAGTGAAATCAATTTTTATACCTTTCATATAAGTACACATATGCATGTATATAAATTTACAAAATTAGTTTATCAATTTAAAAAAATCATACATCCATTCATAATATAATATTTATATCAATGAACAAATATGTTAATAAATAAAATTGAAGAAGAAAACTTAAATTGTATCATGATATAAACAGTTTATGCACAATTTATAAAACATGAAATGATGAAAACAATATTTCAACCCAATATTTTATATAATCTATAATTAAATATACATGAACAATTTATATTTATTCTATATTTGAACTCATTCAAACTGTAATTTTATGTAAATTTTACATTAAAAATATGCTTTTAAATAATGTTTATATGTTTTAAATTCTAATTACAATGATTAAACATTTTACATAGCCTAAATATCACATGATTAAAATATTTAAATTCTCAATATATCAATTGAAAATCTTAATTATATTTTAAAAATAATTCCTGAAAGAAGGAATTTATTTTGAGAAGTTAAAATAAATTATTATGAATCATTCATAATATTAATTCTAAACACTTCAATTTATTTCTTATTTTTTAATTTATTATAACTTTATAAATTTTCATTATGATTTCTATATAAGTATTTTATATCAATATTGTATTTAATTAAATATAATTTCAAATGTTCTCTAATATTAAAAATTAATATTTCAGATATTTAATGAATATATATTTTACTAACATTTAAATAATTAACTATTATAAATGTTTAAAAAATTTATAAATTACATAAATATTCCAAAAAACCACCCCTTACTAATTTATATACATTTTATATATTATTTAATTCAATTCATATGTTTTTTTAAATATTAGGTGTGTTTTATTATAATCATTATTATATTTTTTTTAATTGTAACCAGTCCAAAGGATGGTTTCCATTTGGATAAATTATAAAACTATATATAATGATAAATATATGGAAATTTTAATTATCAATGTGTATAAAATATTGATCCAAATAATGTTTTATAATTTTGTAGTGAAAATTGTTAATATATATATTTTCATCAACTATTCCACTTATAATTAATATTTATTTCCAAAAAAATATTAATATTGTATTGGGTTTCTTGTTTCAATGATAATAGTTATTTTAACTCATTAGATTAAAATTATTAAATTGATGTATTTTGAGAATCAGTTACAGTTTTATTATTGTATATTCATCCCGTATTACAAACTTATTTGTAAAAATTAATTACACCCTAATTCTCATGTGTAAAAAGCGAGTGATCTTTGAAAATATTGTCTTAATAGTTTTTAGTTTCAAGTATCATTAAATTATGTTATAGATAGAGCGTTCCATTTCTCCTATAGATGAAAGTTCAATTTATGAATAAAGGGATTTATAGGAATATGAATTTTCTAATTGTATGAGTTTCATAATCACAATATATGAATTACTTGAAAAAATTAGCCGTTCAATTTCTTATAGTATAGATTCCTTAATACAACTCTATATTTTTTGAATATCAAAAAAATTCTTTTTGGATAACATGGGTACTTCCATATGGATCACCCTGGTCTAACTCAAGGATAAGAAATAGATAAAAATATGAAACGTTGACATAAAAAATAAAATAACCACAACATAAAAGTTTGAAATATGATCTATAAGAAATTTTATTAAATGTAAATTGGTTTAAAAAGTATTATTTATTAAAACGAATTTTGTTGAACATTGATGGAAACCGAAAATAGGTTAGTACATCATGGTGATATATAATATTACTAAAAAACTAAATACACTGAACATAGAGGTGTTTGAGAACTCGGGTCAGGTATTTTTTTTTCATTTGACTTTCTATAGAATATAATGAATTTGAAGTCAGGTACAACACCAAAATGGTGAAGTGGACACTTAATTTTTAATTTATCATTTTGTATTAGAAAATGATACAATTAAATAAAAGAAATCTAAAATTGGTCACTTATTAATCTCTTATAATGATAAAAATAATAAAAGTGGAACATAAACTATGAAAACAGGGAAATTAAATAATATTCAAATTTTACTTACTCATTTTATGATAAAATTGGCGAAAAAATAAAGTGTTTACTAGGTATTATATATAGAGTGTAAATAATTGTATAATTATTATGCCTTTTTATTTTAAATTTAATTTTACTTTTTTACATATAAATACATGGAGGGTAGATTATGGTGTTTCTCATCACATAAGAAAGTATATATTGGGTATCATAATTAGATAAAAGATAACTAATTATGATATATCTATCTTTTTGGGAAGTATAATATCAGTTCTTGTTAAATCTAAATGAACATTTAAATTTTTATTAAATATTGGTTTTTATTTAATTTCAAAAGATATTTTAGTAGTACTTTTATTTAGATGTAATTTGATTTATATTTCTAATTTGGATAAATCTAATGACACTTATTAATTTAGAAAGATAAAAATTACACTATTTCAAAATTAAAATATTATTGGTGTTATTTATTAATTAATGAATAATAATATATATTCATTATAAAACTATGTAATATTGTATGAAACCGTTCAACCTAGTTTATGTGGTGAGAAAAATTAATAAATGATGATTCTATTATATTATAGAACATGAATTTAAATCATATCTCTGAACAGATAATTGAAAGGAGATTGCATTATAAGAATCCTCAACCACATATTTTTTTATATATTTCCCATTTTTTATTTTATTATAGTAAATTTGGTAAAATTAATGAAATTAAGTTCTAACACATAATCTAACATTATAAAAATAAAATACACATAAATTTTTTATTTATTCCCTAATGATTCTTAGAATGATTATTTGTATTTCATTATATACTATATGAGTACCCAAGATTTGGATACCTATATTTTAATAATTATAATTCACAATAAATGAATTTTTTTTTCAAAATATTGTTGAGAATCAACATAAAAAAAAATTAAAGCCTTAAATCTAATTTCCAGTTGGATTTTTATGATAGATATGAAAAATCAAGTGAACAATTACATATACCTTTCTCAAAATTATAAAAGAAATAATGTATTTCATGTAAAACAATATGCTTGGAAAACCTAATATGAATGGGTTTTTGGTAATAAAATATATGACACCTATGAATATGGTAAGAATTACTATTGGACATTCTATTATACTACAATCCCTCTATGGTAAAGTAATAAAGACCAAAATATTTATACAAAATAACATTCAAATTAATGGAGCTAACTAATCCCCTTATGAAATCCATACATGGTAAAATTCAAGAATTATTCTCTTGATCTTTTAGGGTTACCTTATCTTGTAATGTCTATTTTCACAAAATAAAAATAATTCAATTCAAGAACATTTATTTATTTCTATATCTAAAATTTTCATGGGTTTATAAATTTTATGATCCCCTGTCTTTATTATTTTTATGGTAAGGAATGCTTGATTCATTGAAGATATTGAGTTTTGAATGACAGATATTATAAAAATTGGGTATTAAGAGCAATTTATTTTCATCCAAACGTTTTTATTGATAATGATCATATTTTATTCCTCACACTTTTTTAGGATGAATCTTTTGGATAATATTCCATTTATAATTAATAAACCATCTAAAATAAATAATTTTATATTCAAGATATATATTAACACCATCTTGATATAATTCCAATAATTGTATCAAATAGAGAATATATAAGATAAATTTTAGATTATTACATCATTAAGACCGTGAAACATGATGTTAAAATATGGTTACTGAGAGACGATATAGTCATCATTAATTTAGCTAATAAAAAATTATAATTTTGATAAGTTAATTGGTTCAATTAATGTTCAATTTGATTCCATAAAATAAAATAGTGTAAGAGATCTCATCAACTTTATAGTTTCTATGAAATATATTAGATCAAAATTGATATTTAGGGAAAAAATGGATTCAAATGGAAATTTTTAGAGATATAGAGATCATATTTTATAAAAGGTAATTACTCAATTAGGTGGAGTTTATTTTATATAGACTTCTTATGTGGTTTCAATGAAATATTATTTTACAATCATCAAGGAACTCATAGAACATTTTAAAATATTTCTATATCAGATGTACCTTAATGATTTTTTTCATGCATAATACATTAATGATGTTATTTATATGGTGTAGATAGAAAAATTTATAGAGTGTGAAAAAATGGTTTAAAATATAAAGAAATTCTTCTATCATATTATGTAATCTTCTGGTTAATGATATCATAAGTTTCATGAAATTGTTACTTCATTTATATTTGAAATAATTATGGTCAATGTGATTTTTTAAGATAAGAACATTTAGAGTTAAATTATTTTAATTAATTTATATATCAGTGAAATATTAATTTCTAGTAGTAATTTATTTTTATATCATGAAACCAAGTAATTTCAAAAAAAATTGAAATAAAATATCATAGTGATAAAAAAATTTAGGTATGAAGATAATATGACATATTCCTCATGGTATACATAGTTTTTAAAAAATAGATATACTACATTGTTATTATAATATTGGGAATGATAAAATCTATATTTGGAGATACAAATATATATACGGAGACAAGTTTAGTCTTATTAATTGCCCCCAAAAAATGTGATAAAGAGAAGATAAAATTAATCTTTTTGACTCAAAAGTAGGGACTCTGATGTTGTCTCAAGCGTGTATGTGTCAATACAGATAATACATTTTTTGGATATCAGGAAAAAAAATTAGTGAATTATGAATAGATCATTTGAGGGCATCTAGAAGTATTTTTTGACACTAGTGAAAAAAGGTTACAAGATCAAATTTATATGATTAAAACATTTAAATATTATTTTGAATTAAAACTGTGATACAATAAGATGTAAATATAATAAGATATCCACCATTAGATTTATTTATTTCTTTTATATATGGCTTATTTCTTGAAAAAGTTCTATGCAAATATTTATTTTCACTTCCACCATGAAAATTAAGATTGTAGATTTCTATAAGGCATCTAATCATGGAACATTATTGTGTTATTTTTCTAATGGGATATGAATTTTGGATAGTATTTTAAGGAAAAATGACATTTTTAATACATAAATAAAATTCCCTCTTTTCAAATAACTACAAGAACTCAAAAATCCAAGCACATAGATATTAAATTCAAAATTTTAAAAAATATATTATTGGTGATTAGAGTGTAAAAATAATATCATAAAAACTCTATCATTGTGTATCCACACTCTAATGTTACAGAACTTATTATGTTTCACCAATATATATATTTTATTGGTGTTACTTGTTATAATGGTATACAGATTCAGGTGGAGTTTTTATTTGAAATATTTTCACTTTAGACACAATTGAAATTACTTTTTCTATTGATTAATGTAAATAGTTATTTTTTATTATGAATATTGTATAGTTTATTCTGGTTGTTTTTAGTATCCTTAATAATTAAAGAAGGTCTAGTTAGAAATTAATATGTTTTCTTACATTACTTGTAATTACCATATCATACATTTATCTCTAATATATTTCATTGACTATGTTAGTGTAGTTCTCATTGATGGTTCAATTCATAAATAAATGTATTGGTGCATCATTTGGTTCCAAGTAAATATAGAGTACGTAACATATTATTATTAATTTTTTTTGTAATTGATATCTTTTTTCATACATACATTATAAAATAATTATGGTTGGATATAATATGTAACCCAAGTGAGATATTTTTATATTTTTAAATATAATAATTTTTATTTTGAAACTATATTTTAAAATTCTTAAATAATGGGTTTTCATTTTGTTAAGGAAAATAAGTTATATTCATTTAGTGTCTTAAATAATTCATTATTTCTATTCTGTGAATATATAAAATTGAAATACAATATTAAATAGGTTTTATGGTCTTCAAATTAAACATAGTATAGAGAGGAAAATAAATGGGGTTGTTATTAGAATTCGATGTGTGAAAACCATTTCCCATATTGCGTTCAATCTTTTAGAAGGATAAAAGTAAAATATCCTTTTATAATGTTGGATGAAGATGTTGTTGTGGTACGACTAAGGATTGGAAGTCTGAATGTAGATCAATCAGATGAAATAATTGTGTAACTAGTACTCAGAACTATACTCTTCTAGAGGAAGCCTTTGTATAAATTAATATAAAGGGACAAACCACACATACGGATAATTCTAAAATCTACATAAGATTAATTAGATGAAAGGGATTCAATACTCATAATATTTTTTGAACCAATAGGCATGTTAATGGGTTCCTTTCACAAACTGAATGGATTGGTGTGAAGATAATATGTAAAAAAAATTATATTGGTGATGATTAGTAGGATGTGAAACACATTTAACCTGATGGTATATACTATAAATTTAAATGTTGGGGTAATATTTTATAGATTTTTAGACACTATAATAATCTTCTACTTTATTATTATTTTTAGCAATACTACCCTTATGGATATGTAATTCATCTGAACCATGTAAAATTATTATGTTTTTCACTACCTTTATTTTCTATATCATTTTATTTTTTGGAACTTGTCTATTTCTTATGAAATATTTTTCTTGCATGGATGTGGTATTTATTCCTCTCAATTAAAAAATCATCCTATATATTTGTTAATTATAGTTTTTTTATATTATAATACTGATTTCTCTGGTATATGTTTTGTTTTTTTCTTATGAATAATTGGATTATGACCCAATAAATGGTATCTAATATCTCATTTATATTTCAACATAGACAACCCCTTTCAATGTTGTCTATAATATTTGATCAATATAATTATTACATCCTTATATTACTTTTATTATTTTGGTATTTAATCCTTAATATATCTTATCTATTTAAAATTTAAAGGGAGATAAATAATTTTGGGTGAAATGGAATTTGATGTGAGGTAGGTCTGGTTCAATATGTTCAACATGATATTATTCGCATTAAAAAATATATATAAGAAATAATTTAGACTATATAAGGATATACATCTTCTGTTGACCAACACTCAACTAGAAGTAATGAACATGGAAGAATATGAAATTATATATAATAAATTACTAGATTTATTTGGATATTTTTGGCACTAATTGTGTATTATAATGTCTGAAAAGTATATATGGATTCTGATTTTAAAAAGACTCCTTTCATATATATATGAGAATGTATATAAAATGATAAACATTTTCTACTTTTGTGGCTATTCAGAAAGATAATATTGGTTGGAAATATTAATATTGATCATTAAAATGAAATAAAAATGATCTAGAGTTAGATAGAATAAATATAGTTGTGTTTCACGGATCCAATGTGGGTGTTTCTATTACATTCATAACTCTTGGAACATTGAGATATGTTTCTTATTGTGGTATGTAACTCTAGATGTAAATGTGGTCTAGTTTCTGATCATGTTTGGAAAATAATTTTGATTTATGAGATTTAGAAGAAAGAGTTCCATATTCTTACTGAAAATGAATTCAATTATGAATGAATGTGGTGACCCTTTTTTGAAAATTTCAAAATATATTCATATGAATAAAATTTATAAGTTGATTTATTTCAGATAAATGTTTTCAAATGTGTTGCAATTATGGGAAGAAAGGCTATATGATGAATCTTTTAATTAGGTTATGTGTTAATTATAGATGGTATTGTTTTATAAGTGTACCTATATATCATGTTTCAAATGATACATATGGTCTAATGTAGATTGTCTCTAGTTCAATTGAGTCTTAGATTATATATTATGTTACATAATTTTAATCTACTCCTACTCAAAGTAAAAAAATTACACATTTAGAATATTCATCATTGTGTATCTTGTCGATGATGAAACTATAAATATAGTGGGAAATGGTAATGTTTCAAACATGATACAGATCATAATATCACAGGAATTTAAAATAGTGTGGTATATATTGAGGTTAGGTAATAAAATACTTTTCTTTGGATAGCTAAATTACGTGGATTTTGTCTTTTTTTTTATTTCAAAAAAAATTTATATCTGGTTCCATGGTGTTATCCAAATGTGATAAATTTGTTACATTATACCTAAAATTATTTTTATAGGTAGTAATGCATTCCATAAAAATAACTTCCACTATTATGGCAGAAATTCCTCAGTCACTAATGTAAGAACATGATGAATTTTTTTTCCGATAAAGTAATATTGAATATCATGATCATTGAGCGTGGAACTCATAGAACCTTTTTATGTATAATTATTTTAATACAGGGTACATTATTTATTCAATTTAGTTGATTATTCTTATATATATTATTTGTTTTATAAATTTATGGAATGATATAGTGAGCGATAAACAAATATAGGGACCTATGTTTTTCAAAAAATAATGTGACAAATATTTTGATGAATATTCAACAAATTTGATAAACATATGCTTAAAGACTGTAATAGTACACTATCATTAGAGACTAGATAAAAAATATTATAAATTTATGAAATAACTTTAACATACCCAATAAATATTTTCCCAAATAATAGTTATCTTACACGTAACCAACTTAAAACCTATCTTCATAACCTAGGTAAAGAAACCATAAAAGATGGTGAGATCATATTATCAGTAATGTTAAACAAAGTGGATATAAATGATCATATGATTGTACCATTATCATAAAGTTGTGAAAATATGGGAGTAATATTTTAAAATTATAACCTATATATAATAAATCATAAACTTCTTTCATGGAATAAATACTAGTTTTTCATAAGATAGGAATCATGATGGAATAAAATAACATGAGCTGTGAGAGAATAATATTAAAAATGACATGTAATTATGGGATACAGATAAGTATAGAAAATCATTTCCATAGTAGTCATGTATCATTTCCAAAACAATCATATTAGAATCGGTTCACTCCTCAACCCATCATAGTAGTAAATATCTGATCCCAATAATATCAGAGCAGAAAATTTACTTTACTAAACTATGTTTACTCCTCTATTCCAATAAAAGTTTTTTCATGCCATATTAATCCTTACCTAATTTATTAGGGGGAGATATTAGCCTCATTTAAATAATTATTAAAATAATAAAAAATTCAAGAAGATCCTAAAACATGAATCATATTAGAAACAATTATATGAAATGGGCTTCATAAATCATTCATCATATTAAAACCCATGAGAATATATCGGTTTCATAAGCTTTTCATAACTGCCAGACCTGTGGAAAAGAAATAGGTTTCACAATCATTCCATCATTTCATCATACCATAACACATGAAAAAAGAATTAGGTTTTATAACCATTTTATGATGCCACCACCCATGTAGGATATATATGTTTTAAAAACATATTTTCATTACAAACATAAACCATTTTGAGAAAGAAAAAGAATATATTACTTGGATCAAATCCCCAATTAAGAATAACAGAAGTCAAATATGACATCCAATATGGAAAATTATTTTTAAATATATCTTGTGACATTTATTTCATAAAATGTATTTTAAACATTGAAAAAAATTAACCTATAATAGTTATAAATTTCATTTCCCTAAAAATAATGTTGGAATCATATAATGTAAGACTTAAATATCATTTAAAAAATTTCTTGAGTAAAATATCCATTAAAAATGAATATATTTATTTAAACACAAATGATTTTAAAAATACTTTTCATTGAAAATACCATTTCAAAACCTATAAAGGAATATTCATTGAAATTAATGATCATGAAGGTGGAAATACAATTAATTTAGTACATGTTATAACAATGATTTTTTTCACGTTTATAGTAAAATAAAAATAAACCCTATCTATAAAAAGATATGTTGATTTATTTTAAAACATATTTTAAAATTAAAAAAGAGTAAAAATTTCACTAATATTTCCTTTAGCTAGTTTTGAAACATTTTTTTACATTTTTTTGAAAATAAATTTATTGATGATAGTGGGGTTTTGAAAAATTGTGAAATAAATATGATTTTAATAAAAACATTATTTGGTATTATAAATCCTCTATGTGAGGAAAATTAATGGAAAACATTTATTATGTTTACATAACGATGGTAGAGAAAATTGATGAGTTTTTATTGAGATATAGATTATAATATTTCATCATTATATGTATAAAAAAAACAATCCTAATAAATGATGATATTATATCCTTTAACACTTTCCACATTGATAAAATTGGATCATAATCCCAATTAATGAATAAAATTAATTGAAACATTATATATCAGAAAAATAAATAAATTCATTATATTTGTTTTAAATGGGACTTTATATACACCTCATAAAAGAATAATTGTTCATGACATAACATATATCTAAAATAAGAAATATTGAGACTATGATCTCTAACCATTTTGGTATCTATTGACTAATAAATTAAATGAATGACATATCATAAAATTGATATGTTAATAACCATATTATTTATTTGAATAATCCCGAAACACATCCATGGTTATTATATACACCACACAAAAGGAACAAGTGGTTCATATGGATTGTACCTCATCGATATAAAAAATTAAGATTAAAATATCTTACCATAAGCTAATAATTTCCTCATTTATGTTTGAAAACCCTTTTTAATAAATTTATATATATTTTAAATATATTATATAACCATATATTATTGTATTATGGTTTTTTATTAGCTATTTATCAAAAATTCCTCATTAAAAATATATTTTATGAAATAATCGCTTTGTTTTTTATGTATATTTTGATTTTTAATTTTAGATCCTATTACATTTACCATGGTTACATCATGTATGTAATATTAACCATGATATAAAATATTATATTCAGTATATATATATTTATAGTAATCCAAAAAATTTAGATATAGAAATTTATATACAATTTTCATGGAGATGGTAGGTCATACAGTCACATAAACATTTTCTCCATTTATTGACCGTTGAAATTAAAAAAATTAAATAATATATTGAAATTAAATAATATATTGAAATTACAGAATAATTTAATGTCAGGTTTGTAAAATATATTCAATATATTTACCCTAGTTACCTTCCATTCATGTCCTTAGTAAAAAAAATCACATTTCTTCATTAGGAGAATGTTTATCACACACAAAAAGGAATGTTTGGTATCTCCAAAAAAATGGAAAAACGAAGGTATATGTTGAAGAATCATTAAAGAAGAATATTTATATTAAAATATCCTATATATTCCTTTAATATATCATTTTTAATAAATAATTTTAATTAAAATTAAAAACACATCCCATCGGTTTATGAGGCGATATCATCCCAACTAATGAGCAACGTTATTTTAATCCAATGTTTTATGAGTTAAGATGATATATTTTTTATTATAATTCCAAAGTTATAATTATATCATAATTATAATATATAGTCACTAAAACCTTAATTATATCATCCTGTTATTGGTGGTGATGGAGAAAAAATAACAATAGTTCATGATGTGGTATTCTACAGTACACACAAATGATGATTTTTGTATCTGATTTCATAGAATAGAATAATAATTAATGTTATGAAATTAACATAAACAAATTTCAGTATATATAATATAGTTATTTTATTATATCATTATGTTTTAATAATAACTGAAGGATTTTGGGGAAGAAATAAAACAAAACACACTGTTAGAGAGGTTACCTCTTCTTCAGAAATATTCTTTTATTTTTCACCAAAAAGATTCATATATTGGATATATGAAGATAATAAGGCCAATAGGATTATAGAAGGTAAATGTGATGTTATTTAGGTCATTATTTTAGGAAATATTTATTTTTTGAAGTGATGAGGCTAGTGGTGGGTTTTTATAATTGTGGTGAGTGGAATACCTCTGTTTTTTTTAAAAAGGTATCCCATGTTTTTCACATTTCAACAGGCTTCAAAAAGGGACATTGTATAAACAAATATGTTATAGGGTATAATTAATTACATTAAATTGGGTTTTTATATGATTCTTGGTCATTTTATATTTTATATTTTTAGTTTATTCCACTGGTAAGCTAATATTAATCTTAACAATGGTAATTAATTTTGTACTACATTTACAATTCATAATAGCCAAAATTTAAGTTGAAATTATTAAAAAATAATTATTATTATAATTAAAAAAAATTAATACATTTATCAAAATTACATTCATATATGTTGTAAAATATAATTTTAAATTAAACATACTGACATGGAAAATAATGGTTTTCCAAAGAGAAATGATTCAAATGTTTAAAAGGTTTTTATATAAAAATTAAATGATAAATTTAATAAAATTACCTATATTTTACAAATATATATATAATATTAATTATATTGTAAATTATTTGAATGAAATTTCAATTTTCTAATAAAAACCAATATTTTTTAACTATTCACAAAACATTTATCTTTTAGGTAAATTAACAAAAAAACTCATAAATATTATTAAATTATTTTTTAAAAAATTATTTTTGTTTGTTAATATAAATTTTATAAATGTCTTACATATTAATTTTAAAATATGTGCAAAAAATACCCAAGGAACTATTTTTTTGAATATAATTTTTTTACATAAATTTAGATTTGTTATTATCTACTCTTAAAAACACATAAGATGAATTTTTTACATTTTATTCAATTTTTAATATATAATTGTATTTAAAATAACTCAAAAACTGATATGTTAAATTTTTGAGGTAAAACGTGTTTGTGCTCATAAAAGTAGTTTTTTCGTATAATATTTCTTGTATCTTCAATTTTTATTTTTATCTGTAATTAATTGGACACAAAAAAATTCATTATAATAATATGTGTAAACTATATATTCTCATTATTTGTCTTTTAATATTCATTTCTTTCATTCTAATGGCTTGGTGATAAATAATAAATAAAATTAATTTAATAGTATGAAATGTTTTTTAAACACATTGTTTCATGTAAAAAAAATCTACCCTCTATGTTATGTGTAATGAAAGATAAACTCAATGTAATATTAAACATGAGAAAAATATGGTGTTACTTTTAAAATAAATATCAAATTTATGAATTCTGTTTTGGAATAAAATTACAAAAATCTCATCGTCACATAGTCTACCAACTTAAGTAAATTAAATCTTTATAATTTGGAATTTTGTTCAACAAACAAGTGTTTAAGATTTGTAAATATCTTTATAGGAGACACACATCATAAACATTGTTCATAAAACTTCTTCATTAAAATAAATAATGGTAAGTCTGATGGTCATCTAGAATAACACATACTACATTTCAAAATAGGATAACATAATTTGGAATTTATGATTTGGATATGGAAAAAATAATAATGTAAAACAAATCATTAAGAGTGAAAAATATCATTGATATATAAAAAGTGAACGATAATGTGAATGTAAAAAGCTGAAAGACAATAAAACTGGGATGTGTGAAAAATGATATTTATATCCACATAATTGATAGAAATATGATAAAATTTTATTTCAAGATCTTTTTCCTAATGTTGGTAAATTTTCATAAGAACATATAAATAATTTATTTCATTCCATTTCATAATAATAGTCCCATCATTTGTTATTTAATCAATAAATTTCCACAAAACCTTTTTAATTCTGAAATAATGACCATTTATTATGGCTAATGCACTAATGGATCAAAAGATCTGTTATAAAATTATTACCCATTCATTATATATCTAGTTTTTATAGAAAACTGAGTTGTTTGGACAATTTTTTCAATAATATCCAAAGTTTTACACAATAAATTTCTCGAATAGTTAGCCTTTAGGCTCCTCAATGTATGCCAACAAGTGAAATAAAAAAAATTGGGTGGGAGGCAAATAATATTCAGAAACTAGCTTATCATTAATCTTCGAAATAACATGAAGAAGATACTAATGTCAGATACAAAATATGGAAATACATTGATTATAAAATTTTAGGAAACATGGTAGTAAATATAATTACCATAAATCAGTATTGAAAACATACATACTTCTAAAATCTTTGAATAAAACCATATATTATTTAATACTATCCATAAATCCAATAATGTCGTAAACATCATTAATGTTAACATAAACCACATTTTAAATAAATCATTAATCACTTCCACGGTCATAAATATGATCCAGTTTAATTTATTAATATTCATAATCTATTTATACCAACATTATTATCTCAAAATAAAGAACATATTATGCCTTATCTTCCCTTAATTTGGTGTCTTCAATAAAATATCACTTCACCATTAAATAAATTCTAATTCATCAGCACCATTCATCTTACTGTTGTAAATACATAATGAAAATATTATACTAAACTAATACTTATATAGTTTATAATTATCGAATTATGATGCATAAACACTTCAATTATTATAATTTATTCATAAACCATTGATTAATAATCATCATTTTATTCTTTAATACCTCCTTCCTTCATATATTGTTTAATGTCTTTGTAACACCCCGAAAATTTGACGATATTAATAAGTGATTAATAATATATTTTCTTATTAATTGAAATAAATCAAAATAACTTTTGATATTCAAAATTTTAATAAAATATTGTGTTTTATATCAATGTTTTATTACTTTATTTAAAATAATATTTCATCATTTAATGGACTATTTTTTTAGAAACATATATTTTGTAAAATAAAATAAAATATTTATTTGAAATATAAAATAATTATGAAATTATTAAAAAATATTATATAAAACTTTAAAAACTCGATAAATATAGTGAAATGTATTTCTTAAAATAATATATATAGGTTTATAAATTATTGGATTTATAATTTTAGAACACTGCTTTATAAAAAAATTATAACGATATTTTTTGTAAATTATATTTATTAAGAAAAATGATAAATAAAATATATTTATATTCTTTAATATACCAAATTTGGGATACTTTTTAAAAGGTGTGAAAAGAATAATTAAAATATAAATTAATATAAAATATTTAAAATTATATATTAATGCAATTAAGCTAACTAAAAATATTATTATGTTTATCTTTCCCAATTATGGATTTATTTTGTAAAATAAAAAATTCATAAATTTAATAATAACCAAACATCTAAAAATATTATAATCATTGAATAATAAAATTTCATAAAATTATTAATATTTTTTAATTATTTTATAAATTAAAAAATATGTCATCTATTTTTATGTTTTGTAAAAAAAATGTTGAAAAATTATATTTCACAAAAAATCCATTTTTAAAATTTATCATAATAATTAATACTAAAAAAAATTATTAAATATAATTATTTGAATTTTATTATAATTATATAAAATTATGATAACTATATTTTTGGATAATTTTGAATGTTGAAGAAATTAAATTAAATAAATTATAATAATAATTATAATAAAGATTTATAAATAAAATAAAATTAGATAAATTAATATCCGAGGTAGGTCATGATTTGGGGGTTTCATTTCAAAATGATTGAAACTAATGGTTTCATCCTAAATGATTCGAGTGATCCAGTTTCTTCTATGGGTGGTTGGTTCCCCCAAGGCTGTGGGGATCGATATTGGAGAGGAATTCAAATGGTTTTAGGTGACAGAGCATAGATTTAAGTCTGACAAAAAATATAGATTGTATCAAGAACCTATTGAGTAAAATTGTATTCTGAAGCCTGAATAAAGTTCGATAATATATGGCGAAATCGAGCATGGTACTGTTCAAAACCTCAATCACCTTCTTCATGTAATCGATTTGAAGATTAGAGGTTGGTGTATTTGTTTTCTTTTGCTCTGTATGAACCAAGATATTTTTACATAGAAAATACATGTTCATCATCAATCTTTACATTTATTCTTCTTCTGGTCAACTCTATTTGACAGTGGTGAATATTTTATGTATGAAAATGATTTGTGTTTGCAATGTTATTCTTTTATAATGGGAAAGTCATGGTTCAATGTAGCTTATCATGGTAGATTTCATCAAAACATAATAAAACTTGATAAATAATATATATTTATTTCCTATTTGAAAAAATATAACAACACACAATATCTTCTTAGTTTTATTTTGACAATAACTCATGTTCTATTCTGATCTTTTTGGGATTCCAAAAACTCTTCGGGATTCCAATTTTGTTCGAAGAAACACCTATATAATATATATATATATATTTATTTATTTATTATTTCATTCATTCGTAAAAAAATTGAATTATGAGTATCTTGACTGGATTAAATATCTCAATTTCAATATATAGGGGGAAGATATGGTTTTTTATATTCACCATTAAATTTTTCATTCCTGGTATAGTTTTCCATACCATGAATTTTCAAACAAATTCTTTACTAATCCATATGAATATCGATGCATTAGATTTTATCTCTCAATATATTATTCATCCAAACAAAAAATCTATATTTCTTTCAAAGCATTCATTTTGTGGCTAAAATTCTAGTTACAAAATGAAGGTTTAGAAGGAGTGTTTATACGCCATGATTCCTCATTTAATCTAGTGAATTCATGTTGTATATTGTAGACTGACTAATTATATCTTATAGTAAAAATAATATATATATATATATGGATTATAAAATTATTATTCAGAAAACTGGGTAAGGGGGACACTCATACATTGTTATAATTATTTTATTTTCAATTATTTAATTATTTATTTCAAAAAAAATTATGATCCATTTTAAACCCCAATTGACTAGAGGGATTGTTTTAAAAATTAAAACATTTAATATTTTAAAAAACAAACACATATATATAATGTAAGGGAATTAATTATATAACTATTAGGTCCACATGGTTAAATACCCTAAGAGTAGGGGTGAATCAGGGTGTGATAGATTTAAAACAACTGCTCTTTTTCATATAGTTTTTTTTGTTAAACAATAATATCTTCTCCTTCATTCTGATAGAATAGTATGAACAAAAATTTAATCATACATGTGACCCAAAAAAATTACATGTTTTACCCTCATAGGGATTCGTCCAAGTAGAATACAATTATAGTGTTTGGATATACAAAATCTACTAATTTCGCACTACTTTTTATAATGTTGTGTGTAGACTCATTATCCATCTTAGTTTACAACTAAACAAAAAAATGAAATCTCACTGCTATCTCAACTGAAGTGCACTCACTACTTTAACAAAAGATTCACTCAAAGTTAATACACTTTTAGGTCCCTTAAATATATAAAAATGATGTATCCTCTACTATATTTAGATGCTATATTGATGTCCTACTTTCATCCACTGATGAACACAACTTTACCGTAGGTGTTCAGGGAAATATCCAACATTCGTCCAACCATGTGTTGACCTGTACACAACATTAAACAAGGCTCATAAGTGGTACCATTTTCATTTAAAAATAAACTTTTAGAATTAAAAAAACATTTTTTACGGAACCTTCTTATACTTTCAACTTTTGGGACACACTCCCTTTTATGAAAAACTCAATATTTTTGTGGAACTAATATTCCGTGAAAAACATCTGAATAAATCACTACTTGCATGACCTCACCACTTTCACAACTAGATATTGAATTTTCTCTATATTTTATGATTCTATAGAATGATAGGGGTATCCAATAATTTATATACATTTTTAAAATCCCGAGTGTGCATCGTGAAACATTACCCCAGACATGCCAGTCCAATCGCCCAAGTCACTGTAGCGCAACTCAGCTTATGTGCCACTTAAAAACAAGCATTCCCCTCTTTCCTATTCCATATTTTTTTGGTTGGATTCTGAAACATGAATGGAGAACAACATTCCAAGTGTCCTTTCCACTGGCATGAAACCCCCTTTTCTAAAACCATTTTCCTTAATTCTCAAATTTTCAAACCCAAAAATTTTGCAAACCCTGGAAAATAGTGCCACCTTGTATAGGTTCTTTTTCGACCACCTCCACTTCACCCATTCCATTATCAAGGTCCATTTTCAATATATCTTCTCAACAATATCTCTAAAATGTGATATAAACCCATTTAATTCTTCATTGTTAATAAAAATCAACCAAAAAATTCATCAATATTTCCTTGAGGGATTTTTTCCAAAAATCACCCCTTTTCGGTTTGTTGACATCTCTTCAAAAGACAAATATTTAGATTTTGATACATCTTTGTAGTGTATTCCATATTTTAACAACATTCACCTCTTGTTATTAGAAAAACAATGAATGACTTACTTAAGAAACTCTCCAATCCCACGTGAGAAATACCTGACCTATGAAAATAGGGTATAATGTAAAGTAATTCAATGGATAACTTCATTCATGAAACTAATTCGTGAAACCAAACAACTAATTTATATCATGAACCTCATCTATCATGATATATGTTCATTGATCTATCACATATGGAATCATCAGATTTAAAAATACCTTTGTCTTTCTGCCCTACCTACCATCTCCTCACCATGTCCTCACTAAGAAAATTTCTCCCTTTTCATTTCCAAAATTTCTTTCCCTTTTCCAATGAACCCAAATATCAACCCTTCATGGTCTAAAACAAGTTAAAGAACAAATATTACTATATTAGGTAAATCAAACCATATCTCAGAGGGAGGGAGTTTCCAAAAACCACACTTTTACAGTTACATGAAATATACTGAACTACCAGAGATAGTTTATGCCTCTAAAATTATTCATTAATTAATTAATTTATCATAATTTCTGCAACTTGAAGTTCTATGGGCACATAATCTAACTTCGAAAGATTATTCTACACCTTCTCTATGATAAAATGATATTTTATTTCAATGTTCTATATCATTGATTTATGGACTAGATTTTTTCAATGATGCATAACAATTGAACTATCGTAGTGGGTTCTGATCAGATACTTCACTTCACCTCCCATATCATCAAGTTAGAGCTTCATCCATAGTAAAAGTGTGCACGGTTGAGTAGCCACAATATATTCAGCTCCTGATGTTCTCAAATAAATGAAACATTGTTTCAATATTTTCTATGAAATACACAATACACTAAGATTTAAATAACCACATAATGTTGAATTCATGTCATCTTCTGAACTGTCCAAATCTGCATCTGTGTGTCCCAATAACTCTGGCCGATATTTTTCACAGCACATAAAACTAAAAACCATTGTTCCCTTGATATACCGAATCATTATTTTCACTGAATTTAGTTGCCTTTCCATGGGTTCAATTTGATATCATGCTTCTTTACATGTGGAAGAAAACAACATCTGGTCATGTTACTGTCAATTACAACATGCTTCGAGTGATCCGCCTATATTTTATGACATTAACTATTTTTCCCTCATCATCTCTTGATAATTTCATCTAGGTAGCTTCTATAGTCTTCATCAACATGGAATTATCTTAATAAAACTCGATCTAAACAACCTTGGCATATTTTAATTTTGAAATACATTTGGAATTATTCCTTGTGTCACTTGTAATCCAAAGAAAAACATCAACTCAAAAATCATGGACATTTTGAACTAACTCATCATGAATTTGGAAAAAATTTTGCATTGTAATTCATCCTATCCTTCAAATATTATGTCATCAACATAAACCAAAACATTAATCCTTTTATTAATTTCATTGTCTATATACAGATTTCTTTCAACTCCACCACACTAAAAATCAATGTTTTTAAAATCTGATCTATCATTGAATACCATGCTCTTGGTTCTCTCTTTAAAACATTTAATTCCTTCCTCAGTTGAAAAACCCCTCTTCTTATCTTAATGAATGAAAAAATGTTATGGCTTCTCAATGTAAAATTCTTCTTCCAAAAACCCATACAGAAATGTTCAATTGGCATCCATCTATAAAACATTCAAAATTACTGGAACTACTATGGACAAGAAAAATCTAATTTTATATAGCTTTTCAACCAGTGATAATTTTTCATCAACATAAATAACCTCTCTCTGGGAGAAGCCTTTTCACACAATTCATGCTTTGTTTCCAACCACTATTCAAAAATCATTCATTTTGATGTGAAAGTCCCATTCAGTCCCCATACTATTCTTATATGTTGGCCATGAACAAATCTCCCATGTTGGAATGTTTTCTATTTGGTCTAGCTCCTCATTCCAAACCTGAACCCAGATTTCATCTCCAGCTACATCAGTAAAACATATAGGAACTAAATATGATTGGAAAGATGTCTACTATAATGAATTCATTAATCTTGTTCGAACTACCACTATATGATCACCAATGATACATTCCTTATCCATTTCATGTTGAATCATTGTCTTCTAGGTATACACTAATTTTAATTCCTCCTGATCATCATCTTTTTCCTTTTCTGACACTGCATCCTCCACTTCTACTACTCCTACACTAATTTCCACCTCCGGACATTCATCAGGAAATTTTTCATTGAGTTGTTGACTATTATATTCATCTTCCACTAAAATGACATCATTTCATTCAAATATTTTTTCCATCCTATTATTATATACGTATTATTTTTTTCTTTTTTTGGGTAGGAAAATAATATTCTCTCATCCCCATGTGACTCAAATTTATTATGTTTCTCTTTGTTGAGAATTAACCACATACTTCTAATGATTTAAAATAATTTTAATGTTAGCTTCTTTCTATACCACATATCATATAGAGTCTTTCGTTCCATTATAAACATCACTTCATTATTATAAATCTAGAATGATGTCAAGACTACTCATTCATTAATTTCTCTGGTTGAACTTTTTCAATATGCATGTAACTCCCGAATGTTTTTTATGAAATATTTTCATTAAATAATTTTTAGTAGCTTTATTTTCAGGAAATCATGAGTTTAAATGAACCACATGATTTCTTATTATAAAATTACCAATATAGAAAATCTATTATGTTAACTAGAATATGTATAACTATCTTATGAAAATACATTGTGAAATAACTAGCTATCAATTATTTATTAAAAATATAAATCAATTAGATATTTGTAATTCTGAGTGAATTTATTTTGGTAATGAAATTAATGTGATATATATGTGTGTTATATACATAATAAAATATTTTCTATATTCTTTTGATGGATATTTTAGTCATAGGGTATGAAAAACCCTCTTTTGATGTGTATAATTCTATTTTTTTAAAACTTTAATTATACACCATTGAATGAAGAACACCATTTAAATTATGATTTTAACAAATTAATAATTTTTATATGAATATATAATTTTTTTTGAATTGGGATATAAAAATTTACAATGGACAAATTTTTGGTATTATTCTGAAAACATTCATGTTTTGAGGAATAAAAAAAATATGATAAATTTTAATTGAAAAAAACATTTTCTGTTGAAAGAATTTTTATATATATATTATATTATTTAATGGTTTCAACGTATAAATAGAATATATTTTTACATCTTAATATAATTTAATTAATTATAATTTATTTTACAATAAATTTAGTTGTCAAAATATACCAATATTTTTTAATATTTTAACTTTTAGAACATGTTTTCACATTTCAAAAAAGAGATTAATTTTATATTAATTACTCAAAACATATGAGTATTGTATTTTAGAAAATGGATTTCATATTTGGAATCCATTGATTTGAATTATCATAATATTATACTTATATTTTTGGGCATTATAAATAGTAACTTTGGTAAATGTTTTTTTTACATGGTTAAAGGTAAATCGGGTAATTAAAAGTAAATATAGTATTATAAAATAAACTTAACACCAGTAAAAATATTCCTGGATGACTAAATTATACCCATATAATTTATTTTTAGAAATGGAATAGCTTAATGTGATCTTACTTATGAAGCTAAAATGATTATAATAAAAACTAATTATTTGTGAAAAAATGACACAATAACATTTTATATAAGTATATTAATTTTAATATATGGATAACTTGAAGTTAATATTTAATATATATATTATATGGGTTATTTAAATAATTTAATATATCAAATAAATTTATTTATAATTTTCAATGATTAAATAATTACCGCTAATGATGACAGAATAGTGAAATAGAAATTATTATATTAACAAAAATATCAAAAAAGTGGTTTTAAAATATTAAAAGATATATCATATGAACTAATTAATGTTATAAAATAATTTTATAGTTGACTATGACATGTTATCAGTTTATGAAATATTTAGGTTCGAATCTATCTTCTTTGGGGATATTACTTAAAGACAAATAAATGAATAGTGTCAAAAATGACACTATCGATATTTTATAAAACTAACATTTTATTAAATTACATTAAAATCAAAAAAATATTAAAAAATTCCAAATAGATAATAATAATTTCTATAATGTCATAAAAAACAATTTTCAGTCAAATAAAACAAAATTTATACACATTAAATATTTAGAATGTTGTTACACCAATTTAAATTAATTAGAATAACTACATGTTAATTAATCATATATGGTTTAAATTGAAAACATAATTTGTCAAAATTTAATTGGATGATGATATATCTACCCTATATCATCTCATCTTATAAATTGGATAATTTGGCAGGTTTTTATATATGGTTTTATTTTAATATAAATTATTATTTAGGGAGTTTCCAAAATTGACACTCACCTCAATTATAAAACAGAACCACCTCCCTCACCTATTAAATTTATTTTGATACTTCACACCCATCCATAACCTACCCTTTTTCCTTATCAACTTCCATAATTTTATTCTATAGGTTGTTTTCATCTTCAATGACCAACTCTAATGCAGTAAGAAGAGATTTAGAGGAAACACATCGAGGAGGAAATAATATCTTCTACTGATTCTTTCAAATTTCTATCTTAGTTTACATACTCTTAATTATTTATATCATTATAAAGTCACAACGTCGGTATAAATTATAAAATTATATGTTATTATAAATATTAAACAACTATTTTTCATCATCTATCAATCCAATGAAAAATGAAATCACCGCGAATGCGTAGGTACGACGTATCGTCTCAATGTTGTGGTGAACTTTATTGTTCACCATCACATTAAATGGATGGGTATAATGACATAAAAAATAATTATATATGATTATTATAACAATTTATTAATCCTAAAATATTATAAATCATTCACTACAATACCATTCAACAATTTTGGTAATGATATCATCGCTCATGTGTATGTATGACCTATTGTATCCAGTATGCGATGTGATTCATTATACATGATATTCATTAAACCATGATTATATACATTAATTTAATGAGTAAATATGATATATATTATAATTATATCATTCTGTAAAATATTTAACTATAGCCTACGAAGTCAAAAAGTAACTTACTTGACAAGTCATACATAAGAACATAAAGCAAATAATATCTGAATAATGAGTGACAATGAAATGTTACTAACAAATGAATGATAATATAATAATATATTATATCATAGAAATGATTTTGATTCATTAGTATGTCAATAAAATTATTTAAATCATTATATATGATGTTCAGATACATATAAAAGATATCAGACCTATGGTAAGGGATAATTTTACAATCTCATTTTTTCTGAGATTGTTTATAGGTAAGTATTTACTAGGGGTATATTTATCATCCACAAACATGATCACTAATTATGTAATATTTTTTTCTCTTCTTATACAATGTTTTAAAATTAATTTTACACATTGGTTATGTTTTACTATATGGTATGGTAGGAATATTTTGTCATTATTCAATTTGAGGTACTTTTATACTTTCTAGAAGAAAGTATGAGGACAATATTTTTTTAAAATTATATGACATGAATGTAATTTTATGGTTTCATGACACCTTATTTTCATAAATATTCATCCATAATATTTCAATAGTATTTCCAACTATATTCTTTCTTATTAAAAATATGTACCACTTAGAGAAAAGAAATTGTTTTGGGGAAAAAATTATATTTCCCTCAAAAAACCAATTTCAAGTGTTTTGTGAATAATATTATCCATATAATATGATATAGGTTTATGTTTCCAAACCTATTATTACATTGGTTTGAAGGTGTTTAGGTTGGAATTATTTTTATGAAATATTTTTTTTTAAATAGATTATGATGAAATGATGATTAAGAAACCAACTTTATTTCATCGGTTCGCTATGTAAATGATTTATGTTTTTGCGGAACACATAAAAATGGATTAATTATTATATAGTTATAACCTACATCTCCCTCCAATGCATTGGGTAAATATTTATATCACTTGAGATAGACATGAGTAGAATGGAAAGTAAATCTAGTTCAGTAATATATAGGCGGAACGAGGAGTGAACTCAGTTTAGTAATGGATATTGTGAACTAAGATGGTCTTGGTGATGAGACATGACTAATATGAAATTATTTTATATTTATTTTTGTGTATTCCATGAAATTTCAGGTCTTATTTATGACTATTGGGTTTACATTTCACTTTTATGATTTCTCCCATGACATGATATTCTGATATTTTATATGCAGGATAATATTTTCAAATGTTAGGTTCTTACAATATTATTGATATTTCCCATGTTTACCTTTACTTAGAATTTGAGCTCACCCATTAATATGATACTTTTCCCCAGGACATGAATACATGTATTATGTATGATATGTCAAAAAAGAGTCTAGTTTTGATGAAATAAGAATGAGGTAATATAGATGTTTTATGAACCAGCTCTTAATGTTTCCCAGTTTCTAAAGAATCTAGACCTATATTGTCCGGGTGTGGTATTTAATATGTTATGTATTCAATATTCTTCAATGTTTTTGTAATATCATTATGTAAAGTATTGTCCATTATAGATGGTATTAGTGAAAATGTATAGTTTAGCATTGAAAACTAGGATAACGTAACCTTATTAAGTACCCTTAAGATATCTCTATTTATAGGTTAAAATCATATCCTAGAGTTTTAATGATGTTCATAAATAAACTAGGATAAAACCTAACGTGTCTTTAAATTCAATTGTATTCTTTAATCACATTTTTTCCAATTAGGATTATTGTTTCTCAATATTTTTTTCTTGGTCTTAGCCAGTGGATAGAACCCATAAGAACCACATTTATGTTGAATGTTGTGGGAAATATAATTATTGTCCCCCTGAGCAACCAAATGTCATTGGTGATGCAATGAAAAAAATATCCATTCTCACACAAAATTCTCAAGCAATGAATTATGCCAGACCTCCAAATGAGAAAATGAGGGAGTAATAATCTATTAAATCTTTCATGATGTATCTTCCACCTACATTTATCAGGTCTTCTTTTCCATAAGTGGTTGATCAATTGATCAGTACCACTGAAATGATATTTTCAGTTATACAATGTTTTGAACATGATAATTTCATCTTAGTAGTCTATTTTTTGTAAGGAGAAGTCGATCAATAGTGTAATCTTATCTAGAATATAAGGAAAAGATAAGGAATTGATTTCATGGTATGGTATGCTTTCTAGAAAATATTTTTCAATTAATAATTTCCCCATATTCTTCAAACAAAGATGGAGAATAAATTCCTTGAACTTAACCAAAATGAAGATTTATCCTTTGGTACCAACGAGAAAAATTATACAAAAAATTCAAGGTATGCTTTGGATTTATTATGCTACATGATAATAAAATTGATCGATTATCTAGTCACTTAAAACTAAGCATCATAAGGGAATTATATATAAGATACTTCACTAGTAATGAGGAAACTTTTTTATATGCTCTCAAGCATGATATAGATATTGGGGTAACCCATTAGTCATATGGTTTTGATAATAATAGAACAATGGAATTCAAAGGAAAATATAAAGACCACAGTAAAAATGAATATGAGTTTTCCATTATGCTCAAAGGGTTGAAAGAAACATGAAAGTATTTTTCTTAATGGGACTTGTAATTTTTTTAAGTGTGGAATATAAGGTCATCGGGTAGTTGAATACCGTTGTGATGGGAAAAATATGTCTAATGATTCAAACAAAGAATATGATACATATAATTCACCTCCTACAATTCAATTCAACACGTGCAAGGATATGGGGAATTATGAAAATTAGTTCCCTCATCCACATGTTATTTATCTTCACCGACGTCAAAAAACTCTTCAGTCCATAGACAATGGAAATTCACATGCAATCAATAAAAGTGATGTGGAGTACGATAATGAAGTGGTGAAAGGTACGCATATCATCCACTCTAAAGTAGGAAATGTTTTTTTATTATTGATCCACTCACTATTTTATTTCTAATGAATTTTAAAATGGAATCACTGTATTACCTCAACAATTAGATGAATATTTAGTTGTGACAACTCTTATTGGCACAATGGTCACCAAACAAGTTTATAATTCTTTTGTGGTTAACATTTGTGGGAAATGGCTTCCTAAAAATCGTGTGATTCTTCCTCAAGAGGAATTTTATATGATTCATGGAATGGAATGGATTTTACTATATAGAGGACCTATCAATTTATAGGAAAGAGATGTCACTTTTTATAATACATATCAATATATGATCATCTATCAATGTAAAGACGAATATAACCATAAAGTGGAATGTTCTTCCTTCTTATGGGTCTTGATTCCTATAAATGAAGGTTATTTATCTCAAATGGTTTGGGGTAAAATAACGATATAGAATACACCAATTGGACGGGAATTTGATGATGCCTTTCTAGAGGAATTTCCAAATCATCCACCAAATTGTGATTTTGAGTTTTCAATTGAACTCATACCGGGTGCTATGCCTATTTAAAAGAAATCTAATAGAATAGACCCAATTTTGTTATAGTAATTAAAGAAGCAACTCCAAGAGAATCTTGAAAAGGTATTCCTACAACATATTGTGTCACATTAAAGAAACCTTATTCTGTTTGTTATGAATACAGATGGATCAATTAAACTATTCATTAATTATCGAGAACTTAACAAGATCACTATGAAGAACAAATATTCTCTTCCCTATATTGATGACTAATTTGACCAACTATGTGGAGTTCAATAGTTTTTTAAGATTAATCTTTATTTAGTATTTCATTAATTAAGGGTAAAAAAGTATGATATACCAAATACGAAATTCCATACAATGTATGGACACTGTGAATTTATATTGATGTATTTTGGTCGATCAAATTCCCCCTCTATCTTCGTGGACCTAATGAATAGGGTTTTTAGTGACTATTTTGATTAGTTTGTGGTAGTCTTTATAAATGGAATTCTTGTATATTCAATGATAAAGGAAGAACCTGAAGATTATATAAGAATTTTATTGATGACCCTGAAAATAACAAGCATTATGCCAAATTTACCATGTGTGAATTTTGGTTTAAAAATTTTTCATTTTTGGCTCACATACTCTCAAGAGAAAGGATATCAGTGGATCTATAGGAAACTTAAGTTAATGAAGGATGGTCATGAACAACAACGGTAATATAGATCAGAAGTTTGCTTGGATTTTTTTGGATTTTATTGAAATTTTGTGAAATATGTTTCAAAATTATCTAAACCACTCACCATATTGACTCATAAAATATTTAATTTCATTTGGAGAGAGGAATGTGAAGATAATTTCAAAGAACTAAAAAAAGGTTAGCCATTGCACATGTCCTCACACTACCTTATAGTAGAGAAAGGTTTGTGATAAACAATGATGAATCCAAAAGGGGGATAGGATGTGTTCCCATGAAAAATTATGTGAAGATAGCTTATAATTCATTGTAGTTGAAAATACTTGAGAAAAATCAACCAACTCATGATTTGGATTTAGCTATGGAAATATTTTCATTAAAGATATAGAGGAATTAACTTAATGGTGAAAGGTGTGATATTTAAACTGATCATAAAATTTTATTGTTTATCTTCACACAAAAGGAGTTGAATATTCCCCAAAAATGATTGTTGGATTTGAATAATGATTAAGAACACTCATACATTACCACTATAGAAAATAAAACAGGGTGGGAGCTGCATTAAGTCAACAAGACCATAAAAGCATAACCAGGATGAGGTTCACATAAGATCAAATATTTATGGATTTTCAAAGGATGGATGTTCAAATTTTAATGGAAGGGTGGAAATATTATCATTCTAAAATGAATGATCAACCATAAATACAAGTGATGATTAAGGAGGCAGAGAAAAAATATGCAGAACTACAAAATAAGGTGAGAAATGTTCCTGAATTCCATTTTGATTATGATGAAATAACAAGGTTCAAGAACCGGGTTGGAATTCCTCCTATACCAGAATAAAAGAACAATATATTGGATGACTCTCATAGTTCTTCATTATCTATTCACCCTGGATGAAAAAAGATGTACATGGACTTGAAAGTGTACTTCTTCTAGGATGGCATGAAAATAGATGTTGCCGAATATGTCTTTCGATGCTCGGTTTGTCAGTAAGTTAAGTCTAAGGAACAAAAGTCTAAGGAGATTTTACAGCCATTACCTATACAAGAATGTAAATGGGAATTAATAAATATGTACATTATTATCATTATTCCCAAAACATCCAAAGGAAAAAATTCTATCTAGGTTATAGTTGTTTGACTTTTGATGTCAGCACACCACAATGCTATTAGAGAGGATTTCTATCTTGATCTACATGAAAAGACATATGTAAAGGATGTGGTAAGATTGCATGGAGTACCAATTTACATTATATCTAATCAGGATCCGAGGTTTACTATGATGTTCCGGAGATGTCTTCAACAATCTGTGGATATGAAGTTAAGTTCCAGCACTACTTATCACCCTCAGACAGATGGTTAGTCTGATATGACAAATAAAACTCTTGAAGACATGTTGAGATCTTTCTCTATTGATTTAAGAGGGGTTTGGGATCAAAACCTACCATTGGTGGAATTTTATTACAAAAATAACTTTCAATCCAGTATTATGGTTGATATTTATGAACACCTCTATGTAAAAAATTGATGAACACCAACTTGTTAGGATGAACATACGGAAAAAAAATATTAGGACCTGGTATTTTTTGTTCAAATGGTAGAAAAGGTCAGATCTATTCAACAACATATATGATAAGCTCAGTTTCGACAAAAAAATTATGCTGACAAATGAATAAAATACCTAGATTTAGAAGTGGGTGATAAGTTGTTCTTATGAATATCTCCGAAGATGAGAGTAATGAGATTGGGAGTGAAGGGCATGATGATCCCTAGGTATATCAGTCCTTTTTAAATTATGGATCATGTTGGAAAGGTATCTTACTGATTGGAGATCGCACCTAATCCCTCTCATGTACATTATGTGTTCCATGTATCTCTTATGAAGAAGTACATACACAATCCTTCCCATGTAATAAGCTCATAAGTCATTCCATTGGAGAAATATAGTTATTATGATGAACAACCAATTTAGTTTTTAAATCTAAGAAAAAAAGTTCTACGAAACAAGGAAACGTTCATGGGTAAAGATTTATAGAGTAACCACCAATTTCAATAAGCTAAAAGGGAACATTAGGATATGACGAGGGGTGGTATCCTTATTTTTTGCTTCTAAATAATGATGTTTTAGGGTGAAATTCAGTTTAAAGGGGGTAGAGTGTAACACCCAAATGTTTTTATGAAATATTTTCGTTAAATAATTTTTAGTAGCTTGTTTTTCATGAAACCATGTGTTTAAAATAACCAAAAGAATCACTTATTATAAAATTAACATTATAGGCTATCCATTAAATTAGCAGGGATATCTATTTCAAACTTTTGAAAATGTATTGTGAATTCATTTGCAATCAATTATTTATAAAAAATATAAATAAATTAGATATTTTTATTTTTGAGTGAATTAAATTTAGTATTTAAATAAATGTGGGATATATGTTTTTTATACTTTATAAATTATTTTTTATAATCATCCAATGGATATTATAGTCATAAGGTATGAGTGAAACATTATTCCGTGTTTAAAAACATATTTTTTAAAAAGTTTTATTTGAAATATTTGAATAGAGAACCCCTTTTAAAATAATATTTTGACACATTAAGACATTTTACATGAATACATAAAAATTTTATTTTGATGTGGGATATAATAATTTACATTGGATGAATTTCTAATTTTTTTGGATAACTTTCATTTTTGAGGAATAGTAAAAATACTCTAAATTTTAATTGAAAATATCTTTTTTCATTGAAATAATTTATATGGATAAATTATATTTTTGAATGGTTTCAATGTATAATTATAATATATTTTTACCATTTAATATTATTTAAGTCATTAGAGTTATTTTTACATTAAATTTGGATGTAAAAATAGTTCAACCCATTTAAATTTTAAATCTTTTAGAACCTATTTTCTCATATCAACAACGAGATTAATTTTTAATTAATTACTGCAACTTGTATGTAACAGATTTTTGAAAAATATATCTCATATTTGGAATTATTAGGTCCAAATTATGTTAATAATATACTTCCCTTTTTGGTCGTTATGAATAGTATCTTTTTTAATTTTTTATTACTATGGTTAAATGTAAATAGGGTAATTAAAGGTAAAAATGATATTATAAAATTAATTTAACACCTGTATAAATCCTATAGGATTACTAAATTTGACCTGTATCATTTATTTTTTGAAATTTAATAACAAAATGGTCACTTAATTATGAATATGGCGTGAATATTATAAAAACTAATGAATGTCACAAAATGTCAGAATCTCTTTTTGTATAAGGATATTTATTTTAATTTGTATATACCTAGGAGATAATATCATATATATTGTCTATATTAGGATTAAGTAATTTCCTACATCATAGAAATATATTTATAATTTTTGGAGAATAAATATTTAAACATAATTATGACACAATAGTGGTGTAGAAATTATTTTATTTATACTAATATCAGAAAATTTTCATTAAAAATATTACATTATTTATCATATGATGTAAATAATGTTCTAAAAAAATTTTATAGACACATTTGACATGATTGAAGAGTATTAAATAGTTTTGTTCAATTTTATCTTCTTTTTGGATTTTATTTAAAGACAAAAAATGAATACTGTCAAAATTTACACTATTGATATTTTATAACAATAAAATTTTATTAAATTATATAAAAATAATAAAAAAAATTAAAAATTTAAAAATTTATAAATTAATGTTCTATAATTTCATTAAATAGCCATTATATTTCAATTAACCCCATATATGTAAATTTTTATACCTATTATATATTTATAATGTTATTACCAAAATTAAAATTAAATAGAATAACTAAGTGTCAATTAAAAAGATATGGTTTAAGTTTTCAAACAAACTGATCCAAAACATATTGTTTTATTATGTTGTAACACTGTTTCATATCATATTCTATATTGGGGAATTTTTGTGGTTTTGGGTAGGTTTTTATTTTATTATAAATTATTATTTATTGAGTTTCCAAAAGTGCCCCTCACCCCAATTATGAAAGGCCACCTCCTCCCTCAGCTATTCGCTTAATTTTGAGCCCTCAATCTCGACCATCCATGCCCATTTTCCTTCTCAAAATACTTATTTTTATTATATAGATTCTGGTAATCTTCAATGACAAACTCTAGTGCACTAAGAAGATATTTTGAGGAAGCATGTCAAAGAGGATTTAATATCTTCTAACAATTATTTGAAACTTATTTCTTCTTATACATCCTCTTAATTAGTTTTTAAATTATAATGTAATAACATAAGTATCAATAATATAAAAATATTTTATTATAAATATTAAATAACCATATTTCACCTGTTATCCATCATATGAAAAATGAAATCAATGTGTGTGTATATGTACAACTTACCATCTCCACGCTTTACTGTAATCTTATTTTCACCACCACCTAACTTGGATGGGTATAATAAAGTAAATAATTACTATATATGATTATTATCACATGTTACTAATTCTATAATATTATACACCATCCACATCAATACCATTCAAATAATTTAGAATGATATCATCGCTCGTGCGTGTGTACGCCCTATCGTCTCCAAGTTGTGATGTGATTCATTCTAGATTATAATTATTTTAAAATGATTATATAAATGAATTTAATTAATAAATATGACATATATTATACTAATATAATTCAGTAAATTATTTAACTATAACCTATGATGTTGAACATGAACAAATCTAACAAATTTTTCCAAAGAACCTAAAGCAGTTAATTTCCAAATAACGAGTGACAATGAAATTTTACTAACAAAAAGATGAAAATATATTCATATATGGTATCATAAAAAAGATTATGATTATGGAATAAGTAAATAAAATTATTTAAATCATTATACAAGTGGTTTTTATACATTGAAAATATATTGGATCTTAGGATAGTGAATTTTACAATCTCATTTTTATCCGATATTGTTTATACGTAAGTATTAACTGGGAAATATTTATAATCCACATACATGTTTCATTATTATGAAATATTATTACTATTATTGAAAAACTATTTAATATTAATTTTACCCTTTAGGTGGTGTTTTATTAAACGGTATGAAAGGAATCATTTTTCGTTATTCTATTTGATGTACTTTTTGACTTTTTTTGGAAAACGTGTGAGAAGAATGTTTTTTAACTTATACAGAATGAATGTAATTTTACAATTTCATGAAACATTCTTTCCAAAAATAATCCACTAAATTATTTCAATATTATTTTCAACTAAATTATTTTCTTTTAATATAATGTTGAATTTTAAAGAAAGAAAATATTTTTTAAAAAGAAAGAATATTTTCCTCATGAATTAAGTTCATGTATTTTATCACAATTATTTTTCGTCTAAGATAAAATAGGGTTATGATTACATACCAACTATTACATTTATTTTATTATTTTTATGATGTAATTATTTTTAGTAAATCCATTTATTTTCAATATATTATGATGGAATGATATTTAAGAATCCCATTTTGTTTCATTTTTTATGCTATGATAAATAATTTTTTGTGGCACACATATTAATGGTTTCATTATGAGATTGGTGGGACGTATATATCCCTCAAATTCACTGGGTAATGATTTATATCTCATGAGATAGCCTTGAGGGGAACAACAGTAAATTTAGATCAGTAATAAAGGGCTATAATTAGGAGTGAACTCGGTTCAATAATAGACATTGTCAGCTATGGTGGTCTTGGAGATGAGCCATGACTAATCTGAAATTATTTTATATTATTTTTTGTGTATTCCATAAAATTTCATGTCTTTTGTTTTGAATATTGTGTTTATATTTCACTTTTATGATTAGTCCGATGACATTATATTCCGACCTTTATGTGAAGGATATGATTTTCAAATGCTATGTTCTTATAATATGATTGACATTTTCCTTGTTTACCTGTACAGAGCATGTTAGGTCACCCATAAAGATGTTTATTTTTCCCATGTCATGAAGAAGGGTATTAATTAAGATATGTCAAAAAAGTGTCTAGTTTTGGATAAATAAATGGGAGAAAGTAATGATTTTTTATGATACAGTTGTTTATGTTTCCCAGTTTCTAATGGGACTAAACCTATATGGTCCTACTGTGGTATTTTTTATGTTATGTAATAAATAGTCTTCAATGTTCAGGTAATATATACATGTAGAGTATGAGTCGTTATAGTGCATTGTTCTCTCCATGTTTTTGATGATCTGACCTCTCCTTTCAACCACTCCATTCTATTGAGGATTTCTCACGGATGAAACTTTATTCCTTATCTAATGTTTTTTAATATTTCATTCCACATTACTATTAGTGAATTATTTGAAATTTTCTTTACAAAACATCATAATTTTCTATCAAGCATTTTTTTATATTACCGCGGGTAATGTTTCTAAAACTCAACACATCAGACTTGTCGAAAATGAAAAATAACCATTCTATTTTGCTGTAAGCATAAATAAAAAGGATATAATACTTCTTCCCATCAATGGATCTGGGTGGAATATGTCCAAATACATCTACATGCATCAATTAATGCACTCTAGTTAAATTCTATTCATTTTCTTTATACATGTTTCTTATGAAATTCCCCAGTTGTCATGAATTGCATGTATGAGTATGATCATGTGATAGCTTCGGGTGGTCTCTAGCTGCATAAATAATTACTTGATCTACAATTAATGGGTGGAATGGATGACTATGTCATGTATGCCACAACGTGTTTTCTTCCTATTGTGACAAAAATAACATATATTTTTATCCACTTACACATTAGATATTTCCTTGTGTTAGTTTTCCCTATAGAACAATTGCACCATCTCTTCATTTGATGATATACATGAATTTAGAATATGTTATAAAATTCCCTAAGTCAAATAGTTTATTGATACTAAGAAAGTTGTTACTGAGGTCTTATAATAATAATACATTTAAACGTCTCATTTCTTTTCCCCGAACCTAGCCTTTTTGAAGCCAATTATATTCAGGATTCATCATTTCCAAATTTAATAACTCCTTCAATGTCGTGTTTTACGCCTATAACAAGATCATTGTTCCCTATCATATGGGATGTGAAATCACTATCAAAGATCTATACAACAAAATTACTTAATGTGTTAAGGGAAATATCCACAACCACTGCATTGTGTGATCTTTTCATTCTGACACATTCTTTTGACTATATACTTGTTACGGATTGATATTATTGATCTCCCTAAAAGTATTATAGAATAGATTCATCATACAAAGATCAAAATCAATTTTTCATTTACATATCATATATAAATTCATTGATTTTTTTCATGTGACCACTTTGGTTATGCTTTGGTATATTCTTCTTCATGGTTGATGTACAATATCTAGAAATTATCCAAAATCCTCCACAGCAAAAACAAAGTCCCTCAAATGATATTCTAGAATATCATGATCTGTTTGTAAAACACTGTTGTTCTTGTTCCCATAAGTATCTCTTAGGTATGGGACATAAATTTTTTGAGTGACCCATATTTCCACTACAATAGCATCTGATGTATGGTTCATTTCTTCATGTCACTTAGGCACTACTAGGTGTCCATGTGGTTCCTTGAATCTTATGAATCATTTAACTACCAAAATAAATCCCTAGTCTTCGAGTGGGTTATTGTGTTTTAACATTAACCATAACTACATTCTATTTTTGATTAAGCCCTATACTAGCTTTATCATTTAGATTTCAATGGTGCTTCTATTCTGCTGGACCTCTATACTCTAATTCCATATTTTCTATCTTTTGAATGACCTTCATTCCCAATGTCATATTCAGAGTCAAATTTATTTTATTGATCCTTAACTTTATAACACAGACTGATAACTTCCTCTTCAAGTTCATCAAATTTTGTGATTTTATTTCTTACAGTTTCAGTCAAACTATCGATCTCACTTTTTGGCTCTTCAATTTTGAGTATGTACTCAACAACATTTTCTGAGCTCTTCAGTATTGAAGATGTAAGTTTGTAAATTTCTTCCATCATACCAGAATAATCCTATTTCTATTATTATATGTAAAGTTTATAGTCATGAACCACTTTGTTTTCATTCTTTGTTTTGGATCTCCAAACATCCATATCCTCTAGAGAAACCACTATCCCAACCTCCAAATCAACTCTTACTTCATTTTTTTCTTCATCAACATCAACTTCATCCTTTTTCTGAGCCCTATCGACATCAGCCACCAAATAATTTTCTTTATGATATTTCTATTTTTCTATCTCTTTAGCTTCATATTTATAAAAATTGTGGAATTTTTTTGAATAAATATTCTTCTTCTTGAAGAATTTTTTCTTAAAATTTTTAATTCCTTTCACATAGCCTAAATATTTATTTATAGGGATTTCAACTTCATCCTCATCATCTTCTTATACCTTCTTGGGGAACCTTGTTTCCAGATGGCCATTCATTCCACATATAAAGTAAGAATGGTGGAGTTTCCCTATGAACTTTTAATGTCCTATTTATATATTTGAGGAATGGTCACCTTGCTTATATTTTATTCTTCTTGATATTCTTGAATGGTGATCTTCTTCATGGCCTTGAATGCCACATCATTGGAGTTCCCTTTTTCCACAAGCTCAATTTCCACATTTCTTACCTCAGATTCCCCCAATAGTATTGTGCAAGATATTTATTGTGAGGTCATTTTTATCTTTGAACTCCAATTAAGAAACATTCAAATTGAACTGAGGTGGAACTCTTGTCGATATTTTTTTACAATATTTACATCTTTAAAAATATCTCCAAGACCATGCATGTATTTCAATACAATATTTTAACTACAATTGAATGCATCAAAAGACTCATTTGGGGTCATTCGCAGATCGTTATACTACTGCCATAGAACATGTACATTTTCTCTCTTGCCTTTGAATCACCCTCATATGTATTCAAAAAATTCTTCCACATAGTATGTGATGTTTTACAAGACATCACCTCCATATATATTTCATTGTACTGGGCTCCCATAAAGTGTTGATTGCTGTGGTTTAAGCATCCAATTCCTTCTGTTTAGCATCTAAAAAATCACCACTGTCAATGTTAGATAAAATACCATGAATCACTTCTGTAGACACATTCATTACTAAACCCTGAAAGAAGTGATTCTTTAGATTTTTCCATAACTAAAAATTATTCCTAAAGAATATCGAAATACCCTAGTGATTAATGACCTCTCATGGGATAGAAACACCTATAATAACATTCCCCACTATTTCTAATTATTATTCCCATAAAGTAAAATACCCTAAAAGGGAGAGTGAATGTAGGTATAAATGATTAATACACCTTTTGATATTGTTTTGATGTTAAACAAAACTCCATTCCCTCTCTTATATATAGAAATTATGAATAGAAATTAAAACATGAATGAGACACATAAATTTTTACTTGATTCAACCTCACTAGGATACATCCAAGGAGAAAAAAATTGAAATGTGATGATGTACCAAATCCACTAAAATCTCACTAAAATTTACAATGTTTGATCTGGAATAACTATCCCTATTGGTTTACAACAAATCATGAAATGCAAGATGATTTCTCTCTCAACTGAAGTGTCCTCAATGCTTCTCCAGAAGATCCACTAACAATTTATAGACATTTTGGTCCTTTAATTATCTCAAATTAATTTATCCTACAATGTATGTATATGATCTATTGATTCCCCACATTCATTCCCTGATGATCATAACTTTATCATGGTTGTCCTGGGAAACCTCAAACTTTTGTGCAACCCTCATTTTACATATGCTCTAATTTAAGTATCGCATGAAAGTGTCACATTATTTAGGGGAAACCCAAAATTTGATCTACATAAAAATTGCACAACATGAACTTTTTATACTCAAATATTTTTTGACACACCCCCTTTCATGCCCAACTCACTATTGTCACAGGACTACCATCTTGCACGCAACTTTTGAATAACTCACTAATTGCGCGACCTCACCACTTGCACGACCAGAGATTGAATTTTCTATAAATTTTGAAATTATCAAGAATGAGGGGAGGGGTATCCATATTTTTTTAATCATTTTAAGACCTAATCACATAGTCTAATCATCCAAGCCTCTTTTGTGCAACTCACCTTGCACGCCACTCCAAAACTTGTGTGTCATTTTATTATTGCATATTTTGATGTTATGAATTTGAAACATGAATGGTATAATACATTATAATCTTCCTTGACAATATCATGGTAATCCCTTATCAGAAAAAAATCTCCATTTTCCAATTTTCTAACCCAAAAATTTGGAAAACACTGGAAAACAACACCACCTTGTATAAGTTTTTTTATTCCACCTTAACAACATTCATTCCTTTTTCATGGTTCTATGTCAACTTAAATGGTCAGAAATTCTTCTATAAATTGAATTCAGACCATATAATTCTACTTCATCAATAATCATACTCAACCTAAAAAATTATTCAATGTTTCAATGATGAGTTTTTTCACCACACTCACATTATGATTCTATAAAAGCAATTATAATTTCAAAGATTAAATTAAAATATCTATTTTGATATAAGATATTAAACATTAATAAAACATTGTTTAATAATCTTTTAACATAAAATTTAATTTTTTTTATTAAAATTTCTATGTTAATATTTTTATTAGGAATAATTATTATTTTTTGTATATAGACATTGTCATTTTATGTGTGTTTTTTATTTATATTATTTTATATTTAAAAATTTATATTTTATGTGTAAAATAGAATTTTGAATCCAGTAATGTCATTTTTAATCTTATATATATCCATAATCTATATATATTGTTGAAATTTCATATATTTTAGTACATACATTCATTTTAATTTTTAATCGATTATGTTGATGAGGTTTAAATAAAAGAAATATTTTGGAAGAGTGGATTTCATCTTGTTAAGTAATATTCTTATTAAAAATGATATTATTCCATGTAAGAAAGTTGTAATATAATTTTCTATTTCAAAAATATTCAACTTAATACATGCAAAGGTTTATTGGTTATGAATTAGAAAAGAAGAACCTCTAAAATGTTTTCTTAAAAGTCAAAACATGAGTACCAAATTATATGATATGGTATGGGGAGTGAACTCAATACATTAATGGAGAGATATCCCACAAATGATATATCTAAGTAGAAACAATATTTCTTAGGGTCATACAAGTATCATTGATAGTCCACAAAAGTTTATCATTTTCAAATATTTTCAAATGGAAAAATCCACAAATTATTTAAAATAATTATTAATTTTGGAAATTAAATGGTTTCAAAAATAAAAAATATTGTACAAGGATTTTCATATATAAATTTTTATATTATGTATTTATTGGGTCAAATATTTTACTACATAATGAATTCAGTCCAACCAAATTCCAAGGCTCCTAGTTATTTATTAATAATAAAAAGAGAATTAAAAAAACAATCCTCAGAGAAAGGAAAATCTGCAGATTATAAGAGTCAATGTCATCATCAGGGCCATATCCATATGATGAACCACCATCTGTTGAATCCCACTCAGATTGTGAATTTTTTTATCAAGGGGTGTGGTATACGTCTCACTGAGCCTCGACTACTGTAGTTTAAGTTGATCTATATTATAATTCCTAGTGAACCTCCCCCGTGATGTTAAATCATCATTCCCAAACCCCAATCCACAAGCCTTGGGGTTCCTTCCTACTCTCTATGTTTTTGGAAGATATGATCATTCTTGATCACCAACTATATTTTCCTCTAATGATCCAAAACCCAAAGGAACACTACTTCCCTCTACAAGAGGAATAGTAACTATAGTGTGATTCTTTGATAGGACATCAAAAGGCCCAATTTGTTCACCTCATTTGATGCATGTGGTGACTCTATGTAATCCCTCAGCATCCACAAGATATTTCTATTGAGTTTTCATAAGAGAAGAAACATTTTTCTTTTTCTTTTCATTGTATTGACATGATGAAATCTCATGCTCAGCCATGAACTACTGATCATCCCCCTTATAAGTTGCATCTTCATTAACATTCTCCAATTATTGGACCTTCTCTTTCACAAAAGAAATATTATTTAACTCATCTTTAAAAATAACTTCATATGATTTTTCAATAGTCAAATTTCCCAAAGTCCCCGTATAGGATTCCAAAAAAGGCATAATAGGTTCTCCTTCCAGTGCACGAGGAAAAATATTCGTCCAATGTGAACCCGATTAACCATCATGAAGAGGAGGAAGACAACCAAATCATGTCTCAATAGTTTCTTGAGTCGTCTACTGGGGACATTCTATACCCAATCATGTTGATTTACCCAACATATTTTTTTAAACATGAGCTTTCCACCTTTCCTCTACCAGAATAATAGGAACAAAAAAATAGATTCTACATTTTGATCCCTCATGAATAATCCACTTAGAAACATAAAAATGGGGAATAGTCTCATTCTCAATGTGAAAACTGAATTCATCCTCATATACTGAAAGATAAAAACCATCAATATGTTTAAAGAATACATAAAACAATTTAAATGGATATATATTTCAAATTACATTTATTATTCCATCCTTACATGCATTCCAATCTTTGAGCCAATGTCATATTTATTATAGGGTTCCAAAAAATATAGTTCAAGCTAGGGACCTTGACCAACAATTGAACGCATGAGTTTCTGACATCAAATGGATTGATTCTCAGATCCCATTATCAGAAGTGAATAACATCTTGTTTAACAAAAATTGAAACCATACCCCATGCTCTAATATTTATATCATCTGAAGAAAATAATATAGGAAAAATAACAAAACCCTAAAAATACTCACTTCCAATTGGTAAAACCACTGATGGATGATATACGATCAAAAAATTCTTCAATTTTCAATGTTTTGTAAACTGAGAGAAAAAAAATCAAGAAATTAAGAAAAATTTGTAGATTTATTATTGTTCTAAGGCATCATATGTGTTTTATTTTACATAGTGGCACTACCATTTCATTGTAAACCTATTGTAGTAGAACCCTTGAAAATGAGGAAAGAAGGAGAATCCGTTACCATATTCTATGCATCATCCGACCTCATCCTCTTTGAATCGAGACTCGCAACAGTAGGAAAACATGACACACTAGTGCTCGACATTTATTTCACCTTAACATTATGCATACTGCCATCATTCACTATAGGAACCATGATCTTCTTTGACAAATCAAAACCAACAAGAAATGTGGATCTTGGTGAACCAAATCACCCAGGGTAAAGACTGGTCACTATAGAAAAAGGAATTTCTAGATCTAAGAGCATTAAAGTTGTCAAAAGAACTGGATCATATTCATCCTCTCTACATTGGAATCCATCGCTCCCAATTTTAGTAGCCTTCTGTGCCTAACCCAGCATATTAGAAGGAGGGATATTATTATGCACAATGGATCTGTGAAAATAAAACCCCATACAAGGAAATTTAATTATAACCCTATATTTTAAATTACATGTCACAATTTTTCTATAAATTCAAATGGTTCTTATTTTCATAAAAGGTGTGATCATGTTGAAGGAGGTTTCTAGTTATGTAAATTTTTTTACCTCTAATATAAATGTTCAGATTTTTCTAGTTCTCTAAAATCTAAACTTGAAGAGTTATTTGAATTTATATTTTACTATGAATTATTTCAGTTATCATTTACAAACAAAATATAAAAAATATGATTTAATTATGAATCGAGAAGTGATGGTTTAGGGATTTATAGTTGGTATAAGAGAAACAACCAAACAAAATCTCTGGGATAAAATTTTCATTTGTATTTTTATTATAGATAAGTATCGTAAAGAATATAGAAGTCAAGATGTATTAGTTTTTCCTAATTATGAAAATGAAAATTCAGAATTTTATTTGGAATGATTAATGAATAACAAGGACACATATTAATTAAAGGTGGGGTTGGGGGTAGAATGTTACATCCTAGAAAATTGAAGACATTAATAAGTTCTTATTAATTTTATTAACTATTAATTTTGATAATTCAAATTAAATATTGATATTAAAGTTTATATAAAGATAATATCCATTGTAGAAATGTGTTTTTAAATTTTTTATAAGAATATTTTAATATTTAATTGATTATTTTTGTTAAAACATATGTTTTTATAAGAAAATAAACAGATTATATGAAATATTTTAGTAGTTTAAAATTATTAAAAATAATAACATCGAACTCAAAACAACTGATATAAATATATATATAGTGAAATATTTTTCATAAAATGATACGTACGTATATATATATATATAAATGATTGGAATAATAATTTTAACAGAAATGTTTATACAAAAATTCTAACTAAAAATTATATAATTATAATTATTTGATAAATGATATATAAAACATTTTTTTTTCTTAAACATAATTTTAAATAAATTGTAAATAGTATTATGAGAATAATTAAAATTTAAATTATTATAAAGTATATGAAATAACAAATTAATGAAATTAGGATAATTATATAGATTATTATGTTTATTTTTATGAATTATGGGCTTGTTTTCTAAAATTATAAAATCATAAATGTAATAAAAAATGAAATTTTGAAAATATTATAAACATTGATTAATGAAATATAACAATATTATTGATTTTATTAAAATTTTATAAATATTTGAAATATTATATGACATATATATATATATTTTTTATTAGAAAAAGATGATAAATTATAATTTTACATATAAATATAATTTTTAAATTTATTATGATATTTAAAATAGATAAAATTATCATTAAATAAAAATCAATTTATTTTCTTATAATTAAATAAAATTCTGTTAATTATAATTTTTATTAATTATCAATATTAACTAAATAAAATACAATTAATGATGATAATAATAATGAATATCTAAGAAAACAAATGAAATTTTGATGAAGGAAACTGGGAGGTTAAGTAGAATTTGTGGCTTCATTTCGGGGGGATCAAAACGGAGGGTTTATTCGCGATAGAGTTGAGTGAGTAAGGTTCTTATTTTTGTTTTGGGTTTGACTATGACAGTGACGATCGATTTTGGGGAGGTTTTTGAATTGTTTCAAGTGAATAAGTGTTGATGTAAATTGAACATCAAAGTGTGTATCATTTTAATCTTGAATCAAGTGATGTAAGATTTCCAATGATGATGGGAGTTTGATCAGAGATGGGAAAATCAAAAAATAGACTCTTCGAAACCCCTTTTTCCTCCAGTAATAAATGTGTAGATAAAAATTAATTTTACCTATTTTATTTTATGGTTTCCCAATAAATCAATTTTAGCATAAAAAATACATGTTCATTTTCAATTTGGGCTTCTATTCATCTTATTATCATCTATGTTCGATAGTGGTGTATATTTCATGCTTGAAAATGTTATTTTTTTATTTCATCCTTTTATAGTAGAATATTATCAGTTAAATGAAGCTTCATGAAGAATATTTATATAAAATTGAATAAAAACAAGATAAAAATATATATTTCTCATATTTTTTTTTAAATTTTAACATCACCAAATATATACTTGCATTTATTTTGACAATCACTCTTGTTTTGTTCTGATGTTTTCAAGATGTCAAATCCCATTCGGGATTCCATTTTTGTTTAAAGTAATACCTATGATATATATATATATACTTTCTTTTAAGGCCAAGGAAAATCATATATCATGTATTGATTACATCTTATCGTGGTTGTTTATGAATATATGATATGGTTTAATATCTTTACCACTGAATTTCTCAAGCCTAGTATAGACTTTATAGCCATGAATTTTTAAACTGAATATTGAGTAATTCATAAGAATATTGATGAAATATATTGTATATTTCAATATTTTATTCTTCCAAAAAATAAAACATGTGGTTATAAAAGCCATCATCCATAGACAAAGTGTCAGTTCCAAACTGAAGGTTTAGACATAGTCATTTACAAACTGTAAATCCTTTTTAATCCAGGGATTTCATGCTGTATATTTTAGATGTCCTTAGTTCATTATGAAATTATTATATATATATATATAGATTTTTTCTAAAATTAGTTTTTCGAAAACCAAGTAAGAGGTATTTTATTAAGATATTATACTTTTTTATTTTCAATCATTTAATTATTTTTTTCAATAAAATATAATCCATTTGAAAAACACCATTGTGTACCTTAAATATTCTAAAAATTTAAAAATTAATTCTTTTAAAAAAATTATATATATATATATATATGTTATTTAGTTGAATTAATTTTATCACTTTATGATTTTAAATAAGTAATTACATTTTCAGAGCTTATCAGAAAAACACATATTTTGATCTATGATGGAAACTAATAATGAAAAAAAAATTGTTATTGATTAACATAATATTTAAAAGTGGTTTTATTTTATTAATATATTTATGATAATATTATAAATAATAATAGTTTTTATTTTCTATAAATATAGTTGTCATTTTATGTTTTGGTTTCCATTTATAGTAAGATTTAAATAAAAATAAACATTTTATTTTTAAAATATCCTTTTGAATCCATGAATGTCATTAATAATATGAGATATGGAAACCATCCATATATATTATTTAAATTTCATTCATTTTAGTACAATTCTACATTTTAATATCTTGACTATTATATTTATGATTTTTTAATAAAAGAAATTCTTTTTTGTGAGTGGATTTGTCCTAGTTCTATTAAATTTTTAATAAATATGATATTCTTCCATATAAAGAAGTTGTAATATTATTTTATCCTATGAAGATATTCTATGAAATATTATGAAGAAAATTGGTTATGAATGAGAAAGAAATATCCTCTAAACTATTTTCTAAAAAGCTATCACATTATTATGGAATGATATGATATGGTATGGGGAGAAAAAATGACTTCAAAGGGTCTGAGTTCCACATGTGATACAAATACATAGGCACATGTTTTCTTAGTGTCTTGTAGGTATCATTTGTAGTCCGGAAATGAATATTATTTTCAAAAAATAATAAAAGGAGAAATCAATGAAATATTTCAAATAATTATTTATTTTCAATGTCAACCAGATTTCAAAATAATAATTACTATTTCATGATTTTTAGGTAGATTATTTTTTGTTAACTAATTATTTTATTGAATATTTTATTTTATTAAATTTTTTTAAATATTTTTTTTAGTTTTTATGTAATTTAATTTTCTGCATTTATTTAAATCCCTTTATTTATAATTTTAATGCTCACATAATTTTTTAAATAATTTTTTCACAGGTATGTTATAAATTAAAATGGTGATTATTTTTTAAATTTATTCAGAGTATGTGATGGAAATTTATTTAATTGAATGAATTTTGTACAAATCTGATAAAAATATGTGGTTTTGTCTAATTCTCCAAAAACATGATCGAAAAAGTTCGAGGAATGTGTAATATATTATGTAATATTTCATTTTTCTTTTATAAAAAATTACATTGTAAATTTTAGTTCTGAATAAAAACATTTGGGTTGAGGGATTTATTGTTTCTTCATCATAAACAAAAACACCTTTACTTGTACTACTTTTTTGATCCTCTTCTTGAACATTCCCACTATGACATCAATTTGTAAAGTTTCTATAATTTACAATACTGAAACATTAATCCATTGATGACGCCTTGGGAATACCATTATTCACATCCATTTCATTAACTGAATTTTTTTCTGACAAATCAATCACTATGTTTCCTTCTTCTCCACAGAAAAACATATTATAATTCCTTTAAGATATTCCGTAGAGTGCTTCTTACAACATTCCTACAATATAGGAAACTGATTCTTATTTTTTCCTATCCTCCACCTCTTAAATTCTCAATGAACATTATCTTTATCTTCCTTGGTGAGTTCAAGAGTTTGTTAAGGGTAAATTTGTTAATCATATATCATGATAACTCATTAGGTATAATCATAATATTCTTCACTCCAATATTCATTCCATTTTGATTGTTATCAACACATTTTATATCATGGTAAATGTTAATCTAGTTTCTTATATTCTCTCCATTTACTAGAACAAAAACAACATAGTGCGGGTTAATATATTCATCGTGGAAAACTAAATAATCATAAAAATTCACTTTCAGGATGTCTTAATCATGAAACATACTTTTCAATCTATGATACCATATGTTTAACCTAGGTGATTCATGGTCATTAATTAAATAATACATGACATTTATTAAATAGTTTTTGAATTTAAAAACAATATCCCTAATGAGTTTCACACTAGATGTGCATATCGTCTCATCATTATACACCAGGTGATGATTGATTCTATCTCAATGTTCGTTTTTACCGCTTTATTCTTGCTAGGTACCTCTATGTCATAGCCACATCCACTTATAAAATATAGATATGATGTAATATCATAGAAACCACTCACTCTCTCCTTTAACCAGATTATAAGAATTTTTCATGTACTTTTACTCATCCTTAGACTCATCATTATATATATCCCTTGATATATTCCTATATATTTACAAATACTTACCATTATAATTATTCATATGGATCTCTTTATGTTTTTTCTAACCCAAATATCCAGATATTTATAAAACATTCCTATAATAGAAACCATAGGGACAAAATATTGTCATACATGAATATCACAACTTTTAATATGAATATTTAATACATTTCTTATCCACAATCACGAGGACCATATTAGTTTAGCATATTTAGAGATGAGATACAAAGTACTTCTTTTTATTAAAATATTTTCATAATATTTAGTAATGATCATCCCATATAGTATTAATCATAGCAATACGCTAGAAATAACATGTCTTTGTAACTTGAGGAAAGAAAACATAGGAAAAGTTGATCTCAAATGCTCAATAAGGGAAAATAAAGAGGTAACAATGATCACATAAGAATAACCTAATCATAAGGGTATGAGAAAATGAGAAAAAATTAAACCTGTACCCTACATATCATAGATCATAAACGCGAGTCATCGAAAATAGCATGTCATTTCACATAACATGGATCAAAATGGAATAAAGGAAAATGATCCATCAGAGTAAAACATTGGCATATTACATCGAATTTTGGAATACACATAAGCATATAAAATCACTTCCATAGTATTCAAGTATCATTTCAAAAACTATAATAATGGAATGGGTTCACTCCAAAAACCATCCTAGTAGTTAAGGTTATTGAGTTAATAAGGTTTCTTTATGACTTTTCCATTCTACTTTGTTTTGAAAATAAAAAACACTTTAACTGAAAGAAAATTGTTTTCCCCTAAGAATTATTTTCATGACGAAAATTTTCCTTCTCTAAGGAATGTTTATCCTTAACTATGTTTTCATTGTTCTTTTTATATTCTATATAAATATAACTCATTTTATTACTAATGAAAAATTTGGATTCATGTCTAAAATAGCGGAATCCTAGAAATCTGTGGATATAGAGTATTCTATTTTTACGTTCTAAATTGTCATATATTTAGACTCCAAATTTATTGAAATAAAAGATCAAAATTCTCTGAAACTCAGGTTCCATATTCTATGAAATTCAAACTCTAAATTCTATAAAACTCAATTTTTGAATTCTCTGAAATTCAGTTTCTGAATTCTCTTAAATTCATGTTCCAAATTCTCTAAAATTCGGGTTCCAAATTCTATGAAATTAACATAACAAATTATTTTAATTTTATTTTCTAGATTCTGTAAAATTAGGGTTCTGGATTCTCCATAATTTGGGTTTTGAATTCCTCGAAATTCGGATTCTGAATTCATGGGAATTCAGACTCCAAAATCTGTAGAATTCTGATTCTGAATTCCTTGTAAAACTGAATCTAAATATCCATTATATATAGAATCAAAATGTTCATTTGTTTAGATACCAAATTCAATTATTACTTAGAATCCAAAATAGGGTTTTTATGTATCTTCATTTTCCTTATACATTTTATGAATTGAAGTATTTCTATATATTTAAAACTAACCCTTGTTTGAGTGACATGTGTATAGGTCCGTCTGATATTCCTAAAAAATATGACTATTGGATGAGGGAGCCAACCATTAGAGAAGTGTATATAAATAAGATCTTATTTGAACGAGCTCAATATTGTTCCATCACTCTAGAGATGGCAAGCTGCAGAAGTGATTTCATGAGAGAGAGACTCCCATGATTTGTGTATTTATGAAAATCTTGCTCAAGTTTCTTTGTGTGACTCGTATTGTTGATCACTACGATTGAGGGCTTATGAGGATATGAAGATAGAGTTTATAGAAACCTTTAAGTTCGAGGAATTTTAGGGATAAGAAGACAAAGGTTCCAACTACCTTAAAGTTTTTGGGCATTTGATGATCGCAATATAGATTACAATGTTTCTATCGAGGGCTTACCCTAGTGTGGGAAAAACTAAATTTCTCAAAAAGTATAAATCACGGGACCATTATCCATCGTTCTTGGATACCCTACTCTTTGGGTTTATAGATATAATACTTGTTACTTGTTTTGTTTTAGGTTTATTTCTACTGCATTTTGTTAAAAGAAGAAATTATTACATTCTTATAATATCTTGTACATTTATATACTCTGATAAGTAAGATTCGATGCTCATTAATGGTAGTTGGGGTTTGGCTTAGTGGTAAGCACCTCTTAATCGTACATGAATATGGTGGTTCAAAACCCATTGGGCGCAGGTACTGTAGTAGTATTGTAGCATCTGCGGTACTATAGCGGTGGCAAGGCACAGTAGTATCGGTGGTACTGTGCGGTACTATAGCAGCCAGATTACTATTCATAGAATGGAAATTGGGCCAAAAAATTGGGCCTACGGGATATATAATGGGCTACAAGCCCACTGGGCCTTCAGGCTATGTAATGGGTCTCCCTTTACCTAGTTAAAAAAGAACTTTGATATGCTTTAATAATAAAATGAGGCTTCACCCCCAACCTATAAAAAATATTATATATAATTTAATGTAGAATCTTTTCCTTATAAAAATTCCTTATGTTTCATTTCAAGAATCATATTTCCAGAACCTAGAAAGATAGTTTAAGAAGAATTAAAAGAGGTCGTGGCAATTTAACTTGTTTACCTTTGTTAAACACAATATTCCTTGAGGATAAAAATTAATGTTTTTAAACATACAATTCACCGCCACTTGTAATTGAGCATCTATAATCATATTTTTGTCCTACAATTGGTATCAGAGGACGTATCTATATTACTTATATTCATAAATTATATTTATTTCTCAAGTTTTCCTTGTTCTCAATTTTCTAGAATTACTTTCATTGCTTCTTTTCTGCTTAAGAATTTGTATCTATGTTTACAAATCTTTTATATTAACAAGTATTTCTGTAGAAATATTTTTTATTGAATGGATGGAATGAATTTTGGTATGATTGAAAATATAAATCAACCTAGACCACATATATTTTATGGGACTAATTATGACTACTTGAGAGATCGTATGAAGACTTTTGTTTTTAATAATCGAGTAGAAAATATTGTAATGCTTACCAGAGATTATAAGATTCTAGATAAGGAATTCAAAACCTTCACCTACCAAGAAAAGGATCAATATCAATTAAATTAAAAGCTATGAAATACTTTGTTATGTTATATGGGTGGGAATATATACAGTAAAATTTTTTCTTTTGACGCTCCTAAATGCATCTGGAATAAATCGGTAGTTACACATTTTGGTACACCCAATATTATATAAATAAGAAGATCTATGCTTCGAGCAGATTATTATTGATTTCTATTTCCTTATGGAGAACCAGTTTACAAGGTACAACAATGTTTTATAACAATGGTCAAAAATCTACAATCTGTTGGTGAGAAAGGTCTAGATTATTAAATTCTTGTGGAAAAGATTATAGATATCATGCCTATTGAGTGGGAATCTAAGAGAACATTTATTGATGAGAATATAAAAGCATCTCAAATTAATCTTGATAAACTTTTTTGTACTCTTCTTCAACATAAGAAAATAATGAAAAGAGATGCTGATATGATTAATAAAATAATTGTAAAATAAGTGTAGCCTTTACAACTACTAAATATGAGACTCCATAAAGAGTTACAAGACTTGATTATATGAAAGTCATTGTCTTATCTAAATATATTGAAAGTGAACATTCTAAAAATGAACTATCTAATCTTACTCAAATGATGAATAAGTTAATTGGGAATAAATGAATTCAATATTGATATAAGAACCATGAAAGAAAAGGCAATAAATACTTGTAGGTCACTTGTTTTGAATGTTACATAGTACTGAATATAAAGCCAGATTGTACTTTTCTTATGAAATAGGATTGAAAGGAAAATAATTCTTGGAGAAAAAGAAATAAGTACTATAAGACTAAGGGTAAGAATGTTTTGAAAGATAATTTCACCTAGAGTTCTAGTGGTGGTATGACATCTAATGAATCCTCAGTGTATGAATCATCTGGTCAGAAGAATATTGGTCTACTAGCCAAATTACCCCCTGAAAATCATTTTCTAATGGCTAATATACACTATAATGAATCTATTAAAAATGTATCCTTGAAAGAAAATTATACCGATGATAAATATTTTGAATCTTTAGATGATGAATCATCCTCATCAGAAGAAATTACTTTACCTTCTTCTGAAGAATGGTCTAGTTTTTCTAAACTTCTTGAGAATGAAAATTCTAAACTCAATAAAAATATTGATAAGGAAAATTCTTGATTATCTATTTTAACCAAATATGATCATATCATTCTAAATATCTTTATAAGAAAACTTTTTATTTCAAAATTATTTCCAAAAATCCGGAGGAAGTTAATTTTTAGAAGGGTAAACTTTTTATGTATCTTGAAAATTTAATTTCTAAGAAAAATATTTTAGATACTATCTCATGTTCTAAACTTAATGTTTTTTAGGACAAAAACTTGGTTATAAAACTAATGACAGAAATATGTTCCATGTGGAAGTGTTTTTCAAAATTTACCACTAGTAAGGAAAAAATTGACAAGATGTATTCTAAAATTCGACCTATATGGAATCGTTCTGGTTTTGGTTATACCAATTATAAACCATTTTTTAGTAATAACTATTGTTTTCCTCAAAGTTCTCCATTATGCATTAAATGTCAATATGGTTGAAATTTCATAAAAATTTATTTTAATAAAACCCATTATTTATGTTTTCATAAGGCGTATATTTCTATGAGAATGTAGATTCTTAAAAATTTTCTTCCTGAAATTTCATGAACCAAGAAAGTTTAGATTCCAATAGTATTACTCTAGAATTTTTATGAAAAAAATGAAACTACCAACATAAATACATGGTACTTGTATATTGGATGTTCTTTTCAAATGACTAAAAAAAACCTTCTTGGAAAAGATTAAAAAGATGAAATAAGAAAATTTGACTTTTGGAGATAATGCTTAGGGAGAAATTATTGGTATAGGTAACATTGTTCTTCTTGGAAAAAACATTGATTCTAAATGTTATATTTATTAGGGATCTTAAAAAAAAACCTCCTTAGAATAAGTCAATTATGTGAAGAAGGTGACCTGGTGAATTTTAGGAATGAAAAATGCTTAGTACACAATTCCAAAGAAGAGTTTATTCTTTCTATGCATAGGCAAGAGAATGTATACCTGCTAAACATAGAAGTCCTTAGGGACCATGATCTACATTTCCTTTGTGAAATGGATGATCAATAATGGTTATGGAATAAGAAGGTTAGGGAACTATAACCATAGGAACCTATGTAAACTCTAAAATAAAAGAAAAGTTAAGGATCTACCGTAGCATAAATTTGATTCATAAAAATTTTCTGATCCTTGTCAATATGGAAATAAACATAAATCATGTTTTAAATCAATCTGTGAAGTCTCAACATCTGATGCATTACAATTAGTGCTTGTGGATCTTTTGGTCCAATACAAACTGGATGCCTTAGAGGAAAATATTATGTATTTTTATTAGTTGATAATTATTGTACATTTACATGGGTCTATTTTCTAGAAATGAAATATGAATATTTTAATTATTTCAAAAAATATAGAACCCATGTTAAAAATGATATAAACCTTACCTTTATAACTATTCATAGTGATCATGAAATATAATTTCAAATTTATGATTTTGAAACACTTAATAGTAATAAAGACATTATCCATAACTTCTCAACACCAAGAGCTCCTCAATAGAATGGTGTTGTTGAAAAAACATATAGAATTCTTCAAGAGAGAACTAGAACCATGTTGAGTGAATATTCTATGGCTAATTTGTTTTGTAATGGAGCTATAACTATTGATTTCTATACTATAATACGAGTTTTTATTAGACCTTTTCATGATAAAACACCTTAAAAATTGTGAAATGGTAGAAAACATAGACATTACTACATCAATGTATTTGTTCGAAAAGTATTCATTATGATCACTAAAGATAATTTACATAAATTCTCACCCAAATCTGATGAAGGAATTTTACTAGGATACTCCAAAAATTCTATGTCTTTAAAGATTTTAATAAAAATACTTGTACTGTTGAGGAAATAGTTCTTGTTAAATTTGATGAAACTTATCCTTTTGTTTTTAAACAACCTCATCTTACATCTTTAGATGTGTTTTTCAAACCTGGCTTTCAACCCTTGATATATGACCTTTCTAACAAGGAAAATGATCATGAAAATATTTATAAAGCATTTACCCCATTATATTTTCTACCATATGTTGATGAAATAGTATTACAAACCCCCATTCAGTCGTTTCTTAGGAATCGTACCATTGATAGTATCATTGGTGATGTAAATCAACTTGTATGGACTAGAAGTTCCTTCATAAAAAAATTAGAACATCTAGCATCTCGTTCCCAATTAGAACCAAAAATCACTGATGAATATTTTTCTGATGATGATTGGATAAAATATATGCACGATGAGTTAAATGAATTCAAAAGGAATAAATTTTGCACCATGGTTGAATTTCTTAAGGAAAATTCTGTAATTGAAGTAAAATAAGTCTTCATGAATAAGTGTCATGAAAATGAAATCATTGTGAGAAATAAAGCTATATTAGTTGTTAAGGCTATAATCAACAAGAAGGAATAGACTATGAAGAAAAATATGCTATAGTAGTTGGACATGAATCTATTTCTATTTTACATTCCTTTGCCACATCATTTAATTTAAGACTCTTTAAAATGTATGTAAAGTGTCTTTTCATAATATATATGTTCATGAGGAATTTTCTGTTGAACAACCTCAAGGTTTTAAAGATAAAAAACATCCTGAAGATGTTTTTAAAATTACCAAATACTTATATTGACTTAAAAAATCCCCTAGAGTCTAGTATGATAGAATTACGAGATATTTGTTACAAAACAACTATGTTATGGGAACTACTAATCCAACTCAATTTATATATAAAGATAAGAAAAATCTTTTGATTTTTCAAATTTAGTTTGATGACAATATATCTGCTTCAGCTCAGTAATTTTTAACTGATTAGTTTCTAAATTTAATGAAATCAGAGTTTGAAATGAGAATGATGGGTGAGTAAACAAATTTCCTTAGTTTTGCAATTTTTCAAAAACCAAAAGGAACTTATATATCTTGAAATAAGTATATTAAATATCTTCTTAAAAAGTAAGGATATGAAAACACTACGACTATAAATACTCTAATTGGTACCACAAATTCTCTTGATCTGGATGAAGCTGGGAAACTAGTAGATCATACATCATTTAGAGGTGTGATATAATGTTTACTATACAGGAAAGCTAGTTGTCTAGAATTAATGTTTTTAATATACTTATGTGCTAGATATGAATCATATCCAAAGCAATTCCATATAAATGTAGTGAAAATAATTTTTCCATATTTAAAAGCAGCCATTGATTTATGACTCTTTTATACTTATGGAATTGTTTTTCTATTATATAGTTTTTTAGATACTGACATTGGTGGATGTATAATGGATAAGAAAATTACATCTAAAACTTTTCATTTCATATGATATTCATTAGTTTCTTGTTCATTCGAAATGAAACACATAGTTTCACTTTCTACTTCTGAAGGAGAATATATATCAGCTGGAAGTTGTTGATCTAAAGTGTTGTGGATGCAACACACACATAGATTGGGGTAGGAGTTTTACCAAAACACCAAAATTGTTTGATAACACAAGTTCCATTTCCTTAATCCAACACCCTACACATCTCCTCTATAAAAAACACATAGAAATTAGGCATCACTTTCTCAGGGATCACACACACAAAAAGATATAATTCTTCCATTGATTCGAACACAAGATCAACATTCTCTTATTTTCCCAAAATATTTACCCTCAAATATATTTTAATACATTGAACATATGTTAGTAATGATAACCATAAAATAATATTTCAGATTAAATTTTTTTGAAACCTATTTCCTTACATTAATAAATACCTTTTCATAGAGGGGTTAAATTTCCTTGTTAGAGTCAAAAAAAATTTATAGTCAAAATTTTTCAGTGTAAAAATTTTTCATAGACAAAATTTTACTTCAATAAAATTATTCATTGTAAAAATTATTTGAAGTCAAATTATTTCGAATTCATAATTTTTGGGAGTCAAAGTTTTTCATAGTTAAAATTTTCATAGTCGAAAAATTATTAATTTCAAAAATATCATTTCTTTAATAAAATTTTGTGTCATCTAATGATCATCAAGAATAATTTTCCTTATTGCTGATAATTTCCCTAGAAATTTTGAAGGTATGTTTCATTTCATAAAATTTCGTAATCAACTTTGTACTTTTGGTATTTAAATCGTGTTTAAGAAAAAAAATTGGATTCACTTTTCTTAAATCCAAATTTTTATCTTAAAAACCTAAAAAGATCAAAACATATGAAAATCCTTCTTCAGATTTTTTTTCTCAACTGTCATATCATATCATGCTTATCTCAACCATTTTATCTTTTTAGGTAAATAAACCATCGATTAAAACACCTATATAACGTCCGCCAGATGGTTTTCCCATGTCAGTTATCATACTTAGGCATGCTAAAACTCAACTGATTTTCTTAAGGCTCATTCAGAATTTTCTGGTTTCCTCAAATACAAATGACTTTTGAAGAATCCCCGTAGAAAAAAATTTCATCAGTAATGGAAATATTTTAATGGAATATCAATATGGAAGGGTTGGTAGATCCGATGTTCTTATGTAAATATTATTCACTTGTTTCATTGAATGTTAATTTTAATGGCTGGGAGAATCTAGGTATATCAAAACAAAAGGGACAGGATCTGGTGTATCTACAAATGCTGCTAGAATTTAATGTGATAGTATGATTTTTGTTCAAGATGAAAATGATAAGTTTTATTTTAAGAGTTATGTGAAAAAGTATTCTCTTTCATTTAGTATGGATGATAATATCGTTAGAATTCCATTGGAGTGAGAAGTTGAATTCTATACCCACAATCTACTAGATGTTTTAGGATGTTTTGGAAAAGATAAGGCTATAGAGTACCTCAGTTTGTCAGAAGTTAAGACACTGAAGATCAACCATCATTATACAAATTTAAAAACTCTAGAGTTATGGGTTTTTGGTATTATCATTATCAGAAAATGGAATATAGACACCCTAAAGAATATGGAAATTTATATTCTTTATTTTCTAGTAAACCTCAGGATGATTAACCTTGTGTAGTATATCTTTCTCACAATTTCAAATATAAGGAATGGAAAAATAAAGTATCATATTAATATGTATCCATCTATTTTTTCTAATAATTTAGTTCTTTGTCCTAATTCATTTGATATTCCTTGTAGATCTGAGCTAAGAAATTTCAATGTTGTGTTGCTTAGTGATGAAACCATGAGAAGAATGAAAGTTGGATTTAACAATGAATCTAAAGAATTATATGATTTATATGAATCTTAAATAAAATCATTATCAACGCAATTATTTGGTTGAGTCTTCCATGAAATGTGGGAATAAAATAATGGTGTAGTAACCAGAAGTGAAAGAAAAAACTCCCGTAGTTTAGGAAACCCAATCCTCATATCCAAAATCTAGAAAAAAAAAACAACTTATCCGAATAAACTGGTTTCCAGGTTGAGAGAAGTTAAGAATAATAGGAAGGAAAGGGAGCCTAGTATTGGCTTGGAACCTTCTAATGTAAAATCCTTGAAAATTAAGGCTGCTGAGGATTTTATGATACAAGAAAAAAAGAAGAACCAAAAGAGGAAGATGTCAAAAGATTATATTTCTCAATCTCTCCTCAATTCCATTGAGGAATCCTATAAATAAATTCATGTATCTGAATCATTTTTAAAAGAATCACTTCCAGTGACTATTGGTAAAAATGGTGATTCCATAACGTGAAGAAGATGAATAAATTGTGTAAGAAGAGGAAGTGGAAGAAAAATAACCAGAAGAGGAAGAAGGGGATGGCACCAATGTTTTCATAAGGAAAGTATAGCATTATAATGATGGAGAGACTCCATCTAAGAAAATTTTGATCCAGACATCTCAAGATGAATATTGAAGACTTTCTATCCATGGAAAAGAAAAGGAGGGTAATGAAAAAGTCAACAAATCAACTGAAGAAGTGTGTAACAATCAAGAATTGGTTCAACAAGATGGCCTTGCGGAAGATACTGAGAAAGAAAATGTCAAAGAAGAAAAAATAGTTCAACTATCAGATAGTGAATATGAATTTATAAAAGTAGAATAGGTCATTATTAGAATTTATAAGGGAAAATAAAAGTTGGTTGATACACTGCGGAAAGACACGGTGGAAAAGAAAGATGTTGGTGGTTCATCAAAGTGAAAAGAAGAAGATATAGAGAAATAATTATCACCAACATGTGAATCTGATTCAGAATCATTCTCTATGTGAAATGACATTGTGGTCCAATCATTGAAGAAGTTTTTTGATACCATTACATTAATTTTAAGTATATACACAGGGTTCCAGATGCTTCAACACTCCTTTAATGAAATATTGGATTTTGTTTCCATGCAAAGGGATAAGTTTGTCTGTCTTGAGGCCGTTTTAAAATCCTCTTATATTGGGAATGATGCATATAGAAGGTCATGAAAGTATATTTCAATGTGTTAAATAAATATAATTGTATAGTTGAGAATCTTTTATGAATTTCAAGTCAATTTCAAAGATTATTTTGATACTCAAGATGTCATGAACAAAACCACACATAATATTTTGATGAGAAGCTCAATCTTCAAAAAAAAGTTCACAAGAAGGAAGTTAAGGATCTGAATAAGAAATATAATTTAATTACTATGAATTTGAAGAGGGAAACAATTCTTTGAATGGAGTTTAAGTAAAATTCTAGTATGAAAGAAGAAATTTTGAAGAATCAGGATAAAATCCAATATTCTCATGATAAAAATAGAAAATATCTAGAGAAGAAAAAAAGGATCAAGAACAGCTTATCAAGTGCATTGAAGAAGATCACAAGGATCTTATGAAGTTGAAAACCATTGTGAAGAATTTAATGTTGAATGAGAAAGAATGATGATTTTTTCAAATCCGTTCTATTTCTATACTTTCTTCCTTGAAAAAATTATTTCAATAATAATATAATTTTTCATTGTCCTTTATGAGTTTTTTTGTATATTAATAATATTTTAGGTATCATATTATCCTCATTCCATTAATTGATTTTTGAAAATCACATAGGGGGGTTAACAGAATGATAAAAATAATACTGTGTAAAGAAGAAAATTTCCTATATAAGGGGAGTCTATCTATGAGATTTTTATCAAAGAATATTTCCTTAATTAATAAAAATGTAAAATTTCTTTAAAGAAGTCAACGATACGATCCCTAGGGATTTAAAAACCTAATGGGGAGTTTGGAATATTCACCGTCATCTATAAGTAAAATGATTTATGTTATTCTTTGATGTTTATAATGTAAAATTCTATATCCTTATATTCTTTTTCATAAGGATGTTTCTAATTTCCAAAAAGGGGGAGTTTTTTTAGTAAATACGGATTATTTTTGACATTCCATTCCTATATGTTTTTAAAATCACAAACAATTTTTCTTAAGACAAATTGTTTTTCCCAAAGGATTATTTTCATCAGAAAATTTCCCTTCTCTAATGAAATTTTATCCATAAATGTGTTTTCATTGTTCATTTTATAGTCTCTATAAATATAACTAATTTTATTACAAAAGAAAATTTTCGTTTCTTATCTAAAATCAGGGAAGCCTAGAAATATGTGGATATAGAGTATTTTGTTTTTAGGTTCCGAATTCCCTGAAAATTAGACTCTAAATTCTCTGAAATTCAGATTCTTCATTCTCTAAAATTCAGACTCCAAATTCTATAAAATTCGGGTTCCAAATTCGTGAAAATTCAGGTTCTGAATTATTTTAAATTGTAGCTCTTAATTCTCTGAAATTCCGGTTTTGAATTCTCTAAAATTTAGGTTCCAAATTCTATAAAATACATGTTCTAGATTCTCTGAAATTCTGGCTTCAAATTCTCTAAAATTATTGTTTCAAATTCAATCAAAATCCAACTTTGATTTTATCATAATTCAAACTTCAAATTCCTAAGAATTAAGTCTATAAATTCCTCAAAATTAGAACTCTGAATTGTGCATAAATCTGACTCTGAATTCCATATAATTTGGAACCCAAATTCCATATAATTCAGATTCAGAATTCAAGGGAATTTAGAATCGAAAATTTATAGAATTCAGATTCTGAATTCTTTGTAAAACATAATCCAAATATCCATGTCTTATAGACTCTGAATGTTCATATGGATAGATTCCAAATTATATTTTTCCTTAGACTCCAAAAAATAGATTTTTTATGTATCATCATTTTATTTACACTGGTTATGAAATGATTTTATACATTTTTTTCCAACTAAACTATGTTTGAGTGACCTGTGTATAGGTCCCTCTGAGAATCAATGAAAAATATGATAGTTGGACGAGGGATTCTACCATTATAGAAGTTCTTATAAATAAGTGATCATTTGAACAAGATCAATATTGTCCCATAACTCTAGGGATTTCATGTTGATAAAGTTATTTCTAGAGAGTGGCTCTAATGTTTTGTGCTATTCAGAATATCTTGTTTAGATTTCCTTGTGAAACTCCAATTTTTTCTAAGTACAATTGAGGTCTTATGTGGATAATATGACAGAGGGTCCGACTACCTTAATGTTTGAAGACTTTCGGGGATAGGAAGTTAGAGGTGTCAACAACCTTAATATTTGAGGGAATGCAGGGATAGCAAGACAGATTCCAAAATTCTGATTGAGGGCTTACCCTAATGTGGGTAAGACAGTATTTCTTGAAAGTATAAATCAAGGGACCTTTATCAAAGGTTGTTGGATACCCAACATTTTGGGTTAAAAGACTTCATACATTTTACTAGTTTTTTTTCAGGTGTATTTATACTGCATTTTGATAAATGAAGAATGTATAACATTCTCATACTTTCATGTACTTTTATATACTCTGTTAAGTAAGATGATATATTATTTAATGTATAATATTTTCCTTGAACAATTTCCTTATGTTTCATTTTTGGAATCATATTTTACGAAACTGGAATGTTTTTTTAAGAAGAACTAAAATCGGTCTTGTGAATTTACCATGTTTAATATTATTTAACATTGTTTTCCTTAAGGTTAAAAACAAATGTTTTTTATCTTACATTTCAACCCCTCTTGTAATTGATAATATATAATCATATTTCGATACTACAAAGTTTCAATACCAAGACTATCACAGTAGAAAAAATCCCTTATACACATGGGTTCACTACCCATTCGAGACCTGTGTATCTCATTAGATACCAATATTCTCTGAACTCATTGGATAAAGATATAAGCCCCACCATTCACATAATTAAAACCATAGAAACATGATCCATTATATCATAAATCATTTATCGTGTTATAAAAAATTAAAACAAAAAGGCATCAAAAAAATCATCATATCAGAACCAATGACAAAAATTAAGTATTATAAATATTTCATAATAGAATAACTTTTGAAATGAATCATGATTCATAACCATTTTATCATTTCATCGTAGCATATCCCATTGAAAGAGAAGAGAGATTCATAAAAAGAAATTCATGGTATAACCAATGTTAGAGAAATCGGTTCCATAAACCTTTTTTTAACCAAAACATAAAAAATTAATAGAAATAACAAGAATAGATTCCTTGGATTATATCCCTAATATATCATATGTTTCATAAAATTATTAAAAATTAAATCTAAAAAATTGAAGGATTACATTGATAATTTATTTAGAAACATATATTTTTATCATTAGAAATAATTTTTCAAAATTTAAACATTCTAAATATAATTTCTATGAAAATAACATTTTAAATGAACAAATACATATTTAAAGATAACTTAAAAAACATTGAAAAAAATATCTTTCAAATATTCAAAAACAATTTTTTAAAAAATAACATGTTTTAAAAATAATTGTTTTGGAAAAAAACATTTCAACACTTTTAGATTAATCTTCAAATAAAATAATGTTCATGTTAGTGGAAATACCATTCATGTAATACACTTTAAAATAATGATTCCTTTAACATTTTATATAAAATCCCAATATGCCTCATTTAGAAAATAGAATAATGATTACATTTTAACCCCTTTATAAAAGTAACACGTGGTAAATATAGTATTTAATATATCTTTAGAAGAATCTTAAAACATTTTTTATAATAATTTTAGAAAACTTGGATATAGAATAATATATATTACAACTGAATAGAGAAATAAGGAAGGTTTATCATAACTACATTGTTTTGGTCACATTAATACATTAAGAGATGAAAATTAATATATAACTTGTATTATAATTATATAAAAATAAGATATTTAAACTCATTTGATTATATAAATTTGGAATAAAATCATTCATTTTCACAATCATAAACATATACAATTATTATAAATGATGATATGGTATCATAAAACCGTCACTACATTAGTAACATTGAATCATAATCCACCAGAAATAATATCATTAAATTTAAAAAAAATGTATTTATAATAAATTAAATAATTATATTTCATATCAATGAGTTTTTATATAAATTTCATAAATGAAGATAGGTACCTATCATAACATATGCCTCAAATGAGAAAGATTCAGAAAAAAAATATTACCAAATTGGTATCCTTTGAATCGTTAACAAAATTCAAGATAGATATTAATTTTTATATATAAATCACCATAATATTCATTAAAATCCTCATAAAATACATTTATGGGAGGTGTGTACACCAAACAAATGGAATGAGTAGTGCATATGGCATGTATCTCATAGATATAAAATGGTGAGATGAAAATCCCTTACTGTATGCCTCGACTTAATATTTATATGTTCAAACATAATGTAAAATAATTATAAGATTATTATACATATATTATATAAACATAATTATATATATATCATAACATAAATTATTTACTTATGACCTGTTGTTTCCCGTTTATTAACAATTCATTCTAAAAATCATGCTTCGGTTAATAACCACCTCTTTTTCTTGTATATTTCAATTTCTTGTTTTTAGTCTTCTAAAAAAATAGAATTATTTAATAAAATAAATAATATTAACCATGATTTGAATATAATATATATTCAATATATATTTATTTATACTAATCCATAAAAGTTAGAGAAACAAAATCAAATACACGGTTCAGGTATATGATAGATCATACATACACATTAATGTTGTTTCCATTATCTAAATGAATGAATTAAAAGAAAGTTACCTAATATATTACCATTATAAAATATTTTTTATTTCATATATATCACATATATTCATTTAATTTACCATTATTACCATCGATGAAAATCGTTTCTGAAAAATGAATCACATCTCTTCGTGAGGCGGTAATCTGACAAACAGATGAATAATGTTATCGTATTCCCCAAAAATTGAAATTAAGAAGGTATATATGGTATAATAAAAAAATTATTTATTATTATGGTAAAAATTGCATATATATTTATATAATTTTTTCTTTATTCGAATCTATTTCAAACAAAAATAAAAACACAACGCATCGGTTCAAGCGTCTATAGTCCGTCAAACACAAGGGTGACGTTATTATTTTCCTACAGGTTTGGATGTATGAGTTTAGAGGATATAATATAATTAAATAGGTATAATAAAATTAATCATATATTATATGAATTTTAAATTTATATTTATATCCATCCATGATTGCTGGTGATGGAAAATGAGTAGCATTTATTGGCGAGGAGGTAGTCTGTTGTACACATAAATGATGATTTCATATTCCATTTTATGTAATATGAGAAATATTTAGGTTAATACATTTACATAATATAATATAATTTTATTTATGATTGTAATTTTATTATATCATCATGTATTAATATAAATTTAATGAGGTGGGAGAATAAATAAAACCAAATGATCGATTAGGTACATTACCACTTCTTTAAAATTTACCTTTTGGTCTTCACCAAAGGGAATTATATGTTTAATTTATGACAATAATAATAATTATATGATTATAGGAGGTAACTAATGAATTAATTTTTGTAGGTATGTTATTATCCAATGTTTTTTGGAGGTGTAAAGTGGAGATAAGATGGGCGGCCTTTTATAAGCGACGTTCATGTCACACAAGTAATTTTTTTAAAATTAAATGTTGTACCAATGTTATTCGCATTACAAAAGTCTCTAAAATGTGACATTATCAAAACTTATTGTGGATAATTTTAACATTTATTCATAAAATTTGTTTTTAAATGTTTCTAGGTAATGATATCGCTTATATTTACAGTGTTTCCCAATAAACCCATTTTCACCTTAACCACATTAATTAATAATTCAAAAAATTTACACTTTAAAATAGTAAAAAATAAATTAGATATTATTAGAATATTTAGATTATTATTGAAAATATGGAATAAATTTTTTCATAATTCCATTCAAATATGTTGAAAATTTTAATTTAATTTTAATCCCACAACTGGGAGTACAATATTATTTTCCAAAGAGAAATGATTCAATTGTTTTAAAAAAAATATATCAAATGTATAATATGAATTTATTCCAATTAAATAATATTTATTAATTTATATATAATTTTACTAATTTTACAGATAAAACTGTAATGCTCCAACCCCAGATACCCAGAGTCGGTGCTTTATTACATAACATTGGCATAATCACAAAAGATCATGTCTCGAAAGACCGATTAGTTTAGTAGACTTAGAAACACTAGATATATTCAAAAGTCTAACATTACATCATAATGTAAGAAAACTACAACAAATTATTGTCTTCATATCCCCTCATATTATCCCTGCAGTTCATTCATAAATTAATTCTTCACATCCTAGGAATAATTAAAACATTTAAAGGGGTGATCTCAGATGCTCAGTAAGGATAACATTATAGAGGAAACTTTCATAAATAAGCATTAACATTTAAGGCAATGTATAACTAAAACAAAATCATTTTAAAATTTAACATCAACATAATATGGCAATGATAAAATTAAATAATTCCATTTACTAACTCACATTGATATTCTACTAGTCAAATAATCACATGCAATATCAATAAACACATTCATAATGATGGAATGCATAAATGCAGACTATCATAACCACATAGTCATGTCCTTGTGCCAAGACTACAAATAATATTTTTTCAAGGCCTTGTGCCAAGACACTAGTTTTTTTCATGAGACCTACCGATGCATTGAGGAGCTAAAGCGGGCTCCGCCCATCACTTGTTAAGTCAAATGAATTCCTCATGTGAACAGGTTTAAACATAACATAAACATTCATATAAAAACTAGCATATGAAATGTCAATACTTTCTCAATAAACCATGAATTGTATAAAAATAACACATTCCTAGTCAAAAATATCACAAAACCATCAATACAATATGGATGTTTTGTATCATAATAAATCAAGTTAAAATAAGCTTAAAATCCACAATGGATGTTTACATATATGAAATCAAAACTATTTTAGAGAAATATCTCTTTTTTAGTCATTTAAAATTTACATAATTATAATAGAAAACATCTACTTTGAAAATATTCTTATAATCTTATACGGGGAGCTTATAAGATTCTATAATGGCAGAAAATAGCCCCACCCTCCGTATAAGTTAAAAAAAGTAATTCTTATATTAATTTTGTCGAAAATGTTAAAAATGACCTTGTTTGGAAAACGATGGAAAGATTCCTTTATAAACATATTTTAAAAAGTCAAACAATGGTATAAATGACTTTCACCCATAGTTTGTAAAATTATAATAATTATTTCAAAATATATTTTTATGAAACATGGATGTGGGTGATAAAGGGGTCCCAGTAGATAATTACTTATAAACAACCTTGAATAATGAAAAGGTTGAGAAATTAACCCTTACCTTGTACTTTTCATTGGTTAAGGGTAGGTTAACCTCCATTAAAATAGTGAAATAATTAAATTATACAAGAATCATATACATTAATTTGATATCATATATGATCTTTTAACATTTCTTTGTTAATAATATCTTAGTATTATAGTCGTTTCAAATGTTAACTTACTCATTTTCTTTTATATTTTTTGTTACATAAGACGTGTTTGTTATGGATAGGTTGTATATTATTCATATACAAAATGATATCATGTACTTAAACATTATTTTTAATCCTCAAATGGGAATTAGACATGAATGGATACGATGTGGAATGAATCTCATCATGTTCGTGGAGACGGTAGTCTGTACGTACGCACGAGTGACAATATCATTCTTTTGATATTAAAATAATATATAATTGGATGGTATATCATATATACAGAATCATTATCATGTTATATTCATTATTTAAATGAATTACACATCATTATTATACTCATCCAAATGAAAATATATGGAATAACAATTACACCACGACGTTTAGACGGTAGGCCACACGCACGCACGTATGGTGACATGTCATTCAAAGCATTGATAGAATAATGAATATGGTAGTAAAATATTTATAATAACATCAATGTATATACAAAATACTGGAGTTATTATTTTATAATGGAAATAACAAATAAAGAAGAAGTTGAAGAGGAAAGGAACTAGAAAGACGGTGGTGAAATCATTACCTCTTCTTCGGGTTCTTTATTTTTATTTGTTCAAAAAGGATCTATAGGTTGGCTTTATGATCAAACTAGTGCTTCTAGGTTGAAGTGAGGGAAGTTGGGAGTATATTTGGGTGGTGTTCGGCTGAGAAATAAATTCTTTTAAGGTGTGAAATTGAGAGAAGGGGGAGTTCCATTTTATAAGAGGGGTGGGGGCACCTTTGGAAAAGCTAGAAATATTATTTTATAATAAATTAATATTCGGTTTCTAATTGATAAAAAGTGTATTATTTAAATATTAAGGTGCGGATGGGTTGAATTCCTTTCAACTAATATATTTGAGGCAAGTTTGGGTCACTATATTAACCATATCATCTATATTTAACTCTTAGTTAAATAGTTTGACATTTACCATGTCTCTTTTTATTTTTATTTTATATTGTTAATAAACATACTATATACAACCAAAAGACCCCTAAGTGGTCCATTAATGATATATCTATCATTATATAAGTCCTTTGGTCAAGCCTTAGGTTTATAGAAATATAATATCAATTAATAATATAATATTATTTATAAAAACTCTTGTATGTCAATTTTGACACTATTCGGTATTTTGTTTTTGATAATTTAATAACAGCATTATTAATTCTAAATAAATTTATATAACTAATCCTAATATGTCATATTTACCATGAAAATTAGTGGGATGCATAAAAAGACTCAAATTACACGTATTTTGAAATTTATAATATTAATTATTTTAATATTTCATGAATTACGTAATTACTGCTTCACCATTGTGTCATAAAAATATTAAATTATTTAATGTATAAAAATAATAAATAAAATACCATTATGTAGGAAATATTTTTATCTTTATAATGAATATTTATAATATAATTTATCTTATGTATAAACCTATATTAAAAATGTTTTAGTTATTAAACTTTGATTTTATCTCGTTTAACTATTCTTTGAATTAAATATTAATAAATGTCATATTATAATACAAGTGGACCTAAATGATAATATTTTATTCCTAAGGTTATTTTTGGTCGAGATACACTTTTTTAATAGAATTAGGACATGTGTTACGGTAATATTAATATCATTTTTACCCTTAATTAACCTATTTATATTTAACTGTGGTAAATAAAAGTCAAAAGATACCATTCACCAAAAATTATTTTTATCTTATTGAATCACATTTTACTCCTTGTTACTATCCACTTCACTCAGATTTTTGAAATTCCACTCATAGAATTGGAAAATTATGTTTTATATGAATTTCTTAATTCTCATAGGAGGTGGGTAAAAGACGATGAATATTTCAAGAAAAATTTTATATATCTAAAAGTATTCTAAACTAACTCCAATGAATTACATTGAACTTATACAGATATTATGTATCTAATTTGACCGTAATTAAATTTCAATAAAATAAATAATTATTTAAATAAAAATTTGTTTTTAAAATATAACTCATTGTTTTTTCACTATTCATCAAAAATGGAATGTTTTTAGAAAAATACCAAAAATTCACCATAAGATAATTTCAATATTATGAATCCCAAAATGAAGTCCATTTTGAAAGATAAAATTTATAAAATTTCAAAAAGTTTGTATTACTATATATAACGGCTAGTTTGATTGGTTATGGTGTGTGTTATAACTCGATGTTGTGTACTATACATGCTACTATATTATTCAAAGAGTAGAATACCTTAGAATCTTGGGGTGTCACATTCTCCCCTCCTTCAAATAATTTCGTCCGAAAAAATAGAGAATATTACTGCGTAAAATGACTTGGGTGGCTCTTCATCGTAAGTTCCTCGGGTCCCCACGTTGCCTCTTCCATCTTATGGTTTATCCATAGAACTTTTACTAGGCGAGTCGTCCGGTTTCTCATCACTTGTCATCTTGTATCAAGAATCCTAACGGGCTCTTCGCAATAAGGTAGATCGGGTTCCAGTTCTAATTCCTCATAGGTGAGTACATGCATTGGGTCAGGCATGTATTTTCTCAATAGTGATACGTGGAACGCATCGTGATCTTTGGAGAGACTTTGTGTCATTAACAAATGGTATGATAAATCCCCAATTCGTTCTAGAATTTTGAATGGTCTGATGTACCTGGGACTCAATTTTCCTTTATTACCGAAATGTATAACACCCTTCAATTGAGATACCTTCTTGAAAACAAGATCTCCTACATAAAATTCCAAATCCTTCATTAAATTGTCATCATAGCTCTTCTTCCTACATTGAGCTGCTTTGATGTGGTTTTGGATTACCTTCACCTTTTCCATCATTTCCTCCAGATGTTCTAGTCCCACAAGTTTTCTTTCACCAACGTCATCCCAACTAGTTGGTGTGCGACAACTCTTTCCATATAATACTTAATATGGTTCCATCTGAATAATCGAATGGAATCTTTTGTAAAAGGAAAATTCCACCAGATTTAAATATTGATCCCACATACCCTGAAAGTCACGTGAGCCTGATCTCAACATGTCTTATAAGGTTTGAATAGTCTATCCTGATTGTCCATCTGTTTGAGGGTGGTAGGCAGTGCTCAAAAGAAGTTCAGTATCGAAGGCCTTTTGAAGACTTTTCCAGAATCATGAAGTAAACCATGGATCACGATACAAAAAAATGGATAGGGGTACTCCATGAAGTATCACAACTTCACTAATATATATTCTTGTTAGACGTTCAAGTGGTAGATCTTATCTTATAGAAAAAAAATGTGCTGACTTGGTAAGATGATCAATAATGACCCATATTGCATCGTTCCTTCTATTAGACTTTGGTAGTCCCATGACAATTTCTGTCGTGATATTATCCCATTTCCACTCAACTATGGGAAGAGGTTGAAATACTCCACCAGTTTTTTGCCTTCCAACTTTCACTTGTTGAAAAACCGTACATCTTGACACAAAATCAGCAATCTCTCTCTCCATGTTGTCCCACCAAAAAATTTCCCTCAAATCTCTATACAATTTGGTTCTCCCAGGGTGTATAGAGAAATTGGCACTATGAGCATCGTCAAACAATTATTTTTTTTAGATCAGGTATATCGAGAACACAAAGTATCTCCCCAAATTTCAAAATTCCATCTTCATACACATAGTCGTTCAATCTTCCATCATTCATAGTTTTAATCTTCTTTTGAAATTATTCATCATCGGTCTGAGAACTCATTATCCTTTCTAGTATAGATGGTTTGGAAACCATTTGAAAAAGTATCAATGTTTCACCTTCCATGGTTATTACCATATTTAATATTACTAGATCCATGAAAATAGGATCCCTCTCAACTCTCATCTTGTTCAAAAATCAATGATCTTTTCTACTCAAAGAATCTGCCACCTTATTTTCCATCATCAGTTGGTAGTGTATCATGCAATCATAATCCTTGAGTAGTTCAAGTCGTCTCCTTTGCCACATGTTCAGTTCTTCTTTTGGGAAAATATACTTCAAACTCTTGTGATCAGTATAAATCTCACATTTTTCACCATAGAGATAATGTCTCTATATCTTCAAAGAAAAGATCACAGCTGCTAACTCGAGATCATGAGTATGATATTTTTTCTAATTAATTTTCATCTTTCATGATTCATAGTCAATAACCCTATAATTCTTCATAAAGACACAACCAAGTCCTTTCTTCGATGCATCACTATAAATAACAACCCCGTAATTTCCCGATGGTAGAGTCAAAATATGAGAATTGACTAATCTTATCTTTAGTTCTTTGAAACATGCTTCATACACTTTTGTCCAGACAAATTTAACCCCTTTACGTGTCAGCTTTGTTAATGGGTTATCCAACCGGGAAAATTTCTGGATGAAACGTCGATAATAACCTGCTAAACCAATAAAACTTCCTATCATAGTTATACTCGTTAGTGCTTCCATTCTTGGATTACTATTGTCTTAGAAGGATCAACATATATTCCATCCTTAGAGACAATATGGCCAAGAAAAGAGATCACTTGAAGCCAAAATTCACATTTTCTAATCTTTCCATATAATTCGTGTCTTATAAGAGTCTTCATGATAATGCGCAAGTGATTTTCATGATCATTGTATCTTTTTTAATATACCAAGATTTCATCAATAAATACCACTACAAAATCATCGAGTTATTCCTTGAAAACACTATTCATTGAATCCATGAATACATAAGGTGTGCTAGTCAATCAAAAAGGAATTACTGTAAACTCGTAATGCCCATACCTAGTTCAAAATGTTGTCTTCGAAATGTCTTCCCTCTTCACACACAAATGATGGTATCCAGATTGAACGTAAATCTTTGAAAAGTATTTAGCTCCTTGCATTTGGTCAAATAAATCATCAATGCGGGGTAGTGGATACTTGTTCTTTATTGTTATAGCATTTATTTCCCTGTAGTCGATACATAACCTCATTTATCCATCTTTCTTCTTAACAAAAAGGACAAGGGATCACCATGGAGAAACCCTAGGGTGAATAAATCCATTATTACTAAATTCATCTAATTATTTCATTAGTTCAACAAATTCCACAGTGTACATTCTATAAGGGGTCTTCGATATAGGCCTTGAACTAGGAATTAAATCAATGGAAAACCCAATTTCTCATTCTGTAGGATGTCCAGGTGAATCTTTCAAAAACAAATCAACGTATTTTCTTACAATAGGTACATCCTCTCTTTGAACATTCCTTTCCTCACCCACAGTCATTTCATTCTCTTCCTCCCCAATAATTGAATTTAGTGGAGCTAATGGGGGTGTATCTAGATCAGAATTAGGTGGTGAATATTCTGCTCTAAAGATAAGGTGTTCCTTATCATCATCATCAAAAAATGTAACCTCCTACTTCTTAAAATACATCTTCAAATAATGGTCTCAAAGCCAATCCATATCGAGGATTATATCAAATTCAATCATGGTTATGACTATGAGATCAATAGATAAATAATATGTATGTGCTCTAATGGGAATTGATCCACAGAACATTGTAGCAATGATACTTCCCTAGGGAGTTTTAACTGAAAAATCCATTGTTAAATCAAATTGTAAATATATAATTTTCATAGAAAACTGGGAAGATATGAAACAATGTGATGATCTAGAATCAAATAATGTATTTTCTAAACATGAGGAAACCATTAAATTACCTTCCACCGCGTCTTTCACAGCTTCTACCTCAGCAGTAGTGATAGCATAAGCTTGTCCTTGATCCCATGGCCTTTTCGGATGTATGTTTCCCTAATACTTAATACATTCATTTTCATAATGTCTCATCTCCCTACAATTGTAGCATTGAACATCAGTAGCTTCTTTCTTCCCCTAGCAGTCATGAGCTTGGTGGCCCTTTTCACCACACTTGTAACAGACCCCCATTCCTTTCAAACAAGTACCGGGGTGTTTCTTCCCACATTTACTATAGGATGGATATTCAACTTTTTCCTTCTTCACCTTATTTCCATTAACAGAGTGATCAGCAGATCTCTTCATCTATTTCTTTGCTTTAAAGTTGTATGACTTAGAGAATTCGTTTTCTTTTTTGATAGCACATAAGACAATATCTTTTTAAAACGAGAAGGTTTGTGAGACTACTACTCGACATAGAAAAGGTTTTAACCCATAAAAGAAACAATAAATTTTAATTATTGGGTTACATATATAATTTCCAGTATATCTTTCTAACCTTGTAATGTTAGCCTCATACATTGTGACATTCTCATCCACCTTTTATCTCTGACTCCAAAATTGCCTTTCCATATATGCTCGATGGTCACGAGGAAATTGTTTTTCTAATAAAAGATCTTTGAACTCCCTCTATTCCATATTTTATACTTCATCATCTTTCATCATGTTTTGAATCAATGTCCACCATTGATCAGCATCTCTAGTGAGGCTATAAACTTCCATAATAACTTTTTCCCTTTCTTTACTCCCCAAGGAATGTAATATTTTCTCTATGGAATTTATCCATTTCTCAACTACTAAGGTATTTGTACTCCAATTTAATGTCCGTGGTTGTTGCCTCATGAAGCGATCTAACATTGATCCTCAAAACATTGGATCAGGGTGCTCCATACCGGTAAGGTTATTATTCATAACCTTAGTGAGTTGTCCCAGTATGATGATTAGCTAATTAACACCAGTTGCATCACTAGCTCCACTATAATTATCTTGAGTTGGAGGGAAATCCCTACATGGAGTGCGTTCATTGATATGGTTTCCATTTCTTCCACTATGCTCCATTTCTAAACAATGGAATACACTAGATTAGTTTATAAATCGCAATACATAAATCCAAACTTGTAAAAAACATAACATGAATTGAAAAGTTTATAGATATAATCTATAATCATAAAAAAAATCTTTGAGGAAGTAGATACTCATAAACCCATCATAATGGTTTGTAAAGAAAATGAGAAATATCATATGCATATCCCCCAAGAGTGTCGTAACCAAGAGTGCAGCAAGGCCCGTTGTCGTGCACCAGTTCCCATTCAAGTCTAACTCAAAGTGGTGTTTTCGAGTTTTACCCCGAGGTACATCTGTGCCAGAGCCGTCTCCACCTGCTCATATCCAGACATGGATGTGTTTCTCAGAAAACTCACAAAATATCTACAATGCCAAAATTCTCGGAAGTTCTTCTGTACTAATCCTCAAAGTCTTTCTTAGATCAATGTTCTCTAATCAGAGTTTATCTAAATATAGATTCCAAGGTTTGTACTGAACTTTCTCTGATACCCACTGTAATCTCCTGACCCCAGTTACCTAGAGTCAGTGCATTATTACATAACATTGGAATGATCACAAAAGATCAAGTCTTGAACGACCGATTAGTTTAGTAGTCTTAGAAACACTAGATATATTCATAAGTCTTACATTACATCATAAAGTAAAAAAACTACAACAACATCTTGTCTTTATATCCCATTATACTATCCCTAAAGGTCATTCATAAATTACTTCTTCACATCTTGGGAAAAATTAAATCATCTAAAGGGGTGAGATCAGATGCTCAGTAAGGATAACATTATAGAGGAAACTTTCATAAATTATAATAAATAGTTAAGGCAATGTATAACTAAAAAAGCCTATTATACTTGAACATAAACATAATATTGAAATGATAAAATGAAATAATTCCATTTACTTACTCACATGGATATTCTACTAGTCGAATAATCACATGCAATATCAATAACCACTTTTATAATGATGGAATGGATAATGCCAGACTATCATAACCACATAATCAAGGCCTTGTGCCAAGACTAAAAATTAGATTTTTTCAAGGCCTTGTTCCAAGACACTAGTTAGTCTCATGAGACATACTGATGCATCGTGGATCTCTAGCGGGCTCTACCAATCTCTTATTAAGGCCAGTGCATTCCTCGTATGAATAGGTTTAAACATAACATAAACATTCGTATTAAAACTAGCATACAAAATGTCAATACATTCTCCATAAAACATGAATGGTATAAAAATAACACATACACTATAAAACATATCACAAAACCATTAGTATAATATGGAAGTTTTGTACCATAATAACTAAACTTCAAATAAGCTTAAAATCCATCAAAGGATGTGGACATAGATGAAATCTAAACTATTTGAGAGAAATATCTCTTTTTTTAAATCATTTAAAAGTCACAAAATTATAAAAGAAAACATATATATTGAAAATATTCTTATAAGTTTTTAAGGGAAACATAGAAGATTTAATAATGGTGGAAAATAGTCGCACCTACCATATAAGTTAAAAAAAGACATTCTTACCTTAATTTTGTCGAAAAGGTTAAAAAGGACTTTGTTTTGAAAATGATCGAAATATTCCTTTATAAACTTATTATATAAATTCAAACAAGGTCATAAATGATTTTAACCTATAGTCTGTAAAAATTAAGAATGATTAAAAATACTTTTTTACAAAACATGGATGTGGATGATAAAGGGGTCCTAGTAGATAATTACGTATAAACAACCTTGAATATTGAACAGGTTGTAAAATTAACCCTTACCTAGTACTTTTCCTCGGTTAAGGGTAGGTTAACCTCCTGTATAATGGTGAAATAATGAAATTATACAAGAATATTATACATTAATATGATATCATATATGATCTTTTAACATTACTTTGTTAATAATATCTTAGTATTATCGTCGTTTCAGGTGTTAACTTACTCATTTTCTTTTATATGTTTTGTTAATTAAGACATGTTTTTTATGGATAGGTTGTTTCTTATTCATATCCAGAATGACATCAAGTCCTTAAAAATTATTTTTAATCATCAAATGAGAATTAGACTTGAATGGATATTATGGGGAATAAATCTCATCGCGTTCGTGGAGACGGTAGTCCGTACGTACGCACGAGCGACAATATCATTCGTTTGATAATAAAATAATATATAATTGGATGGTATATCATATATACAGAATAATTATCATGTTATATTTATTATTTAAATGAATTATACATCATTATTATACCCATCAAAATAATAATGTATTGAATAACAATTACACTACGACGTGGAGATGGTAGGTCGTACGTACGCACGTATGGTGAAATGTCATTCAAAAAATGGATAGAATAATGAATATGGTCGTACCTTGTTTATAATAACATCATAGTATATAGAAGATATCATAGATATTATTTTATAATGGAAATATTAAAGAAAAAAGAAGATGAATAAGAAAAGAACTTGAAAGAGGGTGGTGAAATCATTACCTCTTCTTTGGGTTCTTCCTTTTGATTTGATCAAAAGGGCTCCTTAGTTTGGCTTTATGATCAAAATAAGGCCACTAGGATGAAGTGAGAGATGTTGGGAGGATATTTGGGCCTAGTATGGCCGAGACAAAAATTCTTTGAAGGTGTGAAATTGAGAAAAGGGGGAGTTCCCTTTTATAAGAATGGTGAGGGTAACCTTTGGAAAATCTAGAAATATTATTTTATAATAAATTCATATTCAGTTTTTACTGGCCCCAAAGTAGATTATTTAATGTTTAAGGTAGGTATGGTTCGAAATCCATTCAACCAATAGATTTTAGGCAATTTTGTGTCACTATATTACCCTTATCATTTATATTTAATTCTTGGTTAAATAGATTGACATTTACCATGTATCTATGTATTTTAATATTATATGTTTAATAAACTAACTATATACATCCAAGCGACCCTCAAGTGGTCCATTAATGATACACCTATCATGTTATGTGCCCTTTGGACAATCCTTAAATTTGTATGAATATAATATCAATTAATAATATAATATTTGTTTTAGAAACTCTTTTATGTCAATTTTGACAGTATTGGGTATTTTGTTTTTGATAATTTCATAACAGCATTACTACATCGAAAGAAATTTATATAACCAATAATAATATGTCATATTAAATTATAAAATTAGTTTAATTCATAAAAAAGTCTCAAATTACATGTATTTTGATATTTATAATATCAATTATTTTAATATTTCATTAATTAGTTAATTACTGCATCACCATTGTCTCATAATGAAATTAAATTATATAATGTCTAAAAATTATAAATATAATACCATTATTTAGGAAATATATTTATCTTTCTGATAAATATTTATAACCTAATTTATCTTATGTATAACCCTGTATTAAAAATGTTTTAGTTATTAAACATTGATTTTATCTCTTTTAACTCTTCTTTGAATTAAATAATAATATATGTCCTAATCAAATCCAAGTGGATCTAAATGATAATATTTTATTCCTATGACTGTTTTTGGTCGAGGTACACTTGTCCAATAGAATTAGGATAGGTTTTAGGGTAATATTAATATCATTTTTACCATTAATTACCCTATTTACTTTTAACCATGGTAAATAAAAGTAAAAAGTTACTATTCACCAAAAATTATTTTTATCTTATTGAACCACATTTTATTCCTTAATATTAACCATGTCTCTCAGATTTTTGAAATTCCACTCACTGAAGCGGTAAAATTATGCATTATGTGAATTTCTAAATTCTCCTATGAGGTGGGTAAAAGGCGGTGAAAATTTCAATAAAATTTTTATATATCTAAAATTATTCTAAACTAACTCTAATGAATTACATTTAACTTATACAGATATTATGTATCTGTTTTAACCTTAATTAAATTTAAATATAAAAAATAACTATTTTAATAAAAATTTGTTTTATACTATAACTCAGTGTTTTTTCACTATTCATCAAAAATTGAATGTTTTCAGAAAAATACCAAAAATTCACCCTAAGCTAATTTCGATATTCTGAATCCAAAAATGAAGTCCATTTTGAAAGATAAAATTTAAAAAATTTAAAAAAGTGGGTATTACTATACAAAACCGCTAGTTTAATTGGTTCTGGTGTGTGTTAGAAGTCGGAGTTGCGTACCACACACGCTATTGTATTATTCAAAGAGAAGGGTACTTTGGAAGTTTGGAGTGTTATAAATACCATATGAAAATATATTTTATCTTCTAAATTATATGAAAGAAAAAAATATTCATTAATAAAAAATAATAACTTCACTATTAACTAATACATTAATGTTCCTCTAGAAAAAATCTTTAAGAATAAATCAAATATTATTTTGAAATTATGATTTCTTAAATTATTAAATTTTTTCAAATAAATTTTATAAAAATTTAAAAAATTAATTTTTAAATAATAGAAAAAAATGTGACAATTGTTTTTGAGAATAATATAATTTTAATTGTAAAATTGGATTTTTTTTCTTATCCTATGTTATCTATTATCTAGAAAACACTTAATATGAAATTTAATCTTTTTAATGAATATATAATATATAAATTTAATTAAAATTACTAACAAAACACTATTTATTTAAATTTTTGTTGTAAAACATATTTTGCGCATAAAAATTGTTTTTTGATATATATTTACATTGTTTTTAAAAAATTTATTTTAATTTATGATTTATTAATCAACAATAATTATTATTATATACAAATGTAAAACATATTTTTTTAATATTTAGTTATTCATACACATACATTCCATTCCCACGTCTTGGTTGTAACTATTAAATAATAATACTTTCATAGTATGTCACATCTAGTTTAATGTCCTGGTTGCTTGTAACACAAGCTACACATAGTTTTTCTTTTAAAAAAAATATAAATTAAGGGTTTCATGTGGAACATGAAAAAATCTATATTCGATTTAATGAAAAATATAAGAAACATTAAATTTATTTGGAAACAAATATTTTACAAAATCATAGGGTGTTTCAAAAAATTCTTAGAACCGTGACCAAATCATGATTCAAATGATGTACCATGGTGTATGATAAATGAATTCCCACTTCTTAATCTCATATTTTAATAATAATGTTGAAAGAGATCCAAAATTAGAGTAGATTCAGCATACATGTATTGAATTTTCTATTCATAATGTGGAAAACTATAGTAATTGATGACATAAGGTAATGATTTGAAAAGACCCAACAGGAGAAGGATCCCAGATTCACATGTCACGAAACTATGTTTCACACCATGAATTTTTCTAGTGGAAAAATTATTCATTGCAAACTAGAATCCTTATGACCAAAATGCAGACCTTTTAACCTAGTTCCCTCTGAACCCTCAAGATTAAATCTATAATAATTAATTGATGAATTTATGGATGATTAAATTTACCTCTACAATAATTTAGGCCTATAAAAATAGGGATATAGGTTTAAAATGGGGATTAAATAATAAATAGGAAAGGGATCATGAATAAGAGTGTTGAATAGTTTTTTTAGTATCTACTATAGATATTATTTTTAGGAAAATAATTACTTTTTATATTTCTAACTGAATATTTATTTCATTCTATCTCACTCACAATTTTTTACACCATGATCTATAACACTCATGATTGTGAGAGATTTTCCTAAGCCATGGCCTTAAGAGATACTTTCCTAGTTTTTCTAAATTCATGTTCTTTAATTATAACTTTTTTTAATTTATGGTGAATAAAATATATGTGTACATGTGTGATAATCATTTACATTGGATTGAATCTAAAACTCGTCTCTATTTTCTTCCAAATAATAATTTCCTAAATTATGTTGATTAAAATCTTTATAAAATGGATTTAATTTTGGTTTATGGGTAAAATGGAATTCGATGGAGTTAAGTTGTAGAAGGTATAAAATTGTCTATCATGTTTTTTATCTTACTTGGATACTACATGAGGTGCGATCTAGTGTGCTAAAGAGATCTCCATGGCATTACAAATTTCTCAGTCAATGTAGAGGGTTAAATTGATTTATGATGGTATTTGTTATGAAATTTGATTTTAAAAACAATATGAACTAATAATAGAACTTAAGTAACTAACCCTAGAATAATTAATTTATTTGATAATAATATAAATTCTGTTTTAATATGATTCTTCATTTTCCTTTATATATTTATAGCACAACCATACCAATTTTTCATTTTTTTCACAAAATCATTAAAACCGCCAGAAAAATATAAAAAGATAAGTTATAATAGTGTGTGATTGAATTCAAAGACCAACATGTGGGACAACACTGGTCAGCCACATTGATATATTGGGAAATTAATGTGAACCTTTTACACTACCATGCGATAATAATAATAAAACATAGTACCATTTTAATAGAGAAATGTGGTTGTTAATTCATTATTTATGAAATGATTTTTAAATTGTAATGTTACTCTTTATAAATAAAAAATCTAAAAATATATTTTTTTCAGATATATTCCAATTACAACTATTCTATTGATATTGAATACACATTGGTGTAAAAATTAATGGATCACAAGGAATTGAAGTCCCTACAAAAAAGTATTTATGATCTCATATATTTGGATAGTCAAATATTGAATGGTGATTTTATAGGACTCTCATTTCAATAACCTATAGATAAGGTTAATCAAGGAAAAAATTATTAATCAATGAATTATTAGGAGGAAGCTTCATTGGATAAGGGACCTCAACCTGAACAAGAATCAAAACCAACACTAGATGACATTTACACATGGATATTTCATAAGGAGGATCTTGATTTCAATCCATTTTCTACTACCAGAAAGCATTGAGAGACACATTATTCTAAATAAACAATTGAAGTCAAACAAACATAGGGAGATAATCATTTTATGAACTCATTATCTTATAGTTTTACGTAAAATGAGTTGCATATCACCACTCATTTCTTTGAATTCTGAAATTCCTCTAACCATTATTAATACATGGATGAAGAAATTTAAAAATAAAATGCACCAGATGAGGTACATATCGATCTCCCAAAACATACTGAGCAATTATTGGATCAAATCCTTGAGGAGAACCAAGTTTCTCTTTCTTTGGAAAATGAGAAATATGCTTCTTACATTGAATGGGGAGAATCTAAAATTGATTTCTCAAGATTTAATCTTTTTCAAATAAAATTACACTCATACATTTCATTTAAATATTCATTAGATTCATCAAACCTTCAGAAACAACTGAAAAACAAATAATTTTTTTTGCAACTACAAATCTAGAAGAATGGGGGCCCATTATTTTCCATACCACTAAAATGAAAGTTAAATCTCATTTATATGGGGTTTGATTTGGCATACACATTCAATGGATTACTCAATAATAAAACAATAATAAAATATAAGGACGATAAGAAAGTAGTATTTTTGTTTCAAATAAATGAATCTTCTCCAACAATTATATTTCAAATAACATCTGGTACTACTCATCTAGAGGCATAGAAAACTAGATCCCATATTGGGGGGGGAGTAAATTTTATTTTTAATTATTTTTTTTTCAATTTTATTTTTATTATTTGTTTATTTATTCCTCACTAATTATATTTAGTAATTTATTTGGAAGCATCATATTCTCCTATTAATTTTTTTGAAATTTAATAACATCGTACTTTCATGTTAATGTGTAGTTTTCTTCTTGAAGTTAATAATATTATAAGAATAATACAATAAAGAGACAAAATTGTGGTGTGATATAGATTAATTATATTGGTGTTTTTATAAAAATAATAATCTTATAACTCTATTTTTTGTATAGAATCTATTTTTGAAAATTAAAAGAAATCATATTCAACATGTTGAACTCTTTTACTCTTGTATCAATCTATGAAAAATAAACTAGATTTATATTATCATTGAAATGTATTTTAAATTTCTTTTTTCAATAGATTATATGTCTAAAATAGAAGACAAATTTTCTATGTTAATCATGAGGGGCTGAATTATTCAAATCATTGTTTTAGGGAATGTGATGATTCTTGATGAACAAATTATTGTTTTATTTGGGGTAATATTTTATGAAATTAAAATTTATGATTTTATTAATTCTAAAATTAATATGATTAATTGACTAATACTTATTTTCTCATTGTTGAGAGTATTTATAAACTAATATTTCACATTCTATCTGTGGTATATTTCTTGAGAGATTCTGGCATGTTTTGGTCTTGAAAAATGTTGGAACATTATTGAAAATAGGATTTAATAATGTTACATATAATATGATTGAGTTTTTGTATTATTTAGATCTTTATCCTTACAAACACCTTTGAATTTAATATAAAATTTTTCAATATGATCCATGGATGACCTAATTAGGAAAACAACTTCTTTGAAATCCTATTTTATCCACTCACATCACACTTTTAATCTGTCTCATGATATATAAAAGACTATGTGTGTGGTATAGGTTGACTATAGAGGATGAGTATATAAATTAGCGAAGTGAATTTTCTAGGAGACATATTATGATTTAAGGGGAGTATATTTTATAATTAATTATTATTTCTTATTCACCTCTCCAACAATAAAAAAATGAAAACGGGAAAGATAAAAAGGAGTAATAAAATTTGGGTTGTGTCCTGGGAGGATCAAGAATATCCATTATCCGATAGATGTTATTTTGATCATGTGGGGTTAACTGGTGGATATAATACTTTTCATATGAAAAAATATTAAAAAATAGTAATAAAACTAAAAAAAATACATAGAGGGTCATTTTTTCATTATTCTTGTATCATGATCAAACATTAATCAATGGGGACTACAGTTGACATATTCTTCTTTGTAAAAGTATTTCACTGGGATTATATGTTGATTCAATAAATTATTATTTTGAATTGAACCACCTTTTGAGCCTTATTTTATATATTTATTTCTTACCTAAATCCTAAATGACATTTTAATCATGATATAATTTCCTTATGAAAAATTTCGATCTTTGTCTTTATGCGGTGGAGATACTCAATTCCATAATAGTCTATAGTTTGTCACATGTATCTAAGGTATGATAAAAACTTCTATTACAATTGGTACCATGGGTTCTGAGTTAAAAATATTTAATTAGTGTTTAATTTCAATAATCATGAACATAAATGATTTATTAAAAATTTTAATTATATCTAAGGAATGACATTGTCATTATGGAAAAGGAAAACCAAAATACAAAATTTCTTTATATTTTTGAAGTATTTAGATTTTAATAAATTATTTTTTGTGAAACCTGGATGTATACTTTTAAATGAAAAATTATGTATATTTATTTCTATTTAAATTTTAATATAATTAGAACGAATTAAATTTATTATATTGTTAAGATTACACTATAAGTATAATAAATTTATAAGTGTGGGGTAATTGAAAAAAAATCATTCATATTTATTTAAATTAAAAACAAATTGTTTTTGTAGGTTAAATGATTAATAATAGTGATATTTGATAGTTTTATTAATTTATTTAATGATATAACATGGTTTTTGAAAATGAGTAAACAGAATATGAATTCGTATTGAAAGAAATCTAAATGTAGAGGGATAATTCAAGTCCCATGTCTGAGGATGAAAAATGAAGAATCCAGTAGAAAAAAATCCAACATTACAATAAATTAGACATTCTGATTTGAGACATTACATTAATGTTTTGAAACATAATGGGAATTCAAGATTTGATGAAAAGAAATGAAAACCAACACCTGTAGGAGGAAATTTTTTTTGGGTGTGATACATAGTGTCATTCTTTGAATCATGATGATATGAACAATTTACTTCCTAGATGATCTAATTTATGACTAAATCCTACATATTTGGACCTTGTTCCCCCACAAACCCTTTTTATTTTCTCAAAAATAATTAATTGATGCATTTATAGATGATTAAATTAGAACCAAGTGTTATTTATGACTATAAATTCAGGGGTTATTCTACTTGTAAAAGGATGAAGCACTACATTGATGAATTAGTCTAATTATTCTTCAGTTTTATTATATATAATTTGTTTTATTTATTTTCTACTTAACTTCATATACATATTTAAATTTCATTTTTCATCTATTTATACCTATCTATCTCAATATTTATCACTTTCATTCATTTATTGTGATCTCTTACACTTGCAATAGCAATTGAATAACTCAAGGAATTTCCATGACATATTTTTTAATGGTCTTTCTTAATTCTAATATTTAATTTTATATGTTTTAATTATATTTACGATGAAGAAGAGAGAATATGATGGGTTCAACAGTCATCCTCCAAAACATGGAAGTCAAACTCATCTCTATTCTCTACAATATTACCATTACATCCCTTCTATCATAAAAATAAATAATATGATCGACTAGATGGTGATCTAGGGAAAAAGGGACAAATGATAGAGATAGATAGTGCAAGGTATTACATTTTCAATCAAGGATGTTATCCGAATTAGTTATTAAAGGATATGATATTTGTTTTTATAAAGAGATCAACTAGTAATTGGAAATTTCATATTAAATGTAGAGGGAAACAATTACTGTATGATTGCTTGTAATCTTAAACAATATTTTGGAAAATAAAGAATGAACCTGAGTATCCTACCTAATAAAAAAGGATTTTATTTACTAATTACATTTATTATATCTACATCTATATTTATATTTTAGTTTTTGATTTTAATTTCTCATGAATACCTATTTTTCAATGTTTTCATATAAACATTAAATAATCCAAATATATATATATAATAGAATTTGGAATAGACTATTATCGACTAAAAATATCATCAATTGACATGTCCTTAATCAGCCATTGTAAAAGTCTAGGAAAATATATTTTTTCTTTTTCACAACCCTACAATAGGAATGTGAGGAACAATTAATTAATTCACATTAAAAAAACAATAGAATATATAATTTTGAATTGAAGGAATGGTTCTTTAGGATTGGATGTTGAAGCTGGATGATAATGAAACATAGGGGGTAATCTCTATTAATTTAACATTGAGGATTATTGCACCATGAAATATTTATTGATAATGTGAAAAATAAGGCATGCTTTCATTTTGTCATATATAAATCCAATGTTTCTACAAACATTTTTTGGTTGATAGAAATGGTGTAAAAGGATAGATAATATAAACTGAATGGATTGTGTCTTGAAAATAGTTGAGAATATAAAAACATAGAGTTACATATCTTTTTTAATGGAAATACATACCATTTTTGAAAAATATACATATAAATTCATTAAAAATAATTTCATAGAGAGGATAAAATTTAAATTATTATAGATGGAAAGGGTAATGAAGATACATTTTTTTTTTCACCGTAGTGTTTTGGGATGATTCTATGAATTTTGTTGCCTAATTTTTTAACTAATGTTCTTCTAAACCAATGTGGTAGAAACATTCAAAATCATGTTGGTCTAGAAAGATTATTGAAATTTATCATCTAAATTTATTTTGATTTCTTATCAACATCGTCATTGATTCTAAAGAAAGGGAATTTTTTTATAAGATCTAACCATGTTTTTATAATCTATTTCAATGATGTTTATCAATTTCAGATCTAGGATAAAAATAGTAAAATGGTTTTACATATTTGAAATGTTATCTTCAATGAATACACCTTATAGAATGATTAGAGCCAAATAAAATTATATGTGATAAAATAATCCTCAAAAGATGGGGTTCATGTGAATTAGATTCAATAAGTACTATATGCTCTAAAAAAATTTAAAGTATTTTATTTACAATAGAATAAAACTATGATGAATAAATTTTTGATTGGATTCATGTTATGATGGTATTTTCATTCCATGAAGTTCTAGATATCTTAGGTACTATATAATCATGAGGAAGATATCAAAAAAGTAAATTTTAAAATCATTAATTATAAAAAGATATGTTCTATAGAATCAGTTTTTTGGACTATCAAGATTTAGTTTCATGTTCAATGAAATATAAGTGATTTTCATTACTTGAATCTCATAGAGGACAGAGAACATGAATATCTTTAATGGTACGAGGATTAATATTTTTTGGGGGATACATAAACATATTGGAGAACCACTAAAAATTTCATTACTTATAGTGTCACAACTGTCAATTTTATTAAAATTCATGAACCAATAATATATCTATCTAAAATGGATGAAAAGAGCACTAAACTTTTGGAAATTGGGAAGGATTTTATTATGATGGAGGGGATATGGAAAATCATAGAAGGTGGTAGGATATTGGTATTTTTTCAATCTTAATATGTAATCCACTTAGCATATAAAGTGAGTATTTATTGCAATATAAATTATTTAATGCTAAAGTATCACATTATGTAGTTGTTATCTGAGGCTAATGTGTCGTTTCTTGTGAATGCCATTATAACTATTTTAGCCATGTTTTTTCAGATACATAGGTAAATTATGAATTTTTTTCTATAAATTTCACTAAACTAATGACATTTTATATAAATGTCACTTCCAAAAATAAATTTAAATAGCTCTATACCCTATATCAATGCATATATATATATATATAATATATAAAAACCAATACATATATATACATATATATATATATAAACACACACATAAATATATAAATATTTAAATATATATATACACGTATTTCTACATCAAAACTCATATATATTTTAAAATTAGCCATGTTTTTAAAAAATTGCGATAATTTTAATGACATTAATAACGTTGTTTTAAAATCTGGATAATTTTATATTTTTAACCATACACATATATACTTATAATCAAACACACACAAATATATATTTAAATATATATATATACATATATATATAAACATACATATTAATATAAACTTTTGATATATTTATAAAATATAAACATATAATATATATAAAATAAAAAATTTATATATATAATATAAAATATATAAATATATATATAAATATATATATATTATTGTCATATATATAATATAATATATAAACATATATGTAAAATATAAACATATTTATATAAACATATATATTAATAAATTTATATATTTATATTTGTATACAAATATATATATATATTAATACAAAAAATTATTTATATAATATATTCATATTTAAAATACTTCAATATATATATAACATAATACAACTGTATATTCGAAATTGTATTCGGTCGGTTGGTCCCATATATGGTTATAACACTATACATTCTTGGTTCAAATCCAACATGTGGTTGATTTTATTGTGTGTTAGTGTGGTGTGCACAATGTGTAGTGTGGAGGAGAAGTGTGATATGTGGGAGACCAACATGCAAAAATAGAGGGTGGATGTGTGGGATGTAAATAATGGAGAGTTTTAGGGTTTGGGAGACCCCATGTAATGAATAAAAATTGAGTGGTTGGGGTGTGTTTTAAAAATGATATATTTTTTCTTATAAATTGTTTTATAAATTTAAAAAATATTACCATTTTTTTGGAAACATTGGTAAATGAGGATTCAACTATAGATATTTTAAAACATCAATAATGGAAAAATAAGTCATTAATTTATATATTTTTTTACTATTCAATGTCATATTGAGGGTGGAATTTATTTTCAAAATCTCATGGAGGGATTGGTAGTTAATACTGAAAATGATTCTCATGTTTTAAAATGATAGGTTTGTATATATGAAAAAAAAAATTAACAACGTGTTATAAATTATAAAAGGAGTGAATCTAAAATTATAATTTCAGAAATGGATGAATATGGTCGAGTGGGGTGAATATTGTATAGATTTTTTGAACTAAATCATTCAAAAGTATAGAAATTGAAAAAAGGTAGGATAAAAGAATTATTAAGAATCAAAATCTACTAGAAGGGTCTGAATGATACATATAAATTGTTATCGAGGTTTAGAGATGGAATAATATTCTCCAAATAATCCATGTAAGATTAATATGACAATAATGGTTTAGAATCTTATCTTTTTCACCATAAATAGTAGTCATGTTAGTTGGTTCCTTTGTCTATGTGATGTGATTCCAATTCCGATTGAATCTGATGTTCATTCTCACCATGAGGATTGGGTTATAGTGGAACCTATTTAACCTTTAATAGCTCAGACCATCACATCCTACTACGTTGTTATTTTTAGATAATGGATGTTCTAGGAGGAGGTTCATTGTAAGATTGGTGGGGGATGATTTGGATTTTTAGTTGGGTAAATGCTATGGTGTGGAAGTTAGTGTTACACTATAGAGGCTTGGGGATATAGCATGGATGGTGTGGTTCTACATCAAATCATTGTAGTTTAATTTTTGGATTTTTCATTTTTTTGACACTTAGATCTTGTCCCTCAAGATTCAATATATCATTGGTTTGTGAGTTTATCTAGCTTATGGGAAAGTTGTAGGTTATGACATAGTACACCCAACAGTGTAATAGAGAATAGTAAAGGGGTCTCAGATTATCCATTAATTTAGGAACCATTTTTAGTGCAGTAACTTTGGTTGTGTCCTTGATTTATGGTGGGTAGCTTTATTTCCCTGTAATTTTAGGTGTCATTATAACATTAAACTTATGTTTCATTTTGGATGTGTTCTTTGGTTTCAATTATGTGTTATGGAGGTATACATTAAATCACTTTGTTCTACGAATTTTATAGGATATAGGAATAGAACTCTCCTTGTCTAACGACCCATGATGGACATACATGGACAATACATTACTTTTACAGAATACTTAATACATGAAGAAAATATATTACAAAAGACTGTATTAGTTTAATGTATTTGGAAACATGGAACCCAATCTTCTAACCTATTGAATGATCTTCAACATCTCCCACGAATATCTTCTTCTTTTGTTTTCCAACCTAAAACAATTCTTTATATCCTGGAGAAAACAATACATTAAAATGTTGATCTCAAATTCTCAATAAGGGTAACCATTAAGAATATAAAACAAACCATAAACATAATAATGAAAAAACCTGAACATATTGTATAAATATCAAAATCAAGAGTCATGAAATAAATATTGGCAGTTCGTAAGGAATATAACATAAAGGAAAATTAAACAAGATAAAATAGAAATGTCATAAAACATGTACTTGTGGAAAAAAATAATCCCCCGATATGATTTCCATAGTAGATAAGGATTTTTCTTCCATGTCTATCATACTGGAGAAAATCCTTTTTTGAACCAGGTTTACATGTCATTCCATCCATGTATTACTGAACCATCATTACTTGTCGTTCCATCCCTGTATTTCAGAACTTGATTTACTTGTCATTCCTGCCATGATTATATCATGACATTTAAATCACCACCCAATTAATTGGAGGAAGATGTAGGTCCCACCCTTCTCAAAATTAAATCCTTCTTACATGTTCCATAAAAACATAAATCATTTATCATAACATAACCCAAGAAATAAAATGGGATTCTTAAATATCATTTCATCATAACATAATAAATATAAAATATAAATCCATAATTAACACAATCTAATCGTATTAATAATAGGTATAGAATCCTAAATCTATTTAAATATAGTCATCTTTGATGGAAAATAAGTTTAATAAAACACTTGAATATAATTCCTGAGGAAAATATCATTTCTTCTAAAAAATGTTTTCTTTTCTCAAAATTCCATACATTTATAAAAGGAAATAATTTATTATAAAATAAATATGAAATCATGTAAATTAAACTTCGTGTAAATTAGGCATTATAAAAACATAAAAATCCATTCATGTTGTATAAGTTAAAAAACATTTTTCTCATACTCTTGCTGGAAAAGTCAAAAAGTACCTCGTATGGAATATGAAAGAAATATCCCTTCCATACCATTTAAATTTTTTTTAACAATATGTAAAATTAACATTAAACAATATAGTAACATTATAAATAATACTATATATTTAGTAAACATGGACGTGAATGATCATATTCTCATTTATGGTCATATTAACCTATTCTAGAAACATGGTCATCATATATGGTCATATTCTCATTTATGATTTTTTACCAATTCATTGTTACTTGTTATTCTGGTTTTAACTACTTTATGATCATATTCATGTTTGGTCGAATAAGTTCTAGTTACCCATATTAGGTCATATTTATATCATTATAAAATGATATAATAAAAATAATTACCATATTTATTCACTCTTTACATTTATATAATCATTCTTGAGTGTTTATCATGTAGAAATAATCGAATCGCATCATGGAGATGGTAGGTCGTACATACACACAAGCAATGATATCATACCCATAATTGTTAAATGGTATTTATTTTCATGGTTCAATATATTTTAGAATCAATATAATTTTATAATAATCATATATAGATATTAAATCCATTTTTATACACATCCACGTAGGGTGGTGGTGAAAAACAGATTACACCATAGCATAGAGAAGGTACGATGTACGTACGCATGCATGGTAATTTTGTCATTATTTGGATGGATATAATGTTTAATATGGTTGTTTCATAATTATAAAAACTTTTTAGTATATAAGGTATACATTAGTTATTATTAAATAATTAAAAAAATCATGAACTAGATGTATAAGTAGAAAGGAATATGAAAGAATCGGTATAGGGGATTACACATTATTTTATGTTCCCTCTTTAGATCTCCTCTAAATAAAAGTAGAGTTCATCTTTTAAGATTAGCTGAACCTATTGAATGCAACTAGGTAATTTTAGAAGAGAAATGGGAAGGGTATGGATGAACTTACTGGAATAATGATTTGTGAAGAAATTATTGAGTATGTGACCATTTATAATTGAGGTGAAAAGAACTTTTGGAAACTGTAGAAATATTAATTTTTAATAAAATAAAACCTCACTCCAACACCTCCAAAATGTCCAAATTTTGAATACGAGATTATATAGGTTGGTAATATCATTAAAAAATAAATTTTAGAAAAGTTTCTATGTTTATTAAAACCTTTTCCATTCAATTTCACCCATTGTTATTCTATTTCATTTCAACTAGGGTAACAAATATTTCAATGTTAAAAGGGTTAAGTATTTACTCATTTCATGTCAATTAGATATTAAATAAATAATCTAGATCATTTATGACCATGTAATAAATATTATAATTTTTAAATTGTATTATGATTTTTATATAATATAGTATAACACTATTTTGATTAACCATCACTAGTGTCAATTTGGACACTATTGAATTTACTGATTTTTAAAAATATAAGAATAATAAGTTAACATCGAACAAAAAAAATTTATTATTATTTTATAAGGTCAATTTTATCATCAAAATTAATTTTACATAATAAATATCTGAAGATAAATTTATCTTAAAATTATTAATAACATTTAATAGATATTTATTTTAATGAAATATTTACTACAATGATTTTGTGTAATTATTTAATATAATTATTGATAGACTAAAAATTACAAATAAAATACATTGATAATGATAAATTTAATATATTTTATGTAAATATATTTAGTATTGTTTTTCATCTATAAAACTAATCATTAAAAATTTCATAGTTATTAAAGTATGAATGTGACACCTTAAACATTAATATAAATAACAAATATATAAATGTCATAATATTTTTTTATAAGGCTCCAAATGGTCACTATTTTGAACCTTGTAGGATTTTTTTCGAGATATACTTGGACAAAAAAAATTCATGTGTTTGGGAATTTTTATGGTTATTAGGATTACAATAAATAATATTTTAAAAATTTCTCATCAATTAATTAATTTTTACATCATCAGAGTATACGACATTAAGGTAATTATTTATTTATTGAAAATTAAAAATTAATTTCCATGATGTATTTTAGTATATTATTTTTTCATGTACTATTTATTTTCTAATATATCACGTTGTTATCCCTATATTAAAATTATTATACTTAAATGAACTTTGAGTTTGACATTTTTCCACTTTCATTGGTTTTATTAATATCTATGTCATTTTGATTATCAAGTGCCCATTAAATGACTATGTTTCAAACCAAGTATGTTATGTATAGAATTTTAATCATCCAATGATATTTTGGTAGGTTTTAGAATAATTTTATTGTAATGATCATATTATTTGTTACACTAATTTACCCAATTTACCATTAACTATGGTAAATAAAAATTATCGTAGTTATTATTCCTATTTTGAAAAAAATAAAAGGGACCACTTTATATAATTGTGACCTTATGATTCCAAAAATGGAATCCATTATTCCAAATTCGAATCATATAATTGCAATAAATTAATTTAAAATTAATTCATTTTTTCAAAACCATAAAGTGGGTTTTCAAGAAGTTAAAACTATCAAAACATTTACATGTGTTTATATCCAATTTGAATGTTAAATTTCTTCCAATGAACACAATTGGATTAAATTATAAAAACATAGTCCAATTAATCATTAATCCCAATTATAAAAGATAATTTAACAATATAAATAAATTTAATGAATAGGAAAATTAGAATTGAAATGCTTTATTTTTTACTATTCATTAAAATCTGAATTTTGTCATGAAATAAAAAAAATCAACCAAAGTAAATTTTTATGTCCCACATCCAAAAAAGTTGTTTATTTTTTCAAATAGTGTATTAAAAAATTTTAAAAACTATATTTGATATGGGTTATTTATCAAAAGACAACAAAAAGGCATTTTTTGAAAAATATTACTTTTATCCGAAAACAGTAATTAGTTCTTATATCATCATCTTGAAAATACAGAAGACGAATGTTAATGTTATATAAAATTAAAACTGTGGTTAATATTATTCACAACAGAAATATTGTATCCCTATAAATAATATTTGTAACGCCCCGAACCCAGTTACCCAGAGTCAGTGCATTATTACATAACATTGGCATGATTACAAGAACGATCAAATCTTGAAATACCGATTCGTTTAGTAGCCTTGGAATAACTAGATACATTACTAAAGTTTACATTACATCTAAAATGAAAACTACAACAACATAGTCTCCATAGTCCACACTCGTATCCCCTCATACTATCCCTGCAGTTCATTCATAATTTACTTCTTCACATTCTGGGAAAAATAAAACATAGAAAAGGGGAGAGCTCAAATGCCCAGTAAGGATAAAAATATAGTGGAAACGTTCATAAATAAGAATAAACATTTAAGGCAATGTATAACTAAAACAAAATCCTTTTAAACATGAACTTCAACATAGTATGGAAAAAATAAATTGAAATAAAGCCATTTACTTATTCACATGGATATTCTACTAATAGAATAATCACATGAAATATCAATGACCACTTTCTTAATGATGGAATGCATAATGAAAGACTATCATAACCACATAGCCAAGGCCTCATGCCAAGACTAAAAATAAGATTTTGTCAAGACCTTGTGCCAAGACACTAGTTTGTCTCATGAGACCTACCGATGCATCGAGGAGCTATAGTGGGCTCCACCCGTCACATATTAATTCCAATGCATTCCCATATGAAAATGTATAAACATAACATAAACATTCGTATTAAAACTAGCATTCGAAATGTAAATACATCATCCATAAACCATGAATGGTATAAAAATAACACATCCACAGTCAAACATATCACAAAACCTTCATTAAAATATATATGTTTTGTATCATAATAAATCAACTTCAAATAAGCATAAAATCCATCAAAGGATGTTGGCATAGATGAAATCAAACTCTTTTTAGAGAAATATCTCTTTTTTTTAAATCACTTAAAAGACACATAATTATAAATTAAAACATTTACTTTAAAAATTTTCTTATAATCTAGTAAGGGAAGCTTAAAAGATTTTATAACGGCGGAAAATAAACGCACCCGCGGTATAAGTTAAAAAAACATTCTTACCTTAATTCCGTCAAAATGGTTAAAAAGGACCTAGTTTTGAAAACAACGGAAATATTCCTTTATAAATATCTCATAAAAAATTCATACAAGGGTATAAATGACATTAAAACATATTCTGTAAAATATTAAGATTTTTTTGAAATACACATTCAAGAAACATGGATGTGGATGATAAAGAGATACCAGTAGATTATTACGTATAAAAATCTCAGATAATGAAGAGATTGTGAAATAAACCCTTACCTTGTACTTTTCCTTGGTTGAGGGTAGGTTAAACTCCTGTATAATGGTGAAATAGTTGTTATTAAAATATTCAAGAATCATATACATTAATATGATATTATATATGATCTTTTAACATTGATTTTTTAATAATATCTTAGTATTATCGTTGTTTTGGGTGATAACTTACTCGTTTTCTTTTATATGTTTTGTTATGTAAGCCGTGTTTGTCATGGATAGGTTGTATATTAATCATATACAGAAATATATTAAGTCCTTAGATACTATTATTAATCATAAAATGAGAATTATAATTGAATGGATATGATGGAGAATGAATCTCATCGCGTTCGTGGAGATGGTAGTCCGTACGTACGCACGAGCAACAATATTATTCTTTTGATATTAAAATAATATATAATTGGATGGTATATCATATATACAGAATCATTATCATGTTATATATATTATTTACATGAGTTACACATCATTATTATACCCATCCAAATAATAATTTGTTGAATGACAATTACACCACGACGTGGACATGGTAAGCCGTACGTATGCACGTATGGTGACATGTTATTAAAAGGATGGATAGAATACTGAATATGGTTGTACCATATTAATAATAACATCACAGTATATATAAGATAGAGGGGTTATTATTTTAAAATGGTAATAACAAGAAGGAAGAAGTGGAAGAAGAAATGAACTTGGAAAAGGGTGGTGAAATCATTACCTCTTCTTCGGGTTCTTCCTTTTGATTTGATCAAAAAGGATCTTAGTATGGCTTTCTGACTAAAGGAATGACTCTAGGATGAAGTTAGGAAAGTAGAGAGAGTATTTGGGCATATTTTGGCCGATCCAAAAGGCTTTTATGGTGTGAATTAATGATAAGGAGGAGTGCCCTTTTATAAGAGGGCTGAGGGGCACCTTTGGAAAAACGAGAAATATTATTTTATAATAAATTCATATTCGATTTCTAATGGATCCAAAGTGGATTATATAAATTCTATGGTGGGGAGGGGTTTAAAAGCACTCATCAAATATAATTTATACAATTTTTGAATACTATATTAACCTTGTCATTAAGTATTAACTCTTAGTTAATTAGTTTCACTTTTACAATGTCTCTTTGTATTTTTATATTATATGGTTAATAAACATACTATATACATCCAAGAGACCCAAAAGTGGTACATTAATGAAACAAATATCATTATATAAGTCTCTTGGCCGAACCTTATATTTTTTAGGAGTTTAATATCAATTAATAATATAATATTTGTTTTAAAAACTCTTTTATGTCAATTTTGACACTATTCCATAATTGATTTTTGTGAAAATCATAACAAAATGATTACTTCGAAAAAAGTTACGTAAGTCAATCTTAACATGTCATAGTATTCTATAAAATCATAGTAATTCAATAAAAGTCTAAAATTAAATTTATTTGGGTATTTATAATATAAATATTTTTAATTTTACATTATTATCGTAATTACTACATCATCATTGTGTCATAAATAAATTAAATTATTTAATGTATAAAAATTATAAATAAAATATCATAATTTAGAAAATATTTTTATATTTATAATGAATATTTACAATCGAATTTATCTCATGTATATCCCTATATTAAAAATGTTTTAGTAAATAAACATTGATTTTAACTCTTTTAACTCTTCTTTGAATTAAATAATAATAAATGTCCTAATCTAATACAAGTGGACCTAAATGATAATATTTTATTTCTAAGGTTGTCTCTAGTCGAGATAAACTTGTCCAATAGAATTAGGACATGTGTTAGGGTAATATTAATATCATTTTACCCTTAATTACCCTATTTACTTTTAACCGTGGTAAATGAAAGTAAAATATTACTATTTACAAAAAATTATTTTCATCACATTGAACCACATTTTACTACTTGATATTAACCGTGTCTATCGGATTTTCGAAATTCCATTCAAAGAAGTGGTAAAATTACTTTTTATGAAAAATTCAGTTTTTTAACTACCACTTAGTGGTTTCACTATTCATAAAAAATTAAAGTTTTTCTGAATAATGCCAAAATTTCACCATAAGCTATAATTGATATTCAGAATTAAAAAATGATGTCTATTTTAGAAAATTCCAAACATATTAGTTTCATTAATTAATTTTATAAATAATTTCCGTTGTTACAACAAATAGCATGTTTTTAAGAAACAATATATATCAAAAGATTGGCAATTGTTTATGTCCAATTTCAAAGTGAAATTAATTCTAATGAACACCATTGGATATAATGGTAAAAATATATTCTAATTATACTTTAAAACCACTAAATTATATAATTTATCACTATAAATTATTTTGATTAGAAAAGTTATTTTTATGTATTTTTCACTATTCATAAAAATTTGAAGTTCTCAGAAAAATACCAAAAAATCAACTTAGGATAATTTCGATATTCTGAATCCAAAAATGAAGTCCATTCTGAAATATAAAATATATATAATTTCAAAAAGTATGTATTAATATTCATAAAGGCTAGTTTGATTGTTTTTGGTGTGTTAGAACTCGATGTTGCGTACAACACACGCTATTGCATTATTCAAAGAAAAGCGTACCGTAGAATCTTGGGGTGTTACATTCTACCCTCCTTCAAATAATTTCATCCTCGAAATTTCTAGAATACTACGACATGAAAATACTCATGTGGTTCTTCATCTTAAGTTCCTCGGTTTCCCACATTGCCACTTCCATGTTATGGTTTCTCCACAAAACTTTTACCAGACGCGTCGTCCAGTTTCTCAGTACTTGTTCTCTCGTATCAAGAATCTTGAAGGGCTCTTCGCAATAAGACAGATCGAGTTCCAGTTCCAATTTCTCATAGGTGAGTACATGTGTTGGGTCAGGCATTTATTTCCTCAATAGAGATACATGGAACACATCGTGAACTTTGGAGAGACTTGGCGGGATTCCCAATCAGTAAGCTACAGCCCCAATTAGTTCTAGAATTTCGAAAGGTACAATGTACCTGGGACTCAATTTACCTTTCTTACTAAAACGTATGACTCCCTTCCATGGAGATACCTTCAAGAAAACATGATCACCAACTTGAAATTCCAAATCCTTCCTTCGATTATCGACATAGATCTTCTGCCTACTTTGACCTGCTTTGATATGGTTTTGGATTACCTTCACCTTTTCCATTGTTTCCCCCACCAGTTCTGGGCCTATATGTTTTCCTTCACCAACGTCATCCCAACAGGTTGGTGTGAAACATCTCTTTCTGTATAACGCTTCATATGGTGCCATCTGAATACTCGAATGGAAGCTATTGTTATAGTAAAATTCTACCATAGGTAAATATTGATCCCACATACCCTTAAAGTCAAGTGAGCATGATCTCAACATGTCTTCTAAGGTTTGAATAGTTCGTTCTGATTGTCCATCTTTTTGAGGGTGGTAGGAAATTCTCAAATAAATATCTGTATCCAAGGCTTTCTAAAGACTTTTCAAGAATCTTGAAGTAAAATGGGGATCACGATCAGAAACAATCGATAGGGGTACTCCATGAAGTCTCACAACTTCGTCAATATATAGTCTTTCTAGACGTTCCAGTGGTAGATCTTCTCTTATAGAAAGAAAATGTGCTGACATGGTAAGAAGATCAACATTGACCCATATTGCATCATTCTTTCTAGGAGTCTTTGGTAGCCCCATGACAATGTCCATCGTAATATTGTCCCATTTCCACTCTGGTATGGGAAGAGGTTGCATGACTCCTCCAGGATGTTTCCTGCCAGCTTTCACTTGTTGAAAAATCATACATATTGACACAAAATCAGAAATCTCCCTCTTCATGTTGTCCCACCAAAAATGTTCCTTAAAATCTCTATACATTTTGGTGCTCCCATGGTGTATAGAGAAATTGGAACTATGAGCATCATCCAGAAATTCCCTTTTTAGATCAGGTATATCGGGAACAGAAAGTCTCTTCCCAAATTTCAAAATTCCATCTTCATACACAAATTCTCTCAATCACCCATCATTCACAGCTTTAATCTTCTTTTCAAATTCATCATAATTGGTCTGATAACTCTTAATCCTTTCTAGTAAATATGGTTTGGGAACCATTTGAAAAAGAATTGATGTTTCACCTTCCCTAGTTATTCGCATGTCCATCTTCACTAGATCCATGAAAATTGGATCCCTTTCAATTCTCATATTGTTCAAAACTCCATGGTCTTTTCTGATCAAAGAATCTTCCACATTTTTTGCCTTCCCCGGGTGGTAGTGTATCGTGCAATCATAATCCTTGAGTAATTCAAGACATCTCCTTTGCCTCATGTTGAGTTCTTTTTGTGAGAAAATATACTTCAAACTCTTGTGATCAGTATAAATCTCACATTTTTCACCAGAGAGGTAGTGCCTCCATATCTTCAAAGTAAAGATCACAGCTTCTAACTCGAGATCATGAGTATGATAGTTTTTCTCATGAATTTTCAACTATCGTGATGAATAGGCAATAAAACTATCATTCTGCATAAAGACACAACCAAGTACTTTCTTCGATGCATCACTATAAATAACGAACCCATCATTCCCCGATGGTAGAGTCAGTATATGAGCATTGACTAATCTTCTCTTTAGTTCTTCGAATCATTCTTCACACTCTTTTGTCCAAACAAATTTAACCCCTTTAAGTGTTAGCTTCGTTAATGGGTTATCCAATCGGGCAAAATTCTGGACGAAATGTCGATAATAACCTGCTAAACCAATAAAACTACGTACCACAGTTATACTTTTTGGTTCTGGCCATTCTTGGATTGCCTTGGTCTTAGAAGGATCAACAGAGATTCCATCTTTAGAGACAATATGTCCAAGAAAATATATCTCCTGAATCCAAAATTCAAACTTGCTAAACTTCCCATATAATTCATGTCTTCTCAGTGTCATCAAGATAATGCGCAAGTGATTTTCATGATCTTCGTAGCTTTTGGAGTATAGCAAGATATCATCAATAAATAATAGAAAAAATTTATCGAGATATTCAATGAAAACTCTATTCATCCGATCCATGAATACAGAGGGTGTATTATTCAATCCAAAAGGCATTACAGTAAACTCATAATGCCCATACCTGGTTCGAAATGCTGTCTTCAGAATGTCTTCCATCTTTACACACAACTGATGGTATCCAGATCGAAGTTTAATCATTGAAAAGTATTGAGCTCCATGCAGTTGGTCTAATAAATCATCAATGTTATGTAGGGGATACTTGTTCTTTATTGATATTGCATTGATCTCCCTATAGTCGATACATAACCTCATAGATCCATCTTTCTTTTTACCAAAAAGAACAGAGGCTCCCCATGGAGAAACACTAGGGAGAATAAATCCCTTATTACTCAATTCCTCTAGTTGTTTCATTAGTTCAACTAATTCTATAGTGGCCATTCTATAAGGGGTCTTCTATATAGGCCTTGATCTAGGAATTAAATTAATGGAAAACAAAACTTATCATTCTGGAGGACGTCCAGGTAAATCTTCTAGAAATACATCTACATATTCTTTCACAACAGGTACATCCTCTATTTGAACATTCCTTTCCTCACCCACAGTCATATCATTCTCTTCCTCCCCAATAATTGAATTTAGTTGAGCTACTGCGGGTGGATCTAGATAAGAATTAGGTGGTGACGATTCTGCTCTAAAGATAAGGTGTTCCTTATCATCGTCATCAAAAATCGTAACCTCCATCTTCTTACAATAAATCTTCGCATCATAGTCTGAAAGACAATACATACAAAGGATTATATCAAACTCAATCATAGTAATGACGATGAGATCAGAAGATAAAGAACATTTATGTCCTCTAATGGGGACTGATTCACAAAACATTATTGCAATGATACATTCCTTAAGAGTTTTAACTGACAACTCCCTTGTAAAATCAAATTAGAAATAACTAATTTTCTTAGAAAATTGGGAAGATATGAAACAATGCGATGATCCAAAATCAAATAATGAATTTTCTAAACATGAGGAAACCATTAAATTACATGCCACCACGTCTTTTGGAGCTTCTACCTCAGCAGTAGTGATAGAAAAATATTGTCTTTGATCCCTTGGCCTTTTCTGAGGTAAGTTCCCCTAAAGATTAGGACATTCATTTGCCTAATGTCCCATCTCCTTGCAATTGTAGCACTGAACATTGGTAGCTTCCTTCTTCCCATTGCAATCATGAGGTTGGTGGCCTTTTTCACCACACTTGTAACAGACAGCCATTCCCTTCAAGCAAGTACAGGGGTGTTTCTTCCCACATTTACCACAGGATGGATATTCAACCTTTACATTCTTCCCCTTATTTCCATTCCTAGATTGATCAGCTGATCTCTTCTTCACTTTCTTTGCTTTAAAGTCATAAGACTTAGATAATTCCTTTTCTATCTTGATAGCACATGAGACAATGTCTTCATATGACGAGAGGGATTGTGAGACTACTGATCGATAGGGAAATGGTTTTAACACATCAAAGAAACGATCAATCATACTTCTTGGGTTACGTATATAATATCCAGCATACCTTGCTAACCTTGTAATTTTAGCCTCATGCTTTGCGACATTCTCATCCTCCTTTTGTCTCAGACTCAGAAATTGCCTTTCCATATCTGCTCGATGGTCACGAGGAAAGTATTTTTCTAAAAAAAGATCTTTGAACTCCTTCTATTCCATATTTGATACTTCATCATCTTCCTTCGTGTTTTGAATCAATGACCACCATTGATCAGCATCTCCAGTGAGGCGGTAAACTGACATGATAACTTTTTCCCTTTCACTACTCCCCAAAGCCTGAAATATTTTCTCTAGGGAATTTATCCATTCCTCAGCTACTATGGGATTTGTACTACCACTGAACGTTGGTGGTTGTTGCCTCATGAATCGATCTAACATTGATGCTCCACGCTACAGATTTGGGTGCTCCATACGGGTAAGGTAATTATTCATAACCTGAGTGAGTTGTCCCAGTATGGTGATTAGCTGATCGGCACCAGTTGCATCACAAGCTCCACCATAATTATCTTGAGAAGGAGGGAAATCCCTACATGGAGTGTGTGCATTGATATAGTTTCCATTTCTTCCACTAGGTGCCATTTCTAAACAATGGCATAAACTAGGTCAGTTTATGAATCAAAATACATAATTCCATACTTATAAAACACTTAACATAAATTGAACTATTTATGTATATAATCCATAATCATAAAAATGTTTTCTTTGAGGAAGTATATACTCATAAACCCTTCATAATGATTTGTAATGAAAATGAGAGTTATCCTAAGAATATCCCCTAGGATTTTCATAACCAAGAGTTCAGCAAGGCCCGTTGTTGTGTACCAGTTCCCGTTCGAGTCTAGCTCAATGCGGTGTTTTCGGGTTTTACCCCTAGGTACATCTGTTCCAGAGCCGCCTCTACCTTCTCGTATCTAGACATGGATGTATTGCTCGGAAAACTCACAAATTCTCTACAATACCAAAATTCTAGGATGTTCTTCTATACTAATCCTCAAAGTCCATCTTAGTTCAATGTGATCTAATCTGAGTTTATCTAAATCTATCTTCCAAGGTTTGTAAAAAACTTCCTCAGATACCAATTGTAATACCCTGACCCTAGTTACCCAGAGTTAGTGCATTATTACATAACATTGGTATGATCACAAGAGCGATCAAATCTCAAAATAACGATTCGTTTAGTATCCTAGGAATAAATAGATACATTAATAAATTTTACATTACATCATAAAATGAAATCTAAAACCACATAGTCTCCATAGTCCACACTCTTATCCCCTCAGAATAACCCTGTAGGTCATTCATAATTTATTTCTTCATATCCTAGGAAAAATAAAACATATAAAAGGGGTGAACGTAAATGGCTAGTAAGGATAACAATATAGTGGAAACATTCATAAATAAGAACAAACATTTAAGGCAATGTATAACTAAAACAAAAGCCTTTTAAACTTGAACTTCAACATAGAATAGAAAAAATAAAATGAAATAATTCATTTTACTTATTCACTTGGGTATTCTACTAATCGAATAATCACATGCAATATCAATAACCACTTTCATAATGATGGAATTCATAATGCCAGAATATCATAACCACATATCCAAGGCCTCGTGCCAAGACTACAAATAAGATTTTGTCAAGGCCTTGTTCCAAGACACTAGTTTGTCTCGTGAGACCTACCGATGCATCGAGGAACTATAGCGGGCTCCACTCGTCACATATTAAGTCCAATGAATTCCCATATGAAAAGGTTTAAACATAACAGAAATATTCGTATTAAAACTAGCATACGAAATGTAAATACTTTATCCATAAACCATGAATGGTATAAAAACACATCCACAATTAAACATATCACAAAACCCTCAACACAATATAGAAGTTTTGTATCATAATAAATCAACCTCAAATAAGTGTAAAATCCATCAAAGGATGTTGACATAGATGAAATCAAACCCTTTTTAAAGAAATATCTCTTTTTTTATCATTTAAAAGTCACATAATTATAAAATAAAACATTTAATTTGAAAATTTTCTTATAATCTGTAAGGGAAGCATCAAATATTTTATAATAGCGTAAAATAACTGCACCCGCCGTATAAGTTAAAAAAACATTCTTACCTTAATTCGGTCAAAAAGGTTCAAAAGGGCCTTGTTTGGAAAACGACGGAAATATTCCTTTATAAATATCTTATAAAAATTCAAACAAGGGTTTAAATGACATTAACCCATATTCTGTTAAATAGTAAGAATGTTTTTAAATACACATTCAAGAAACATGGATGTGGATGATAAAGAGATCCCAGTAGATTATTACGTATAAACAAGCTCAGATAATGAAGAGATTGTTAAATAGACCCTTACCTTGTACTTTTCCTTGGTTGAGGGTAGGTTAGACTCATGCATAATGGTGACATTATTTTTATTAAATTATACAAGAATTATATACATTAATATGATATCACATATTATCTTTTAACATTGATTTGTTAATAATATCTTAGTATTATTGTTGTTTCGGATGTTAACTTACTCATTTTCTTTTGTATGTTTTTTTATGTAAGCCGTGTTTATCATGGATAGGTCATATCTTAATCATATATAGAATGATATGAAGTCCTTATATACTATTATTAATCATCAAATTAGAATTATACTTGAATGGATACAATGGAGAATGGATCTCATTGCGTTCATGGAGACGATAGTCCGTACGTACGCACGATCGACAGTATCAATCTTTTGATATTAAAATAATATATAATTGGATGGTATATCATATATAAATAATCATTATCATGTTATATTTATTATTTACATGAGTTACACATCATTGTTATACCCATCCAAATAATATGTTATTGAATAACAATTACACCACGACGTGGAGACGGTAAGCAGTACGTACGCACGTATAGTGACATGATTTTAAAAGGAAGGATAGAATACTGAATATGGTTGTACCATATTTATAATAACATCAAATTATATATAATATACTGGAGTTATTATTTTATAATGGTAATAACAAGAAGGAAGAAGTGGAAGAAGAAATGAAGTTGGAAAATGGTGGTGAAATCATTACCTCTTCTTCTGGTTCTTCTTTTTGATTTGATCAAATGGTCTCTTAGGTTGTATTTATGACTAATAGAAGGCATCTAGGATGATGTTAGGGAAGTTGAGAGAGTATTTGGGCAGAGTTTGGTCGAGCCAAAAGGCTTTGAAGGTGTGAATTAATGAGAAGGAGGAGTGCCCTTTTATAAGACGGGTGAGGGGCACCTTTGGAAAAGCTAGAAATATTATTTTATAATAAATTCATATTCGGTTTCTAATGGATCCAAAGTGGATTATTTAAATTTTAATGTGGGAATGGGTCGAAAACCACTCAACCCATAGAATTTAGAGAGGTTTGGATTACTATATTAACCTTTTCATTAAGTATTAACTCTTAGTTAATTAGTTTGACTTTTACAATGTCTCCTTGTATTTTTATATTATATGGTTAATAAAGATACTATATACTTCCAAGAGATCCCCAAGTGGTCCATTAATGATACAAATATCATGATATAAGTCTCTTGTATGACCCTTAGATTTTTTTAAATTTAATATCAATTAATAATATAATATTTTTTTTAAAAACTCTTTTTTGTCAATTTTGGCACTATTCAATAATTGATTTTTGTGAAAATCATAATAGAATGATTACTTCTAAAAAGTTACTTAAGTAAATCCTAACATGTCATATTATCCTATTAAATTATTTTTATTCATTAAAAGTCTCAAATTATATTTATTTGGGTATTTATAATATCAATTATTTTGATTTTTCACTATTATGGTAATTACTGCATCATCATTTTGTCATAAATAAATTAAATTATTTAATGCATAAAAATTATAAATAAAATATAGTTATGTAGGAAATATTTTTATCTTTTTAATGAATATTTAAAATGGAATTTACCTTATGTATAAACCTATATTAAAAAAATTTTAGTATATAAACTTTGATTTTAACTCTTTTAACTCTTCTTTGAATTAAATAATAATAAATGTCCTAATATAATACAAGTGGACCTAAATGATAATATTTTATTCCTAAGGTTGTTTTTGGCCGATATACACTTGTCTAATAGAATTAGGACATGTGTTATGGTAATATTAATATCATTTTTTCACTTAATTACCCTATTTACTTTTAACCGCGGTAAATAAAAGTAAAAGGTTACTATTCACCAAAAATTATTTTCATCTCATTGAACCACATTTTAGTACTTGATATTAACCGTGTCTCTCGGATTTTCGAAATTCCATTCACAGAAGTGGTAAAATTATATTTTATGAAAAAATTAGTTTTTTTACTACCACTTAGTGGTTTCACTATTCATCAAAAATTGATGTTTTCTGAATAATGCCAAAATTTCACCCTAAGTTATAATTGATATTCCGAATTAAAAAATTATCTATTTTAAAAAATTCCAAAAATATAAGTAGAATTAATTAATTTTATAATTAATTCCTGTTGTTACAACAAATAGCGTGTTTTTAAAAAACAATATATATCAAAAGATTGGCAATTGTTAATGTCCAATTTCAAAGTGAAATTAATTATAATGAACACCATTGAATAAAATGGTAAAAACATATTCTAATTATACTTTAAAACTACTAAATAATATAATTTATCACTATAAATTATTTTGATTAAAAAAGTTGTTTTTAAGTATTTTTCACTATTCATAAAAATTGGAAGTTCTCATAAAAATACCAACAATTCAAATTAGGATAATTTAGATATTCTGAATCCAAAAATGAATTCCATTTTGAAATATAAAATATATAGAATTTCAAAAATTAGGTATTACTATTCATAAGGGCTTGTTTGATTGGTTGGGGTGTGTTAGAACTCAATGTTGCGTACAACACACGCTATTGCATTATTCAAAGAGAAGCGTACCGTAGAATCTTGGGGTGTTACAATATTATTTTAATAATATATAATCTTTTAGTGAAACTCGATATTACGTACAATGAAAGCTATCGACGAAGGTCACTCTTGTGTGTAATGCTAGGAAAGTCAATGTTACGTTTAGTGAATGATTCCATTGGGGTTGCGTACAAAATAAACCAAACATATTTTTTTATAAATTGAACAAAATGTATAGTTAGTGTCGCGTGAAATGAATTCGATCAAGAGACCTTGAAATTGTGTGTAACACAAGCCAATAATAGTGGTGGTTATACTGCAAGCTAATACGTTGTTACATACAGAACAAGAAAATCATGGTATAACATATATCAAAAGAACTCAAAGAAACTAAAAATATATATTTCTTATAAAATATAGTAGTGTTACATTATACTCCCTTAAAATTAATTTCTCCCTCAAAATTCATCGAGGATATAAATTGTTAACTACTAGAATGTTTTTTTTCAAGGAAACCCACATTGTAAAAAGGGATACTAAAACATCAATTTAAAAAGGATTGTTAGAAACATAATGGTTACCCAATGTAACTCATCAATATGTATCCACATAAGAGATTATAGGTGGAAATTGAAAACATGGATAAGGAAGAGAAATTTAACCATCAATTGTTGATGGATTGTGATAGAGAATATTGTTTTGAGAATGATAACTACTAAAAAGGCATAAATTTACAATGATTTAAGGGATAATCTGATTCATCGTGTAAGAAGGTACTAGGATAACCTTTTTTTGTTTCATGATCCTTTTCTTCAATTTGATGAATTTTTTCATGATGATAAATACATACTCAATTTTACTAAGGTATAAATGTTGGTCATTCCCTGAAAAATTTCCACTTCATCACTTATTTAATGAAATGATGTTGGTTTTTCCATTCTTGAAGTGTTAGTAGATCATGCGATAAAAATATAGTTCATTCCATATGTCTTAACCAAATGGATAAAAATGTTATCAAATATTCATATGTCCACCTGTAGTGAGATAATACATTAATCAAACAAACTTCTACTTGAATATAACGTATACTATCCGTAAACAGATAACATTATAGTCCTTCCAAAAAATAGAAAATATAAAACATTAGAATTAGGTGAAATAAATCTACTTAACATTTTTCTCCAATATCTCATTTGGAAATTCTTCGTTGTCACATTCCAAAAATGTTCATAACTTAATTGTGTATTCTCTTGAAATTTGATAATAACATGAATAACCAAATAATCGTAGTGAAAACATGCATTTTGTAAAAATTAACTCTTTCCGCACACCAAAAATACCAAAAAAAATTATATAATCAATCAACTATATAACATTTTCTGTATATCAATGATGATCTTGTTAATACTATAAAACAACTCATTATCTCATTATCCCTTCATTATGCTCATATCATGTGCTTTCGAAATATATTTCAATCAGTTTACATCGTTACTAGTACCATATATTTATTGAAAATCACAATAGAACAACAAATAGATGTTCCAATATTCCATAATACTATAAATTAGATTCCACAACACTATTTTGGAATAACATTACATAAACAATTAATCATTCAATAACATTATTTTCATACTCAAAAATTCCAATTGTGATCGCATGTGACTTTTATTTAGTCTTTTCTAAGAGGTTGCTAACATCGATCATTATTAACCCTTCAATTATGGCATTGGTTATCATGATACCCCACTACCATACACATGTATCATGGAAGTGTTGGTGGTGAATTTTCTTTAGTATTTTCTCTATTCACATTATTATCATCCTTTTCCCATTACTTCAGCACTCAACTTCTCCCTGACCATCTTTTCCACACATGAAACATTTTATAGCCCCTTTATGACAATCTCCACCATGTTTCTTTCAAAACTTCGAGAAAAATGAAACATTACTCATCTTTTCACCCTTGATTCAAGATTTTCCCTTGAACTCTATCTTTCATTTCATTTCAAAACCATGAGATGGATATGTAACACCAACTTGTAGTTCAACATTGAGAGTGAAACACAAAATCTCCCCATAGATACTAATGTATCTTGTAGATAATGACCTTAAAGTACTTGGTTTTAAGCCACTGAATAATAAATCTACTTTACATTCAATTTATATGATAAATCCAGAAACATACATTGAATGTAATGAAAAAATCTCCTCATATATTCCAATATATTCATTATCCTTTTTCTTAAGCTTAGGGAACTCCTTTTCCATCAATGTTCTAAGAATACTAGGGAAGTACTTATTGAAATAAAATTTCTTGAACTCGTCCCATTCCACGCATTAAGTTTTATCTTGCTTTTTTGTATTATTAATTAGAGTCCACCACTGGTCTGTTTCACCTTCTAAATGATAAATATCCAAATGAATATTTCATGTTTTGAATAGTTAAGTATGGAAAATATGTTTTCTATTGTACTGATCCCTTGTTCAAAAAAATGTGGATCATAAGACCTACTAAAAGAAGGTGGCCATTGCCTCATGAAGGACTCAATAGAAGTTGTTCCCTTCTCTTTTAATTTGGATGTCCAGAATGATTTATAGCTTGTGTGTGTATTGAAATAATATTTTCATTCCATTTCTTGTAAGATTTTGTTGTTTCGGAGGACAATTATTTCATTTCCAAATGCATTGTTCATTAACATGGTACCTTTGGGTTCTATCCATTGTCTAAAACCCAAAATAAATAGTGTGAGCGGCAAAAATCATATTATGAAAAAAAACATAATCAAGGGGGACTACATTCAATCTATGACATCTTAGTTTTAATCCCAGGTTATTCATGGTCACTTCCATAATTCTAGTACTGTAACCTATAGTTATACTTAACCTTATGGGCATGACTATATATACCTTATAAATATCTATAGGGATCTCATTAAAGTTTTTGCATCCTAGTTTCCAAATTTTGACTGAACATTTGCTCTAATACCAACTCTAACGACCCAATCTTGGCATACATGGACATTGCATTTATTTTATAGAATTATTAATATATGAAACAAAACAATTCCCAAATACAATATTAGTTTAGTGTCTTTGTAAACTTGGAACATTATCTTTTAACATGGTAAAAGAACTTCAACATCTCCCATAGAGGTCTTATCCTTTTTCATTCCTACCTAAAACCATTATTTATAACCTAGGGAAAATAATACAAAAATAGGGTGACATAAAATTATCAATAAGGGTAAACATTAATAACATAAAACAAGCCATACACATAAAAATGTAAAAAATAATAAAATAGAGTTTAAATATCAAAATCATGAGTCCTGACATATATCTTGGATGTTCATAAGGAATATTTAATAAAAGAACCTTAACCAAGATAAAATAGCATTAGATTAAAAAATATAATTGTGGAAAAAATAATCTCATAATATTACTTCCATAGTATCCATGGCATTACATCAATACCATCGTAGTGGTCATTGACCTTTACTAAACATGGTTTACTTCTTGTTCCACCCATGTATTACTAAACCATATTTCCTTGTCATTCCAACCCAGTGTTACTGAACCATATTTACATGTCACTCCATCCATGTTTATATAATGATATAAAAATCTATACCCAACTCATTGTAGGTAGGTAAATGTCCCATCTATATCATAATTAAATTATTCTTACATGTGCCATAAAAACATAAATTATTAATAATATCATAACACAATAAAAAAATGGGCTTCTTAAACATCATTTCATCAGAACAAAATATATATAAAATTTAATTCCATAATTAAAACAATTAAATCACTGTAATAATATTGATAGAAACATAAATGTTTTTAAAATATTTTCAACATAGATGGAAAATAATTTTAATAAAATACTTGAACAATATTTATGTGGAAAATATCATTTTTTTTCTACAAAAACTTTTTCACTTATCAAAATGCCTATAAATTTTAAAAGAAAATAATTTAGAATAAAATAAACAAGAAATCATGAAAAGTATTATTCATGAAAATAAGGCCTTATGAATATGTAAAAATTATTTCATGTTTTATACGTTAAAAATGAATCTTCTTGTACTCTTGTCAAAAAAGTCAAATAGTAGATCATATAGAAAATGAAAGAAAGATTCCTTCCATACAATTTAATAAAAAATATCTGGTGTGTGAAATTAATTGTAAACGGTAGTATAAGAATATAAATAATATTATATATTTATGAAACATGGACGTGAATGATAAATACACGCCAGTAAATAATTACGAATAAAGAATCTCAAATAAAAACTAATCTTGCCAAGTTATCCCCTACGATTTTTCTGATATAATATTTATGTGTCTGAACCTCTTATATAATGATTCATATAACATTATTAACTTTTTATAGAGACATGGTCATCTTATATGGTCATATTCACCTTTTTTTGTTTGTAAAAATTCATTATTACTCGTAATTTTGGTTTTAATTTCTTTCTGATCGTATGCATCTTTTTTCGAATAAGTTCTAGTTACCCTTATTAGGTCATATATATAACACTATAAAATTATATTAATATAATAGATACAATATTTAGTCATTCTGAAAAATTAAATAATTATTCATGAATGGTTATCATGTTGAACGAATCACATCACATCGTGGAGATGGTAGGTTGTAAGTACGCATGAGCGACAATATCATTCCAATAATTATTGAATTGTATTAATTTTCATGGATTAATCTATTTCAGAATCAATATAATTTTATAATAATCAAATATAGTTATTACCTCTATTTTTATACCCATCCAATTAAGGTGGTGGTGATAAATAAATTACCCTAAGGTGTCGAGACAGTAAGTTGTACGTACACATGCGTGGGGATTTCATATTTCATAGGATGCATATAAAGTGGAATATGGTTGTTTAATAATTATAATAACATCACAGTATATTATTTATACTGAATTTAATATTATATAATTAAACAACTCATTATGTAGAAGTATAAGTAGAAATAAATATGAAATAATCAGTAGAGCATATTACCTCTTATTTGAAATGCTCTCTTTAGATCGCCTCTTAATTGATGTTGAGTGGGTATTTTGGGTATACCAACACCTCTATAATATAACTAGGTAATTTGAGAAGATAAATGTTCATGTAGGGATGAACATGAAGGCATAATGAGTTTTTTTAAAAATATCATGGAGGTGTCATTTTATAATAGTGGTGAGGGGTACTTTTTGAAACCTCAAAAGATTACATTATAATAAAATAAAATCCCACTCAGAAAACCAAAAAAGGTCCCAATTTTGATTATGATATTATATAGGGTTGTAATCTCTTCAACAAATAAATTATATAAACGTTTTTATGTATGTTGAAACCCAATAATATAAATTTAACACTTAGTTATTTTATATCAATTTAAACAGGGTAACAAATATTTCGATATTAAAATGGTAAAATATCTACTTATTTGATGTCTATTAGATCATATATAAATAATTTGGAACATTTTTTACCATATAATAATTATTTTATGTTTTTTTTCAATTTTTAAATAATTTAATAAAACATTATTTTGATAAACAATCTATATGGTCAATTTTGAACCTATTTAGTTTGTTGATTTTCAAAATTTTAAAGATAACTTGTTAATTTAGAAGAAATTATTTTATAATATTATTATGAGTTCAATGTTATTGATAAAATTAGATGGAAATATTAATTATCCCAAAATATATTTATTTTATTATTGTTAATAACATTTCATTGATACTTTATTAATAAAGTAATTACTACAATGATTTTGTGTAATTATTACATATATTTTCAGTAAAGATTAAAAATAAAATACTATGATTAACATAAATTTAAATTATTGAATAATAATATATTTTGTATAATTTATATTCTATAAAATAAAACATTAAAAATGGTATACTTATTAAAAGATGAATGTGTCAACTTTAAAATTGCATTAAATAAAATAATAATAATGTCATAATCTATTCTATAAGGATCCATATGGTAACTATCATGAACCTTGTAATATTATGGGCTATATATACTGGACCAATAAGACTTGGTCATTTTTTGGGTCTTTTAGGGTTATTAGTATTTTAATAGAAATCAGATTATTGAATTCTAATCAATTAATTAATTTTTACATCATCAAAGTAGAAGACATAAAGGTAACTATTTATTTCAAAAAATTAAAAATAAAATTCCATGATGTATTTATTCCTTATATCATTCCATTTAATATTTATTTTTTAACATATCACACGGTTATCCCTATATTAAAATTATTTTACTTATATGAAATGTGAGTATCTCATTTTTTCACTTTAATTGGTTTTATTAATATCAATATCATTTTCATTGTCAGGTGGCCATTAAATGACTGTGTTTTGAAACAAATTAGTTAAGGGTTTAATTTTATTGATGAAATTGGATTTTGTAAGGTTTTAGGATAATAGTATTATCCTAATCATATTATTTTTTACTATAATTTAATTGATTTATAATTAACTATGGTAAATAAATATTTTCATAGTTTCTATTCCAATTATGAAAAAATAAAAGGGAAATATTTAGATAATTTTAACCTTATTATTCCAAATATGTAATCCATTTATAAATATTCCAAACACCTAATTGGAAGAAATTAATTGAAAATTAATTCATGTTGTTAAAACAAAAAAGCAGGTTTTTAAGAAGTAAAAACTATCAATATATTGACATGTGTTTATGTACAATTTAAATGTGAAATTAATTCCATTTAAAATAAATTGGATTAAATGATAAAAACAGAGTCAAATTACACATTATAACAATTTCAAAATATCATCAAACTATATAAATTAATTATAGGAATAGGTAGTTATGAATTAAAATGCAGTATTTTTTACTATTCATTAAAATATAAATTTAGTTGAAAGAAACCAAAAATTCAAATAACGTAAATTTTGATTTCCCAATTCCATATAAGATGTTAATTATGTAAAATATAATATATAAAAGTGTTACAAAAATGATTTGAAATGGGTGAGCCATCAATATGAGGTAAAAATGCATTTTTTTAAAAAAAATACTTGTTTTATCTAAAAAATAGAATTTATTCTTATATAATGTTCTAGAAAATATATAATATAATTGTTAAAGTTTTATAGTGTTAAAAATGTCGTTAATAATATTCATAACATCTACAAAATATCTCATTAAATAATAATATTTTAATAACATATCGTTGTTTAGTGAAACTCACTACTGCATATGAAACAAGCTATAGAGGATGGTCTCCCTTGTGTGTAATGAATGCCAAGTCAACATTATATTTAGCGGAAGCTTCCTATGATTTTTCGTATAAAATAATAAAAACATAGTTTTTTTATACATTGAACAAAATCTATACTCAATGTTTCATGAAATGAATTCTAGTAAAATGAACTTGAAATTGTCTGTAACACAAGCCATGAATATTGTTACGTATACAACCAGATAAAATGGTGTTGCCTATATCACAAGATAATATTTTTGAAGAATACAACAGAAGATATAAAAAAAATTAAAAATAATATATTTCATAATATATTGAGGTGTTACACCTTTATTTTTTGTATTCTATTAACTTAAACTAATTACATTATGGCCTACCATATATTCCCTATTATTTTTAGAAATAAATATTATTTGTGAAGTGGTCATTTACGTTTCACATTTCTGTTATATATTTTTTCCTATGTATGAATTTGTAATCCCCTATAATATTAATTTTATCATATTCCATTATCAAAACAATTAGGTTACTCTAAATTAGTTTTTAGAATCATTTTATCCCCTCATTCTGGTACATTTCCCAAATCATAGGGACACAGATAATTAGTTATGCTAAGGGATTTATCCATATTTCTAACATGGTTCCTTCTCTTTATTTCACTAAGGAATCCAATTGGTGATGAAAATTTTAATTATGGTTTATTATTTCAAGGTTTTTTATTCTTTTTCATTACACTTATTGAGGATTCCCTTCTGTGGTTGTTGTCAATACGTCATCTCTTCCTTACCTGGACATTCTCAACATGTTTTGAATATCCAATTATGGTGTCGGATTCGATAATAAACTTTCATTGAATATATTTTTTTTGAATTAGCATGTTATTTTTTTTTCATGGTAAACATTAGAGATTTTATTTGTGTAGATAATGAATCAGATCTAATGAAAGGTGAACAAAAGGGAATGGTTCATGTGTGTTTACCTACTTTTTGGATTTGTCAACATTACATGATTATTGCTACTACTATCACTAGAAAAATTGTTGTCATTTAGTCATATATGTTACTTATATGATTGTTTTATGGATTCATCTCTCATAAAGATTAATAAAATTAAGAAGTAAATGAACCAGATATGTAGAAAAAGGGATTTTGTAAGAAATCATGTTTAGTATAAAGAAGAATGTAAGTTTTTTGATGTAGAAATGTATTGTTATGTGTTGTGGATTGTCTTATTGTTTAAAAAATGATTGTGTGGTTATAATGGGACTATAATGTGCTGGATTATTGGTCCTAAATTTGGGATTCATTGGTTAAAACATGGTGGGTGGTATGAAATTATAATGTTGGTGTGAGTATCAAGTGTTTCTTATGTGTGAAGGTTGGGTCATCGGAGCAATTTGGGATAGAGAATTTTGTGGTAGATACCATGGGTGGTATTGTATTATTTGGTTGGGGAATTTGTAATTTTTTAGCATAGTAGTGGCTACCATTCCAGGTTTGGTAAGAGGTAGTGTGTATTTTTTTCATAGAATGATAAATGGATGACTGTTGAGGGAATGATAACATGGATGATTGTTGAGGGTTTTTTTATTTTCCTGTTATTAGTGTAATACAAAAGTTGGGAAAATTTAAATTATAATGTTTCTAGTATGGAATTAATATGTTTATTTATTGAATGTTTAATCTCATTAAATATAGAATTAGATGGCTTACTATACATAACTATGATGGTTGCTGGTAAATATAGAAATGGGTTTGTTCTATAATTAACTAGACTTTCTCAAATTATTGAGGTACACATTTGTATGATAATTGGCCTGGTAGTGGTGTTATTGTGTGTATCAATGGTGGTGTGTGATGATTGTATTTAGAACACCTCAACCATGTGATACTAATAAATTCCCAAACTGATTTTCCCACACAACCTCAGGTAGGCCTCCTCATATTTCACAGGCATCCAACTAGTGCCTAGGGCCTAATACATTTAGTGATGATATTATTTCCTTGAATTAGAGTCCCAACATAGTGTAAAAATAACAAATGAATCAAAAAAATAGACTACTTGTATATAAATTAACATAATTAAATAAAAACAATTACTCTGGAATCATACAGTAATACATGATCTCAGTTCCCACTAGGTCAATCCAAATATATATATATATATATATATATATATATAATTAATTAAAAAAGAGAGTCATACTAGATACCTTGGTCATGAACTCTATCTATGTCACTAATAGTCATTTCCTTTCTATATCCACATGTTGAATTGTTAGTAATAATCCAAAAATAAAACATAACTTTTACACATACAATTGTGTTCTTATATACGGTGTGAGAAATACATCTTCATAGGTTATCACCAGTTTCCCTTAATATACACTATCATATTAATGAATACATAATGAAATAAAATAATAATTTCACACAAATTCTTAGTATTTAGTTTTCTAACTAGTCCAACATGAATCTATGTGTGTTGGTTCACCATGTGTTAACCAGGCTACCATGACTCCTGAAAATACCAACCACAATGCCATGGTAGAATATAGTTGTCCACTCACCTCGTTCAACTATAGAGATTCCCAACAATTATCTGAAGACTCAGAGTTGTGTGACATCAAAAACCTCAAGTTTCTATCAAAAGGAATAGGTCATGATCTTACATCCACATAACAACCCACAAAAAAGTAACTCGAGGCAGGGTCCATCAGTCTAATATTATGACACGTCATAATCCACCACTCTCATTGCGGTTCTAAACCCATGCATGCTCATAGAAAGAACCAGTAAAAGAACATTACCAAGCCCCCTCATGATATCATTTTAACCCAAGACTCTTGATGAAAATGTTCCCCAATATGATCCATTTACATATGCCTACCCACTATATACATATCTAGTGAATCATTCTAACTTAAGGAAAAGTACTTTTATACAACCACTACCTCGTCTTTTAAGGCATTTTATGACTATTTTTCACATGTTTTGGCCCACCCAGGTGGTCTATGGCCTAAAAATCCTCATTAAAATCCACATAGAACATCTATCAACCCAAAAAATCTCACTACTGGAAAATTACCCCTCTACAACCAACACCTTATAACTCACTTTATGGCCCGACTATCAGGTAATTGGGACAGACCTCATAGGTGGTCGTTGAATTTATCCTTCTAACTCATGGGAAGGTTAGGACTTTTCAAACTTATCCCCCTTTAGGTGTGTCATATAGAACTACACATGAAATACACAATAGGCATGTAACCCATCTTAGATATCACCAAATAGTCCTAGAGTACTACTAACTCATGACTAATCATGTTAACATGAAAACATCTCTTCTAACCCATTAGGGAATCCATTAGTGTCTAGAGGATGCCCTATTTATTCTCATCAATAAAATTGACTTTTTCACCCATGAGGGTCATCACTAAGATACAGACTATCCTAATCTTATCCTCAAGTATTTATCCATTACTTGGAAATTTTTAATCATTCTAGCTCTCGCTAACTACGTACAGTCCCACAAAAATCAAGATTTACCTGACCATAGATTCAATAGGAAATGTATAAACTGATGTAATTTAAAATTTGTCATCATTAGGAAAAGTTCATAAGAAAATCATAAGACCCTCAACTGGGGGTTCATCACGCACCACCTTTAAAAGACACATCATCCCTTTAATTAGATGAAACATCTTTTTTATATCCACTTTCAGGTCTTATATTTCTATTCTAACTCTAATAACACACCAAGACTCTCCTATAACCACATGATGTATTCCCCCACCCCAAATGAGACAAATAGTGGTCTCCCCCACATTTATAATACCCCCAAGACGCTCATGGGTTCCAGTTAGCTCTTAATGACTTAAACTAGTATATCTTATATCTTATCTCAATACAAATGACAAAACCAATGTCCCATTTAATCTCACTAACTCCATCACCCCCTCTTGATCCCTATCTATTCTATCTAAACCCATAAACATGAATTCCGTTGAAAAAGAAAAATTAAGAATGTGTATGGATTTATATTATTGGGACCACCAACCTCCCTTACAGGATCACCATCATTTCTATGATCTGTTGCACTTCCCCCAAGCATTGTATGTCCTCATCCAAGGAAGTGCATGACTCTGCCAATCTCCAAATACTACCCAAGATCTTTTCTCACATGATTCCAAAAAATAATTAATTTTAATAACTTATAAGCTACTAATTAAATCAATTATACATGGAAGAATCACCAGGAAGATTAATAGTCATTTCAATCTCAACGAATCATCGACCACGTTATCTTGATTGGTCTACTCCAAACTCCTGGAATCGCTATGGGAAATAACATTAACATTTAACACATTATTATTCTATAAATTAATCCAATTTCATAAAATCCTAAAAGTAAGTCCTTAGAAAACATTCCTCAACAACAACAAAAACATGAAGATATAGTAACATGATACCCTCTACCCAAGATATTGAAAGCCTCATCATTTTCAGTCAGTTCTACCATGCTTTGGTAGATTGGACACCAAATCCAAATAAAAATCAACAAAAAATATGAGGTAAATGAATATAATTATTAAATATTGGATAATTTGTGATTGTACGAGGAATCAACTATTTGTAAACATTAAAATTGATCCACCATATTGGTTTTTTAATGGTAGGAATAGTGAAGGGAGTTATAGATAAAATATCCTCACCCTTATTTGCAGACACCTAAAATCCCAACGAAACATGGAAAACAATTTTGTTCTTACCTCTATTAAAAAAACACACAAAATCCCACTAACATGCTGGGGGAGCCTCATCAATAGTTCGGTGGACCCATGTAGATTCATAAGGAATCATAAAACCCAACAACTATATATTTCCCTACCATCTACTATAAGGTTGTTTCCTATTATTGAAATTTAATATATGGGGAAACCCAAACAAACTCTAACACTCCACACATTCACTTGTACCACGATGCATATTTAAACATCAGACAAATACATTTCCTCAAAATTCCCTAGTTCGTTGATTCCTACATTAAATCCCACATCATTATTCGACCCCCTCTATAGAACTAAAAAATATATTTCCCTCTCAAAATAATGACATAAAAATCAATGATTTGATACTAATTCCCCTCCATCAAGATACTCATACTAGAGAATATATACTATTTCTTTTAATGAAAAACCCAACCCATCTCAATCATAAATTCATCACCAATCTTCCATCACCAATCTTCTAATTCCCAACATACCTCCACTACACAAATCCAACCATAATGTTCATCACAATTTATTTTTATGAAAAAGGTGTTGTATATTCTTTTTACCACCTAAACCTAATAAAAATGTAATTTATGAAATTATTTCTACTGAATTGCATCAAATTCCACAAAAAATCATTGGTCAACCCTCCTCCTGCTGACTTATCCCAAAATTCTTGACCACACCCACTAACATGCTACATCAACACATGATCTCAATGTTTAACCCCGTCGAGGGATTGTGAAATTACCTTCACATTGAATCAAAATTCAAAAGGAAAAAAATTATTTAATTATATAATCATATCACCAACCACTTCCTCCAACCATATTTCTCACCATCAAGCACTAAAAGGCAACTGATTCAACTGTTACTCAGATCAAACCAAACAACTCAAACTAGATTCATCACACAAAATACAACCAAAAATGAATCTAAATCAAATTTTTGTAGCTATTATATAACTATATATCATAAAATATACATCAAACCAACCAAAAAAATTCACCGAAAAAATATTCTATTCATTCACTCACCACCTCCACAACCCTTTTGGAAAGAAGGTCATTTACCAGAGACTGATATGATTCTCTCAACCATATAAGTATCATTATTTTATTCCACGATACCACAATATCAATTTTTTTGGTCTAATGTCCATCCATCAATACACATAATAATTGTATGTAGTTTTACCACTACTACTTGAGAGATAACACAATACAACAACTACTGCACATTCTCATCCCACTGGGAATAATGTTCTTAGAATTCAATAATACACTGCCAACATAGATCACATACACTTCAACCACTTACCCAAATGTGTCCCATAAGAACACATGAATAAATATTCTTGAGCCATGGTCACCCACAAATCCAACCATTCACTCCCTTAAAAAATCTAAAAATGGGTTGAACATACATTGATACCCCAATATAATGTCAATGTCACCTCCTCCCATAAGGGGACGCCTACCATTTTAATATTACACCATGAGAAATTATTCCCATGATCATATAACTAAAAAAAATTGCACCACCATTAGACTACCATAATAGAACCGCTATGGTTCATCTAAATCCCAACAAACTCTGAGATGTTCATCTCACTATACATTACACTGATCAAAAAACCAAATAACATTACACATAACCCTCGTGAAAATTCTCACATGCATCAATGTTTTCTTTAAAAATACATGCTAACAACTATACTTATTAGTGTAGAATTACGCATATTAAATCTCTCACTGGTTATTTCCCTTAGTTCTTCATGATTTCACACATATCCCCACCATCACATTCCCCCATAAAACTCAATAAAAAAATCTAACTAACACACCCTTAATCCTTGTCCTATCTAACACAGTATCACATGTCTACACTACAAACCATGTACCATTAGTTTTTTAAACTCATGTAGTAGCTCAAGGTATATCACTCATGCCATATATAAATTCATGATCACCTTCCTAATTGTGTGATTCAAAAATCACACCCATCTACACAGGATCTCACTGATCCACCGAAAGAACATCACAAAACCAAAAATGGTTAGGCATCCTGCCAACCATATCCTCTGAACAATACTTAATATTAAAAACACTCAAATCATTTCGTAGATGTAAATATGTCAAATCACTTATGGATTTCTCTACAACCATATCTGTATTTTCATATCCATAGGTAAACTCATGAATGTCCAAGTATAATTCATCAGGAAAGCAATTTATGTAACAAAATCAACCAGGTTTCTTATCCCAAGGGAAATAATTGACTCTTCATAGATAAAATTATAGGCATTCCATGATCTCATCGATTCACTATAATGGAAATATTATTCAAACTGAATCACTAATGGTACCAATAAAGCCCTTAATGAGGGGACTATATTTTCCATCATCACTAGAGAATGCATAAAACCAATATGCATGTGACCTTCCATTAGAAGAATCCATGTTTAGTTAAGTTAATTATAATTACACCCACAAGTTATATGGGAAATATACATGTGAGTTTTTAAAAAATCAAAAATATAAACCCTCATTTTAAAATCCAACCCCACTCAAGTAGGAAAATATCCTGAAATTCATTTGTACCTAGTAATGGATCGGGTCCATTATCCCCATTCTAATATTTCATGAATAAAAATGATTTAAACTAACTTAATAAAAAAATTAATTTTTAATATTCATATTAACTATAATAGTGGAAACCAAGAATATAAATCCCATATCCATGGTAACTAGGACATGAAATTGAAAAATCATTAATCACTAATATGAAGTCCATCAGAGTCTATTTCACATTCCTAGACGACCGTTGTACCATATACCAAAATAATGAAAGAAATACATGACATGGTAAAACATTATAATTCGACGACACTAGGACACTGTATAATTCCCAAATGAGGTCATCACATGACCTCAGGTGGTGTGCCTATCCATATGCTATATGATATTGACTATATGTGAGTTCATGATCCTTATAGTGTTGAGATTGTGCCATAAAATAAGATTTATACAACAATATAAAATAAATAAAACATTGAAAACACATAATAAGACTATGAATTAATAATAAATCATAATTCCAAAAAGAAATACTATACATAATCATTATCATATGATCACCGATCGCATAGTAGGATGAACTAAAATACTAAAATAAAAAATACAAGAAACCCCTACTACCCACTCTGAAACTCTATCCAATCCCTATTACTATTTTTTTTCATTAATAAGCCCAAATAACTAAAAAACCTATGTTGAAATAGAGAGAAGACATATGTTCTACATGCGCTATAGGGAGTCCTTGTGGGGTGTAAGAAATACATCTCAGTATGGTATCACCAGGTTCCCTTATTATATACCATTATATACATGTATTCATGAGGAATAAAATAAACATATCACACACATACATTGAATGTATTGTTCTAAATAGACCACCACTAAACTTTATCTATTAGGTCATCATGTTCTAGATGATACACAATGGAACATAACCGTTCTAGTTTTGATTCCATTCCAAAATCCAATCACAACCTTAACTCATGATATTTCTTTGAATCCCATATGATACCAAAAAACCCAATGTAGAGAGGTTTCAAAAACCTTGACCCACTACCAAATGTAATAGTTCACGATAATAAATCCACATATAGACCCACTACCTAGTCATATGTGGTTGGGTATATTTATCTCCTCTCATATCAAGTCATGACACAACACAATTGTGGTGGACCTCAACCCATGCTTGCTCAAATAAATGTATAATTTTTTCACACAATGCATTCCTCTCACAGTAGTACATCAACTAAAGACACCATAATGAAATGTCACCTTAGATATTTTTTCAACACAACCCATCTAACTCAATAAGTGTTTCGAAAAGCCTTATTAATCAAGGATCATTCCCCTTTTGTATTATCTACATTATAACTCAAGGTATGGTTAAATATACATGGACATGAACCATACATCCTAGGAGGTTCTTGACGCATGTCTTCATAATGAATTTTACCCTAATATCGTACATCATCCCACTACTTCTCATTCAATACATATTCATCCATGAATTCCCACTAAAGGACAAGGCCCCTTCCGCAACCTCTACCATTTCACTCAAGGTATTGCCCAACTATCGAGCACACAATCAGATCTTATAGGCTGATCATCAACCCAATCCTTCACAATAAATGCTAGGTAAGGCCTTAATATTCCTCTTACCAACTCTCCTTCTCACTCAACACTAATTCAGTAATGAATTCTTACTCGAGTATAAGGGCCTTCAACAACCACAACCATTTTAATCAAGGTATCTCCCCACTATCATGATGTTGACCTAAAAATCATGGTGATATTTTAAACAATACATCACAGTCAAGGTAGGTTCAAGCCTTAAGATTCATCTCTCCCACAGGGTCCATCACCTAGCACAAAACAAGTGTTGTGTGGATGGCCCACAACTCAAAAACTAGTCATATGGTCATAGTCACTCAAGACCAAACATCTTATCATAGTCTCATCATATCTCCCCTATCCAGTAATCAATTGGAAACAAGAGGAAACACCCCAATACTTTATCATTGATTCCATCTGCATATATCACCCATTAGTGACATCATATAACTTTTGATTATACAGACCTGATCCATGAGGTCTGGTCTGACCTTATACAAAGGTTCATAACTCATCATACTACTACCTAATGACCATACTAATCCATCCTGTTCTACCTGACCATAGCCTCTACATTTATATTCTAAACCCAATTAAACCGAAAGTATAATCTATAGTCATGTTCCTTAAATAAATCCTACGACCCTCAGTCTGGATCTCAACACACACCTCCTCAGGTAGATCTCTCAGCCTATCGCTGAAATGAAACATCATTTTATCATCCAATATCAAGTATCAGATGACTACAGTCACTCTGAGTACACGCCAAGACTCACCATCATCCTAGGAAGGGATTTCCAAACCACTAATTAGATATATGGTGGTCTCCATCAGGACTATAAATTCCCATTCATCTTATTCATAACAAATACATCTAGGTGACCTAACATAGGATATCTCACACCTCAACTCACAAACAAGTCGAACCAAAGGTCCCACATGAACTCAACACCTCTCTCTCCCCTTGTAGAAAGAGTTTTTAGGAAATTATAAACTACAAAAATGATCCCATGTGAACTTATATTAACCGTAAAACCAAAACACCATCCAATGATCCCCTTATAGTCTGGATCAATTCCTCCTAAAACCACAACGATTCATTCTATTGGAAACTCGCACATGATTATTAAAATTATAATATATTACATATAAAGACTACCACTAAAACAGAGTTACCTTTCATACCCTGCTTTATCAATCCTCAACCAAGCTCTACTCATCCTCAGCCCATCTCACTCATTAATCCACCATGTTCATAACACCACCAAATCTCTTATCACACATCATAAAACATAAATAATTTATTAATAAAATTAAAATTAACTAATAAAATCAGTTCAATCTTTTATAAAAACCATAAAGATCATTAATTTCCATCATCAAATAAAATTTGAGACCAAAAGAGCTTGATGGGTCCATGGAACACCCCCAACATCACTACATGATAAATCTCTATACTTTGACACACTATTAATCTCTAATATAATATAATTTAATAAAAACCACAACTACATTTGGGATGTTTTTCCTTAATAAGAACCATCGCTAACAACATGTAGATACCATTATAGGAAACCATATTGATAATCCATCCAAAATCAACATCATAATCAATCAATTATACTATGATTAAATGGAATCTACACAAAATACTTTTCAAAATAGACTAAAAATCTTATATCTATGAAGATAATAAATAATGGAGTGGTAAATGGATACTATATATTGAAAACAACCATCAACATCCACCAAATTCAATTACCCACCATAGGGATTTGGGGGGAGTAAGGGGAAGGTCTTATAGATTAAATTGCATCCTCATTATACCAGAATACAAAAAAAATCATATATATCATTAACTAGTTAAAATACATTCTACCCCCACGAATAAAAACCCCAAAATAGCCACACTGAATCATCAATTGAGCCTTATCATCAAGCATGTTTCTCACTAAGCCGCTAATTGAATCGAACCGACTAGCTGGTGGCTCCATGAAATTACTTAGTACATTAGAAATCCCATTTGTGAGGTGGTTCCAAACCACCTAATTGTTATTAATATCCTACTATTGAAATTCAATAGTATGTCCACCCAAAACCTACTCGAATGATCCACCCAATTTTCATTTACACCATTGAAAATAATAGTGTCCAAAACCATTTCCTATGAGATGTTCTTGGGCTTGAATTTATGGTCTAGATCTAGGATCTAAATAATACCATTTCCCTAGATTCAAATATTCAACATCCCTAAAAAAATGACTCATATATCCATGTGACATTATAGTATCATGGTGATGTTGGGTGGAATTAGAACTATTTTTCAGTTACAAACTAGGATGGAATGTGAATGTATATAAAAATACTTGTATTTTCATTGATATTTTTATATGGACCCCACCAGAGTAGAATACCCCTAATGATACCAAATGTGATTTGGGTATGATGTGTTTAACCAAAACATCCAACAATGTGAAGGAACATATGTGTGACTACTCACTCTTACTCAATATCCACAATACATATATTATATGTTATGATATATTATGGAAGGTAGGAAAATATTACAATAGTATGTGAAAAACATGAAGTAACTATGGAATATTTGTTTAATGATAGGTCTAGAATGCAATGAAATACCCTATAGAGTATGGATGAGAAGAATATGTTATACTACATGACCACATGGGGTATTGATGAGACAATATTACCTAGTGGGAGTTGGGAATGGTAGATGTAATGTATGAGTCTTATTTCCTTTGTGATAATGTTATCATACTATAGTAGATATGAGATATATAAAAGGGATATTATATATTGTGGAAACATTTTGGTGATGGGGATGATATGGTTCTTATATGTGGTATGGTAGTAATGTGATATATGGTGTGTTATTAATGGATATAGATAGGATTGGGATCACATGAAGTCTGAATATAACATTTGGTAGTGGAAAACCAAGAAAAGGGGTTGTGGGGATCCTTATTATTAAACAATACTGTTATATTTTACTACACATGTATGCGATATTTAAAAGGTGATGCTTGGTGGGTTAGGGTGTTAGTTGAAATGATAAGTGACTCTTGGTTCAATTATTTGTTCCCTGATTCATTAGTAGTACACTTCCACATTTCAATGAAGTTTATTGACTAAAATCCAACTCATTACACTTATTTTTTCCACCATAACATGTAAAAACAATTTTTTATGTTTCCAGGAAAATATTGGTGATCGAGGTAGAGAATACCAACATGGAGCATGGGGTTGTCTATGGATTTTTTGCCTAATAATTATATATTATTCAATCATAGAAATTTTAGTTTTTAAAAATATATATAAATTATTGGATTATTAAGGATCCTGATTTATTTATAACATCTGGTTGATCACTGGTTTATTTATATCTTCACATGTTATGCAATATTCATTACTCCTATTTTTATATTATATACCCTCAATGAAAGTTGCAAGCTATGGGATTCTCAGATGTCGGCCTTGGTGGTCACATTACTCTTCATTATAGGTCACATAAGGGATACAATTGCAGGTCATGTTGTGATACAGTGGTATAAGAACATTTTCTTGAGAGTTGGAATGCAGATTGATGTTTGGAACTGGTGAGGATTATATTTCTTGGTGTGGATGAAAAACCATATGAATATGTTTCATGATTTAGTCCTACTAAACTAGAACTGACATAATATTTTTGTCCCATTTTGAACTAATTAATGGACCCTATGTTTAATAAATGGTCACATGAAATTGTGATTATTATAGGTTAAAGACCTAGGAATGGTACATGTATCATAATTGTTTTATTTTATATTTTAATTGAAGATAATTTTTGTAAAAATATATAAATTTTGTGGACTATATTTCATTATAACTATCATAGGATTTTGAGTATGTGGTTTTAATGAAGTTTATTAGTTATCATTCATGCATGGTTTAGGTTATTGTGGTTCAGTGGGCTAACCCAGTTTTACAAATTAGGGTTGGAAAATAGAAAAGGATAATTTTGAGAGGATGTCACTAAAAAAGTTATAGCTTCAATCGATATATAATTATTAGGGGAGATTCTTTGATCCAGATATGACGTACTTATGGGAGGATCTTTAGAATATCTTCAGTATGATTAACACAAGTGTTAAGTATTGGGTTCTACTAGCCATTAGTTAGATATGGGGAACCATGAGGAAATAGTGTGTGGCACCCAATATGAAAAATTGATTTATTTTATATTATGTCATATTATTAGGTGTTATTTTATGTTTTCTAAAATTTTAGAATTTGAATATGAATTTTTGGAACTTTTTTGGTATCACATTGTTAGTTTGAACTATAAGAGTAACCATGTATAAACCATGGGTCAAGGTATGTTACGTTATAGTAAACTTTTAGTGGTCTATGAAGGGTTTTTCTCACTATGTGATGTCATACAGACTAAATTGTGATATATTTATCAGTTCTAATAGCCTTTCATGGTTCTCTCAAGATTTAAAAAATTATACCACCAAAATTAACTATTCATACTGATTTTCAACTTTTATAATTTTTTGTCTTCTTCAAAATAAAATTAAATACTAAAATACAACATATTTCTCCCCAATATATGCATTATTCTCCCAAGAAATCCCCTTCTTATGTGACTCCATAGGTGATCCCACCTCTTCCACAATAATTCTTAGTGGTTTCTTCCTGATTCATGGATTAATTTACAAGCTGGGGAATTTTATTCATTCCTTTCTCCTTTGAAACATTTTTTCTTCTCCTACATCAATGTTCCCCTTATCAGATGAATCATAGTTGGAGTTTTGGTTTGTATTTTGTTTCGATTCATGATTTTAGGACATGTGAATCTTCTTATGAACATGGTTCATCCTATTTTTGGTGTTCCAAGCCATTCACCCTTGATACAATGAAGGATTTCCCCACAAACTAACATTTAATTTTTGTTTTATTAATATATTTGGTTTTAAATTAATTTTTTTTATTTCTAATAATATTATTATATGTCCTCCTTGGATTTATAAGAAAAATTTCTCATTACATTTTTTTTATGAATTGGAAAAGATTTTCTATTTTAATGATAATTACAATTCATGAATAATTTAGTTTTGAAAACAAATTGTTATTCGGTTATATTCATGGGTTTTTCAAAATTATATTAAATTTATTAAATATTTGTCTTTAAAATATTTTTCAAATTTTTATATTTTTATCTAATGTGATACACAAAATACCTTGTTCTATTGAATTAATTTAATGTTTTATTTGAAAATAAAATTTTGTTGAATTCATTAAACATGTTTGGGTCATATAACAAAATAAGAAATTATATATCAATATTTAGTGTGAATTTTTTTAAAATAATATTGTTTTTTTAATTTTATTTCAAGGGAAAAATCATGTGAAATGTTTTAAAAAATTAATAAAAATTGTTTTTCAATTATTGACAAAAATACACGGCATCACTATTGATTTTCAAGAAGGCATTGCTAAATATTTTAACTGTTTTTTTAATTCATATTTTAAGACCTTATTTATGTATTTTAGTGTTGTTTAACATTATTTGGTGGTATATTATGTATATGTAGAATGGGTGATGGATCTGAGAGGATTATTGTTGTGAGGGATTTGGAGTTGAGGGTGAGATACTATTATTTTTTTTATGAATGCTTTAATAATTTTATGTTTTATCAGTCACTTATATTTTGTATTGACCTACTAGTTATATGAAAAGAAAATTAAATGTTTTTATTTTTTATATAAAAGCATAGTTTGTGGGAGTGGTTAGGTCTATAAGAGAGTTGTGCCTCGTATGATTTTTTATCAGTAGGTCACTAAAATTTCCTATTGGAGAAGTAGAATGGAACATTTTGTTTAATGATAAATATGGAAATTGTAAATATTAAAACAAGATTTGGTAACATTATTTAAATACCTAGAGTATATAACATGATGCTTAATTCTTGAATCATTTTTTATATAGGGAATCATTATCCTGTACATTATTGATATCTATTTTCTTGAATATTTTGTGGAATAGTTCATCCTATTTAATTTCTTTATTAGTCACTTAATTTTAGATACATATTGTTAAAATTATATATCCATTGTGTTTATTTATATTCTTATAAATAACATTTTGATTATTTTTGAAAAAATATTTTAGATTGTTGTATTTAAATATTATTTTTTGATGTGGTTTAAAAATTGTAGTTTTGGTTAAAATTTCATGGTTAGGGGAATGATATTTAAAAAGATCATTCTCATTTATAAAAAATAAAACAAAGTTCTTATCAAATGGGCTTGGACTTGATATAGGATTTCAATTAAATTATATTTAGAGCCCATATTTTCCAATTATATTTCAGACACTAATTAAATTAATATATTATTAAAAATTATACATGTGGGAGAGGTTGGTGGTGACCTGCTAGGAATTATTATACTCACTCTTACATAACATTTTAGTTTTATTTTTTGGGTTTAGCCACATAAAAAACATTCAAAAAAAGATTTTATAGGTTTGGTTGGTCCATTTGGTTGATGTAGAGGTTATTGTTTATTCTATTTAATTTAGTTTCCTTTAAACACTATCCAAATTTACCACCCCATTATAATTTTAATTTTTTTAATTGTTTGTTCATTATTTAAGTGTGATTAAGGTTTTTGAATAATACATGATTTCTTATGATGGTGTTAGGGGTGATATAATTGATTTAATTAAATTAATATATTTTTTATACTAATATATTTCAACATATTTAGTGTGGAAGGGATGACTGAATTATGTATAGGTTATTCTAGAATTCCTTTTAATATTTCACATCTAATTTAATTTATTTTTTGGGGTTAAATCATTCTCTTTGTATGGATATAATTCTATGGTTATTATATCTAATCCATGAGGATTTTTAATTCCCCTCAAAAGTGGTGGGTGAATTAGGTGTTATTTTAGATGGAATCTTATGATAATTTTTTAAAAAATTTATCAAATCCCAATATTATAGGAGGTAATAAGTTTTAACAGTTAATTTTTTATTTGGGTAGTAATGTTATTGTTGTATTTATAACCCAATATTATGTTTATAAGGGATTAAAACTGTCTCTTTTTTAAAAACTAAATTTTTAATGGGTAGTGCAGGCTCAAGTCTTCGATAAAATTTGTTTTTCTAGGTTTGTTTGTTGTGTTAATTTGGGAAATGAGGTTTATATAACCAATTAATTTATAGATATTTGGTGGTTTTAACTATATTCTGGTGATATTATATAATGATTCAGAAATATAAGTTTATACCAACTTGTTTGGACCATGATACAGATCTCATATAGATTATTCTAGGGGCTATTCTAAACCTTCCAGAGGAATTTCATTTTATTTTAATCTTTTTTAGACATATATTGATTTTCAAATAACACGTAATGTGTATTCTCACTTTTTGGAGGGGATTTAAAATTGAGTTTTTTTTGTTTAATGTTATAATATTTTAATTTAATTTGTTCTCATTGTTATGTTATTTATAATAGATTTTAAACTGTTTGAATTGGGTTACAATGGGGTTATTTTGTATTCTATGAAATATTTTGTTTCAAATATTTATTTAAATATTTATTTTAAAAGGTTTTATTGTTTCATAAAATATATTATGTAAATTGGATGATTTCATTATTGCTTAAAGAAAAAAAAACATTAGAATGAAAGTTGTTTTTTTATGTAAATGATTTAAAATGAATCCATTTAATTTTTTTAAAAAGGAATAAAAATATAATTAAAATATAAAAATGGTTTCATTAAACTTTAAAATTAAGTTACATGTGTTTCACTATAGTTGGATTTTCAAAATATGGGTTAGATATATTTTTAAAATTCATTCTTTTGTAGAAATGTTTAAAATTAATTGTTGGATGTTGATGAATTTAAAGGGAAAGGGGGTTGATGAGTTGGAGAAATGATATACCCTTTTATATGGTTGATTAGATTAAAGAAATGATATAATTTTCAAGATTTTTTTAATATCATTTATTTGATTTTTTTCATTAATTAAATAATTGTTACATGAGTTTCATATATGTATTTAAGTAAATTTTTTAAGTCATAAACATTATTAACAAATAAAAATCATAAATAAAATATAATTTGACAAAAAAATTACTATAAATATTTATTAAAAACTATTTTTTCTTCCATTATGAATACATAAATGATATTCAAAACAAAGAGAGAGACATTTCTCCGCTTCCTTTAGTTGAGGTAATATATTAGAAACTTTCATTGAATAACTTTAATTACAAAACATTATTACAAATAATAATTATTAAGAGTCAAATTCAATTCATCCGATTAGAATTAAGATGAGAAATTATATCCTAATAACTTATTTTTATTCCAGATCATCCTAATTTTACCTTTACCAATGTGATAAATTTTAACATATTTACTATTAATATTAATGAAAATTAAATGTTACTAATTACAAAATTTTAACCTTCTGATTGTAAATATGTAATTAAACATATCTAATTGAATACCATTAAATAGAAGAAATTAATTTTAATCTATGATCAAAAAGTTTGACAGAACTACATTATATAAAAAATATATTTTTAAGCAAAAAAATGAATTTATTATTATCCTATAATTGTAAAAATGTTTTTTGGATGTATAAAACGTTTGGTAAAGTAAATAATATATAAATTTTATTAAAATAAATCATCAATGAAGTTGAATTAATATAAATTTTATTTTAAATAATAAATAATGTTTTAACAAAAAATAATATTTTTCATAGATTAATGTTTTTTGGATTTAATTATAATATTTTGTTAACAAATAAATCCATTTTATAAATTCATAGACCATATATTATTTCATAATATAGTTATTAGTTTTCATACATAATAATATAATAGATATAAAATAATAGACACCTAAAATTTTAATTATTTTATGTGGTTTGTTTAATCTCACTATTGTATGCAACACAACCCATCAATGAAATAACATTATTTAAAAAAATCATAAAAATAGAAGAATGTTACATTCAACCGCCCCTAAAATTAAATTTACCCTTTAAATTATTCACTATGATATATATATATATATATATGAGGATACCTCAACGTCATTAAATCCATAGGTTCCCATATAGATTCCAAAATTTTGTTGGTTTGTCCATAAAAATTAACTAGGTGAGTTGTCATGTTTCGAAGGACTTTCCCTCAATAATCCAGAATATATACTAGTTGTTCTTTATAAGAAATATATTAATCAAGTGGCATGTTCTATGAGTTTATTGTATGTGAAGGATTAGTTATTTACTTATCCTAGATAGATACCTGGAACACATCTTGAACTTGAGTGATATTCAGTGGAAGCACTAATTGATAAGCTGTCATCTAGATAAGAAAAAAAATTTCAAAAATTTTGATGTACATAGGTCTTATCTTTCCCCTATTTCTATGTATATCTACTCTCTTATAGGGAGATATTCATATGAATATCATCTCACCCACATAATTCTCTATAAATTTTTAATGATTATCATGAAAACTTTTTTTGACTCAGAGTTAATATTTTGTATTGTTAAATGGGTATAACCTTCTCTTCTATTTCCTCATCTCGATTAGTTCTCGATTGATTTATGTTTCCAACATCATTCGATAATGTCTGGGTTCTTCCATTTTTACCATATTGTGCTTCTAAAAGGATCCATTTGAATTCTATAGTGAAATCAATTTTTGTAAGAATATTCTACTAAATGAAGGTGTTTATCCAAATAGCATTTGAAATTCATAAAAAAGATATCATAATTTCATTAATATTTGGAATGGTCTTATCAAACTGACCATCTAGAAATGGATAATAATAAGTCATGAAACATTAATCTATATCCATAGCCTGCTGAGGACCTTTTCAGAACATCATGGGAATCCCTATGTCCTAATCATATATAATGTAATGTGGTGCTCCATGAAATATTAGCAATTTATTAATTTCTGTTATAGAAATATGATCAATATAGATATATTTCTGGATATCAATGATGTTTGATGAATTCATAAGTCAGTCTAATATTACCCATAATGAGTAATGACATTTATATGTTTTAAAGTGTATACTAGGAAAATCCATAGTGATTTTTCCCATTTCCATTCATGTAAGGTTAATGGTTGTTAAAACCCCTTAGATATCAGTATATCATCCTTCGCTTTTTTCCAATCCACGCATTGAGAAACATAATTTGTTAGATCTTAATTAATTTCATTTAAATAGAAATACACTTTATTATCTCTATAAATCATTGTACTTCCAGGATGAATAAATAATGAGGAAATATTATCCTCATCCAATAACCCCTTCAAATTTTGTATGGGAAGGACAAATACATCCTTCTTAATTAATATCCTACAATCTCAATAATTGTGGGAATTAAGAACATTTCTTACCTTCTTTTATAACATTATATTAGCTTTCTGTTCCCCTTAAATCTTAATTTGGATTGATGGTTTAACATTCATTTGAGATATATAATATTTATACAATTCCTTAAATATTTCTAGATCCATCAATAATAAATAAATAAATATTAGATCATTTGTTGTCATCATTATAGAAAATATATTATATATATTCAACTCAAATAATATTCCACCTTGTTCAATTTTCTAGGGTGGAAATTAAACAAAAATTCAAAATCCATAATCATCTCCAACAATATTATTTGGTGCATGTTCAACTCATTTTGGGTGAAAATATACTTTAAACATTTTGGATTATTATATATGTCACATCATTCTACATTCATAAAAGTACTTTATTTATTTCATGTAATAAATAATATATCTAACCCTATATAATTAGTTATATATTGTGGAATATGTCAAGACCATATCATTATTCATGATAAAAAATCCCAATACCTAATTTTATTCATAACTAGAGATCACAAACCATCCTCCACTACAAGGTTGTGTAAACACAAGTGCACTACCCAACCTTCTTTTCATTTCTGTGAAATTATATTCACATTCCTCAATCTATATTAACATAACTTCTTTCCTTGTCCACATGGTGGTTGTATTAGATAATCAAGATAAATATTTCACTAAAAATAGATAACATCATGAAAACCCAAGTAAACTAGGGAATACAATTACTATGTTTGGTCTAGCCCTTTTCTTATAAATTATTTATATTAAGGATGTACTGATATGCCTTCAGTTGACATTAAATTACCCAAATATGAATCTTTTTGAATAAATAATTAAACATTGTATTTTTTTCATAGAGATTGTATTTCATTATGGTCTTCAACAGATTCCATGAGTGATTGTCATGCTCTTCATTTCCCTTTTAATATATAAGAATATAAAATGTGACTACAATTCATCAGAAACTAAAATGAGGCCCATATAATGAAATCTAATACATGATAAAAATTAAATCAAATTCATTATAGAGATATTAAAATGATTAGTATGAATAAATTTCAACAAACATCAATTGGAGAAGAACTATAAACTTGATATTCACTCGTTGTCCCATTAGAAGTTTTTATAAATAACTCAACATCTAATTCATAAGGTGATATGGTGAATCACTTACATAATTCCATATTAATAAAATATTGGGTGGATCTATAATCAAACAAGATATTAGTTATTTAATAAAGGATGATAGGTGTACGTTTTACTATGTTGTTCTCATAACCCACTTCAGTAGTCATTATACCACCAGATTTACCTTTTTCTTTGGGATTAATAGGTTTTTCAGGATGATCATAAAAAACCTAATATTTATTCACTGGTTAGAATACTTCTCCTAATCCTCTCATTTGAGTCATTGAATCATGGGTGGTACATATTTGGATCTTCTTTTCTATTCACATTATTAGCTAACTTCTTCTCATCACTTCAATATTCGTTTTTCTAATGACATTATTTTTCACACATGAATATTTTAATTCAACCTTTGATATTATATTCCCATGATTACTTCCACACATACAGAATAAAGGAAATTTCGTAATATTTTATCCTAGGTTTTTAAAATTACATTTGAATTTTATTTTTCTATTCTGTACAAAACCATGAGATTTATTAGTTACTCCAATCACCATCTCCACATTATGATCACATTAGAAATTCCTTCGATAGGTAATAAAGTCTCTAAAAGATAAAACCTTTGGAGACCTGGTTTTAAGACACAAAATAAATGATCTATTTTAAATTCAAGGATAACAATTAAACCAACGGCATGCCATGAATGATTTATTAAATTTTTATTATATGTACTGATGTATTCATAATCCTTTTTCTTAAGCTTAATAAATTCCTTCTCTATATTTGTTCATAGCTTAGTAACCCATGCATTTATGAATAAATTTATTTTTTAATTCATGAAACAACGAGTCCCTATGAAAAAACACATTGTTATAACCTAACCAATGAGCATAATGTTTCCACATTAGTGATTTGAATTTCAAAAAACTGACATGCATGTTTGTGATCATGAAGATGTTTAGAGTATAATAAGATCAACATATATTTTTAGTGAATAGTCACATACCCTTATGAATAGAAACATACCCTTATGAATATTAATGTTCCCTTATCAATAGTAACTCCACCCATTTAAGTATAAATAAAATTTAGCCTATATATAAACAAGATAGAATATTTTTAAGACTAATAATTATGTATTGGTATTTTTTTGAGTAATAAATATTTAATTACATTTTATTTTAATAAATTAATAAAATTAATTTACATAAAATTTATTCCAAAATAATAATTTTTTGTCTAAAGGTTTTAGGATAATTTTATGAGATCTCAGTTAATATTTGCAGGTATTTTAAAAGCAGTTTAAAATTTAAAATCTGTATTTTTCATGTAAATAATGATTTTATTTAAAAGTTAAATTTAACTTATTTAGAAAACTATTTTGATAAAATGGAGTTCGTTTTATAATTCTACATGTCAAAAATTGGTTTGGGTTATTTTTTTGTATTTCTCTAAAATATTGGAATTTCTTGTAAATAGTGAAATTTGAAAATTTACGAAATATGATAAGTTAATGAATATATACATCATGCTTGAGTAATGGATAATGTTAATGGCCATTGGTTCTAACACACATGCACTTATTACTATTTTTATTCAACATAATCTATAATATTCGTATTATTGATCCAAAATATTAAAATATTGATTAAAATCAATGAAAACCCCTTCTCTCATCTATTATAGAAACAACCCCACACTCCTACTTAACTTCACTACCCTATGAATTAAACCATATCAATGTAATTCCCAAATACTCTTCCATATTACATCCCTAAATTGAGGATCCCACGGTCATTATAAAATACAAAGACATTTTCCCTTTAGGAGGATCTCATGGGGGTTATTTCAAGAGATAAATCTTCTTATTTTTTAATATAATTTCATTTCAATTTATCTTCTTTTATTATTCTATAATAACCAAATCTATCCAATTTATCATGATAACTACAGTATCATCTATATACTATAATTATATCATGTTAATGTAATTATAATTATTAATTTCCTTACTTTCCCTCTTATTTTAAAAACAAAATCATCATCTGGGAGGTTCCAATTTAAAACCTCTATGGACAATGATGTTTTGTTCTTCAAATTATTCTTTACAAGTATTTAGGAAACAATTTTAATGTTTGAGATAGAGTTTAAAATTTATAATATAAAAATTTTTGTGTTCTCAATGTAAAATATTTACATAATACTAATTGATATAATAAATTACTTCATTATGATCAATAACAGTCATAATAATCTAAATGATTATACCTAAATTTATTATCTTATAATTAATCCTAATATTATATAACAAAATGATATATAAATAACCATTTAAAAATATGTATTCTCATTCGAAACATTCAATTTCCATTCTTGAAAATTATACCAACTTTAATTGAACTCCATTACATATAATCCTAAAAACCGATCCTGAAATCAAGGAAACAAACACTCTGGAATGATAGAATTCAATCATATTACATATCAATATGTCCATAAATTAAATTCATAAAAATATAAATAATAAAATACATCTATATAAGGTTTTTAACTGATTAATTAATGGATTTAATATGATTATACTCGAAGTTAAGGAAAAGTTCATAACACATTCAGACATAAGGTAAGGGTATTCTACTTGAACCTCCACTTCCTTTCAAGTTACTATTACTCTCTATATAAATCAAATTATTATTAATTATTCTTATTTACACATCATAAATTATTATTTAGTCTTCTATATATGTGTACTATTCAGAATCCTTCTTCCGTTTATGGGGATTTATATGTTTTAAAAGGATATTTCAAAAATTCATCCTGATAAACAAACCCGTTTCAAATGAAATTATCAAATTATTAACTATTTTCCAATGAACACTATAATATTTTTATATCCACCATTATATTCCTAGAATCACTAATTTTTTTATGAAAAAATTAAAATTAATTCACTTATGGTTTTATGAAATGGTGCTTCCAAAATAACTCTTATTTTTAAAGTAAAAGACTATTTAGCTTAAGAATTAATTAATGATTTTATATGAGTATTTTAATCTACATAAAAACTCTTTTTAATTATTATATTTAATTGGTATTAAAATTTTATGATATTATCTTCCATGTTTTATTGAATGGTTTATTATTAGTTTGACTATGGATGTTATATCTTGATATCATTCACTAAATTACTCTAAATGGTTAGTGATCATATTTAATGATTAGGGAAAGTTATTTACATAACATATATTTGTTTAAATGTATATTAGTTTTATTTTTATACCCTTTCATATACACAATGTGATGGAATTATTATGTGATGGTTATGGCCTTTTATATCCCCTCGATGCATCGGTAGGTCTCATGGGACAAACTATTTTGGGTTTTTACCTTTTTATATATGGTATTGGAATGAGGCCTTGATATACTAATTATCATGTCAGGCATTATGCATTCCCTAATTATGATACAAGATATTGTTAGTACGTGTGATTATTCGACTAGTATAATATCCATGGTAATGTTTTATAGAATTATTCAATCACTTATTATTCCTTTTATATTATTCTCGTGTTTATTTTTAAAGGATTTATTTTAGTAACTCATCATACCTATTGTTTTTGTCTATGACTAATTAGGATGTATTATTTACCCTTTTTGAGCATCTAAGCTCCACCTTTCTTGTGTTTTATATTCTCCCAATTTCAAACAATGTATTTATGAATGTCATGTAGGGAAAATCTAGGTCTTATATAATTTAATAAGGTATTGTTTATATTTTATTTCATTTCATGTTATAATGTTGAACTTATGTATGTTTCTTGTTTTCCAAAACTATTAAAATACTTGGTCCTTCATGATTCAACATTCTTATAAACATGAAAATGTAAAAAAATATTGCAATGAATTTGGGAAACTAGGGTCAGGGTAATATATTTGGAATCATTGAATGTTTAGTAAAAAACATGGGACAAAAATTTTGAAAATGTGGATTAAAGAACAAAACCCTTAGATTTACTTCGAGGAAGAACATACAAGAACATACCACAATTTTGGTAAGAAATATATTATGTGGATCTTCCTATAAATCAAAAACCTCTCTAGATACTACAAGTGTAAGTGGTTCTGTAATGGATGTACCTAGGAGTAACAACTCTATCATGGTGTTTTGGGCTTGACTCAAGGTAACCTAGAACATGAAAATGGACCATACTATGTACATGGTTTCACAATCCTGAGGGATATTTTTAGTATAATTCACATTTCATTATAAAAACATATAAACTATTTAAATGTTAGTTTTTACTCAAATAATAAATGTTTATGATTATCGGATTATCTTTGCATAATATTTAAATTTATGTTAAGTATTCTTCTAGTTTAGATTATGCGAATGATTCAAATCCTAATATAGTGTATGCTATAAATTAGAAATAGTTCCTAGTGTAAGGAATTGAATCTTCATGAATTAACATACCCATGTAGGGATTACCCCCAATGAAAGATAATGATTCTGGTTTTTGGGAAGTGCCTGGTGCTGAGCAACTTATAACTAAAATTGGACATCTAGATTAGGTTATGAACAATAAAATCACCTGTTTGGAGCACCCTAAACCACAACATGGATGAGAAATTTTATACTTCTTTATGTGAAAAAATACTCCATAATTTAATGAGAATAAAACCCCATTCATAACAGATATGTGGATAATTTCCTTAAAGAAGATATTTATTACTTTAGGAAGTAACAAAAGGGAGAAAGTTGTCTTGGAATTTACCATTTATCATGAGATGATGATTAATGGTCGTAACTAATTTAAAACAAAAATGATGAGTCAGAAATTGAAAATATACAATGGATGGATTTTAATGAAATATTTTTATAAAAATACTTTCCTCTTGAACAATGAGAATATATGGGAAAGCAGTTTTTAAATATGAAGCAAAAAGAGGATAATAATGTTGAAAATTATGAAGCTGCCTTTTCAGGGATTCCAAGGTATTCTATGGAATACTTATGTAATCCAAGGATAAATAGTGATCATTTATTTTATTTTTATTACTAATACACTAAATGGAACTAGTATCCCAATGTTTCACATCATATAAATATATAGTCTCATGTTCTATAATGAAAAAAAATAATCTAGGTTTCATCACATTAAGGGAATTAAAGAGAAGAAGGGGGTGTCTGAACACTCTAGAAATGGAAATAATGAAAAATTTATGAATGAAATAATTATTTTTCCATCCTATCATAATTGTGTGAAGAAACTCCCCCATAATTTTTTGAATGGTATGGGTGTTTGTTACTAGTGTGGAGAAAAATTCCACCTATTCCGTTATTATAAGGTAAAAAATAAAGCCACCGAGTTTCAATGATACAATTAAAAAAATATTGGACATTATGAAAATTATTGTCTTAAGTGTCATGGAAACATTTTCGAAAGAATTAAAATGGATCAAGGCTAATCTTATGTAATCCTAACTGCTAATTTTTATGTTATTAATGATATGGTGGCAAGTACATTAATTATTTCCTCATATATTTCCAATGAATTATTAGATTCTAGATCATCACATTCTTTTATATCTTCCCATTTTTCCATTAAAATTATAAATTCCCCATTTTATTTAGTAAATCAGTTTTCAGTTTAAACTCTTAAGGGAAATTTCATAGAAATAATGATGTTTCAATCAGTCCACCTTATGAATGATAAATGTCATTTAGTTGGTGATTTTATAATAATTCCAATTATTGACATTGATATAGTCCTTAGTGTGTATTGTCATTCAAATTCTTATTTGAAAATCTATTGTAAGAAGAAGGAGGTTACAATTTTTGAGAATGATGTAGAATCCTATATCTTTAGAGCTGAAATATCATCATATGATTCTTATCATAATCCACCCCTAGTAACTCTTATGAATGAAATTAATAGAGAGGATGAATAACTCAATATCTATAAGTGAGTAAAGTAATATTAAAATTAATAATGTACTAATTGGGAAAGAATAATTTTTTTATTTCAAGAGGATTTACCATAGAATCCCTCAGAGCAAGTGGTTGAGTTCACTATTGACTTAATTCTTGGTTCAATACCTATATCAAAATATCCTTATAGAATGACCACTGTGGAGTTGGTGTAACTGAAGAAAAAACTATAGGAATTTATTTATAAGTGTTTTGATCACCCTAGTCTTTCTCTATGGTGATCCCCAAGGATTTTTTTAGTAAGATATATGGATTTATGAGGCTTCACATTTTCAACGGGAACATCAATTGTATTACGATAAAAAACATGTATCATCTTCCTTTAATTGATGATTTATTTGATTAATGTCATGGATCCAAACAAATCGATGATTGAGTTTTGATCTATATATTATTATTTTTCATTGAGAAATGATGATATTTCAAAGACAAGACTTCGTACTATGTGTGGGAATTATGAGTTTACTATAATTCCTTTTCGACTTACTAGTGAACCCTTCGTTTTCATGGATCTAAAGATTAGTGTTTTCATGGAATATATTGATGATTTTTTAGTGGTATTTTTTGATGACATCCTAGAATAATCCAAAATCTATGAAGACCGTGATAATCTCTTCCGGATTATTCTAAAAATTAAATAATTAATTGAATTATATGGGAAGGGTAGCAACTGTGAATTTGGGAATCAATCAGTATCTTTTTATGGCCATATTATCTCTAAAAATAGAATCTCAGTTGAACCTAAAAGGATAATGATGGTTTATTAATGGCCTAATCCAAAGAACATAACCGAGGTATGTAGTTCTTTCATTTAGAAGGTTATTATCAGTGTTTCATTTAGATAGTTTCCTAATTATCAAACCCATTAACTATGCTTACTTATAAAGGGGTTAAGTTTATATGGACAAAATAATGTTAAGAATTCTTTATGAATTGAAGAGGATATTTTATAATTCTCTGATCGTGACTCTACCATTGAGAAATGGTTGATTTTTTGTTTATAGTTATTCATAAATGAAAATACTTCGTCGTGACCTTATATAGGGTGATGGTGTTATTACATATGCATCAATGCAGTTAAAAATTAATGAATAGAACTATCCATCACTTATAGTTATGTTAATTTTTGTAATCCTTACTCAGAAGATATGGAGGCACAATCTCTATATAGAATTTCTAGACATATACATAGGTCACAAATGTTAAGTATATGTCTTCTCATAGAAAGAACTCAAAATGAGGAAAAGGTGATGGCTTGAGCTACTCAAAGATTACGATTGTTCTATACACTACCACCCATGAAAGGAAAATAAGGTAGCTACTTCAATGAGTAGGATGGATCGTAGAGTTTTAGACAAAATTAGGATTGAAAGGGTTACTGTATTTATGGATCTAGAAATTAAAAATATTGAAATTATCCAAGATGGTGAAACATTATAACTTTTTCAATTAGATTCCCAGCCATATTTATGGAAAATAATTAAAACTTCTCATTTTGATGATGAGAAAATTTAACAGAAAATTAGAGGTGTGAATGATGGTAAGTGGGATAACTTTGTGTGTGAGGGAGGAATTATAAATTGTTGGAAGAGCCTATGTATTCCCTCTACACCCAAGCCGAAAAGGGATTTATTGGATGATTATCATGGAACAAAATTCTTTATACACCATGGTAGCATTAAAATGTATATATATTTGAAGAAACTTTTATAGTGGGACAACATGAAGTGGGGAATTGATAATTATGTATGAAGATGTTTATTTTTTCAAAAATTGAAGGCTGAATTGAAATATCCAGGTGAATTTATTCAACCTATGACTATTCTTACATGGAAATGGTATGACATAACTATTGATTTGGTCACTTTATTTCCAAAAACTCCAAGAAATATTATTGCAATATGGATAATTATTGAAAAAATTACAAAATCGTCACATTTTCTCGCTATAAGGGAGGAATTTCCACTAGAGGGCCCTGTACGATTCTATCTTAATGATGTTTTGAGAATTTCTAGAGAACCTCTCTCAATTTTTTTAATCATGATCCATGATTGACATAAAAATTATAGAATGTTCTAAAAACATTTTGTATACATATCTTTTATTGAGTAGTATTAATCACCGTCAAACTAACGCCCGATTTGAGAGGACAATAAAAGCGTTAAAATACATTGAGATCATGTTAACATGACTTTCAATCCATGTGGTATTATTATTTACCTTTTTTGGAGTTTTACTGCAACAATATATTTCGTTATAATATTCAAAAGGCACCATATGAAGCATTTCATGGAAAGAGATGTCATACACCGACATGTTGGGATGAATTTAATGAAAGAAAGCTTATTATCCTAACACTTATGTAGGAAACAATTGTAAATGTTAATACTAATCAAACCCTTATCAAATTATCTCAAAATTAGTAAAAAGTGATCTGCTGATAATCAAAGGTAAGATTTGGAATTTCAAGTGGGTGATCATGTTTTCTTTAAACTGTCTCTATAGAAGGGTGTTATAAGAATTTGGACGAAAATGAAACATAGCCCAATGTACATTGGAAATTTTTAAATTATGGAGAGAATTGGAGTTGTGGATTACCATTTAACTATTTCTCCAAGCCTTTATAAGTTACACAATGTGTTCCATGTCTCATTATTTTAAAGTTACAAGAAGACTACATGAATGTCCTCACTTCTAAAGGTATATAATTTGAACCGGACTAATATTACTATATAGTTCCCATCCATATTCTAGAATGAATAGAACATGTGTTGAGTAATTGGATGAATCAACTTATATTGGTTCTTCAGAAAAAATCGAAAAATTGAAGAGTCATTATAGGAGCCTGAGTTACTTGTGATGAAGAACTAACCAAATCTTTTTATAAGGTAACATTCTAGTAATTTTAAGGATGAAATTTTTAGATGGCGGAAGAAAGTTGAACCCCAAGAATTTAAAAATAAATTTAATATTTAACTAATGAAAAATTGTGTCTCTATGAAATAATACCTTTTTATTACCCACCAATTAACATAATTTTTCCACTTTTGATATTTGAATTTTTAAAAACTGACTTACGATGTTTTGATTAGTAAACATTTAGACTCAAATTGGATCAACATTAATTTTTCGAATAGTAACTTACCCATGTGAAGAGTAAAATAACATTAGGAATATTAATGTTCCCTTATGAATATTAACCTTTCAAATATAAATATAAATAAAATTAGGAAACCATATAAATAATAGTGAGTACTTTAAAAATAAATAATTTTTTTGGTATTTCTGTCAATAATATATGTTTTACTAAAATTTTAAATTAATAAAATAATAAAACTCATTTACATAAACGATATTCATTTATTAATATATTTTTTCCTGTGATTTTATGATAATACTATGATACCAAAGTTAATTTTGAAATATATTATAAAATCAGTTTTAATTTTAAAATATGTATTATTCCCGTAAATAACGTATTTATATAAAAATTAAAATTTATATTAATTATAAAAATATCTTGATAAAATGGTGTTAATTTTTTTAATTCAATTCATCAAAAAATTATATGGTTTAATTTTTGGGATTTTTCATAAATACTTGAATTTTGTGAATAGTGAAATTTGATAATTTACTAATTTTGCTAAATGATTGAATTTCTGCATCATGATTTAGTTATGATTGATGTATATGGACATTGTTTCGAAAAAACATGTAGTTGTTACCATTTTTAGTCATAATAGTCATGAATATTCATATTCGTGAGCCAAAATAATAAAACAGTGATTAAAATAATGGAAAATACCTCCTCTCCTCCACTACAAAACCCACCTCTCACTACCTCTTCTTTCACTCTTCTAGTATTTAAATCATATCAATATTCATCCCAAATACGCTCTAGTACTCCCTCCCCACTTCCAGTAGCCATTTTTTGTTTCCAAAATACCAAAACCCATTCCCTTAAGGAGGATCCCCATGAGGTTAGTTCAAGAGGTAAATCGTCTACGTTTTTTATTTATTTTCATTTCAATTTATTTCTTTTCTTATTTTCTCTTATCACATTCTATCAATTTTATCATCCTGAATCTAGTTTAATATGTATAATATAATTATATAATCTTAATGTGATAACCATTATCAATCTTCTTACTCCCCCACTTTTCTTTTACAAATGAAATCATCATCCGAAAGGTGCCAATTTACAACCTTCGTGGACGAAGAAGTTTCGTTCTTTAAATTTTTCATCAAAAAAGTAAATGAAAAAAATTTAATGGTTGATGCAGATTGTTAAAATTATAATATAACCCTTTTTATGTTCAATATGTAACATATTTACATAATACTAAATGGTAAAACAAAATGAGTTCATAATTATAAATGACAGTCTTAATAATCAAAACAACTATCACTAAATGTATTATCTAATGATTCATCCTAATAATATGTAAAAAATGATATAAACAACCATTTGAACTTATGGATTCACATTAACAATATGAAATTTCTATTTTGTATAATTATACTAATTTTTAATGAACTACATTACTTATAATCAACCAAACAGATCATGAAATCAAGTTAACGAACACTCTTGAATGACGGAATTCAATCATATAACTTATCAATAGGGCCATAAAAACTAAATAAAAATATAATTAATAAAATGCAGATATATATATAATGTTATTGATTAATTAATTAATGTTTTTAATTTTATTATCGTGGTATTTAAGTTCAATTGTCGAACATGTTTAGACATAAGTTAAGGGCTTTCTACCTAAACCTCCATTTTCATTCAGATTACTCTTATTCTATACATACCTCAATGAAATTATTAATTATTATTATTTACACATCATTAGTTCTTTTGTAATGTTTTATATTGTTTTTCCAATCCTAAACCTTCTTTATTTTATTAGAGTTATATGTTTTAAAAGGATCTTTGAGGAAATATTCATGAAAAACAAGCCCATTTTTAAGGAACTTCTCGAATTATTACCTATTTTCAAATGCACTCTATTATCTATTTTCATCCTCCACTATTTTTAAAAAATTAACAATTTTATTATTAATAAAATAAATTAATTCACTTCAAGTTTTATGGAATAATTTTCTAAAAAGAACTCTTCTTTTCGACGTAAAAGAGTTTATATATTAAAAATTACTCAATGGGGTTATAAGAGTATTTTCATTTATTTCAACACTTGTTGATTAAAATGATTAATTGGGATTAATATTTTATGATATCATTGACCATATTTTATTTAATGGTTTCTGATTAGATTGAAGATGAATGTGTTATCTTGATACCTTTCACCGTATTAGTCCAAATGTTTAGTGTTCATATTTAATGATTGGGGAAAGTTTATTACATTTCAAATAGAAGTTTCAAAATGAATATATATGTTTTTTATTATTATCCCTATTGATAATTTATATTGAGTTGGACTTATTAATTAATGGTTGGGACCCAATATATATCTCCTTGATGCATTGGTAAGTCTCATGATAATTACTAATTAGGGTTTTACCAGTTTATGTATAATCTTAGCATGATCTCATGATAGAATGATTATAATGTTTGGAATTAGGAATTCCCCCATTATGAAATAATATATTAATATTCCATGTTATTATATGACAAGTATAATATCCATGGTTATGTTTTATATAATTCTTTGATTAGTTTTTATTCCTGGCATATTATTCTCATGTTTATTTTTAAAAGGATGTGTTTTTAGTTATTCATCATGACTAGTTTTTATATTTATGATTACTTCCTTAGTATTATTTACCTTTACTTTACATCTAATCCCACCCCTTTCTTAGGTTTTATATTTACCAGGGATGCATATATGTGTATTATGAATGACTTTTAGTGATAATCATATATTTATGGGATTCACTAATTTATCTTTTAATTTTTTATTTCATTTCAACATGTAATGTGTAACATATGTATATATATAGTATTTAAAAATTACTAAACTACATGATAATATGGTATTAGACATTCTTTTAATCATACCAGTGTAATAATATAATTCATCAGCCTTTTAAAACTCAGTTCGAGACAGTACAAATAGAATATTAGGGAATTACCTCGTAAAGAATATCTTCTTAAACTCATATCATTCCATTTTTTCAATTTCCTATTTTTCCTCCATTTATGGTAAGATTACACCAATGATATATTTCTACTTCTTGATGACAAATAGTTAGGACGAATGATTCATGTCTTGAGCATTGATGAAAAATAAATATCATATTAGTGGTGTTGATTCCTGACTCAACCATTAATAGAAAAAAAACCCACTAATCGGAGGTGGATATTTACTCATGAAAGATTCAATAGATTGTTACTCCCTCCTTTGTCCTTTTCAAAACTCGGCAGGATTCATAGCCTGAGAATGTTACGTGATCATAGCAGTAATATTTTGCATTCCATTTCCCATAAAGTTTGGTTTCTTAGGTGAAAAAATATTTCATTATACTTAATTTTCATCCTTAACATGATTTCTTTGGGTTCCATCCATTTCCCAAAACCAAAAAGAATAATGTGAGATTCTATAATCAAAGTGGAAAGCCACATAATTTTGACAAATCATTTATAGAATTTCTAAATTATTACACCTTCTTCTATGAATCCTCTTTTCTATACTAGTTAATTCATGATCATTACCGAAACCATAGGATTGTATCCTATACATAAAATTGTACCCAGTATTTTTATAAATATTTTCTTACCTTAATATTCAAATATTTACTAAATCCTCATATGATAGAAACTATAACTGCCCAATATTTTTCTAAAAAAATATTACATTTATTGGGATTCGTTACCAATACCTAAAAATAAAATATATTCCAAACCCATAATGGTTTAGAGTCCATAGAAATTATATATAAAATATTCAATTTTAATTTATGTTCTTCAACATCTATAATAACTATTATACCACATATTAATCATCATTGGAATGACTACTAAAAACATTATTCATAATATAGGTGAATAAAACAGGAAAATGGATGACCTCATATGCCCAGTAAGGGTAAACATGAGAGATATCAATGAATACATAATCATAGCACGGTCATAAGGGTACAATAACAAGGATATAAATTTTTAAAAATTATACCATTTACATCAATGATCATAATAATGAGTAATGGAATAAAACTTTTTTACTTCAAAAGTCATTAATCATAATATAATTAAAAATAGTCTCTGTGATCATTCTATAGAACTGTGGCATAAACATAAACCAACAAAATAATTTTGTTGGTTGTAGTGGATCATTGAAAAACTTATCATAATGGTATGGGTTCAGAACACCTTCATCATATAAGTAAACGTTCACTCACAAGACTATAATATTAGATAAAGTCCCTTACTAAACAGGTTCTCATCCCCTTTCTAGTAGATTCTATCTAATGGGACATAAATCACTATCCATTTAATTAGTTGGAGATATAGGTCCCACCCATCACGTAATGAAACCCATATATATATATATTCCATAATAATATAAATAATTCATCAAATAAAAATCTATGAAAATAAATAGGCATCATAAAAAATTCTTCATAATATAACCCATGGAAACAGAATTGGTTTTACAAATGTGTTTTCATCATAAACACAAACCAACTAATGAAATAGTAAGGATGGTACCCTATGATCTTATTCCTAGTAAATAATAAGTAACATTAAATAATTTCATACTATATGCAAAATTACATTAAATAAAAATTGAAATAATTATTAATAAAAATATTCTTTCCATTTTAAATTAATTTATTTTTTTCACCCTACAAATTATAAAGAAAAAAATTAACATTGAAAATAGACACGTAATCTTATAAATGAAGATTTAAAACAATAATTAATTATGATGATGTGAATATCAACTCATAAAATATAAGTTACAAAAATGCATTCATGTTTTTGATAGATAATACACAAATAACCTCATTTATAAAATCAACAAAAGATTCATTTCAAATAATTTTAAAAAAAATTAAAACATTGGTAAAACAAATTATTTTAAATAATGTTTGAAGAATATTAAAAACCTTATTTGATTTATTTTTAAAAAAATAGAAGTGGAAGATAAATTTTCTATAATATATTCGTTAATATATGCAATCCATGAAATTGATGATACTGTTAAATAAACCCTCACATGTAGTCTCACCTATCTAAGATTATGTTTAAACCCCTTATTCAATATCAATCCTTTAAATATTCATTAAATGGCACTAGGATTGGTATTTTGGGATTAACATAAACTCTATAATGTGGATATGTATGTTTATAAGATAATATGGTAGAGGATGGTCAATCTATAATGATCAATGTTGTTTACTAAAATGAGATAATAGGTGTCCTTTTATAATTGATGTGAGTGGAGCTTTTGGAATTTCTCAAAAGATTGATTTATAATAAATTCAATGTTAAAAAAATACATCAAAATCGATAGATATTGGAAGTTAAGGTTTTATAAGGATGAAATACCATGAAATAATACATTTTTGACCTGTTTTGGTGAAATTTATAGACTATCATTTTGATAAAACTTAGATAACCTATTTTAACTCTAATTGTGGTAACAATTTTATCAATATTAAAAGGATGAAATTTTAACTTATAAGTTGTCAAGTAGACCATTAATGTAGAATTTATGATATTCTCAACCATAAAATATCCACTTTTCCTTATTTATTATTTTTATTAATTTTAAATAATTAACTAAAATTTCATTTTTATAAAATATCATCCGTGTCAATTTTGAAACTATTCATTACTTCGAATTTCATTACATTAATAAAACACATAGAATTAAAAACAATTATTTTAACACATCACTAACATTCCATAATAATATATAAAATTATTTTATCATCTTAATTATTTAAAATTTTAATACTTTTATTCTTAATATTATTTAATTGATTTCTCTATTTATTAAATAATTTCTGGATTTGTGTTATATATGTATTTAATATAATTATTAAATGACTGAAAATTATAAATAAATTACCATCATATATTTATTTCAATTAGGAACAAAATTAATATTAATATTCTTTCATAACTATTTTTTCCTAGGTGAACAGATTTATGAAATTTAAAACTAATCTATTGATATTTTTCACCACTTTTGGATTAAATAATACATAATAAATTTCATGGACATGCGTCCATTAAATAATTCAGTTTAGAGCCCTAACTATTAGTGGATGAATTTAATTATTCAAATAAAAATTAAAATTAAAAACTCTATCTTTATCACTTAATTTTAATCTAGATTAACATAATTTAACCATTACTGAGGTGATAGATTTTACCAATGTTACAATGTTTTTTTGAATTAAAATCAAAGGTTCATAATTAACAAATTTAAAACAATTAATTCAAAATATTTAAATCATTTTAGATGTTTAATACTTATTAATTTGAGAAATTAATATTAATGTAACTGTGCAAAATGTAACAAATACTCATTTTTAGGAAAAATACATTTTTAAACATAAATATGGATTTATTCTCATCATGTGCTTACAAAAATATTTTTGGAACTTATAAAAATGTGATGAATTAAATTATGGATAATTTTAGATATAATCATTTAACAATAGTTATAAATTTATATTTAATTAATTTTATATATAAACAATAGTTTTCAAAAGAATTTCACTTTTATCTTAAAAATATTTTTTTCCTTTTAATCTATGATTCTATAACAAATGAAATTATTTTATTATTTTATAGACCTTATAATGTTTAATAATATTTTTATTAATTTTCATTATATCCAATATAATGGCTATGAAACAATGGAAAATTTTCATTTTAGTTATGTTACAAGTTTCGTTTAAACTCATTATTACATGAAATACACACAATAGAAGAAATAAAATTATTCTAAAAGATATATTTTAAGAAGATATTGGGGTATTTTACCTACTCTTACAGATCTAGTACTAAAAACAAAAAAATTAAAACACTAGATTTGACAAAAAAATCTGATTATAATATCATTCTCGAATTTTAAATCCAAGGAAATTTCATTTTAGAGTTTAATAAAATTAGGAAAAATCACAAAATAATAATAATATAGTATTCTAATCAAATGGACACATTTTTTACTGTTTAAAAAGCTAAAAAAATTCATTACGAGTCTTTAACATCTCCCAAAAATCCTCCACATAAGTTAATCACCTATAATTTTCATACTTTATACTTTCTTTCAGAACATGAGGAAAGGGAAACACAATAATGGCTGAGATCACATGCTCAATATGAGAATAATCAAAGTAATTCATAATAGTGAGGCAACTTAAACCATTCCCGAGGCATGACATGATATCACAATGATAATGGAATCAATACCTGGTAAATTATAACATAATATCATGGAACAAAAATGATAATTTAATAATATCATGGTATAAATATAATATGTCCAAAACATAAACATTTCATCACAAGAATAATTCAAGGATCACTACCTCCTGAACATAACATACTTTCCTAGGCTCACTGCCCACATTCCATGATATCTCATGATATAGAAACATTTCATAGTGAATTAGAACATTACCTAGATTCACCCATCAAAATGAAAAATCATTCATATGTGTTCCATATGGTTTCAAACAATATATCATAAAAACATAAGGAAATAAAATATATTTCATTTTCTTCTCAAGTGGTTTCCTAAAAAAGTATCCATGATTTCATTGGTAAGCATGGAATTATAACACCATGTAAAACAAACAGGTATCAAATGACTTTAAGCATAATTCGAGGAAAATATGACTTGGAAATAAGATAATTCATATGGTATTTACAATGTATAAGAAATGGATATATGGTTTAGTCAAAAGATTTTCAAATCAATTGTTGAATTAGGACTCTATGTGAACTCCCCTCAAACAATGTAATTCTATATAGGGTATTAAAATATTAATAAATTTGGAAAAAATTATTTCCAATTCATGTGGATAATTAGGCAAGATAAAACCAGTGATGTATCATCTCGTAGATATAAAAGAGACTTTCATAAACTATCCTAATAATGAAGGTGCATGGATTGTATTGGAGACTACCCTTTTTCAAGATAAAACATAGATAATGAACACTCAAAGAAGAATTAGAAAAAATTATTAAAAATTAATTAATTATGTTTTTCATTGAATTTTTTTAAAAGGAATATTTTATTAAACCATATAAATATGATTTTAATTTTTAACACTTTATATCATTAAAATGAAGTCTTTTGGAAAATTAAAAATGAGGCAGAGAGGTGTGTTCACATTGAAAACTATAAAGGAGATTCATTTTGGATGAAAAAAACAATAAAAAAAATTAAAGTATTTAATATTAAAAAACAATTATTAAAAAATTCAAGGTAGCTTAAAATACCTCATTGTTTAAAAAAATTTGTTAAGAAGGAATTTTGGAACACTATAAACAATTTGTTAATTTTATTTAAACTAATCATGATGAAAACATTTAAAGTATCTTAAAACCTTTTTGGAAAACCCACGTCGTTAAAATTATTTTCTAACCATTCATTTATAAGTGGTTAATATAACTATTAAGGTAAAATGTAATAGTATATAAAATACATTTTCTTGGTAAAACATGGATACAAAATTAAAGGATTTATGTTTTGGGTTGGTAATGAATCCTTTAAGTGATGCATTTTGAAAAATATGATCCCAAAAAGAGACAAATTTTAATGTATGGGATTACATTCATCAATGTGAAATCAGATAAAACGTATTTAAAAGGAATTTCAAGGTAAATGGAGTCTTTATTATCAGTGTAAAGAAGATAATTCACAACTCATTGAAAGAGAACATCATTCAATATATGAGTAAATGTTAAAAACCCCTTAATGGATAAGGATCATGTAAATAACCATCAAATTCAATGAAAAAATTAATTTTATAATTATAGAACAATTGGGCATTATATATACAACATAAATGTAAATTAGTTCTTAAATAAAAACATTTCTCAAAAAAGGGATTTTGTATGAAAATTATTTAGATCATTTAATCATTAATTTGATCATACTATAAATTTTCATAAAGAAACCATAACTATGTTAAACATGTATTTTAGAACCTTATTTATCTTGAAACATTTTATATACTCTATAATTATTTACTATCAATATATTGTTTCATTGTAGCTTATTTTAAAATTATATAATAACACTCTTAAATACCTTGAACATTCATTGTAATTTATTTGATGATAATTTATATTTGATAAAACATTCAGTATTCCTAGATAACGTATAATTATTTAATATATATCACACAATTATTCATAAATTTCCACTTTCTTCACATGAATGTTCTAATTACGAAACACTAATATAATTTTGATGACAAACATGTTTAGATTGGTTTTAATGAAAAGAGATGTTAAATTAATTACATGATTATAGATTAATATTTTAAATACAGAAACAATATGAAAATTTTAATACCTTAATATAAAATTTCATTAATAATTCAAAGCATTCCTTAATTATTTGAAATATAAAAATTTTAACAACACTCTAGTTGATGGTAGAGTGACCAAAACAAATGTGTGTTTTAATGATCAAATGTGTAACAATGTGCTATTAAATCCTGTTTATATTTACTTTATATTATATTATGAATGTAATATATATCATATATAATCATAAAATCAATTGTTTCTGCTATTAATAATGGGTGATTTTGAAAAATAAAATTCATCAATTGTTTATGTGGTAGTGGACAAGTATACATGATTAAAAACCCATTTCATAATGAATGGAATGAGTGATAGTATATAAAAATTATCTATTAGTAATTTTAATAATTTTATAAATGACATGTTATTTCATTACTTATTCCCTTACATTTATCCATGTGATTTTGATAAGATAAATAAGAATCATCATTCAAGGAGGTGGTAGTCCGAACATACGCATGATTAATGATCTCACTCAACAACGAGTGGATAAAATGGAGGTACATATAAAAGGTACTTATTTAAATATTTTATAACTGACATAAAAACATAGTAACTTATCATGATTAACATGGATACCATCCATAATATGGTGTGATGAAAAAAAATTATCATCTCATGAAGGTGGTAGTTCACACATATGCATGATTGATGTATATGTTTTTATTATTGTTTGATATGAAATGAGTGAGTAATTTATTTTACATTAATATAATGTAATTGAATTATCTATATTATACTAAATTTATTATTATAACAAAATTATGAAATGTTAGGAAGAAGTATGTTAATATTAATGACCAAGAAAAGAGTAATACCAACATTGCGTACATTTCTTACACTTGGAATTATCCTTTGAAGTGAAGGGTATTAGAAAATTAAGAATGTCCAAAGGATTTAGTTTAGTGGAAAGGGTTCTAGGTTTAATAAATGGACAGTGTTTCACCAAAGTATCAATATGGAATGTGTGTAAATAATGGATGTAAATGATTATTTTTAAAATGTATGAGGGATGGTTGGTATGTAATTCAAGATAGAGTTTAAAACAATAAATTCACTTTTATATGGTATATAGTTCATTTAATATCATTAAATTTTACACTACATTAGATTACTCTCATAGACACTAATAAGTTTTAATACTATATTAATCATAGTAATTAACTTTTTACTATAAATATAAGAAGACCCTTTCCAAAAAAATAACACGATGAATCGAAATGTATCCACCATTTAAATTAATTAAATTCGTAAACAAGATAAATTTTACATTTAAATTAAAACATTTATTATTTGGAAATACTAATTTTAAAAAAAACCACTTTTGTTATAAATTTAAAATCATGGGTTTGTAAACTTGATATATTGAATATCTTTAAAAAATATATAATTTTAGAGATAATGGTTTTTAAAATATATAATTACTTATTATGATATGTTAATATCTTAATTAGTGATAAAATTACCAAAAATTTGTATTTTTGTCAATTCTACTAAAAATTAATTATTCGATAAAATGCCTAGAAAATTATAATATGGTGATTTTAGTATTATAAATTAAATTTTAATTTTAATTTTATCAATATATATTTCTAAATATTATATATTTGACTTTTAATAGATAAAAATAAATATAATGATAAACTTCATTTATTTAAGATGACCATCTTAAACCTTAAGTGTTTCTAATATTATTTCATACTAAATATATAAATTAAAAAAATATTATATTTTCTATAATATATAGATATTGTTTAAGCTATCATAACTATCTTTTTATGATGATTAATTTAAATTGCAAATATATCATGACTGGCAATTTAGTACATGCAAAGACAGATATCAGGCTTAGAATTTTTTAATGATAAATATATATATTAGAATGTTGGGATGAAACATTCTACATCCCATAAATAATTACAACATATTTATTTTTTAAAAATACATTAATTAATGGTGTCAAAAATGTAGACATGACTTATGATAAAATTTCAAATAAAATGTATATATTAATCTATTAAGATAAAAATTAAGAACAATATTATTCCTCTACCAAGTTAACTGGATGCTTCATTTTACCTCAAAATCTAGATTATTTATGTCCTAGTTTTAAACACAAAAAACATTTTCTACCTAACTTGACACATTACACAACAATTCCATACATAAGAAAAGCTTCTGACCATTTATTAAAATAAATTAAAAAGTATATAAGAGATGGATGTGGTCAAACAAAGGGGTTCTCCCCTATCTAATAAAAGATATATTTACATATTATTGTATGCAAATTACATTCACAATCATAGTCATCATTTTTTCCCACTCAGATTAAGAATTACTTCGATCGATAATCTTATGAATATATTCATTATTCCTTATGGATCTATTAATAATGATCTGGTGACCACACTTCTTTGCATGTTATAGTAAATATTTTGTGGCCTTCTCTTAGTAGAAGCAGGAGTGGATTCCTCATTATCAATCACCTTTTTCATTCCATATATGATAAAATATTTATATAAAGTATGAGTGTTTTCCAATGCTAGGATAGTTATATCACACTCCATTTAATCATCAGAGGTGTTCCAAAATTTATAAAAAAAAAATTAAATATTAAATAAACTGATTTCCATTTGGGAATGACCAAAAGATTATTTAAGAATATTTTTCTGGTTCCCTGAAGCCACCATTTTATTACCCTCACCTTGGTTCTGGGCATACAAGACCATAGGTAGGACACCCTCCCTCTCTGTGACCAACCCACCTTCAACATCACTTGGAGAAGAACCAAGAGTCCCTTGATCTACCAACTAATTATCTAAATAAACAAATTGCAATTCCCATGAATCTAGTCTGACTGAAGAAGAAGAGTTCTAGATTTTTTTATGATTAAGAGAACCATCAACTAGAGACCCATCAATAGGAAACTTCTCAAATTTCTCCCTATTCTTATCACTAGTTGGGTGATCCCAAAAATGATTATTCCAATTTTTTACAGAATTGGTTATCTATTGCACATAGAGGAATCCTGACCACTATTAAGACGATTTGTTCATATTATGGAAATCATTCTAGAATTGTTAGCTTGAAAAACTTCCTTTCGTGGAAAACAATAATTTTTTAGTATTTCATAAACAATAAGAATGTTCAAATATTCCATATTTATAGATATCACCACATTCATAGTTAAATTGTTTCTCAAATCAAATTTCAATAAAACTCTTGCAAAATAGAAGAAACTATAATTCTCTTTATATCTATCAATTTTAATTGGAACTCCAATTGATGAATATAAATCAAACTATATTTTGTGGGGTTAATAAATATCTTTAATATCATAAAATCTAACCCATACATGAGAAATAGTTTTCCTGAACTCAAAGGGATTAATGAATGAATTCCATTCCTAAATCCTAAAAATACCTGTGTTCAAGGAAAACAAACCAATTCCCTTTGCCTTCTTCATCTTCTCTAAGTTGGGAAATTAGATGTGAAGAAAACCACATCCAACTAGAATGCATTTCTTATTTGAAAAAAACATCAAATAGGAGATAACATAGTTACTAGATCAACTGATTTTTATGGATTCGACCCTTTAGAGATCACCACACGCCCAATAATATAATTTCAAAAAAGGGAAATTCTTTCCAAATCTATATCTAGACATGTAATAACACAAGATATATCTTCTCATTCAAAAATACATCCAGCATCATGATCACAAAGGGAGTTGCAGTGTTTTCTATTTAACTAATAGGGATTACCTTGAACTGGGGGTGTTTACATGAAAAAAGAAATAGTAGGGATAATTAGTATGAAAAATATTGATGACCACCAGATGTCATCCTTGCTCGAAGAGGGGCCAATCACGTACGTCTCACCTATTAGCTTCACTCCCACAAATTTTTTTCTTCCAACATTTTTAACATGAAAAAAATTGAACATTTTTCTTCCATCATCTTCATCGCTTAATATTTTAAAAGAAACTATCCTATATCCTTTGGCCTTTTTTTAATTCTACTATATTCCCATTGTTTATAATATTTCATTAATTTTGATTTGGAATAATATAAATATTTCAATCCCTATTTCTTGTCCCAATAGATTATATATCGTGAAAATTACTGTATTGTATGTTCCATCCATTAGAATATTCATTCATACTTGTTCTATTGATTAATTTAAAATAATTTTTAGTGAAGGTAATACTTAATTCAGTAAACGTAAAAGGGAAAAATGTGATATAAGAATAAATAATTAATAATTTTTATCCATAACATAACATATAACTCTTTATCTTCTGTCCATGTCATACATAGTTAGTTTACTATTTGGTTATTTAATATAATTAACTTATATGAGTCAATGTGTACATGTTCTTCATAATTTCTTGTTAATATAATTTCAATTACCATAAGAATATACCCCAAGAGAGTTAGGATTTGTTAACTGTTATATCCCCTTAACCATATACCATAATGAAGATAGAGGTATTCTTAAAACTATTTTAAGGTTAAGATTAATTATTATTCATCCCTTAAAAATATTCATTAATAATATTTTATAGTGGAAAATTTAATTTAATAATATTAGGTAAATATTTAGTCAAAAGGAAAAAATATTTATTTCTAACCGAATTAGGTATTCATGCATAATATGGATTTATTTAAAATATTTATTTAATATATCTACAATGTAAACTTAAAATAATGAAAATCATTTTCAAATCAAACATTTTAAAATTATATTATAATGATTTATTTAGAATTTAATAAAAATATTTATTTTTCAATAAATGGTAAAAAATACTAATTCTATTTAAAAACAATATTTCTGTTTCATGAATTTATTGTAACAACCATGAGTCTAAAAACCTATTGTAAGTGTATAATTTACTAAATTTGAATATATCCAAGGGTTCAAATCATAAATTTCCAATCATATTAGTATTAATGGATATCCAAATACACAAATGATACCCATTATACATTGGGAAAAAAATAGAGCATAATATTGGGATACATTAAGATTCCTTGAACTCAGTCAAAGAATTTTTCTTCATTTCCTGGAATGAGGGAATAAAATATCAGTGACCTCAATTTATTAGTAAGGGTTATTTATAGTGGATGATAACATGAGTAAATAAGTCATAATAATTATGTTTAGGTAAATAATTGAAATCATATGTAATTTAGTCAATAACTTGAGAATAAAATGCATCCAAGGATAATATCAATTAAAAAAATTTAGATAATAAATAAAACATTATCAATGAGGGAAATTATTAATATTGGATATCATGATCTCAGACATCATGATATCTATACCATCCAATCCTTGTATCAATATAGGTATACACCAAACCACATTAAATTTGGCCAACTGATTTGTCTCATGAGACATGTTAATGGATCGAGGGGATATCATTAAATAATCCCCACCATCACAGAAATCCAACCTATTTTCATATATAAAATTATCAAATGAATACATAAATAATATGATGTATAAATAAATATTTATATTGAATAAATAATACACATTCATTAGTATTTTCCCCAATCAAATAAATAGCTTTCAAATTTGAACACCATATGTCAAATTGGTATACAGTTTAGACAATAATTATATACATGATAATAATAATATGTATATTTATGATTAATGTAATGTCCAATGATCAAAATAAAGTGATTATTTCATGAGAAGTTCAACGACTAAAAAATTAATAAGAGATAACAGATATCCATAAATTCATCTGAAACATATGTTTCGAAATAAAATCATGTTCTGGGAATAATATATAAAACAATATATAATTATTAAAATAACCATTATTTTATGAATTTGATTTTAAAACCATTGAAAATGTGTAGAAGAAGATAAATATCTTAAAATATTTATAGCAGTGGAAAAGACTTTTATCATTATATACATTAATATTACATCCCTATTGAATTTATGTATTGAAATTTAAAAAACCCATTTTATAAAACATTTTAAATATTCCATTAATTCCTATTAAAAATTATATGATGACATAAATTATCATTTATACATATTTTTATTAAAATAAATCACTATTGAAAATAATTTTAAAAAATATGGTCATGTAAGAGAAATATATATGATTAAAAGAGAAATAAAAATCGGTTTTTCTTTTAATCATTTTTTATCTGCATTTGAGTTAAAATGATAGTAAAGTTTGGAAGAAAATATAAAAACTCCAAAAATATATATGGTAAAATAATATATTTTTATTTTATGTAGGTTCGGTTAAAATATTCCTTCCAAGAAAATTAAGGCCATCCTAAAAAATGGGATTGTAAAATAAATCCTTACCTTTTTTGTAACTTTTATATATTAAACCCATGAAACAATAAAATTTAATTGAAATATATATCATCCTGAAAAATAGGTATCCTTGATAAATATATCAAAGGGTAGTATATCCAGTACAAAAATGTGAATAGGTGTATAATATTAAATATTTCTTAATAGAGTGGAAATTGAGAAGAAATTCATTTACCTCACGCATCTAATTAGTTTAACATGATGTAACATATTTTATAATTTACTTAAACATGTGATTAATTGTTACTGGAACCATATTATTAATCATAATATTATATATTATCCTCTTATAACATCTTATTGCCTATTTGTTAATAATAATTCATTATTTCCATTGTTTCGGCTGTTAATTGCTTCAATTTCCCAAGAATTTTTTGTTATGGAGGATATTTATATATTACATAGGATATAGTTCCATAATATCCATAATAATGTTAATGTTATAAATATAATATATTTTTCATTACGCAAATATGTAGAATCATCGTTTTATTTTTAATATAGTAAATTAATCACATCACTTTATAGAGATGCCAAGTCATATATACGATGAGAGACATTATCATTTCTTATATGGGTGAAAGGGTAAAGAATTAGATGATATATTAAATTTAAAGAATCAATAAAATGTAATTATTATAACATATTTTCATTATTTCCATCATTACTATTATATGAGTGAGTTAGTTATAGAAAAAAATTGCATTGATTTGCAATGCGGTGGTCTCCCACACCCACAGGCGATTATTTATCTCGAACATGATATAAGAGAAGATAGATAAATATTATTCCACATGAAAAATAACATCTTATTAAATGTTAGAAACTATTTTTATTATATTATAAATCTAAAAGAATAATTTATTTTGGTGAATGAAGAATTGGAAAAAGAAAAATCTTATAGAAGACAATGACCTTTTCTCAGAAAAACATCTTCGATTCACTTATTAAGGACCCAACATTTTTTATTTTTAGAAGACCAGTTCTCTAGAACATGGATAAGTATTTTGGGGAGATAATATTTCTATTTTTATTAATATAAATAATGTTAGATCTCAGTTTTTGGAAAGGTATGGTTTCGTTATTTTTTGGTTGAATCCCCTGTTTCGGGCTTCAAGGGATGTCTTCTAAAAGTAAGAGAGGTCTTCGGGGTGTTTCCGGGGGCTCAGGGCATGAAAGAAAGAAAAAATGGGCAAGAGAAGCCAGGGCGCACAGCCTGCACATGGCCATGGAAAATCATGCGGTCTGTCTAGGTAAACTGTGTGACCCCTCCTCCTTCGGACAGTGGTATTCACACATTTTGCACACGGTTTTCCAAATACTGAGGACAAGTCATGTGGCCTCTTAATGATGGGAAATGTTACAAGTTTTCCACTCCATGATTTTAAACCCCAACTCGTGATTTTCCTCTATTCATCCCCTCTCAACTGTAGCGATGAAATTGGCCGACCCAAGTATTCCAAGGGTGGTTCTCCTTCGATTTTAAGGTGTTTTTGGTGTTGTCAATTGCGTATTAAAGCTCCAAGTAAGGATAATTCCATCCTTGCTTCTCTTTTTGGTTTAGGGTTTGTATCTTCTCTCCCTATTAGTCTGATGCTCTAAAAACCTATCTTTTGGGCGAGTTTTATGTTGAACCTCAAAAGGTTGGTCAGATCGAGGTCTAAGGACTCAATTGAGAGTGTGTTCAACTGAGGTTTTGAGGTAGGTGGTCTACGAGTGATATCCCATGGTTATTTGGGAATTTGTTCATGTTTAGTTGTGTTCATGTTTTCCCTTGGTTATTTTTTGATAAACCTTGGAATGTTTAGTGATAATGGTGTTTAAAATGGAAAATGGGAACCCTCATGATCCTCATGGGACGCGTTGAGTTGGACTTGACCCAATTTAGGGCCATCCATGGGATTTTTCGGCATTTCCCGGGATTAGGGATTGTTATTAAACAAGTGACCTTGTAGTTGTGTATTTTAGATCCCTTGAAAAACATTTTGGAATGAATGGTTGAATCATGTAAATGATGAATGGGTTAAATGGGTTAATGTGTAAACTAATTAAATACCATAATGGAAAAGTTATGGGTCTAAGTCTAAATGCTTATGGATTTAGGCATAACACATGGGAATTGGGTGAATGGTTAAATGGTGTGAAATAGTAATGTGTTCATGGGTTAATGGATGATGTGGATTCCCATGTGGGGTGTTATGAATGGTGTTTGTCGAAGGGAAATGTTTTGGATGGTTTATGGTTACTTATATATATAATCATGTCCACATGGCTTCGTAGAGTGGGGTATCACATAAGGATCTATGCCCACGGGTTGAGCTAAGACTGAGTTTCAAAACTCCACCCTAATTGCACAGGTTAGGAAAGGGGACTGACCGTCTATTATCCTAACGGTTGCATCCACCCGGACTGAGGCTTCGAGGTGAGGATATAGTTTTTATTAGGGATAAGTCCGAGTAAGATAGGATAATGATGTTTTCAACCTCTTGCATGTGATTTTTTCCCTTAGAACCTTGTAACATAATGTTTGTGATTAGCCCCTTGAAATGTGATGAAATGGTAAGTGATCATAATTGTTAATAAATTAATGGTAATGGGATGGAAATGTCTTCGGATCTAAACATGTTAATGGAACCTTAATTAATTACGTGGAAATTATCATTCATTTTATTTTTCATGCACTACCTGTTTACATTGTATATTTTGTAGACACCATTAGTGGTGTCCTACTGATTTGTACTCACACCTTGCTCGGGCCGCCATTGGGTACCAAAGAAGGCTTCATGTTTGCAGGTCAAGAGAAGGGAAAGGGTCCTTGCTATATAGTTGACTGGACATGGGTAGCACTTGGTGGAGGATCCAGACATGGAGTCAGGACCATTTTGTGGATTTTGGCCATTGTCTTTATTTTTTGTTTTTGACCACTCTTGTACTTATAGTTTGACATGGTATATTTATTTTTGGAAATTATTGTTATACATGTTCCTTGTCCATTGGTTATTGTTTCCTCTATTTGTTTTATTTCTGTTATGGCTTACTTTGATAAAAATTGGGTATAGTCTCCCCACATGACTCCATATGCCACCACTACTAGTTAGCAGCCTTTGGCTTACGGGGAGGCACACTTATGGTCATGTAGCCACCCGCATCGGAGCACCGTCTCAGTGGCTTCCGGGTCAGGGACATTAAAAAGTGGTATCAGAGGAGGTCTTTCTTCTCCTTCATTGAGGTCTTGTTAATTGGGATTGGTAGCCAAGTGTTAAGACATGTCGGGTCATGGTAATGAGCATGTGCTTGGGACTATCTGACCCAAGTATTGGGGAAACCCATGTTACCCTTGGTGGGAATTGTTGTTCTTGGCTGTGTGTTGTTGCAGTTGATGATATTTCACCATTGGGTGATTCACATGTGGTTTGATGTGACTGTTTTATGATATTTGACTTGTAGCCTTAACAGCACGATGATTTGCATTCATTCATCATTATAGGCACCTTGGGAGATAGGTGACATGCATTATGTTATGCACACATATGGGGTGGGTGTGTGAAGTAGGAAGGTAGGGTGCATTGTGCATTCCATGAAATCCAGAAATGATGAGATAAATGAAATAATAAAAGTGGGAAAGGATGAATAAATGGTAAATGATGTTTAATGGAATAATAGGGTATGAAACAAATTGAAAAATTGTGGTTGGGTTAGTGTTTGAAAAGTGGTTTGTCCTGGCTAATAATGAGTATTTTGTGATAGAATCATGAATGTTTTATGGTGCGCGTTCTAAATCTCATGCTTGGCATTGTACAGAAATGCCACCATGACATCAGTTAACATTTGTTAAATGGGAAGACTTTGATGAGAACACTCCTCCGATATAGGAGAATGAAAATGTGGTGATCAATGAAGGCTAAGAAGACCCGTTCCAAGAGAACTGGGCTCGCATTATGCAGGTGATGGATCGGGGTCCAGGGCGGGTTGCATCGAGTATGTTCGAGCTGACCAGGGAGTTCCAGCTGCAGCACCCTACTAAATTAACTAGAGAGGGAGGTCAAGAGGCTGTGGAGTTTTGGTTAGAGTCCGTCCAGAAGATACTGGCTCATCTAGAGAAACATGTCGAAAAGAGAGTGAAGCTGGCTGTTTATATGTTGCGGGACCTGCCAAGGCATTAGAGGGACATTCAGGCTCAAATCAAGCACGCTGATGGAATTTCATGGATAGTTTTTCAGGAAAAGATTCTTGAGAATTTTTATCTAGAGACTTTGAGGAAGGATCAGGCATCAGATTTTATGTGCCTAACTCAGGAATCGTTATCAATGATGGACTATGCTAGCTGCTTCACTGATTTGAGACTCTTTGTAAAAGTGTTAGCAGGGGATGAGGCAGTGATAGCAAAGCATTTTCAGGATGGGATGAGACATGAGATCAGGTCTCATGTAAACATCTTCCACATTAAGAGGTTCTTAGAGGTATTAGATCAGACATTGATCTTGGAAGGAAACCAAAAGGGAGCTTCAGGTAGTGGCCTTGTGGTGCCAGTGGGGCAGATGAGTAGTGCAGCTACCGAGGGTCAGAAGTGACTCCATGAGAGCTCACAGCATGGCGGAAGTGTGAAAAGAGGTTGGAAGAGAGGGATAGCCTCTATGGGTGGAAATTAGGTGTTCTTCTGTTAGTGCGGTAGGCCAGGGCATATGCGTGGTCAGTGTCCTCGACCTCTAGTTGAGTGTTGTTCGTTCGGTAGAATGGGGCATGTGCCGAGGTTCTGTAGGAACCCTCAGCATACGGGTGAGCATGATGATGAAAGGAAAGTACTGGGAAGGGGAAGGGGATATGTTTCCCCATATCAGGTTGGCAGTTGGTGATCCACGGTCCATACTGGTAGGGGCAGTGGACGTGGAACTCCAGGGCAAGATCGCTCATGCCATCAGGGCAGGGTAGCATAGAGTACTCAGGATGAAGCCCAAGGTAGAGGGAAAGGTCATATTCAAGATGTTTATTTTTCACCTGGTGATGGTGAAGATAGACCGTCGACTATTTAAGGTATGATCATAATAGCTTCTACCTTTTCTATTGTGTTGTTTGACACATGTGCCACACACTCTTATATCTCCACTCAACTTGTGGTAGCACTGGGTTTACCTGTTGAGAGGGTGTGTGGAGTTATCTAAATTGACACTCCATTGGGGGTGCGTGTTGAGGATATCAAGCAGTGCAAGGGATGTGCCTTGGAAGTTGGTGGGTATCGTTTTCTGTGGGACTTGTTCATTCTTAAGATGTCAGGGTTTGACCTAATATTGGGAATGGATTGGTTGGTGTTTTTTCCGAAACACATAGATTGTTATCATCACAGATTATCGTTCATGTCACTTAAGGGTGACTCTTATGTCCACAGTGGGGAATGGAATGTTCGAACATGGCGTGTGGGGCTGTTTTTTCAACGGATTAGAGGACTCATGGCGCAAGTGACATGTCTCATGCTTGATGATGATGAGGGAGGGGAACCACATAATTTCCCTCCTATGGTAGATTGTTTTCAGGATGTGTTTCTTGAGGATTTATTAGGGATACTAACCGAGTGGTATGTCGAGTTAACGATCGAGTTGCTGTTAGGAGAAAGTCCAGTTTCTATTCCGCCATACTAAATGGCACCGGGAGAACTCTAGGAATTAAAGGCTCAGCTTGAGGAGTTGGAGCATAAGGGGTTTATCTTTCCTAGTACGTCTCCTTGGGGATCTCCTGTGCTTTTTGCAAAGAAGTATTATGGGTGGTTGAGGCTGTGCGTTGACTATAAGAATTTGAATCAGATGATGGTGAAAAATTAGAACCCTATTCCTAGAATTGATGACCTGTTTGATCAGTTGAGGGGTGAATCGGTGTTTTCTAAGATTGATTTGAGATCGGGCTATCACCAGTTGAGGGTGACGTCTTCTGACGTACCGCATACATCTTTTTGGAGTCGTTACAGGTTGTTTGAGTTTGTTGTAATGCCTTTCGTCTTGATCAATGCACCAGCGGTGTTTATGGATTTCATGAACCAGATATTTCATCCCTATCTAGATCAGTTTGTGGTTGTCTTTTTTGATGATATCTTAGTGTACTGAAAAACTCACGACGATCATGCCCAACCTCTTGACATCGTCTTGGGTACTCTAAAAGAGCATCAGATATACACCAAGCTATAAAAGTGTCCATTATGGATAGGTGAGGTGCATTTTATGGGTCACATCATCTCGGAGGCAGGTGTGATAGTGGATCCAGATAAATTGTAGGCAGTTGTATCTTGGGAGCATCCCAAGAGTGTTTCTGATATTTGGAGTTTTCTGAGTTTGCCTGGGTATTACCGAAGGTTCATTTAGGATTTCTCTAGCTTTGCAGCACCACTCTCAGGATTGACCAAGAAAGGAATCAGGTTCGAGTAGTCTGAGGATTGTGAGAACTCCTTCCATGATTTGAAGAAGCGGTTGACGACCACACCTATCTTGATCTTATCGGAGATGGGTAAGAAGTAGGTCGTGTTTTGTGATGCATCTAGAATCATACATGTGGCTGTGTTGATGTAGGATGAGCGGGTTGGTGATTATGGGTCAAGGCAGTTGAGACCCCATGAGCGGAACTATCCAACTCACAATTTTGAGTTGGTTGTAGTAGTATACACCTTTATGTGCTGAAGGCACTATCTATTGTGAGAATGGTTTACCATGTTTACCGACCATAAGAGCCTAAAGTACATCTTCTCATAGTGGGACCAGAATCTTTAGTAGCGAAGAAGGGTTGAATATCATCAGTCTTTTGATATTGAGTTGGTGTACATTCTAGGAAAGGAAAACAGTGTTGCTGATGCTCTGAGCAGGAAGTTTCAGGATCAGGTGTTTCAGGAGTCCAGCACCAAATGGAAGGTGATGGATTTGTTTGCAGAGATTCACCTGGAGGTGCAGGAAGAGAATGGTCAGGTCACCCTTGCTTCCCTAACGATGGAGTTGACGCTTTTGAATCGAGTTAAGGAGGTCCAGCTTGATGATCCTGAGTGCTTGGACATGAAGGAAAAGATTAATGGTGGGGAGAAACATTTGGGTGGGGCCATCGGTGTGGATAGTGTTGTTCATGTTCATGATCGTGTGGTTGTGCCACAGTGTATACGGGAAGATTTGATGCATGAGTTCCATGCATCAATGTGGGCAGTTCATCCTGGTTTGACCAAGATGTATTATGATCTTTGAAGGTAGTTTTGGTGGACTGGAATGAAGAAGGATGTTGTGGGATTTGTGGCACGGTGCCTTACCTGTCAGTAGGTGAAGGACGAGAATCAATGCCCAGGTGGTTTGTTGCATCCATTTCCCATTCCATAATGGAAGTGGGATGATGTGACAATGTATTTTGGTGTGGGTCTTCTGAGGATGTCGTGGAAGAGTGATGACATATGGGTGATTGTGGATTGGTTAACGAAAGTGGCTCATTTCTTACCGATTTAGGAGACCTTTACAATCGACCAGTTGGGTGAGCTATATGTCCAGGAAATAGTGCGGTTTCATGGTGTTTCTCGAACCATAGTTTCAGACCGAGATCCTCATTTTACATCACGTTTCTAGAATGGTTTGCAGAATGCGCTGGGTACGCAGGTGTTTTTGTGTTTGAATTTCCACCCTTAGATGGATGGGAATTCAGAGCATATGATCCATGTGTTGGAAGACATGTTAAGAGCTTGTTTCTTGTACTTTGGTGATTCATGGGAGAGGCACCTATCATTAGTCGATTTTTCCTACAACATTATTTTTCAGGCTACAATTTAGATGGCACCATTTGAGACACTCTATGGGAGGCCATGTAGGTCTCCGTTGTGGTGGCTAGAGGTCGGTGAATCTGAGTTATTGGGACCAAGTTTCGTGTAGGGGACTTTAGAGAGAGTTAATTTGATTAGGAAGCAAATGGATATAGCTCAGAGTAGGCAGAAGTCGTATGCAGATCGGAGGAGTAGACATCTTGAATTTGGGGTGGTTGACAAAGTGTTCCTTCAGGTGTCTCCATGTTTGGGTCACCATCAGATCTGAAAGTATGGTAAGTTGGCACCCAGGTATGTGGGACCTTTTGAGATTGTGGAGAGGATCAGACTAGTGGCTTACCGATTGGCTCTTCCATAGTAGTATAGTGGGATGAAAAATGTGTTTCATGTGTCACATCTTTGACAGTATCACCCTGACCTATCTCACATGGTTGATTTCGAGGATGTGGACCGTGAGGCTGATGAGTCCTTTGAGGAGCATCTGTTTTCTGTGGTGGATCATCATGAAAAGGTCTTGAGAGGAAAGGATGTTCCATTACTGCGAGTAATATGGAATCAAGGAAAAGTTCAAGAAGAATATTAGGAGCAGGAATCAGATATGTGGGCTCAGTGGCCCAAACTCTTCTCTTCGGTGGACTAATGAGGCTTGGGAACTTGGCTTGAGTATGAGCCGTTATAATGTGGGGAGGTTGTAAGATCCCGGTTTTTGGAAAGGTATGTTTTTGTTATGTTTTTTTAAATCCCTTACTTTGGGATTCAAGGGATGTCTTCTGAAAGTTTTAGAGGTCTTGGGGGTGTTCCGGGGGCTCGGGGCATGAAAGAAAGGATAATTAGGCAAGAGAAGCCAGGGCGCACAGCCTGCGCACAGCCAGGAAAAACAGTGTGTCCTGCCCAGGTAAACGGTGCAACCCATCCTTCTCCGGACAGTAAAATGTGCACGGTTTGCACACGGTTTTCCTAACCGTGTGGCCTCTTAATGTTGGGAAAAATTACAAGTTTTCAACTCTGGGCTTTTAAACCCCAACTCGGTATTTTCCACCATTCTTCCCCTCTCAACCCTAGTGACAAACTTGGCTGACCTAAGCTTCCCTAGGGTGGTCCTCCTTCGATTCTAAGATGTTTTTGGTGCCACTGGTTTCATATTGATGCTCTGAGTAAGGAAAATTCCATACGTACTTCTCTTTTTGGTTTAGGTTTTGTTTCTTCTCTCCCACTTGTTCTGAAACTCTAAAACCCTATCTTTTGGGTGATTTTTAGGTTGAAGCTCCAAAGTTGGTCGGATCGAGGTATAAGGACTCAATTGAGAGTGCGTTCAACCACGGTTTCGAGCTAAGTTGTAACACCCCAAGATTTCATAGTGTGTTATTTCTTTAAAATAATTCAATAACTTGCACTACACGCAACACCGAGTTAAAGTGCACCATGACTTACCAAACAAGCCGTTCAAAAGAGGTTATGAATAGTATTAACTAAATTTTAAACTTTATATAATCCTTATAATTTTAATCTATATTATGAGTTTCTTAGACATAATGTAAGAACAAATTTCTTTTTTTCAGATAAAAGAAGTATTTTTCAAAAATTCACTTTTACCAACATTAATAGTGAACCCTTTTTAAATCCAATATTTTAAACTTTTATATATTCAATTTGACTAAATAAATGTATTCTTTAGAATGGGGACATAAAAAAATTTACAATGTAACACCCTAAGATTCCATGGTATGCTTCTCTTTGAATAATACAGTAGCATGTGTTGTACGCAACTTCGAGTTCTAACACACACTACAACCAATCAAACTAACTGTAATGAATAGTAATACCTACTATTTAAAATTTTATAAATTTTATCTCTCAAAATGGACTTAATTTTTGGATTCGGAGTATCGAATTTAGCTTAAGGTTAAATTCTGGTACTTTTGGGATAACTTTAATATTTTGATGAATCGTGAAAATTACTAAATTTTAATTAAAAACAACTTTTTTAATAAAAATAATTAATATTGTTAAATTATGAATTTGTGTGGTTTTAAATTATAATTATAATATATTTTTACCATTTTATCGAATGGTGTTCATTATAAATAATTTCACTTTGAAATTGGGCATAAACAATTGTCAATCTTTTGATATATATTGTTTCTTAAAAACACGCTATTTGGTGTGATAGTGGGATTAATTATAAAATTAATTAATAAAACTTATATGTTTGGAATTTTGTAAAATAGACATCATTTTTGAATTCGGAATATCAATTATAGCTTAGGGTGAAATTTTGGCATTGTTCTGAAAAACTTCAATTTTTTGATGAATAGTGAAACTACTAAGTGGTAGTTAAAAAACTGAATTTTTCATAAAACATAATGTTACCGCATCTTTGATTGGAATTTAAAAAATCTGAGATGCACGGTTAATATAAAGGAGTTAAATGTGGTTCAATGTGATGAAAATAATTTTTGGCGAATAGTAACTTTTTACTTTTATTTACCACGGTTTAAAGTAAATAGGGTAATTAAGGGTAAACATGATATTAATATTACCCAAACACATGTCCTAATTCTATTGGAAAAGTTTATCTCGACCAAAAACATCCTTAGGAATAAAATATTATCATTTAGGTCCACATGGATTAGATTTGGAAATTTATTATTATTTAATTCAAAGAAGAGTTTAAAGAGTTAAAATCAAAGTTTATTTACCAAAACATTTTTAATATAGGTATATACATAAGATAAATTCTCTTTTCAATATTCCTTAGAAAGATAAAAATATTTCTTACATAATGAGAATTTATTTATAATTTTTAGACATTAAAAAATTTAATTTATTTATGACACAATGATAATGCAATAATTACCTAATTAATGAAAAATTGGAATAATTGATATTATAAATATGAAAATAAATGTAATTTGAGACTTTATATAAATACCAATAATTTTCTAGGATAATATGACATGTTAGAATTTATTTAATTAACTTTTTTCGAAGTAATGATTCTGTTATAAGTTTTATAAAAATCAATTATTGAATAGTGTCAAAATTGACATAAAAGTGTTTTTAAAACAAATATTATATTATTAAATGATATTAAATTCCTAAAAATCTAAGGTTCATCCACGAGACTTATATCATGATATATTTATCATTAATGGACCACTTTGGGGTCTCTTAGATGTATATAGTAAGTTTATTAACCATATAATATAAAAATACGAAGAGACATTGTAAAAGTGAAACTAATTAACTAAGAGTTAATACTTAAAGATAAGTTTAATATAATGACCCAAACATCTCTAAATTATATCGGTTGAGTGGTTTCCGACCCATCCCTACCTTAAACTTTAAATAATCCAATTTGGACCCATTATAAACCGAACATGAATTTATTATAAAATAATATTTCAAGCTTTTCCAAAGGTGCTCCTCACCCCTCTTATAAAAGGGCACTCTCCCTTCTCATTAACTCACACCGTCAAAGCCTTTTGGTTCGTCCAAACTCTGCCCAAATACTCTCTCAACTTCCCTCACTTAATCCTAGAGACCTTTCTTTATTAAAAAATCCAACTTAAGGATCCCTTTTGATCAAATCAAAATGAAGAACCCGAAGAAGAGGTAATGATTTCACCACCCTTTTTCAAGTTCCTTTCTTCTTCCACTTCTTATTTCTTTGTTATTACCATTCTAAAATAATGAATCCAGTATCTCCTATATAATATAACATTATTATAAATATGGTACAACCATATTCAGTATTCTATCCATCCTTTAAATGACATGTCACCATACGGGCGTACGTACGGCTTACCGTCTCCACGTCGTGGTGTAATTGTTATTCAATATATTATTATTTGGATTGGTATAATAATGATTTTTAACTCATGTAAATATTAAATATAACATGATAATTATTCTTTATATATGATATACCATCCAATTATATATAATTTTAATATCAAAAGAATGATATTTCCGCTTGTGCGTACGTACGGATTACCGTCTCCCCGACGCGATGAGATTCATTTCCAAGTTCACCATTCATCGACGATTATAAAAATATATATTACTAATAAGTATGTAATATATGACATAATAATGCTACTGTATATATATATAAGGATTTATTTACTTACATATATCTTATTCATTTACATCCGTTCAATACTATATGAAAACAGAAACAACGTTTATGCGTACGTACGGACTACCGTCTCCATAAACGGTGTTTTCCATTTCATATATATGTCTATTATAAATATTTATATTATAAATATATATGATATATTTATCATGTTTTATATTCTGGAAGTATTTAAATCATGATCTATGTGATACAACCAAGAGTGACAAGTTAAAACACGTACGATAAAGAAAGTGATTATTACCCAAAATGTTAACTTAACATGGAAATTTTAATTAAATGGGTAATATAAAGTCATTAATGAATCAGTTATGATATCATAAATATTAATCTGGTTCTGGTATAATTTAATAACATACTACGATCTTCGTACAGGTGGTTAAACGTACTCTCGACTAAAGGAAAGTGCAAGGTAAGGGGTTTTCATCTCACTCCTTATTCTCGTGAGATTCATGCCATATTGCCACTATTACATTTTGTGTGGTGTATGTACTGCCCATAATTATATTCTTTGTGTAATACACTTTAATTTATGTTTATTTACGTATTCATTGTATGATACCTCTTTGATGGGTTGTATGTTTCGTATGTTACCAAACAGGTAAGGGTTAATTTCACAATCTCTTTATTATCCGAGGTTGTTTTTACGTAAGTATCTACTAGGACATATTTATTATCCATATCCTTGTTTTATGAAAGAGTTTTCAAAGGGATTCTTTTACGGTACTTTTTACTAAAACATCATTTCAAAAGTTTTAAATATTTATTCTTCTAAATCTTTGTCATTAATGTCCATGTCTTCAAAATGGTTTTTAAGGATTTATTTATATGGACGTGAATGTTCTTTAAATGTTAATTCCATTCAAAAGATTCAAAGTGATATGGGACACTTTGATTCAAAAATATATTTAAATAAATTCTTTTCCAAATTTTGTGATATTTAAATGTTTTCATGAAAAAGAGATATTTATCTCAAATGGTTTTGATTTCATCTACGAAAAAATCCTTTGATAAATTTTACACTTGTTTGAAGTTGATTTATCATGATACAAATCTTCCATATTGTATTTAAGGTTTTGTGATATGTTTGACTATGGATGAGTTATCTTTATTCCATTAATAGTTTTTGGTTAATGTTTTGGCATTTCTTAAGCTAGTTTTAATACGAATGTTTATGTTATATTTCATCCTCTTTTTAAGATGAATGTGTTGGACTAGTATGTTCCGGGTTGGGGACCGGTAAAATTAGGCCCTCCGGGTTGGGGAACGGTAAAAGTAAGCCCTCCGGGTTGGTTTCCGGTTATTAGAGGCAATCCGGGTTGGTGTCTGATTATTAGAGGCACTCCGGGTTTGTGTCCGGTTATTAGAGGCACTCTTGGTTAGTGTCCGGTTATTATAGGAACTCCGGGTTGGTGTCCGGTTATTAGAGGCACTCCGGGTTGGTGTCCGGTTATTAGAGGCACTTCGGGTTGGGTTTCGGTTATAGTTAGCCCCTAGGCCTTGGCACGAGTCCTTGATAAAGAAATTAAAGTTCAGCATTATGCATTCCATCATTATGAATGTGGTTAGTGATATTTCATGTGATTATTCAATTAGTGGAATATCAATGTGGATAAGTAAATGGCATTATTTCATTTTATTTCTGCCATATTATGCTGAAGTTCAGGTTTAAAAGGCTTTTGTTTTAGTTTTATACATTTCCTTAAATGCTTATGCTTATTTTTTGAATGTTTCCGCTATATTTCTTACCCTTAATGAGCGTTTGAGCTCACCCCTTTTCAATGTTTTATTTTTTCTAGGATTCCAAGAAGTGTCTCGTGATTGATATGTAGGGTTATGCTAAGGGAATAATGTTGTTCATAAAGGATTATTTATGTTTTTTTGTATGATATAATGTATAATGTAACATTCATGTATGTAATATATTTTCCAAGACTGCTAAACTGATCGGTCCGTCAGGACATGATTCCTTGTAATAATGCCAATGTACTAAAATAATGCACCGACTCTGGGTAACTGGGGTCAGGGCGTTACAGTTGGTATCAGAGGAAGTTTAGCAATAACCTTGGAAACTAGATTTAGATAAACTTTGATTAGAGCATGTAGCCCTAAGATAGACTTTGAGGATTAGTATAGAATAACTTCCTAGAATTTTGGTATTGTAGAGATTTTGTGAGTTTTCTGAGAAATACATCCCTGTCTGGATACGAGCAGGTAGAGGTGGCTCTGGCACAATGTACCTAGGGGAAAACCCGAAAACACCACTTTGAGCTAGACTCAAACGGGAACTGGTGCACGACAATGGGCCTTGCTACACTCTTGGTTACGACACTCCCGGGGGATATGCTTAGGATAATTCTCATTTTCTTTACAAACCATTATGAAGGGATCATGAGTATATACTTTCTCAAAGAAAACATTTTTTATGATTATGGATTATATCCATAAACTGTTCAATTTGCATTAGGAATTATATATTGCAATTCATAAACTGACCTAGTTTATGCCATTGTATAGAAATGGAACCCAGTAGAAGGAATGTGAACTCCAGTAATACGTATGATCCAAAGAGTAAGAAGGATCGTATCTTTCATAGTATTAAGACATCATTTACAGGGGAAATAGTCTCCCACGTATTATCATCATAAGAAGAAATAGAATCATGTGTGGATAAGATAACTAAAGAGTTTACTGAGTCCTATGGATTTGAAGGGAAGCAAGAGAAGAAAAGGATGGAAGAGAGAAAGATGGATAAAGGGAAGAGGGAAAAGAATAATTTCCCCATATGTGATAACTGTGGTAAGAAACACCCTGGAACTTGCCTAAAAGGAATGGGAGTTTGTTAAAAGTGTGGAGGAAAAGGGCACAAGGTACGTGACTGCAAGGGTAAGAAAATGGTTTCAAGTGTACAATGCTTCATTTGCAAGGAGTTTTGACACTACGCGAACCTATATCCAAGTCATCAGACTATGCCGAAAATTATTCTATTGGATAATAATCAAGTCATGATACTACCATAGATGAAGAGGAATTATTAGAGTTCTTATGTGGATTATGTCAGTTGAGTATTGTATCAACAATGTACTTGTTATAATAATTATGAAGTATATAAGGATTGTACTGCAGTACTATTTCATTAAGGACTTGAGATTGTGTGGAACAAAGAGAAGTGACTCAATAGCAGGATAAATTTTTGGAAAATATATGGTTAAGAGAATGATAAACCATAATATAATTCTGATACTGAGGTAGTGATTTTAGAATAATACATGATTGTTTTGGATAAATTATATGGGATATTCTTGACAACCTTGAAACTGATTAATGATTTGTATATTCCATCATTGTTGGGGTTTATAACATTTTTGGATTGAAGGAGTGTATCCATTATTATTTAAGGAATAAGGGATCATGAATGTAATCAATAAGGTTTTATGGTAATTCAGGATATTGCAGTGTTTTAAAAGAATACATGATGAAGGTGTTTACATGTTATTACACAGAAAAAAAAAGATATTCATTTTTGGACTAAATCATTTTGGATAGTTCTAGTTTGGATTATTTTTGGATTTCCATAAAATGACAACTGAGAGGTTGGGCGGAAACCTGTCGTGTCTGTCAAGGCCGTGAGACTTGAACCCACAACCGAAGGGCGACAAGGGTGTATCACCTACCACTGGACCACGTAATGTCTGGGATTAAATAATGTAGTTTATTTTAGAAGATCTGGTAGATGAATTATAAATTCTTTTTTTTGGAACCCTATACGAATAGGATAAATAGAATATTTTTTACGTTCTATTATCTTTTAGAGTGAAAGATGAGTTTGTGGTAGAAATTAGTTAAAGGATGGAACTCTACTTGTCAAGAATATATTTTTCTTCTTCTCTTATTCTATGATAAAATTAATTCTTATACTTTATTTAAGGAATCCTAAAACCAAAAATGGGTTATCCTAATACCCTATGTTTTGTTGAACCGATGGTATTTCAAATCATCATAGATTGATGAATTTAAGGACCGCAATTTTACACTAGTTTGTGATTGATAACCTCAATCACTACCTATAAATATTTACATTTTTCCTCCAATTATATGTCTCAAATTTCCACCAATGTTCTCCAAATCGATATCATAATTTGATGGTGACCCTTTCATTTCTCTTTTCCTCATATTAAGACTAAATTTTAGTAACCCAATTTCTGATGTGGGTTTTCCAACAAATATATTTTCTATTTTCAACCTCTTATTTTCGATGAACAATTTAAAATTGCGAGGACGCAATTTCTTGAAGTAGGGGACAATGTAACACCCCAAGATTTCATAGTCTGTTATTTCTTCAAAATAATTCAATAACTTTCACTACACGCAACACTGAGTTAAAGCGCACCATGACTTACCAAACAAGTTGTTCAAAAGAGGTTATGAATAGCATTAACTAAATTTTAAACTTTATATAATCCTTATAATTTTATTCCATATTATGAGTTTCTTAGACATAATGTAAGAAAAAATTCATTTTTTTCACATAAAAGAAGTATTTTTAAAAAATTCACTTTTACAAACATTAATACTGAACCCTTTTTAAATAAAATATTTTAAACTTTTATATGTTCAATTTGATTAATAAATTTATTCTTTATAATTGGGACATAAAAAAATTTATAATGTAAGACCCCAAGCTTCCACGGTACGCTTCTCTTTGAATAATACAGTAGCCTCTTTTGTACGAAACATCGAGTTCTAACACACACTACAACTAATCAAACTAGCCATAATGAATAGTAATACCAACTTTTTAAAATTTTATAAATTTTATCTCTCAAAATGGACCTCATTTTTTGGATTTGGAGTATCGAATTTAGCATAAGGTGAAATGTTGGTACTTTTTGGATAACTTTAATATTTTGATGAATTGTGAAAATTACTAAATTTTAATTAAAAACAACTTTTTTAATAAAAATAATCAATAGTGATAAATTATGAATTTGAGTGGTTTTAAATTATAATTAGAATATATTTTTACCATTTTATCCAATGGTGTTCATTAGAAATAATTTGACTTTGAAATTGGACATAAACAATTGTCAATCTTTTCATATATATTGTTTCTTAAAAACACGTTATTTGTTATGACAGCGGGAATTAATTATAAAATTAATTAATACAACTTATATGTTTGGAATTTTTTAAAATAGACATCATTTTTGAATTCATAATTTCAGTTATATCTTAGGGTGAAATTTTGGCATTGTTCTGAAAAACTTCAATTTTTGATGAATAGTGAAACTACAAAGTGGTATTTAAAAAACTGAATTTTTCATAAAACGTAATTTTACCGCTTTAGTGATTGGAATTTCGAAAATCCAAGAGACACGGTTAATATCAAGGAGTAAAATGTGGTTCAATGAGATGAAAATAATTTTTGGTGAATAGTAACTTTTTTCTTTTATTTACCACGGTTAAAAGTAAATAGGGTAATTAAGGGTAAAAATGATATTAATATTACCCTAACACATGTCCTAATTCTATTGTACAAGTTTATCTCAACCAAAAACAACCTTAGGAATAAAATATTATCATTTTGGTCCCCTCGGATTAGATTAAGACATTTATTTTTATTTAATTCAATGAAGAGTTAAAAGTGTTAAAATAAATGTTTATTTACTAAAGCATTTTTAATATAGGGTTATACATAAGATAAATTCGATTTTAAATATTCATTAGAAATATAAAAAGATTTTATACATAATGATATTTTATTTATAATTTTTAGACATTAAAAAATTTAATTTATTTATGACACAATGATGATGCAGTAATTACCTAATTAATGAAAAATTGGAATAATTGATATTATAAATACGCAAATAAATGTAATATGAGACTTTTTATAAATAACAATAATTTTATAGGATAATATGACATGTTATGATTTATTTAATTATCTTTTTTAGAAGTAATCATTATGTTATGATTTTTACAGAAATCAATTATTGAATAGTGTCAAAATTGACATAAAAGGGTTTTTAAAACAAATATTATATTATTAAATGATATTAAATTCCTAGAAATCTAAGGTTCATCCAAGAGACATATATCATGATATATGTATCATTAATGGACCACTTGGGGGTCTCTTGGTTGTATACACTATGTTTATTAACCATATAGTATAAAAATACAAAGAGACATTGTAAAAGTGAAACTAATTAACTAAGAATTAATACATAAAGATAAGGTTAATATAATGACCCAAACCTGTCTAAATTCTATTGGTTGAGTGTTTTTCGACCCATCCCTACCTTAACCTTTAAATAATCTACTTTGGAGCCATTATAAACCGCATATAATTTTATTATAAAATAATATTTCTATCTTTTCCAAAGGTGCCCCTCACCCCTCTTATAAAAAGGCACTCTCCCTTCTCATTAACTCACACCTTCAAAGCCTTTTGGTTCGGCCAAACTCTTCCCAAATACTCTCTCAACTTCCCTAAATTCATCCTAAGGACCTTCCTTTAGTCATAAATCCAACTTAAGGAGCCCTTTTGATCAAATCAAAAGGAAGAACCCGAAGAAGAGGTAATGATTTCACCACCCTTTTTCAAGTTCCTTTCTTCTACCACTTCTTCTTTCTTTGTTATTACCATTCTAAAATAATAAATCCCATATCTCCTATATACTATAATATTATTATAAATATGGTACAACCATATTCAGTATTCTATCCATCCTTTAATTGACATGTCACCATACGTGCGTACATACGGCTTACCGTCTCCACGTCGTGGTGTAATTGTTATTCAATATATTATTATTTGGATGGGTATAATAATGATTTTTAATTCATGTAAATAATAATTATAACATGATAATGATTCTGTATATATTATATCCCATCCAATTATATATAATTTTAATATCAAAAGAATGATATTTTTTCTCGTGCGTACGTACGGATTACTGTCTCCACGACGCGATGAGTTTCATTTCCAAGTTCACCATTCATCGACGATTATAAAAATATATAATACTAATAAGTATGTACTATATTAAATAATAATGCTACTTGATATATATATATATATAAGGATTTATTTACTTACATATATCTTATTCATTTACTTCCGTTCAATACTATATGAAAACAGAAACAGCATTTATGCGTATGTACGGACTACTGTCTCCATAAACGGTGTTTTCCATTTTATATATATGTCTATTATACATATTTATATTATAAATTTATATGATATATTTATCATTTTTTATATTCTGGATGTATTTAAATCATGATTTAAGTGATACAACCAAGAGTGACAAGTTAAAACACGTACGATAAAGAAAGTGATTATTACCCAAAATGTTAACTTAACATGGAAATTATTATTAAATGGGTAATATAAATTCATTAATGAATCAGGTATGATATAATAAATATTAATATGGTTCTGGTATAATTTAATAACATACTACGATCTTTGTACAGGAGGTTAAACATACTCTCGACTAAAGGAAAGTGCATGGTTAGGGGTTTTCATCTCACTCCTTATTCTCGTGAGATTCATGCCATATTTCCACTATTACATTTTTTGTTGTGTATGTACTTCCCATAATTATATTCTTTGTGTAATATACTTTAATTTATGTGTATTTACATATTCATTGTATGATACCTCTTTCATGGTTTGTATGTTTCGTAAGTTACCAAACTGGTAAGGGTTAATTTTACAATCTCTTTATTATCCGAGGTTGTTTTTACATAAGTATCTACTGAGATATATTTATTATCCATATCCATTTTCTATGAAAGTGTTTTCAAAGAGATTATTTTAACGGACTTTTTACTAACACATCATTTCAAACGTTTTAAATATTTATTCTTCTAAATCTTTCTCATTAATGTCCATGTCTTCAAAATGGTTTTTAAGGATTTATTTATATGGACATGAATGTTTTTAAAATGTTAATTCCATTAAAAACATTCAAAGTGGTATGGTACACTTTGATTCAAAAATGTCTTTAAATAAATTCTTTTCCAAATTTTGTGACATTTAAATGTTTTTATGAAAAAGAGATATTTCTCTCAAATAGTTTTGATTTCATCTATGACAACATCCTTTGATAAATTTTACAGTTTCTTGAAGTTGATTTATCATGATACAAATCTTCCATATTGTATTTAAGGTTTTGTGATATGTTTGACTATTGATGAGTTATATTTATTCCATTAATAGTTTATGATTAATGTTTTGGCATTTCTTTAGCTAGTTTTAATACAAATGTTTATGTTATATTTCATCCTCTTTTTAAGATGAATGTGTTGGACTAGTTTGTTTCGGGTTGGGGTCCGGTAAATGTAAGACCTACGGGTTGGGGAACAGTAAAAGTAAGCCCTCTGGGTTAGTGTCTGGTTTTTAGAGGCACTCCAGGTTGGTGTCCGGTTATTAGAGGCACTCCGGGTTGGTGTCTGGTAATTAGAGGCACTCTGGGTTGGTGTCCGGTTATTAGAGGCACTCCGGGTTGGTGTGCAGTTATTAGAGGCACTCCGGGTTGGTGTCCAGTTATTAGAGGCACTCCAGGTTGGTGTCCTGTTATTAGAGGCACTCCGAGATGGGTTCCGGTTATATTTAGCCCCTAGGCCTTGGCATGAGGCCTTGATAAAGTAATTAAAGTTCAGCATTATGCATTCCATCATTATGAAAGTGGTTAGTGATATTTCATGTGATTATTCGATTAGTGGAATATCCATGTGGATAAGTAAATGGCATTATTTCATTTTATTTCTGCCATATTATGCTGAAGTTCATGTTTAAAAGGCTTTTGTTTTAGTTTTATACATTGCCTTAAATGTTTATTCTTATTTTTGAAAGTTTCCACTATATTGCTTACCCTTACTGAGTGTTTGAGCTCACCCCTTTCCAATGTTTTATTTTTCCCAGGATTCCAAGAAGTGTCTCGTGATTGATATGCAGGGTTATGCCAAGGGAATAATGCTGTTCATAAAGGATTATTTATTTTGATTCTTATGTTATAAAGTGTAATATAAAATTCATGTATGTAATCTATTTTCCAAGAATGCTAAACCGATCGGTCCTTCAGGACTTGATTCCTTGTAATAATTCCAATATATTAAAATAATGCACCGACTCTGGGTAACTGGGGTTGGGGCATTACATAAGTTGTATACATGTGATATCCCATGGTTATTTGGGTATTTGTGCATGTTTAGTTGTTTTCTTGTTTTCCCTTGGTTATGTTTTGAAAAACCATGGAATGTTTGGTGATAATGGTGTTTAAAATGGAAAATGGGAACCCTCATGATCCTCGTGGGATGTGTTGAGTTTGAGTTGACCTAATTTTGGGCCATACATGGGATGTGACGGCTTTCCCATGGTTTGGGGATTGATATTAAATAAGTGACCCTGTTGTAGTGAATTGTAGAGCCCTTGAAAAAATGTTGGCATGAATGGTTGAATCATGGTAATGATGAACGGGTTAAATGGGTTAATGTGTAAACTGATTAAAGACCATAATGGATATTTTATGGGTTTAGTGCTAAATTATTAGTGAGTTAGGCATAACACATGGGAATTGGGTAAATGGTTAAATGGTGTGAAATGGTAATGTGGTAATGGGTTAAGGCGTGATGTGGATTCCTATGTGGGGTGTTTTGAATAGTGTTTTCTGAAGGGAAATGGTTTGGATGGTTGATGGTTACTTATATATATAAGCATGTGCACATGGATTCATAGAGTGGGGTATGACATGAGGATATACGCCCATGGGTTGAGCTAAGCCTGGGGTTCTAAACTCCACCCTAAATGCACGGGTTAGAAAAGGGGACTGAGGGCCTATTCTTGTAACGGTTACATCCACCTGGACTGAGGCTTCGAGGTGATGATATGGTTTCCATGAGGGGGTTAGTCCTAGTGAGAAAGGATAAGGATGTGTTCACACTCTTGCATGTGATTATTGGCCTTAGACCCATATAACCTATGGTATGTGATTAACCCATAGAAATGTGATGAAACGGTAAGTGATGATAATTGGTAATAAAATAATGTTAATAGAATGGAAATGGATTTGGATTTGAACTTGTTAATGGAACCTTAATTAATTACTTGGAAATTATCATTCACTTTCCTTTTCATGCACAACCTGTTTACACTGGATATTTTGTAGACACCGTTGGTGGTGGCATATTGAGTTGTACTCACACCATGCTTGGGTCTTCGTTGGGTACTCGAGCAGAATTCATGTTTGGAGGTCAGGATAATGGAAAGGGTCCTTTCTAGATAGTTGAGTGGACATGGGTATCACTTGGTGGATGATCCAGACTTGGAGTTGGGACCATTTTAAAGATTTTGGTTGTTGTCTTTATTTTGGGTTTTTGTTCACTCTTTCACTGGTAGTATGACATGACGTAATTATTATTAGAAATTATTGGTATATATGTTCTTTATCCATTACTTATTGTTTCCACTATTTGGTTTATTTTTATTGTGTCTTACTCTGATAAAAAGGGGGTATAGTCTCCCCACTTGACTCCATAGACCCCCGCTACTAGTCGGCATCCTTTGGGGTACGGGGAGGCACGCTTAAGTTTATGTAACCACCCAGATCGGATCCCCAACATAGTGGCTTCTAGGTTTTGGACATTACAGATAACTTTATATGGGTGAATATGTTATGGGGAGGTTCCCTTTTATAATTCAGGTGAGTGGCGCATTGGTAATTTTTCAAATGATTACAATAATGTATTCTCACTTTTTATAAAATATGTATCCAAAATTGATCTTATTTAAATGAGATAAGATATATAATAATATCAAAAAAATATTGGGTTTTATTATGTTTTTTGGTCATTTTAACATTTACTTTATAGATTAACCTCATGGTAAACCAGTTTTGACAATAAATTTGGTAAATAATTTTTAATTTTTCAATATTCATTATGATTGAAAATTAATATGGACATATTAACTAATTTTAAATTTTTATTACAAATAATGAATCCATTTTTTCAAGTTCAATTCAAAAAAATTAATGCACATAATATACTATAATAATCCCACAAAATTTGTCAAAAAAAGATTTTTCATGAAATTCATTTTTCATGCATAAAATGATATTTAATTAACTATATTACATTTAATAATCATTATATGTATATAATTTCATATATTTACATATATTATCTATAAATTTCATTTAAATCATTATCCATCAATGATTATTTAAATTAATCAAAATAGAAATGAAAATTTTCTTTCTAAACAACAGTTCTCTGAAACAATTTATAATTACACCTCAAAATGATCATAACTTTTTATTTAAAATTTTTAGTTAATAAGTTATTCATTTTTATATGTTATCACACAATATTATAAATAAATGTATTTTTAGTTAAAAAATACATTTCTATAAGAAATTTTTAACACAACCATTATGGGTTTATTTTAACAATGTATTTTCAAAATCGATATCCATAAAATAAAATTACAATTTTTGTTTCATGATTTATAAAAAATTTAATTTTATTATAGTTTTAATAAAATAGATCATTTACATAATATAATATTATTTTAGGTTTTATATTATTCCCATATATAAAATTTTCTTACACGAAAATTTCTTTGATACTACTCTCTAAAAAGATGTTGGTGGTTCTTATTCAAAACATTCTCTCATTCCCACACTTATTCATCTATTTTTTATTTTGGAAAAATAACCTTCTCTAGTTGGGTAACCTTATTTATTTAATATTTACTCTCCAATATCATTAATCTTTGTGGGAACATTACCATAAGATAGATCATGTTCTAATTCTATTTCTTCAGAGGTTATTACATGCATCATGTCTGGATTATACCGCCATAAATAGGATATAAAGAATGAATTATATACATTATAGAGACTTGGTGTAATTTAAAAAATGTAATCCATGGATCCCATTCTTTTAAATATATTAATTGGTACGATGTACGTGGGGATTAGTTTACCATGCTTACTAAACCTTATAACATATTTCAATTGAGATAACTTCAATAAAATGTGACATACCACTTGAAATTAAATATCTTTCCTTTGGTTGTAAGTTTATATATATTTTTTACTTTGATCTACATTATTATTATACAGAATAGTCATTCGATTTTTCGTTGTCTCCCCAAATATTTATGGTCTTACAAGTTTTTTTTACTGACTTCATCTCAACAAGTTGGAGTATGTAATCTCTTTCTAATGATTCTTTATATAACACTATAAAAATAGTGAATGGAAATTATTATTGTATGGAAAATATACCACATGTAATTAATGATCCAATATACATTGAATGTGAATTGAAAATTCTCTCAAAATGAATCTTAATTTTTAAATAGTCATTTTGGATTTTCCATTAGTTTGAGGATCATAGGTGGTGTTCATGTGAAGCTCAATATCCTGATACATATGAGGAATTTTATAAAATTTAATTATAATTTGTAGACAAGGATAAGAAACAATTTAAAGAGGTCCCCCATGAAATCATACCAAATTATTAATATAGATTTGATCATGGAACTGAAGGGGAAAATCTTGTCTTAAATTAAGAAAATGTGTAGATTTTATTAAGAGATAAAGATAACCCATATTTTTAAATTTATTTTAAGATACATTTGTATCCTAGGGAAATATTATATAGTAATTTGACCCCCTTTTAATATAAGAATAGATATAGGTTGCAAGAAACCTTTTTCATACTATCTCCCAACAATTACCTGTTGAAAATCCAAACATCATGATAAATAATCAGAAATTTCCTACTTCATGCAATCCAAAACAAATCAACTCAACTACTCATATCATGGAGCTACTAAGATTTATGGATAAATTCAATCCATCAGAAAAATATGAAAAATAAAATTATATATTATGTTTAAATGGAACAAATAGTATCTTTCTAAATTTCTTAACACCAACTTCAAAAATGACATCTTCAAAAATTTTATCATTCCTTACATTATTTTTATTTTTAACTATCATCATTAGATTTAGAACATTTTATCTTTTCCAATAATGATTGTTTCATAGTAATTGGAAAAGGGAATTTTGTTTCCACATCCACAATAATTCTCATATCCATCTTCAGTACATCCATGAACCTAGGATCCCTATAATTTTTCATTTTACTTAGGACTCCATGATATTTTATACTCAACAAATACACTACTTTATTTATATTCTTTATGTGGTATTGTATTAATTAATCATAATCATTGAGTAACTCAAGCCATCTAATTTTCCTCATATTGATCTCTTTCAATGAAAATAAGTATTTTAGTTTGTTATGGTATGTGTATATATCACATCGTTTTCCAATAAATTTATCATTCTATATAAGAACACAACCAATCCATTTTTCAAATGAATCATTATATATAAAAAATTAATCACTTTCTTATGGTATAGTCAAATCATAGAATTTATAAATATCCAATTAAATTATTAAAAACATACTCCACATTCTCTTTTCAATATGAACATAACCCCTTTACGGGTAATATTAGTTATTAGGTTTGCCAATTCTGGAAAAAATTGAAAATAGTGGTAATATTAACCTATAAAACTGCTTATACTATATACCTCGGTCTTATTAGTTTGTGTAAGAAATTATTTAACTACCTTTTTCTTAAAATGATCAATTGAGATTTGATTCTTTCTGACAATAAGGAAATTAAAATAAACATTCAAAATCATGAATTCATAGTTTCAAAATTTACCATATAAATGTTTTTCTTGAAGATTCTTGAGAATAATCCTAAGGTGATTGTCATTGTCGGTATATCATTCAGCATTCACCTAGATATCATCAATTAATATCACAACTAATATTTAACGATATTTCATGATAAATAATTTCATTAGTTCTATAAAAAAGGATGCTACATTAGTTAATCCAAATAGAATTACTATAAACTCATAATATCTATACCTCATTTGAAATTTTGTCTTTTGAATATCTTCCTTCATTACTCGCAATTAATAATACGTAGAATTAATATCAATATTTGAAAAATATTTTATCTGTGAAGTTTATTGAATAATTCATTAATGTGAGGTAGAGGATACTTGTTTTCAGTCTACATATTATTGGTTTCTCTATAACTAATTCACATCCTCATAAATCCATATTTTTTATAAATGAAAAGAGTAGTGGATCACCTGGGTGAAACACTAGGGTGTATAAATTCATTCTCAAAAACATCCTCTAGTTTTTTTATAGTCTATAAAATAAATAGTATCTATTATATCGGGAGCCTTTGATATATGTCTTTAATAAGGGATTAAATAAATGGAAAACTCAACCTCACACTCCATTGGATGTTCCATTAATTCATTATAAAATACATCAATGTATTCCTACACCATTGGTACATCCTCATTTTTAATATTAATTTTTCCATCTATGGGATGCGTATTCTCTTCCTACCCAAGAATCTCATTCATAATAGATATTGGGGATGAATCTAGATATGACTCATGTGATAAATTATCCACTATAAATTTATGGAATTGCACATCTTCATCATGAGTTATAATTTCCTTCTCTTTACTATAAATTGTTTCCTCATGTTTTGAATGACATTCCATAATAAGAATTATATCAAATTTATCCATATGTATAATAATAAAGTCTAAAAAAGGACACATTTTGGTGTTATAATGGAAACTTCCTGTCATGAACCAACCCAGGCCAACACCATACTAGTCACCCGAGCCAATCCATGATATGAACCGAAGGGCGTTCCTGATCCCCACAGGCTGGAAACAAGTGTTGGGCATAAAAGTGAAAAGGTTGTGAATGGATTGTCCTAAAACAAAATTCATATATCGGAATATAAACTAAATAAAAAACAGAAATATCATTGGAAGATAAAAAAATGATAACCAACTATACATACATCCAAGTGACTCCATGGGTCACCACCAAGCATAGAAAAACGCTCTCCCAAGAGAAATCCAATACAATAACCTAAAACTGAAAAGTAATGTAGGTGTGATCACCCATATGCTCAGTAGGAATTCCAAGGAATAACAACACCACAAGGACAAACATTTATATAGGAACCATAAGCATGCATGATTGAAAATAAGACCCATTAAAATATTTTTTTCATTCTTTTCAAAATCATGTAACTGTTTCATATTTTTATGGAAAATATTTCTTTACCACTACATTTTCAAAACAGAATCCAAACATGCATTAACATTTCAAAATTAAAGGGAATTCCTTTATATTTAAATATTGATTTCATGAAAGAGGAAGCAAGCATGAAACAAATGAATTTAAAATCATATTACATGCCTTGAAGGAAATATTTATATAGCTAGTGTTAGTTGGGGAATTAAGATCCCCATACCTCAGTGTAAATGTGTTATATGAACCACAATGATATACATTCTCATGCACGATCCACTAGTAGGGAACACACCCATAACCTAGTGCTCTCTAATCATTGTTTTTTAGTTAGTGTTGAATAATCAATTATTCTAAAAGAAATCGGGATAAACCACTTCCATATCATCTAGTGTGCTAGTCCTCGTCTGCCCACCTAGATACGTAGGTTTTCATATGTTCTCCATTTCAAGTGTTGGTGAGTTTTATCATGAAAAAAAAACTTAATATATGATTATTGTTACTAAAAAAATCACTCACCCTCTAACCCCTAATCTCCCTCATTAAGAGAACCCCCTATAATTCACACAATAAAAAACAAGCCTCTTTACTAGAAACATAGCATAAATCACTCATTTAACACACACATAATGTTTCTAAAATAATGTGGCATGCCTCAAGAGGCATTTTTACACTTAAAACACATTCTCGAGGTTCCAAACTGGCTCATTACTTCACAAAAAAACATTTCCTTAAATAACATGCTCATCCAACACATTCATGTTCTAGAGCCATTAGAAATTCCAATTAAGAATACATGTTTCAGTCATTTTAAAACAAATGGAAAAAATCACACCGAAGCCCATACACATTTCCTAACCAACCAAATAATGGATTTACCCCGTTTTAAAATCATACAAGAAACCATATTAATTTAAATCAGCTTTCAAAACTATTATACACACCAATATTTTTTTAAATATTATCCACAGAGACAAACCCAATTTAGACACTAATTTTAAGAATTTAAAATTATAATCATTCTAGTAGAGGAATGGGATCATATTTTAATGGAAAATGCACATGTCAACACTTCAAGAAAACCTCAAAATAAAGGAAATACTAACATCAAGCATCACCATAACTTTTCATAGCATACATATACCATTTAATATAGAAAAAAATTACTTTCTAAAACACTCAAGAAATTTTGGAATTCAATTTAGAGGTATAGGAATAGGGTACCTACCTCAAGGTGGAACCAAGCCATACACTTTAGCTCATATCGCTTTCCAACTAAAATTTGATTCTCCCCCACTAAAAATATATGCATTCTCATTCATGAAAGGACACCTAGCCCCTATGTATAAGATCTCATGGCCCATGAACATGTGTAAGGGTATCCTTCCAGGTATGCTTATGTGTATATACCAGTATCCACTCACCTGCATATTCATTTTTATGTAAACACATAGGCACATCAAGCCATATACATATACATTTGATGATATGGATCAATATACAGGTAACAGGGGAATGTAAATGTATATATTTACTTACTTATACACATGTAGGTGTGTCTCCTTAGACCCAGTGACTCAAAAACACAAAGCTAGGATCACACACTACACATATAATTTAATAAATCAATTAAACTATTAATAAAATATTTTCAACATGCATTACAAAACATTACTCAAAAAACACACTCAAATTCTTCTCTTTAAAAAAATTCAGACTAAAACCATATGAAAATACATTTAACACCACTTAAATGACTCATAAAACCCAATTGAAAAAATAAATGGATAATCACACAATTAATTCAACTATTTACCATGGATAATCCCCTTCCAACCCTAATATAATCCAATTTCATATTAAATAAAACATTTCAAAAATTACACAACTTAGAAACCGAACTAAAAGATCCAAATAAAAGCTAATTTGACCATGTAATCCATTTTCCTTTTAAAAACTCCTTCAAACGCATTCACACAAACATAAAAACACATTCCGAAAGTTCCTCCACAATGCACCTACAGATGTTCACCATTTTACTTTGAAAATCCAATTTCATCATATAAGCATGATAAAAAACATCCATAAATATAATTCATACTACTTAATTAAACCATATAAGACATATCAACACTCATGAAAGAATATTAAATTGATCAAAAATGATTAAGCATGGAACCACCTACCATGGGTGAAGAACCTTCCAGACAAGTGGTGTGAAGTCCATACGCACCTCAATTTCACCACAAGGAAGCCAAGATGAACCCCAAACAAATAATAATTTTACCAAAAATCACAATACCAACCCCAAAATATAATACAATATATTCTAGAAACCAAAAATCCCAAAAAAAAACCCCTTACTTATAAAGCGATGTGTGTGTCAGATAGGGAGATAGGCTAGCCAGAGGGTCGTTAAGGCAGATAAGAGGCTAGACAGTGGTTCCCCAAAAGAGATAGCTAGCATAGATAATAGGTTGTGCAGCACATGGAGGAGGAAGGTCAGTATCATGTTTCATGGGGGAGGTAGGTCATTGGGGGTATTCCAAACGGAGGTCGGCCAATGGGAAGGGATGCGTTGGGCACCAAAGGTGCAGGTTAACAAAGTGCATAGTGTGATTCCGACCTACAACACGAAGTAAGGGGGGCAATGTCCATCCCTAAAGAAAGGAATTTTATGATTAAAATAAAATAAAATATTATCTATAATAATATGATAAGATTATTAATAAGGTAAAAAATATGATAATAATATTAAAATTAATAACAAATTAATGAAATTTATTTTCGTAAAACTATTCATAATTATTATTATTATTAATATAATAATAATAACAATACAAATAATAATAACTATAATAAAAATTACAATTTTTATTATTATTAAAATAATTATTTACACTTCATTTATTTTATTTTTCTTATCTTACTTTATCCTCATTCTTTCATTTCACATCATTTATTTTTCATGAACATCAGGAAGGTCGTGCAGTGAACTGGGAAAGGCTGCACGATGACTTAGGTATAGCCTCACATTTCCCGTGCACTCAATGATGTCATGGAAAAAACATGCATTTTTAAATAAGAACTCAAAATTTTACGCTTTGATTCAACCCAAACTACATGATTGCATAATAATTAATAAAATATATAATTCAAATGTGTTGGGTGTGACAATTGTCCCCACCATTGTGCTTTTCATCTCTAGAATTCCAAAATTAAGGCCAATCCAAATAGTAGAAATAGACACCCCCTTAAGGTTCAAAGAGGGTCCCTAAGGAAAAAAAGTGAAAAGATGAAAACACACTATGCTTAGAGAAAGTGACTTAATTGATAACATCAATAAACATATAAAAAGACTTTTTTTCTCACTATCACCCACAAAAAATAGCTAGAACACGTCTAGTTGATTGCTTAAGGTTGGAAAATTTCACACCAACAAAATCCAACCTCTCATACCGAAAAAAACCTCAAGAACTATGAAATGACACCAAAACACTTTTTTGAAATGAACAAGTAAAATGAATCCAAACCCAAAGAACACTCTTATAACCTACCACCGAGATATCTCTAGAAATAGAACCAAAAATTAAAATAGGGAGGCCTGAATGGAATCCCCACAACAAGGAACAAAAAAACCTCCGAGAAAAGACTGGAAAACCGACATGGGGATGCCTGAATGAACTCCCCACCATTAAGAATAGGATAACATCAGTTTATTCCTGGTGAATTTTAGGGATTCCCACAATGGGTCTCAACACTATTAGAGACAACATAATAACATAAACTAGGAGACTCCCCACCAAGGACCAAACATCCCTCTATATGTGGCAGGGAGGGAAGGGCCCAACTACTGGGGCATCAAAACTACTGCCGAATATAGGATGACATCATAATATAGCTAGATGAGAAATATTTAAAATTGAGACTGACTTACGTAAAAAGACCTAGTAAGGACCACTAAAATAGATTACATCTAGTGGGACACAACCACCAGGACCATAAGGTAATAAGATGACCACACCTCCTCATAGCCATGGGAAACCTCACACGCCCAAATGGGTAATTCATAATAGAAAACCTATAAGAAACAAGTTAAATTTCCTTCACCTTCAACACCATTAACAGAAATGATGCAAGGTTTTCAAACCCTCCTAGGGTTCATGACCATGCACAAGTGTCACTATGAGTCCTATGGGTAAAGAACTGATGTTTGAAGAATAACATGCCTCACAGTTAGAATGTGAAGAATCCTAAACAAAGCTTCTCCTTTTGAATACACATGCAACCACACCACAATCGTGGAAACACCATCAGGCATAAGACACTCTGACATCCACTAACTCCAACACGGTACATTCACTAACATGAAAGCTATGATGGTTCATGCAAATCACCCCTTGTTACAAAAAAGAGAAACATTGAGATGAATGATGCATAGAAGATACCTTCTTATAATATAATGGAATTCAAAATTTCCCGAATGAAAATACACTTCTATAAACACAGTTTCCCGTGGAAATTTCCACAATCGCTGCCTTGTACCAAAAAAATGTTTGAACCCCACCAAAAATCACCATACATGGCCATTTCTGCTGATGTAATTACAAAAAAGTCTTTTATGACACCATTCAGTAGCAGTAATTTTGAGCCACTTTAACCATTTCTTGCTGGAATTCCTTTCACCATTTCTAGGGTGGACCTTCGGACACAACAGTTTCAAACATCATACCAAATTACTCAAAAAAATCAAAGTGACCTAAAAATTCCTTCAACTCTTATCACATTATCTATCTTGGTAAAAGATGATTCACTTAACTAAAAAGGAAAAATAGATAGACTTATCACTAACACTCAAAATGGAATGTCCTTAATTTGATCAACAGGAGGGTTGGCCAATGGATAATATCATGTGTTCACAAATCAATTGCATGATAACTCTTTATGGGAATGTACACTATCCAAGAAGGAAAACTGTGGACCCATAAAAACTAATCCATTGGTCAAACAAACCATGATAAAACACTAAAATAATGGGGAAACCATTAAAAAGGCCTCCTAAAACACTTCTCGAGAACAAACAATAACCATCACCTCAAATCAACATTGAAATGAAAAACAAACATGGAACATCATCTAAACTAGAATGGTTTTAATAACTCAAAACATCCTACTCCATGATTCCAAAAACACAAAAATATACCACACCGTTATAGATAATGAAACAGTCAATACATTCTTTATAAACACTTTGGAAAATTCAACTAGAAGGGTGGCCTGCAAAATCACCAATGGTACCTCTTTGATCATACACAGGCATGCTATCAAGTAAATGATGAACCAATTAACCATGCACATATTACTCATGCATGTGGTTACCCATGTAAATAACAAAAAATAGGACCAAATTCATTCCATTTTTCTAAATAGCAATTGACCCACACCTCCTCGTAGTAAAATCACTAGTCCCAATGTTAAACACCAAGTTAGATTTTTTTCACAAAACCCACATTAGTAAGCATCGACCCTTCAAAAAAGAACTCTCTGTCTCACAAACCTTATAGTAAATCCCCAATTATCCAAACACAAATTCATTTTAGAACATTTCACATCAATTTCAAGCACATCATCCAATTAAAACAATATTCCCTAATTTAACAAATTCTATTGAAAATATAGTTTCAAAACCCACCATAAAATCACCCATGTTTTTATCACATTGAAAATCAATCCATTTCCCCTTTGTAACATATATTTCATACATTTTCAAACAAGGTTTTTCAAATCAATTTTTAGGAACCAATAAGGCATAAGATATTTAAACAAGAAACTAGTGTCAAAGGGTGACTCGGACATATGGTCGGTAGTCGTACGTCGGTCACTCCATCATCATGAATAGTATTCTTGGACAATGTATCCAACTACACATGGATTTAAAGGCCATGTGAGTTCGATGAGACCATTGACCATACTCTCTTTTCATTTTCCCTAGAAAAGATAAACCACAAGGAAAAATGACTCGGATAAACCTAAAATTCCCCTAGTAACTCGAGTCCCGCCATGAGGTGTGTTGGCTAGGCACCATACACGTATCCAGAACATCGAGTTCTAAAAATCCTACATCTGATCTACACTAACTATTCTTAAAGTAACATGACCTAGAGAGGTGACCACCTCTGATTCCATTTTGTCACAAACCAACCTGGGTCAACCTTGTACCGGTAACACGATCTGGTCTGTGACATGGCATAAAAGGTATTCTCGATCCTCGCAGGCGGGAAACTACTATTAGGCATCATAGTGAGATAGTTGTGAATTTTTTGTCTCCTAAAAAAGACTGATAGTTGAATATAAACTAAAATCACTCATAAATGATGATAAAACCTAGAAACCCATCTATACAAACCTCCAAGTGACCCCATGGGTCACAACCAAATGTAGAACCACACTTTCCCAACAACAATCCAAGACTATAACCAGAAACTCAAAAGTAACATCGGTGTCAGTACCAAAATTCATATTAGGAAAGACAATGAATTACAATTCCTTATGACCTTATATTTAAAAATAAACCCTAAACATTGTAGTTTGAAAATAATTCCCATTAAAATAAATTTTTTTCACCCTTTTCAAAATCAAGTAATAGGTTTACATTTTTTTGGAAGTCTTTTCTCTACTACTACATTTTAAAAATTGAATCCGAACATGCATTAACATTTCAAAATTAAAGGGAATCCATTTAGATTCAAATAAGGTTTCCCTGAATGAGGATATAATACTGAAACAACTAAATTTAAAATCATATCACAAGCACCATGAGAAATCCCTATGTAGATAGTGTTATTTTGGGACCTAGGATCCTTGTTCCTCAGTGTAAATGTGGTATCTGAAGTACAATGATCTACTCTCTGGTTCACGAGCCACTAGTAGGGAACACACCCATAACCTAGTGGTCTTAAATAATTATTTTGTTTTGTTATTTTGGCAGTGTGAATCCGGATAGAAGAAATCGGGAAGAATGACTTCTGTAATATCTAGCATACTCGTCCTACTCTTCCCACCTAGATACCCATGTTTTTCTATGTGCTACATTTCCTGGGGGTGAGTTTTATCAAGAAAACATATAAGAAAATATCAGTATGTTTATTCAAAAACGAACTCACAGTCTCACCATCGATCTCCCTCCATGAGAACATCCCCCCCTGTTATAAGTCACCTGATAATGTTGACGTCCCATCACTAGAAACATATCATAGACCACATATTTAACATACACATCATGTTTCTAAATCATTGGAGAATACCTAAAAATGGTTTTCCCAATTTAAACCCCATTTTCATGGTTCCAAATAGGCTCATTACATCAGAAAGAATAAATTATCATTAGAAAACATGCTCACTAAACACTTTCAAGTTCTAGGGCCTTTTGAAATTCCAATTAATAAACAATGCATCACAAATTTTAAAACAACTTCAAAAATTCACACCAAATCCCATACACTTTTCTTATCTTACCAAATCATAGAATTTTCCCTTTTAAAAATCATAGAACAATCTATATTCATATAAATCAACATTCACAACTAATATACACACCAATATTTTGAGAAATACCCACCACACACCCAAAACCATTTTAGAAATTATTTTTAAGAATTTAAAATAATAATAATTCTAAAATTGGATAGGAATTGTATTTTAATGGAAAATACAAATTTGAACACTAAAAGAGAACCAGAAAAACTATAGAAAGACCATCACAATGAATCACCAAAACTTTTCATGGAATGTATATACTATTTAAAATAAAAAAATACTTTATAAATCACTCTTTAAATTAAAGATTCCATTTTGAGGGTATATGAATAGGGGACCTACATCAAGGGGTAACCAAGTTATCCAATGTTTCTCTTATCACTTTTAAACTAAAATATGATTCTCCCCAACTAATAATATACACATTTTCATACATGAAAGGAAATATATCCCGTATTCATACATTCACATGCCCATCATCTTGTTCCAGGGGATCCTTACAGGTGTGCTTATAAGCATATACTAGTCTCTAATCACATGCATATGAATTTTTATAAATAAATATAGGCACACCAAGACCAATACATGTACGTTCCATGTCATGGAAGAATATACAGGTAACAGGGGAACTTACATGAATATATTAAATTACCTATGCACATACAGTTGAGTCACCTTAAACCCGCCAACTCAAAACCTCCAAGTTGGGATGATTCACAACACATATAATTTAATAATGCATCCAAACACTTAATAAACATTTTCAAGATACATAACAATACATTACAACCAAAAAATATTCTATTTCAAAACAAATTCACACTAAAACCCTTTGGAAATGCATTTCACACCACTTACATAACTCATAATACCCATTTTGACAAAATTCAAGGAAAATCACAAAATCAATTCAATTGTTACCAATGTTTATGACCCCTTCCAATCATCACATAGACCAAATTGACATAAAATAACACATCTCATAATTTTCACAATTCACAAACATAAACAAAAGTTCCCAATAAAAGCCAATTTGACAATGTCTTCCACTCTACTTTAAAAACAAATTCAAAAAGTACTACCACAAAGAAACTACAAATGTTCACCAATTTCCTTTTAAAATCCAATTTCATCATATATGCATGACAAAAAACACAAAAAATATGTTTCACATAATATAATTAATCCATAGAACACATATAAACACTCAAGTAGGAATATTAAATTCATCACAAATATTTAAGTCTGGAACCACCTACCTTGGGTAAAGAAAATTCCACAAAGGTGGTGTGGATTCCATCCACACCTCAACCACACCACAACGAATCTAGGCCGAACCATGAAAATGTAAAATTTGACCAAAAAACAACAAGGCCAACCCCTAAATATAATACCATACCCACTAGATATCTAAAATCCACAACCAAATAAAACAAAACCTTACAAGTAAAAAGTTGGGTGTGTTGGAGAGGGGGTTGGGAAAGTAGGTAGGTTGCACAAGGGAGAGTCAGGGCTGGTTAGTGGGTTACCAGAAGTGAAGGATATCATGGGGAATAGGCAGTGCAACGCATAGAGGAGGAAGGTCAGCTACAAGTCGAATGAGGGAGCCAGGTCACATGGGGTTTCTCCAGATAGTGGCCTACCACGGGTAGTGGAGGTGTCAGTCATGACAGGGCACTGACCAGCAACATGTAAGGAGGTGGGTAGACATGTAGTGTGATGTGAAGAGGAAGGGAATGCAGGAAAACCATAAAAAATGATGAAAATGAAAATAAAAAGAAAAGAAAATGATATCTATAATAATATGATAATGATAATAAAAAGGATAATAAACTCTATAATAATAATATTAAAATTTATAAAAACGTAATGAAATTTATATTATTAACACTATTAATAATAATTATTATCATCATATTGAAAATTTTATTATTTATTATTATCATACTTATAATTATAAAAAAATCGATTAGTGTTATTTTTAAAATAATTATGTGAACTTCATTTTATATCTTACATTATCCTCATTATTTTTATTTCACTTCATTTATTTTTCATGAACATCAGGCAGGTTGTGCGGTGAATAGGGTGGGGTCATGCGGTGACCCAGATAAATCCACTCCCTTCCCGTATGCTAAATGTTGTCAAGATGAAAACATGTTTTTTTAAATAAGAACATTAAAATTTATGCCATGATAAAACTCGAACAACCAGATGCAATTAAAATTAATAAAATATATGATTTAAAAGTGGTGAGAGTAACACTTCATAACTCATACTTATTTTAGTGACATTTTCACACATCGTTTTGATTGAAAACATCTATTTATAGTTCTAGGGAAATATCTGATCTTATAGGAAAATATGAATGACATAAAAGACTGAGTGGGTCCATGATAATAAAAACATTATCTAAATTTATGATTATATTGATGTACCTACCACCACATCTTTGGGAACAATAACATTACATGGATTGATCACATTAGTATGACCTCTTATGTTGTAGATTCTCATGAAATGTAGGAAATAGGTTTGAATATTTTAATGTTTCATTACACTAAAATCATTGTATATTAGTGTCTCAGTCACTCTCTAACATTTATTATCGAGATGACCCTTGTCACTATACATTTAAATAACACTGATGCCCTTCAATCATTTTATATGATACTAATTTGTACAATTTTCACATGCTGGAAATTTTATCACCTTATTCATCTTCTTTGATGTGGTCATTTTTTCTTATAGTCCATGAAAACTATTCTTCCCTATATTACCCTTTCATATATTTGATCTAGAAATTTCATCTCTATTTTGATGGTGCATGAAACTATTTCATCATGTGATTAAAAATTTGAGTAACTTGTTCCCTTTAAAGATGTGTCTTAAGGCTATAAATGACATGGTAAATATTGATGTCAATATTATGTATTTAATATATATCATAGTTATATAGTATTGTAAAGGAATCATCAAAATATTTTGTACAGTATTCTTCATCTTTCATTAAACTAATGATCTTTCTCTTCATTTCAGTTCATTTCCTAAAAGGGGAATATTTTTCATAAAAATTTCATTAAAAGATCTCCATTCCATATGTTCTATTAATTATTATTACCTATTTTCCTAGATCAATCAAAAACATTGAACCAAATATCCCTTGATCAAATATACTATTATTATAACCATTTCTATTTCATAGAATCACAAGGGTATAAATATCTTTTTAATCGACAAATACCATTGTTATACTCCCATTTTATTAGTAGTTACACTAAATGATGGAGATTTTCTCATAAGAAATGATATAATATAGGTGTGTCATGTCATATAATATCTTGTTTCTTCATATGGTAATGGATAGTAGTCATAACCTGGTTTATCTACTCTGATTTATTAATGACCTTCTTCTCCCCATCATAAGTCATATTGGATTTATCAATGGGAAAACAAATATATTGTCCATGAGTATTGATTCCATTATTTATCATATGATCAATTTCCAAATAATGAAATTTACTAGATTTTCTTTTATAAATATGAAACTTAAATCCTAACAAATGATTAAAAATAATTTTTCATACTATAAATAAATTGAAAAATTGTTAATTGTTAATATCATAATCATAAACCATGTTTTTATTGAAATTTAATTAAGTCAAAAAAATATTTTGAAATACTTATTAATTGTTTGTATTAAAAATGTGAATTATCACAATCATATCTTCCATGAGTGTCAAACAAAGTGACTCATAAGGCCATATTCACAATGTATTATAATGATGAATGAGATATATTTGACCGATAATTTTCGGGTTTATTCACCCTAAAAGCATGTATGCCAAAACCATATCCTCTTATAGTACACTTAAGGGATATATTTTTAGTGAAACCAAATGATTTATAACATTAAAAAAATTTAGGATGTTATACTCTACTTAGTCTTATACTCGAATTCAGTCGTAGATTTATATTCCATGATCTATGTTGTCCTAAATCCACTTCCCATGGTGTATAATGAAATTATCTCTAATACATACTATAAAAACACCAACTCCAATAACCAAAATTCTGTGTATAATTTATTACAATATCATAGATAAATTTTTTTTAATACCAAATTACTAATCATTTTAGTTGTATTTGAATGTGGGAGACATACATGATACTTAATTTTCATAGGTAATAAAATATAAATCATAGTAATAGAAAATATTCTACATCAATCAACACAATAAAATAATTCTTCTTTGTACTCTAGAGAATTGAAAAAACAAGGATGAAGTAAAAATATTATTAAGGGTACTATAAGGTGGAAAATAATATGAGTATATTGGAAAGAATCAATCTGACATAGTAAATAACTAAAACCACTAATTATATAATCAATAATATATACATAAAGTATAGCAATAGATGATATCAATGAAAAAATATCTTGTACGATAAAAATTTTATTCACAATTAAAGAAATTTTTAAAAATTCACGTCATGATATCAGACATCATGATTTATATATGATCAGGAACTTTTTCCAATATTGTATAATCAATGGTCAGGTATACACCAAAAACCCATTTAATTTGTCCAATTGATTTTTTCAAGAGAATTTATGATAATTAGAAAAGGTAATTTTTGACCACTCCACACCCATCACTATATGTATAGAATATTCCTCAAATATTTAATTATCAAATAAATTTATGAAAAATATTCCCTATCCAAAAATATATATACTGAGAACAGAATGAGGGTATGTCAATATTTTCCCTAATAAATCCAATAACTAAAATAATGAAACATTTTTTATAAAAATAGAATTCATTTTATGAAATAACAATATTAATAATTAATATTATATAGATATTTAAGATAAATTTCACTTCTAATGATCATAATAAATTGAATGTTATTATACAAGGTTAATGACCACAAAATTAATAAGAGGTAAGAGATGACCATAGATTCATCGGAAACATGGGCTGTCAAATTAAATCATTTCCTTTCGAGAAATAATTAAAATGGTAGAGAAATATTAAAATAAAATTTCATTTTATATTTTTCTTTGAAAAAAATGAAAATTATTATATGTATCTAAATATCTTTAAATAGTTAGGTTAGTATGGTTATCTTTTGATTCCATATGTATTAAAAAAATTCCTTTTGATTTTTGATCATGAAAATAAAAAATGAACCTCTAAAAAAACATATAAATATTCATTTAATATATTTTAAAAAGTTAATAATAACATTAAATGTTTTTAAATATATCATATTAGAAATAAAAAGGGATTTTGAAATGTAATTTTGAAAAATATGGACATGGAAAAAAATATATTTCATTAAAATGGAAATAAATTCCTTTTTCTTTATAAACAAATATTTTAAATTTTCACGTTCCAAGGAGTGGAAAATTTGGATGAAAATATATAAAACCTATATATATCTATAAGATAGGTAAATTGATAGATTTTATAATGTATGGATTATAATATTACATTAATAAAAATTATGGCAATCCCAAAGTCAGAGATTGTGAAATAAATTTGTCCCTCTTAAGTATCTTTTATACTGTTACCCCTGGAAAGAATAAACTAGAATTGAAAAAATTATCATCATGTTTAAATATGGTTTCTTGTTAAAGATATAAATGGGATAGTATATAAACTACATAAATGTAAAAAAATTTATAATATCAAATATGCCTCAATGGATTGTAAATTGAGAAGAAATTTCCTAACCTCACACTTCCCTTTAGTTTAATGATATTTATCTACATTTATAACAGTTTTAGGGATGTTGTGTATTTTTTAAAGAATAATATTCATATTTATAATATAATTTCTTATCCTATTATAATATCTCATCATATTATTGTTGGTAATATTTATTTTTTTTGTTTTGGGTCTTAGCTACTTTGTTTTCTCATTGATGTTTTTTCATGGAAGCTCAAGTTCTTATGAATAATAAATTTTTACATAATCTACCTTATGATATTAAATATATAAATATAATATTGATTCATTTAATAACTTTATATAAACATCCTTTAAATTTGAACATGGGAAATGAATTGCATCAATTTGTGGAGACGGTATGTCATATATGTGCACAAGCGACAATATAATTTCCTTAATGAGTGAAAGGGTAAGCAACTAGACGATATTATAAATTTCAAAAATTAATTTTACATAATAAGTATCATATATATTCATAATTTCTATCATTATGGATATTAATGTGACTCAGTTAACAGAAAAAATTACATTAGTTGAATATTTGGTAGATCGTCACAACCATGAGCGATGGTATTGTTTCTAGCTAGATAGAGAAGAAGATAGATAAAATTATGCCATAAAAAATAACATCATAATATATTGGACACATTAGTGTCATTATATTATAATTTTTAATAAATAATTTAAGGTCTTAAATTTGAAGTAAAAAATGAAAGAGCATGGCGAAGAAAAATACCCTCGCTTAGAAAACCCTTTTTGTGATAACTTATTAAAGACCATATGGTTTTTATTTTGTGATGTTAAGGAGAACTAAAACATGTATATAGTTGTTGGGGAGTTATGTTTTCTATTTTTTCACTTTAATTTTCTTTAGATGTTTGAATAAGTGAGTGGAGGTGGTACTCCTATATAATTAATGTGAGAGGAACATTGGAAATTTTTGAAATGTTTATAATAATATCATCTCACATTCCTGGACATAAGACTAAAAAATAGAAAATATTTGAGGGTATAAGGTTAATTTCAAAATCAATTAAACCAAAAGTGTTTAAAAAAGTTTTTGGGTTATTTAAACCCCAATCTATATAGATTAATCACCTCGATAAACCCATTTGGACTGTAACCATAGTAATTTTGTTTGTACTAATTTTACATTTCATTATGACTGAAAATTAAGTTTTCTTTTATTTCTTAAAATTAATTGTTTTATTTTAAATTATGGAATCCATTTTATCAAATTAAATTCACCAAATATGAATAATTTAATTTAAAAATTAATCTTAAAAAATACATCAAAAATAAGTTTATCAAGAAATAAATATTTCAATCATAAGATGATCTTGATGAAATTATATGACAAGTAATAAAAAATATATGGGTTTAAATTAATAAATTTATATATATGATCTATAAATTAAATTAATTAGTACATTATTAAATATTATTTTAATTAGTAAAAATTTAAATAAATTATGCCTTATACAGACACTTTTATAAAAAAACCAACCTCTAAATGATATTATATTTATTCATATCAAATTTATATTCAATAAAATTTTAAATATTCTAATTATAACTCATTATTATTAAATAATTGAAAATTTTTAGAACAAAATGTTTTATTATTTGTAAAAGATTAATTTGATAAGAAATCTCAAAAAACCCGTTCTTGGATTAGTTTCACAACGTATGATAAAAAACAATGTTCACTATACCAAACTAGATTTTTTTCCAATGAAATAGTAAAATATTATTTGTAATATAGTTTTATTAAAATAGAACATTCACATACTATATTTAAAGCATAGGTGTTCCGTTTACAAAGTAAATTTTGTCATAAAGTGATTTCAAAGAAATATTACTAAATTTATAATATGAATATTCTAATTAAAATAATTATAGTCAACAATATACTTGTATTAGGTTTAGAAGAATTTTTTACTTAAAAGGGAATTTTTCTTGAAATCCATTTTTCATCATATTTAGCACATTTAATATTAAATTAAAATATTTCACATCAATGAATTGAAATTGATAAAATGGATTCCATATTTCTAATTAGTATAATTAATATTAGGTAATAATTTCAACCTAAACATTGTTCAATATTAATCATAAAAATAGTTAAAATTGGTTTCCATGGTTAATGAGAAAATATGTTTTAAAGGGGTTAAACTAAATAGATAAGGTTAAAAATAAACATACACTTCTAATAATATTACTTATAGAAATTTTTATCCCCTACCTTATACAATATTGTTAAATGGTCCATTTTGGAGCCATTTTTATTTAGTAATACATTAATATAATTTATTCTTTTTAAAAATTCAATGTGGGTCATCTCCCAAACATTAAAAAGGAAACCCACTAAACTATTCTTTCCCAACATCAAGATTATTTTTTATCAATAAATAAAATTCCAAATCCCTTAATTACATCCCTCTACATGTCTTTGAGGGCATCGTTTGACAACAAAATCAATCCATGATGGCTTTCTGAGTTAACCTAAAAGTCATTCTAAAGAAAAGTTGTCATTCTAATCCAATCATTTTTTTTATTTCATTTCTTCTTCTACCATATTCAAATTTTATTCAAACCTAATGAAATAATAAAAAAATTATCCATATATATATATATATATGTTAATGAAATAAACTATCTCTATCTCTTCATCCATCAAATGGGAAACGAAGTTGTCGCACTTGTGCATGACGAACTACATCGTAAAAAATGGATATAATTCATTTTCCATCACCACTACTACTTGATGGTTATAATTATGGATTAATGTATAAAAATGATATTAATGGAATATTTATCAATATATATATATTTTATGTAGTATAAAATCATATCTTACCATCTATTAAATAATTATAATGTCATTCAAGTGTACTTTTGGATTACCACCTCCACGAAACGATATGATTCGTTTTTCATGACCAAATCACATGGATAGTATATATACATTAATTTATAGAAATAATATAATATTTAAGATATATTAATTATTATATAAATATAAAATTATATTTCCATTCATTCTATCATTCTATTTGAAAAAAGAAAAAGTAACACTTCCTTACATATGACCCACTGTCTCCATGATTGAAATGTAGTCCTACTTCGATAACGATGATTCATGGTTTGTTTTAAAAGTATAATTGATATATAAAAATGATAATTATATTATTATATATATATATATGATTAAATAATTTCCACTTTGAACTTAGTGATCCTCTTGAAATCATTATGGTCATATGAGCAGAATATCATCAAAATATTTGAGGTAAACCTAACTGAGTATATAGGTAAATATAACAAGGTAATAATAAAAATAAAAGGTAATTATAAAAATGAGATATATTCTTAAAAAAAATTAATTAGTGTTAATTTATTATTATGTGATACAGAGATGATATTTGGTGACTTGGACTCAAGGTAAGAGACACAATAACTTAAAATCACGTTATAAATTTTTTAATAATTTATTTTTTAAATATTTTTTCTTCCATGTCCATATTCATATAATTTTTTTAATAAAATTAAAATTTATATTTTATATTTTTTTAATGTTAATTATATATTATATTTTACTATATTTATAATTTTGTAAAAAGTAATATTATTAATGCTTTCTGTATGGACCGCTTTTGATTCTGTTACAAAAGTGTAGAAGAGTGTTTTTCTTTAACATATATGAAATGAATGAAATTGACCACCTTATTGAGTTTTAATTTATTTTAAACGTAACTTACAGTTTTCAAGGGTAATTATAAAATAAATTTATTTCCCATGTTTTTTAATAATTTTTTTTAATGCGTTTTAATGAAAAATTCATATTTATCCAAATTTTTAAGGGCAAATGGAATCTAATTTTATTATGGATTAAAAATAGTTTTTAATTTTTTAATAATGTAAATGTATAATAATAATATTTTTTTCATGATATAGTACTTTATTCTTATTTATGATGATGGGTGAGGCCAACAAAGCTTATATAATGGGTGAGATTGATATAACATATATAATGGGTTAGCCCAATATAGCTTATAAGATTGGTGTGAACTTTATATATCTCTAACACATTGGGTCAAATTACTTATCTTGAAAGGATATATGGAGGGTTTTAACTAAGAATTCATATCCAATAAATTTAACTAGAATCTATTTATTTATGAAAATATTTTAACATGGGTTATGAATATAATGTTCTTAGATGTATAAGATTTAAGATTCCTAAAAGTTTTTTTTTATTTTTTTATATGGGGTTTAAAGGTATAATTTGAGAGAATACGGTGTTTCTTTCATGTGTTTATTATTTATTTGACACTCTCTAATAATATTATTATAATATAAAATAATTTATGGGTTCTCATGTTTTCCACTAGACTAATAAACTTATTTATTTTATATCCCTTTCCATGAATTTTTATGATCATCCCATGTTTAAAAAGTTTTTCAAAGGGTTTATGGATAAGAAATAATAAATAATGATTTGATTTAAAAATAATAAATATTATTCATTAAAATAAAATAGGATTCATTTTAAATTTTATTACATGGGGAAGTATATACTGAGTAGATGTTTACAACATATACTATATGGGTTTGTATCTTAGAGTTATGACCTATTTCACTAAACACTAAAACTAAACGATATTTGTGAATGAATGAAAGATAATTTTACTCCTATTAAACTAAATTATGTAATTATTATGTACGGTTCCTTATAGTTGGTATCATAAAAAAGCATTTGTTAATTTTAGATGGTATGATAATTTATGTTAATTTACTAAAGAGATTATAATTTATGGTTATCATGATATTTCATTTGTATATTACCATGATTATTCATCGAATATATGTCAGTTAATAATGGTTATCAATAAAAAACTTGGGAATCTCATCTGGGAAGGCACTAAGAGGAAAATATCCTTCCAAATCATTAACCTCGAATGGTTGGAATTGGATGAGAGATGTTTGTAGAAGCGATGGAATTGTTTATGTGGGCAATAAATGATGGAGGTATCCATGTAATAGAGAAACCAAGTTTTCCACATAGGGATATGTCGGTAGTAAAACATTTCATGAAACAACGCCCTCCATATTTCTGTGGAACATCATATCTAGTGGTATCCCATGGTTGGTTCAATACGCAGGAAAAATATATTTGAATTCATGGGATTTTAATAAAATCAAAAGGTAACTATTTCCATATATCATTTTGATGGTGAAGTTGGTAAATTTTGGTTATGGGTTAAAAAACTAGAAAGATATAATATTTATTCTAATGAATGGGACACATTTAATAACATTTTCTTTGAGATTTTTTTTTATATTTCTTTAAATCAGGATGGAGAAAAAATTATTTGAATTGATGAAAAAATAAGAATACTCAGTATCTCAATATGAAGAAAATTTTACATGATTGTCCAAGTACATACCAGATTCTTTTAATATGATTAATAGTATGTTACATAAATTTTACTCAATATTGAGACAAACATTATGATTAAGTATATCCTCATGAGAATTTTAATGTTATGAGAACATTATTCATTGTACTGATAAATTTGTGAATGAGTTTCTTGACCCTTATATTACTTGAGATGATTAGAGTATAAATTGATTAATTTATAAATAAATTGAGAATAATTAAAAAAGGAAATATAGAGGTAATCCATCATCATGTTTCGAGAGAGGTAAAAAAATTTCCTGGAATGTTTAAAATGATCTAGAACTTGTTTTTGGCTTGGTAAGTTTGGTCAAAGGGATCACGATTGTAAAGAAAAGTGTCTTTTATAATCCCTGAATTTGGTAAAAGTTATCAACCTGATAGTGAGATGTGTTAAATATAATTATTAGTATCATTATTATGATGTCTGTCTAAAATTAGTTACTCATTGTGGAAAACATATTGATTGAAAGAAACATAGTGTAGAAAATTATTTTCCACTACTATGGTTGATATTGGCCCATATAATGAGGAAATGAGTTAATCATCAAAACCAATTCATATTTTTCAAAAATATTGGATGATAGATCTATAATAATTATGGTTTTATAACTGGATGGGATTTTGTAGGTTTGAGAATCCAAGACAAGATGCTACATGACCATTAAATAAAAGAATAATTTTCATAATAGAAAATTGTTCCATATTTTTTAAAATAACATAAAGTAATTAATTAGATAATTTTTTATGAGAAATATTTTAGTTTTGAAATAAGTCACTATATCTACATGTATGAAAATGTCAATTGGTAAATATGTTCAGAAAAAATCATAAAGGTTTTGATATCCAGTCACAATGTCTATTAAAGATAGTTAATTTATATGTTATTGAATATTTAACTAATAATCCTATAGGTGAAAATAGATATTTAATTACCTTAATTGATTAATTCATTATAATGACTTATATTTTTTTATGTCACACAAATCTCTGGCCTCAAGGATATCTGAATGATTCATAAGGCTGTATAAAAATGACGTATGTTTTTCTATGAAAATATAATAACATGAAATTGATGGTATTATGCAATCAAATAGTCTTAGTAATATCATTATAGTCATGGAAACACAATTATATCACTTTGACATGCACCAAAAAAATAGAGTAGCTAGATGGAAAAAAAATAAACATATTGAAATGGCTATTAACATACCAATTGAACAATACACATCATGATAACTACGGTCGTAGGATTTTTTTGCAATAATTATTCCAAATAGATGTTAATTGAGACAAAATTTAAATAGGACACTATAAAAATTATAGTTCAAGAAAAAAGTTTAATTTAATTTTTTTTCCAATTTTTGGAATTAATTAATAGATTAAGAAGGAAGGTAGTATTGGTGGTACATTTTATGAAAAATATATAGAGGTAATTTTTCTTGGTTATATAATAAATGAAAATTCATATAGATTATATAATAAAAATTCAATAATAATATATCATCGTGAGGTAGTGATAGTATTTGAGATAATTGAATATCTCTTGAAATTAGTCATTATTTTTTATTAAGAGAATGTTGTAACCATTAGACCCACTAGATTGGTTTAATTACATACTTAAATTCTAGAAATTCATGATGATAATTAAAAGTCATCATACTCAAGTGATGGGGATTTGAATTTAAGACCCAAATGGATTAACAAAAGACTTAAAAGGTGGTTTCATACTAAAAATATCAAAGGGGATTATGATTAATTTATGTAAGAGAGAATAACAATCATAGTAAACACTTTTTTGTCAAAAATAAAATCATAAAATGTTGATGAAGTATTTTAGAACAAGGTATGGATTCAAGACATGAATTAATAGATTGTATAAATATAAAATAATTATTTATTTGAGATTTTATAAAAACCCATTGAGAATAATTTTTTTGGGGGAAATGGATTTTCATAAATGATATCAATAAAAGAGGTAAATTTTATTGAAACAAGAGTAGACTTGTTTGAAACTATTACTCACAAATTTAATAAATTGATTTTGAGGATATATTTTCCTCTTTATTTTAGCTTGATACCATCACAATTTTCTTGAAATTATAGTTCGATAAAGTTTTAATGTTTTTATAAATATTTGATGTTCAAATTACTGAATATTTAACTAAATAAACCAATATATGTGGATAAACCTAAGGATTTTATACATGATAAAGATTATAGGATAGTATGAAAGATGGATAAGGCTCTATATGGGTTGAAACAAGATCTTAAAACCTGGAACAAAAAATTGGATGATTTCTTGAGGTGCGTAGGATTCCATAATGGGAATGTCAATAGTAAATTCTATTGGAGTAAGCACGTCACCACATATATCCTTAAAATTGTGTGTATTTATTATATCATATTTACAAGTAATGAGGAGAAATGGTTTGAATATTTATCCTCAAAAATGAAAAAGTGTTTTCAAATGTACCTGATTTTGGAGATGAATTGTTTCTTGGGTTTTCAAATCCCCCAACCCATTGGTAACTTTTCATCGCTCAATAAAATTATTCCAAGTAGTTAATAAAAATCAGATTATAAAAATCAAGAGTGTGTTCCACAATTCAATTTGGTGCCAAGTTTATAAAGGATGGTAAATGAAAATATCCTAATTAGAAATATATTATATAATTGATTTGCAATCGCTCATACCATACTACCACGTGTATATACATTATCTATATTGTTACTATCTCTTCTATGAATCAATCCAATAAAAAAGAATCAAATATCCTAGAATAAAAATGTAATTTAAGATATTTCTCAAATAGTTTTAGTTATTTCATAATGTATAAATGAATGGGTAAAAAGGGTCTAAATAGATTTACATATATTGATTGTCCCAGAAGTATTCCTGATAGAAATAAAAAATCAGGATGGGAATTTTTTACCTATTACTAAATGTTTTGAAGAATAGTATTCAAATAATAGATAACTAGTCACTTTGATCTCTGTAAATTTTGTATATATGGATTCACCATAGGTTTCTAAATAGATGCTCACCATAAAGGATTGAATTAAGGATATCAATGTCATAGAAAGATATCTAATTTATATTCTTTAAGTTAATCAGATTTGAATAAGTTTGTCTAATTATATAGTATAAAATTAAAGACTAAATCACATTGATATAATGTGTTTTATTGAACCTATTGGTAGCTGATGGTACTTTTAAATTAGAATTTATTCCATCCATGTAGGAGATTGGTAATGTTATTAAAATTCACTTCCAATTCGGTCTTCTAAGAAGCTATTGTTTCAATGGTGAGTGCATCCCACTTCCCAACATTGAGGTACTTTTGTTTTTTTAGTTTCCTCTCCTCTTCAAATTGTGATTGAATTTAAACAAAGTCATAGAAGTAATAAATAAGGAGTGTAACATAAATATTCTTAAATTGTTTAATAAAATTTTTAGCTGAGTTTAAAAATTGTGTTTTATTTAAAATTTTTGTTTCCCTACTTAATATACAGATTTTATATCTCTTTTTAAGTTGATAAAGAAATAATTTGATGCTTGGGATAAACACTATTTTTATAGACTCACCTAGCTTAGGGATACATAGAGTTTATTAGATCATGACCCATTTCATTAAGTAATTTTATACCACCCTCCACAAAAATATATTAATCTTTATTACTGATAAGTTGGAGAAAAAAATTTCTTATATCATCCCTCACATTGAGGTGTAGTTTTTTTAGATATGATATGTAGCTGGAGTATATGGTATTGGTATGGAAAACATACATAAAGGTGGATATTGTTGAACCAATTTAAGGATCATGTTTTATTTTGTTCAATACAATTTTTTTAGGTATTGTGAATTGTTTTAAAATTAATTTATGTGGATAGACTTACCTTAACAATAACTGATGTGATTCTAAGATAATATGAAATGCACTGAAATTATTATTTAATGTCTAAATTTGGATATCTACACCTATCATAAGAGAAACCTACTCATTATATAAAAGTAATATTCTCATAAAAACATAATGTTGTTGAAGAGGAAATCTATATGAGACTTTTGGAAGCAGATGTGATATAATTTTAGAAAATTACATGAATGAATGAGTCACATAAAAACAATGTAATACTCATTGAAGTAGTTAAAATCTAAGGTTACTATATGTTACCTAGAATGTTAAGAATATTAATTTCTTAAATTAATGGTTAATTTTTTTACGGATATTTTGGAGTATTTAAAGGTGAAAATTATTAAAATTTTCTTCATGTGTCTAATGACACAACGATCATTGGGATTATTTTTTGGTTAAGAGAGATGAATTAGGTGATGAATATTGAGAATAAAAAACTAGTTATATGTGGTTTTTTATTTATTTATTTTGGAATGACATTATGAATAATGGATATTCTATAAAGATGATTTATAAAGGATTATCATTCATAAAATATGATTGCTAATTTATCTAGTATATTGTCATAGTTGTCGTGTTGTTTAAACAATTACCATCTTTATTGTCGAATCTCTGATTGCTATATCCCTATAGTACACTAAACCATGAGTTAAATGTTAACACAATACAATTTTATGTGGGGGTTACTCTCTAAACAGGAAAACATCCCTTTCTAACTAATAAGGATTCCTGTGAAGAAGAATAGTGGGATGAAAATGTTATTGATTTGGGTTCCTCAACAGACTAAGGAGAGTCTCTTATTCATGAATGTGGAATCATTATTTATGATTCATCCGAATATAATACTCACAAAATATTCGTGGATGTACCCATTTTTTTCAATAACCATGTATCCTTTTGAATATATAATTACATGAAGAAATACTCTTCAGATATAGAAACTATAATTCCAATTTAAATCATATGTTAATGAGTATTGTGAATCTCCTCAATAAGAGACAAAATCCAAAAAACATAATTTGGTTCTTTATGATGATGTTGTTTATAACACCAATTACACATTAATTAATTAACTGATACTTGAAATAATTTGTAAATACCTATATTTAATAATTTTTTAGAACCCATTTTCCAATATATAGAACAATGATAACTTCAACTGCTAACTACTTATTGTCCTAGAGATTAGGTGTTTTGACTACCTGGAGTCATACTCAATTTTTATGAACTCATGGATATTTAGTAGTTAATGGTGATTCAATAGAAATATTTTATAATTTTTAAAATATGATCCCCCATGTAGAACTTTTGGAATGGGTCAAATAGGATCTGACTCGGTAAACTATAGAGAAAATGTAACTTCAATGTATTGTGACATCCTTGGACATTGAGCTAATAGAATATAAAGATAACATAATAAGAACAAGAAAACATATTTTAAAATGATATTCTATATTTAGGTCATCCAGTGGAGGAATCAAAATATATTTATCATGTTCAGGGTAATGTGTCCCCTAGTTGAGGATGATGTTTTCAAGTGCATATATATTGAACAATAATGAATCAAATCACGCTAGTAATAGACTAACTATCAGTACTTACCCATCTGAATTCTATCATATCTTATTTTACATTTCTTTCTATTTGTATGATGATAGAGATAAACTTCAATATTTGGAATATTCTCTATATTTTTATCAACTAATGATAAGCCTTATTATGAATAATTTTTTACTATTAATCTATGAGAATATAAAAAGGTTATAAAAAGTAATATAAAGTTAATTGAGCCAATCTATATACCAAATGTATATGTGTTATGTAAATAATGTTTTGTAAATTACATGAATCATTCAATGATATATGGATCAATAAATCAATTGATAGATATGTCGATTTTTATGGGTATAGGATGGTTGGATATAGTATCTTAGTTTCCATATTTATACACTAGGTTGAATATTTTATTATGTATGGTCGTAGAAGTTGGTTTCCTCAAAGGAATCTTCTCATAAATGGGTGTAATCATTTTCACAATTACATTAAATTATAGTTTAAATATATTGAAATAAAAATGTGTTTAATATTGTGAATTTTCTAAAGATGGGTATTTGAATATTTTATATAACTATATACTAGAGATGGCTATTTAGATAATATAGATGGGTGAGACATCATGAAAACATTCATGAAGGTGGAGTTTTGTGAATAAGGGTTACCATAATAAGCATGGATCAAGTAACTTGGATGTAAAGTACCACTACTAGAAACACTGTCTTCCCCACAAAATCTATACCAATTTTTTAGAGAAACTATGGTTATTCATATTGTTCCCAAATCTATACTCATGATTTGAAAATAAAATTGGTATAGCATGTGTTATTCCAAAGTATTTTAAAAAAATGTGGGTATAACCCCTTAAAATATATGGATTACCTCCTGATCCACCTCCACTCTTCATTATAAGCCCTAATCCTTTCCCATCCTATGATCCTTGGCATCCACCATATCCACATCATGAGATATTTTACCCATCAGAAAGGTGGTCTTCCTGCATTTTGGATAATTTTCTATTGTGATATTTAATAGGTAAGCTTTCTTTATCTTATCTTCTTTTTTATACCATCTCCCAAGTGATGATCAGGTTTATTCTCAAAAATCATTCAATAATTAAAGGAATTTATTTATTCTAATCTTCTTCAACATTATATTTATGTGTTCTGAATTGGTCTTTTCTTCTATTGGATATTATTTTCAATTCTATCAATCCAATTAATTATACTAGATCATGTGGGAATCACTTCTATCATCGTGTTTTTAAATTTAGATTACAATTGAGATAAAATATATTGTTTTAAATTACTTAAAGTATAGTTTTAATTGTAATTTATTTATATTGAAAACTATCATAGGTATTCTTATTAATATAGTTGATATTTGAGATTCTTTTGGTGGAATATTTTTTCGTTTTTGATATTTTCTAGTGTTAGGAACCATGTTTATGTTATCTACAGGGTTTAATATTGGCTATTATTATCCAATATTTATTGTATTTAATTATATAAATTTAATTATTTATATCATTAATTGTGGTTAGAAAATTTATTAGATTGTTTTAACCCAAAAAGAAATAATTATGTGGTGATGTAGATTATTTTACTATTACAATTAAATCTAAAATATTCTTCTATCTTAGGTGTTTTTTCTTCATTAACTCACTATTTAATTTATTTTACATCTAAATAGTGTTTCTTAGAATTCATTGTTATGATATAGAATTTAATGAAGGATAACATTTTATTTAAAACAATTATATATTTAGATTTGAAATATTTATGAATTTTAAAACTATTATTATGTACAATTATTTATAGAATCATTTGGTAAATGCCGTTAAATAATTATATAAGTTATAATAAAAATCATGTTGGATCATATTCATTTTATAAAACATGGGTTCCATTGATGTTTTTAAATAATAGTTTATTTCTTTAAAAAAATTATTAAATAAACCTTAGTTTCACCAATTCTGATTAAATATAGTGTATTACTAATTTAATTGTTATGAATTCTTCCTTAGTTCATTTATCAAGTATTGAGTAGTTATAAATTTGTTTCCACTACATCTTAATTTAATTAAAAACCATCTAACCAAATCTAATCACTTGTTAGAGGTTTCATCGGTGGTAAAGTAATGGATGGGTTTTATAAATTGGGATGGAATGGATTAATTATTTAGTAATCATGGATCATCCCAAAATTAAATAATTCTTAAATTTAAATAGAATATCATGAACAAAATATATTAATTATGTTTGAATAATATAATTAATGTGAACATTAAATAAAATCATTTCATGGGTCATTTATTCATGATTGTGGATTATATGTATTTTACATGAGTCAATTCCTAGATTCTAATTAATCATAAATTTTGGAGTCAATGGAAAAAATAATTGTTTTATGTTAAAGAGAATATGATACATAATTGTGGTTTCATTAATTAAATAATCCCAAGACATATTTTTTATGATGGTGGGGATGAGATTGACACCATTAACATCCACATTATTGTTGACCAAAATATTTCATCTGATTACTCAAATTGTACCATTGTGAGAGTTTGTGTGTATATTTTTATAGTGCTAGGTAATATATTAAAGAAACCATTTATGTTCACGGTTCATTTAGTTTACCATGATTTGGGTTTCACATGTGGGTACTACTGTAATTAAATTAATTTAGTTTTATTTTTTAATGATATGATTGTTTAGTATTTTTTGTTTTCGTTTCATTTAATTATATTTATTTCAATTTAGAAAACTGGGTTGAAATGAGTTTTTTAAAAACTTTTTTACTTGGATTTAAATTATTGTGGATAAAAAATGTAATGGAATTGTTTATGAATTCGTTTAATTCTGGGTTGTGAACCAGATTTGTTAAAACTATTTCTAAAAAAATTTCTTTTCATTTTTATAAATGTTATGAGAAATATTGAAGATGTTCGATGGAACTGATTATTTGATAATGATTGGAAGATGTGTCTGTGCGGGTTGCCTCATCTTTATCCCTTAATGACTATACTAATAGTACATGTTAAAATATACATTATATATAAATTATTTTTTTACTATTTATATATTTTTAAGGATATTTTTTTGAACCAAAGTCGACTCATACCCAGCATACCAGAATGGGTTTGATATGTGCTGCTCCTGTAGCTAAACAGAGCACCCGTTTTACTCATTCCCACTCATACCACAAGTGGACACCCCATCTACCACACCTTTCCACCCTCCAATAAAGTCTCTAGGTATTTTTTTAGAATGCCCCATCCCCGGTTACCTAGATTTAGTGTATTATTTCATAACATTGGCATGTTATAAGGAAATCATGTCCCAAAAGACCGATCCGTTTAGTAGACTTGGAAATACTAGATACATTCCTAAGATTTAAATTAAATTATAAAATGGAAAACTAAAACAAAATTATTTCCATAGATCACACTCATATCACCTCAAACTATCCCTGCAGGTCAATCATAAAATACTTCTTCATATCCTGGTAATAATAAAACATAGAAGGGGCTGAGAAAAAATTCTCAGTAAGGATAACAATATAGCGGAAACTTTAATAAATAAGAAAAAACATTTAAGGAAATGTATAAGACTAAAACAAAATTATTTCTAAACATGAACTTATGTATAATATGGAAATTATAAAGTAAAATAATTTCATTTGCTTATTCACATGGATATTCTACTAGTTGAATAATCACATGAAATATCAATAGCCACTTTTATAATGATGCAATGAATAATTCTGGTATTCATAACCACACAGTAAAGGCCTTGTGCCAAGACTAAAAATATGATTTTGTCAAGGCCTTGTTCCAAGTCAATAGTTTGTCTCATGAGACCTATCGATGCATTGAGGAGTTATAGTGGGCTCCACCTATCACATACTATGTCCAATACATTCCTCATATGAAAAGGTTTAAACATAACATAAACATTCATATTAAAACTAGAATATGAATTGTCAACACTTTATCCATAAACCATGAATTGTGTAAATAAAACACATCCACAATCAGACATATCAGAGAACCTTCAATACAATATGGAAGTTTTTTATCATAATAAATTAACTTCAAATAAGCTTAAAATCCATCAAAGGATGTTTACATAGATGAAATAAAAACCTTTTTTAGAGAAATATCTCTTTATATTTTGAAGTCATTTAAAATTCATATTATTATAAAAGAAAACTTTTATTTTGGAAATATTATGAAAATCTTTTAAGGGAAGCTTTTATGATGTTATAATGGGGGATAATAGATGAACCCTCCATATAAGTTTTAAAAAACATTCTTAACTTAATTTTGTCAAAAATGTCATAAAGTACCTTGTTTGGAAAATGATGGAAAGATTCTTTTCGGAACCTATAAGGAAAAATATGGGTATAAATGACTTAAACCCGTTGCCTAGTAATTAGTAAAAAAAATTGAAATTAATTTTTAAGAAGAATGGATGTTGATGATAAAGAGGTCCCAGTAAATAATTATGTATAAACAGCCTCTGATAGTGAAGATATTGTGAAATTAACCATAACCTTGTTCTTTTCCATGCTCGAGGGTAGGTTAAACTCAAGTATAATGGTAAAATAATTGTTATTAAATTATAAATTAACCATATATATTAATATAATATCATATATTATCTTTTAATATTGCTTTGTTAATGATATTTCAGTTGTATCATTGTTTCAGGTGTTAACTGATTCGTTTTCATTTATATTATTCATTATGAAATTAATGTTTTTTCTAGATATGATGTATCTTATTAATATTAAGAATTATATTAAGTCTTTAAACATTATTTTTAATCATCAAATAAAAATTATCCATGAATGGATACGATGGGGAATGATTCTCATCGCATTCGTGGAGACGTTAATCCGTACGTACGCACGAGCGACAATATCAATCTTTCGATATTAAAATAAAATATAATTAGATATTATGTCATATATACAGAATCATTATCAAGTTATAATTGGTATTCACATCAATTATACATCATTATTATACCCATACAAATAATAATGTATTGAATAACAACTACACCATGACGTGGAGAAGGTAAGCTGTACGTACGCATATATGGTGACATGTCATTGAAAGGACAGATTGAATAATGAATCTTCTTGTAAAATAATTATAATAACATCATAGTTTATATAAGATACTGGAGTTATTATCCTATAATGGAAGCAACAAAGAAAGAGGATGTGGAAGAATAAAGGAACATGAAAGAAGTGATGAAATATTTACCTCTTCTTCAGGTTATTCCTTTTGATTTGATCAAAATGGATCCTTATGTTGGCTTTCTGACGAAAGTAATTCCTCTAGGATGAATTTAGGATAGTTGAGAGGATATTTGGGTAGGTTTCTCTGAGTCAAATTTCTTTTAAGGTGTGAATTTGAGATAATGGGAAGTTCTATTTTATAAGAGGGGTGAGGGGCACCTTAGGAAAAGATTGAAATATTATTTTATAATAAAATCATTTTCGGTTTATAATGGCTCCAAAATTATTATTTTGGAAGCTAAGTTGGGGACGAGTAGTAAACCACTCAACCAATGTGTTTTATACAGGTTTGGATCACTATATTAACCGTATCTTCTCATTATAACTCTTAGTTAATTAGTTTGACATTTACTATGTCTCTTTGTATTTTTATATTATATTGTTAATAAACCTACTATAAACATCTCAGAAAACCTCAAGTGGTTCATTAATGACATATATAATATTATATAAGACTTTTTTCCAATCCTTAGATTTTTAGGAATAAAATATAAATTAATAATATAATATTTGTTTTAAAAGCTTTTTTATGTCAATTTTGACACTATTTTCTATTTTGTTTTTGTTAAATTCTTAACATCATTATTACTTCTAAAAAAGTTCATTTTATCAATAATAACATGTCAAATTAACCTAAAAAATTCTTTTGTGGCATCAAAACTTTCAAATTATCCTTATTTTAACATATATAATACCATTTATTTGATTCATTCATTAATAAAGAAAATAATGCATCATCATTGTGTCATAAATAAATTTAATTATTCAATGTCTAAAAATTGTAAATAAATTTCCATTATGTAGAAAATAGTTTTATCTTTATAATGAATATTTATAGTTGAAGATATAACATATATAACCCTATGTTAACATTGGTTTACTAAAAGATATATGATTGTGTCATTTTTGTATTTACTTTAACATAATTAATATGAAGTGTCATTATCCCTTAAAAGTGGCTTGATGGGGTCCCAAAATGGACCCAAGGATTCCCATGGTCGTACATGTATCATCCAATAGGGTTAGAACACCTGTTAGGGAAATTTAATATTATTATAATTTTTTACCCTTATTTACCGGATTTATCCTTTAACCATGGTAAATAAAATATTTACCGACATAATTATTCAAAATGTCTAAAAATAAAAGATACCTATTTATACAATTTAGATATCCTGATTCTAAATATGGAATAAATTTTTTTAAACTCAAAACATGGATGTGGTATAAATTTATTTAAAATTAATTCTCCTTGTCAAAATAAAGTCTGTTTTTAAGAAATAATAACTATCCAAATATTGACAATTGCTTATGTCCAGTTTATATGTGAAATTATGTCCAATGAATAAAATAGTATTAAATGGTAAAAATAAAATCTAATTATACTTAAAAACTACTCAATAGCATAATTTAGCACTATAAATTATTTTTATTAAAAAAGTTTTTTTGGATTAAAATTTAGTATTTTTCACTATCCATCAAAAACTGAATGTTTTCAGAAAAAATACCAAAAATACACCCTAAGATAATTTTGATATTATGAGCCAAAAAATAAAGTCCATTTTGAATGTTAAAATTTAAAAAAAATCATATGGTTTTACTACTATTCATAACGGCTAGTTTGATTGGTCGTGATGTGTTAGAATCTCGAAGTTGCATACAATGCAAGATATTGCATTATTCAAAGGGAAATTTACCATGAAAGCATGGGGTGTTACATTATTTCCTCCTTCAAATAATTTCATCCTTGAAATTTCTAGAATATTACTGAATAAAAATATTTGGGTGGTTATTCATCATAGGTTCCTCAGGTTCCCATGTTGCCTCTTCCATATTATGGATTCTCCGTAGAACTTTTACAAGATGAGTCATTTGGTTTCTCAACACTGGTTCTATTGTGTCAAGATCATTGACATGCTCTTCTCAATAATAATGATCATGTTCCAGTTCTAATTCCTCTTCGGTAAGTACATGTGTTGGGTCAGGCATGTATTTTCTCAACAGTGATTCATGGAACACATCATGAACTTCGGAGAGACATGGCAGTATTGCCAAATGGTATGCTACAGCCCCAATTTGTTATAGAATTTCAATAGTTTTGATGTACCTGGTCCTCAATTTACCCTTCTTCCCAAAATGTATAACACCCTTACATGGAGATACCTTCAAGAAAACATGATCTCTTACCTGAAATTCCAAATCCTTCATTAAGTTATCAGCATAGCTCTTCTGCCTACTTTGAACTGCTTTGATGTGGGATTGGATTAACTTCATCTTTTCCATCATTTCCTCAGCATGTTCTGGTCCTATGTGTTTTTTTCACCAACATCATCCCAATAGGTTGGTGTGAGACATCTCTTTCTATATAATACTTCATATCATTTTTTTGAATACTTGAATTGAAGCTGTTGTTATAAGAAAATTTAACTAGAGGTAAATATTGTTACCCCATACCTTTAAAGTCATGTGAGCAATATATTAACATGTCATCTAAGGTGTGAATAGTTCGTTCGAATTTTCCATCTGTTTGAGGGTGGTAGGCAGTGCTCAAATGATGTTCAGTATCTAGGGATTTATAAAGACTTTTCCAGAACCATGATGTAAAACGGGGATCACGATCTTAAACAATTGATATGGGTACTCCATTAAGTCTTACAACATCATTAATATATAGTCTTTCTAAACATTAAAGTGTTAAATCTTCTCTTATAGCATGAAATTGTGCTGACTAGGTAAGACGATCAACAATGACCCATATTTCATTTTTCTTCTAGGAGTCTTTGATAGTCCCATGACAAAGTCCATCACAATATTATCCCACTTCCGCTCAGGTAGGGGAAAAATTTTCATGACTCCTCCAGGTTGTTGCCTTCCACCTTTCACTTGTTGGAAAACCATAAGTCATGACACAAAATCATCAATCTCCCACTACATGTTGTCCCACAAAAATGATCCTTTAAATCTCTATACATTTTGTTGCTCCGAGGGTGTATAGAGAAATTGGATTTATGATCATCATCCAACAATTATTTTTTTAGGTCAGGTATATTAGGAACATAAAGTATCTTCCCAAATTTTAAAATTCCATCTTCATAAATGAAGTCACTCAATCTCCCATTATTCACATATTTAATATTCTTTTGAAACTCAACTGCATCATCCTAAGAACATTTTATCCTTTCTTGTAAACATGGTTTGGCAACCATTTGAAAAAGAATTTATGTTTCGCCATCCATGGTTATTCCCATACTCATATTTACTAAATCCATGTATATAGTATCCTTTTCAACACTCATCTTGATTAAAAATCCATGATCGATTCTAATCAGAGCATCTTCCACCTTATTTTCCTTCCCCGGGTGGTAGTGTACATTTCAATCATAATCCTTGAGTAGTTCAATCCATCACCTTTTCCTCATGTAGTGTTAATTTTGTGAGAAAATATACTTCAAACTCTTGTGATCAGTATAAATCTCACATTTTTCACCATATAGATAGAGTCTCCATACATTCAATGATATGATTACAACTACTAATTCAAGATCATGAGTAGGATAGTTTTGTTAATGAATTTTTAGCTATTGTGATGCATAGGAAATGACCCTATCATTTTGCATAAGGACACCACCATGTCATTTATTTGGAAAATCACTATAAATAACAAACTCATCATTCCCAGATGATAGAGTCAATATAGTATCATTGACTAATATTCTCTTTAATTGTTCAAAACATTCTTCACAATCTTTTTTCCAATCAAATTTAACCCCTTTACGTGTGAGATTGGTTAATGGGTTTTCCAATCGGTAAAAATTCTGGATGAAATGTCGATAATAACCTGCTAAACCAATAAATCTACATACCTCAGTTATACTCGTCGGTTCTAGACATTCTTGGATTGCCTTTGTCTTTGAAGGATGAAAAAATATTCTATCCTTAGAGACAATATGGCCAAGAAAATAAATATCTTGAAGTTAGAATTCACACTTTCTAAACATACCATATAATTCATTTCTTCTAAGAATCTTCAGGATAATGTGCAAGTCATTTTCTTGATCTTTATAGATTTTGGATTTTACCAAGATATCATCAATAAATACCACTACAATGTCATCAAGATATTCCTTGAAAACCCTATTAATTTGGTCTATAAAGACAGAGGGTACATTAATCAATCCAAAATGTGTCACTGTAAACTCATAATGCTCGTACCTGGTTCAAAATGTTGTCTTTGAAATGTCTTCCTTCTTCAAACACAACTGACAGTATCCAAATCGAAGGTCAATATCTATAAAATATTGAGCTCTATTAAGAGGGTAAAATAAATCATAAATGCGAGGTAGGGGATACTTGTTCTTTATTGTTATATCATTGATCTCCCTATAGTCAATGCACAACCTCATAGATTCATCATTCTTCTTAACAAAAAGGATAAGGAATCCCAATGGAGAAACACTACGAAGAATAAATCCTTTATTACTCAATTCTTCTAGTAGTTTCTTTAGTTCCACTAATTCCACAGTGGCCATTCTCTAATGGGTCTTCGATATGGGCCTCAAACCAGGAATTAAATCAATGGAAAACTCAATTTCTCATTCTGGAGGATGCCCAGGTAAATCTTCTATAAACACATCATTATATTTTGTCACAATGGGTACATATCGTATTTGAACATTCTTTTCCTCACCCATAGTTATTTAATTCTCATCCACCCCAACAATTGAATTTAGTTGAGCTACTTGGGGTGGATCTTGATAAGAATCAAGTGGTGACGATCCTTCTCTAAAGAAAAGGTGTTCTTTATCATCATCATCAAAAATAGTAACCTCCTTATTCTTAAAATAAGTTTTTTCATCATGGTCAAAAATTCAATCCATACAGAGGATTATATAATATTCAATCACGGGTATGATGATGAGATTAGCAGAAAAAGAACATTTATATGCCCTAATGGGGACTGATTCACAAAACATTGTTGCAATGATACTTCCCTTATGAGTTTTTACTGACAACACCCTTCTTTGATAAAATTGGAAATATCTAATTTTTTTTGAAAACTGGGAAGATATTAACCAATGTAATGAACCCGAATCAAATAATTCTTTGACTAAACATGAGTAAACCATTAAAATTCCTTCCACCACATCTTTCGGAGCCTCAAACTCAGTAGTAGTGATCGCATAAGCTTGTCCTTGATCCCTTGTACTTTTATGACGTATGTTTACATGGTGCTTATGATAATCATTTTCATAATGCCCCATTTCTCTACAATTGTAGCATTCAACATTGATAGTCTCTTTCCTCCCATGGAAATCACGAGCTTAGTGGCCTTTTTCACCACACTTGTAAAAGACACTCATTCCTTTCAAACAAGTACCAGGGTGTTTCTTCCCACATTTACTATAGGATGGATATTCAACTTTTCCCTTGTTCTACTTATTTACATTTCCGGAGTGTTCATCAGATCTCTTACTCGCTTTATTTGAATTAAGGTCATAAGACTTAGAGAATTCATTTTCTATATTGATAGAACATGAGAAAATGTCTTTGTATGAAGAGATGGATTGTGAGAATAATGCTAGACAGAGAAAAGGTTTTAACCCTTCAATGAAAATATAAATCTTTCTTCTTGGTTAATTTATATAATCTTCTGCATACCTTACTATACTTGTAAAGTTAGCTTCATACTTTGCGAAATTCACATCATCTTTTTGCACCATACTCAGAAATTGCCCTTTCATATCTTCTCGATGGTCACGAGGAAATTATTTTTCTATGAAAATATCTTTAAACTTCCTCCATTCCATATTTGATACTTCATCATCTTCTTTTGTGTTTTGAATCAATGACCACCATTTATTAGCATCTCTAGTGGGGTAGTAAACTACCATGACAACTTTTTCCCTTTCACTACTCCACATGGAGTGGAATATTTTTTCTAAGGAATCTATCCATAGATCAGAAAATAATGGATTTGTACTCCCATTGAATGTTGGTGGTTGTTTCCTCATTAAGATATCTAACATTGATCCTCCATGCTGTAGATCATGGTGTCCATATATGTAAGGTTATTATTCATAACCTGAGTGAGTTGTCCCAGTATGGTGATAAGCTGATCAGCACAAATGGCCTCACCGGCTCCACTATAATTATCTTGAGTAGGAGGTAAATCCATACATGGATTATGTGCATTAATATAGTTTCCATTACTTCCACTAGCCACCATTTCTAAACAATAGAGTAAACTAGATTAGTTTATGAATCAAAATACATAATCCCAAACTTGTAAAACACTTAACATAAACTGAATAGTTTATGGATATAATCCATAATCATAAAAATGTTTTCTTTAAGGAAGTATATTCTAATAAACCCTTCATAATTATTTGTAATGAAAATGATAATTTTTCTACGAAAATCCTCTGGGAGTGTCATAAACAAGAGTGCAGCAAGGATCGTTGTCGTGCACCAGTTCTTGTCCGAGTCTCGCTCAAAGTAGTGTTTTCGGGGTTTAACCCAAGGTACATCTGTTCCAGAGCCGCCTCTACCTTCTCATATCTATAAAGGGATGTATTTATTGGAAAACTCACAAAATCTCCATAATATGATAATTCTTGGAAGTTCTTCTATACTAATCCTCAACGTCTATCTTAGGGTAATGTGCTCTAATCATAGCTTATCTAAATCTAGATTCCATGGTTTGTAATAAACTACCTGTGATACCAACTATAACACAGTGACCCCAGTTACCCAGAGTCAGTGAATTATTACATAACATTGGAATGATACAATGAAATCATGTCCTGAAGGACCGATCTGTTTAGTAGCCTTGGAAATGCAAAATACATTGATAAGTTTTACATTACATTATAAAATGAAAAAAAATACAACAGTATTATTTCCATAGATCACACTCATATCCCAACATACTATCCCTGGAGGTCAGTTATAAATTACTTCTTCACATCCTGGGAAAAATATAACAAAGAAAGGGGTGAGCTCAGATGCTCAGTAAGGATGACAATATAGCGGAAACTATAATAAATAAGCATAAACATTTAAGGAAATGTATAAGACTAAAACAAAATCCTTTTAAACTTGAACTTTAGTATAATATGGAAAATATATAATCAAAAAATGTCATTTACTTATTCACATGGATATTCTACTAGTCGAATAATCACATGAAATATCAATAGCCACTTTCATAATGATGGAATGCATAATTCTAGAATTTATAACCACATAGTGTAACATCCTGGATAAATAAATAATAAGAAAATTTTCATATCTATTTAAATTTTTGAATTAAACCATAATTTTAATTTAAAGGGGTTGCTATGTTCTATAGTGTACCTGATACGCAACAACAGGTTTTTTTGAAATTTTATGTTGCACACTAACAATATAATATTATTATTTTCAATGGTAGTTATCTTCTTGCCATTGTATTGGTGGGAATGACCAAAACTAAATACAATACGAGTATACATGTTTTTTAAATGTATTTACAGTTATCTAATAAAATGTTAGAGGTTTAAAATTTGTATGAATCTAATGTTAAGCATAATTTACATTAAATGGCTAATTTATGCCTTTTAATTGAAAACCCTCTTTAAATCTAGTTTTGGTCATATTAATACATTCAATTTGACCAAATAAAATCATTCTTTATAATGGTGACATCAAAATTTAATTTATGTAATTTTTTGTAATTTATTTGATAAATTTTATTTTTAATTAGTAGTGAAAAATATTGTATTTTAATTCAAAAATGTGTTTTAATCTAATTTATTTATATGGTTATATTATCATTTTAATTGTTTTTAAAGTGTAATTAGATTATATTTTTACTATTTAATCCAATTTGGGTAAATGGAATTAATTTCACATTGAAATTGGACATAAATAAGTATTAATATTTTGATAGTTATTGTTTCTTTAAAACCTGCTATTTGTTTTAACAACGGGAATTAATTTTAAATTTATTAATGACACTTCTATGTTTTGAATTTTGAAAAATAGACCCCATCATTGAATTTGTAATATAAAACAAATCTTAGGCTGAAGTTTTGGTATTTTTCTAAAAAACATCAATTTTTTATGAATAGTGAAACCACTTAGTAGTAGTTAAAAAACTAACCTTTTCATTTAAATGAAATTTATCACTTTATGAATTGAATTCCAAAAATTGGGCATGCATGGTTGTTATTAGTAAGTAGAATTTGGTTCAATAAGATAAAAATAATTTTTAGTGAATAGTAACATTTGACTTTTTTACCATGGTTATTGGTAAATAGGGTAATTCATGTTAAAAAGGATATTATAATAATTCAAAATTACATTAGCACTTGTACAAACCTTATTGGTTGAGTCATTTACAACCATGTGCATCTTTGGGTTGATTTTGGGACCCCATTGAGCCACTTGGTAGTGATAATGTCACATTAGATAAATTAACTTAATGTAAATGAAAAATTGACATAATCAAAACTCTTTTAGTAAATTAATTTTTACATGGGGTTATATAAGTCATATTTTCGACTATAAATATAATTTAGAAAACTAAAATGATTTCCTATATGATGGTATTTTTTTATAATTTTTAAACATGAAATATATTAAATTATTTATGACACAATAATGATGCAGTGTTTACCTCATTAATAAATCATTTAATTAAATAAGATTATTAATAATTAAATAACATCCAAAACCCATCCAATTCATATTTTCTGATTTTATTTCGACCATGAGTCTTCTTAGTCTTCGACTTTACATATTTTTGGACCTTTAGAATCCAAATATCATTATATAATAAAAAAAATCACAACTTCCTAAAGAGCCCCTCCTCCACCTTATAAAAGGAGACCATTTATAACCAAATCCTCACACCTATCAAGCCTTTCGGCTCATCCAATGTAACACCCAAGGTAAATAAAGAATATTAAATTTTTATATTTATTCATATTTTTGAATAAAACATTAATATTACTTTAAAGGGGATGCTATGCTCGATGGCGTACCCAATACGCAACAACGAGTTTCTTGGGAAGCTTACGTTGCACTCTAATAATAAGATAATATTATTTTAAATAGTAGTTAACGCCTAGCCTTTGTAATGGCGGGAATGAACAGAACTACCTATAAAATGACTATATATGTTTGTCAAATATTTTTACTCTTTATAATAAATGTTAGAGGAATAAAATGCGGATGAATCCAATTTTAAGCGTAGATATTATAGTATTCTTTAAAAGGTCGATTAATCGCCTTTTGAAGGTGAACCTATTTTAAATCCACTTTTTGAAAATTTTATGTGTTATATTGGACAAAATAAAATTCTTATTTAGAATAGGGACATCAAAATTTACTTTGTTTCAATTTTTGGTATCTTTCTGATAAAGTTCATTTTTTAATGAATAGTGAAAAATGTTGTATTTTAATTCAAAACCTCTTTTTAATCTAGTTTATTTATATGATTAGATTATATTTTGGATTTTTTGTTAGTAAAATTAGAATATATTTTTACCACTTAATCAAATAGTGGTCATTGGAATTAATTTCACTTTGAAATTGGACTTAAACTAGTGTCAATCTTTTGATACTTATTGTTTCATAAAAACACGATATTTGCTCTGACTGCAAGAATTAATTATAAAATTAATTAATGAAACTTCAATGTTATGAATTTGGTAAAATATACATCATTTTTGAATTCGGAATGTCAAATATAGCTTAGGGTGAATTTTTGGTATTTTTCTGAAAATCTCAAATTTTTTATGAATAGTGAAACCACAAAGTGGTGGTTACGAAATTTGATTTTTTGTTTAAATGGGACTTTACCACTTCTGTGATTTGAATTTAAAAAATCCAATTTACATTATTTTAATTGTAAAGTAAAATGTGGTTCAATGGGATGAAAATAATTTTTGATGAAATGTAACTTTTAAGTTTTATTAATCGTGATTAAAGGTAATTAGTGTGATTTAAGGTAAAAATGATATTATAATAAAATGAAAATATATCAACACTTCTCCTAACCCTATTTTATGAGTTATAGACGACCAAGACAACCCATGGTCTATTTTTGCTACCCCATGGAGCCACTTGGGTTTGATAATGACATTTATGCCTTTTATTTAAAGTTAAAATAAAAATATCCAAAACATGATTTGTTTTACCAAAACAATTTTTACATGTGGTCATAAAAGTCATAATCTTGACTATAAATAGTCATTGGAAATCTAAAAATATTTCCTACGTCATAGTATTTTTTTATAATTTTTAGACATTAAATAAATTAAATTCTTTATGACATCATGATGATGCAGCGATGACCTCATTATTTAATGATTTAAATAAAATGGAAAGATAATGAAAACTCTAGGACCCACACATGTCAAAAACCTATTGGATGGGTGGATTTAGAACCCGTATCACCTTATCCTCGAAACACATCAATGTGGGACCATTAAAAATCCGAAAACCATTTGAATATAAAGTAACATTTTATACTTTTCCAAGAGTGCCCCTCCTCTCCTCTTATAAAAGGCCCCCACCTCTACCACCTTACCCACACCTCTCAAACCTTTATATCGGCCAATATCAGATCATTTTGTCTCTCCACATCCCTCTCCTAATCCTAGAAGCCTTAACTTAGGCAGGAAGCTCTTCAAGAAACCCTTTTTGTTCAAACCAAAGGGAGTTACCCAATTTTATGGTAACATCTTCACTTTAGCTCTTTTGTTTTATTTTGCTTCTCCAACCCCCTAACCTCTTTTTATTCATTTATTTTGTAACAAATCCAGTATCTTCAATATACTAGGATGTTTTTATAATAATTATTCTAGCTACACTTACACACACCTTCATCTAATGGCTAAAGAACATACTGTTTCTGTGGATGGCAATTTCTGCCTCACGAAATGATGATTCTTCAACACTCATATAACACCTTCAAAGGTGGCCATTAAGATGTCACTATTTTTATATATGATATATAATATTTTTATGTTTTACTTATGCTTCTGTATTTTTCATTTGTGGCATACCTTTATGGCTTCCATTATGGGTATAAGGGATATCTTCATTTTAGGAAGTGCGGACTACCGCCCCCTCAAAGTGATTTGATTCGTTAATGCCATATGTGGGACGTATAAGGGATGGATTTAAATTTATTCTAAATTATTTTATACTGGAATTATAATATATGTTTATATCATTGTTGTTTTCTTTCCATTAAAGTATGAGATAGAAATGAAAGTAGCATTCATACGTACATACGGCTTACCGTCTCCATGAACGGTGCATTTCATTTCTTATCCTCAAATGTAATGTACTATTATAAGTACATATAATGGATATATATGATGTATTATACATCTAAAGTATGAATATAATTCTGTAATTAAAAAATATACACATCTCTCATTTAGTTTTAATTCCATTAATATGACATAGAAATGAAAGTAGCGTTCATGCGTACGTACGACTTACCGTCTCCATGAACAGTGCATTTCATTTCATACCTTGAAATGATTATGTAATATTATAAATACATGTATATGATGGATATATATGATATATATGATATCCAAATCAGTAATGTCATTCTGGATATAAAGAACCTTTGACCACACGAACAATATGTAATTGTAAGAAGTCCACTTTTGACTTAAGAACCAAATATCGACAAGACAAACATTATTAACTTAAATGATTAAATAGTGTTTATAACATGTCAATAATTGATATAAAAGTAATAATATACTTGAAAAAGGTTCTTAAGGAAGTAAAAAATTAACTCACGTTTATTATTCAGGATGTTAAAGAACGATCGAGTCAAGTCGGACCCGAGGTAAGGGATCATACTCCTCACTTTCTTTTTAAGTATGCTCTTTTATGTCATTCCTTTTAAAGATCATAATTATTGTTATGGGATGTTATTTTATATTAATATTACTGTAATTTTTATTTTCATACGATTAGAGACCCTATTCTCTCTCATAAATCCATTTTGGAAGTTTTGAGTGGCGCTGTTAGGCTGCCGAATTTTTGTAAGAGATCTAACCTCTCTCTTTCTTTTTATGTACTCTCCTTTTTGTCACTTATTTTAATATCCTCTTTGTTATGTTGGGGGATGTTCTTTTATATTCCTCTTTCTATAAAAATTATGTTAATATGATGAGATACCCTATTTGATCTCATCAATCCATTTTTGTAAGTTTTATGTGGCGCTGTTAGGCTGCCGAGTTTTCGTAAGATATTTTTCATCTCACTTTTATTCCCATGAGATTTATGCTACATTTGCCACAATTTCCTTTGAGTGGTGTATGTACTTCCCATTATTTTACTCATTGTGTAATATACTTTCATTTATGAGTATTTACATAAATGTTGTATTGTTCTTCCTTCACGGGGTGTATGTTTCAAAAGATACCCATGTCGGTAAGGGAACCTTTCACCCTCCTCTTTTTAAAGGACTTATTTTGTTTTGTATTTTAATTCACATTCTATTATGTTGGGATATGTTCTTCTATATCCTTATTGATTTAAATTTTATTTCCATGTGATGAGATACCATTTTTTTCTCTCATCAACTCATTTTCTGAATTTTGTAGTGACGCCATTAGGCTGTCAAATTTTTGCAAGGGAGCCTCTTAACCCGAATTTGATTCTTTGGGATAAACTTATACTCCTTGAATATGTCGTTCTATGAATTTGTGTAAATAACCTCTGATTATTTTATACTTAATATCCACTTATATTTGGTGTATTCATTTGTCACACATAATTATGTAATTGATTTATCCTTAAACCAAGGATACCATCTTTGTAAGGGACTCTGTCTCAATCCCCTTTCATTCAGGCATATTTTGTTTTATACACAACATTCTTTTATACGGTGTATAAACAGCTTTGACTTTTACTTTTATACAAAAGGAATCTTTTTCTACAAAGCATTTTACTAAACGACAAAAAGGAATTCTTCTTTTAACATACGCGGTGACAACGACCTTTTCCACCGCAGCGAGTATTATTTGATCTTTGGCTTTCTCAACAAGCCGTAATGATTTTAAAATAATATAAATACCATATACTCTTTTATGTTTTTTGGTGTTGAAAATAGTTTTGATAAATGATTATGTCAATATATTTAAATGATATATTGTTATTGAAATGTGGAAATGTTATTATTCTTTTATATTGGTTTTATGTGTTATAATTTTATAATGGTGCTTGGACATATTAAGGGTGGTTACGTGATAAACCATATGATGGGTGGTGCCGTGAATACCAGGATGGGTGGTTATGTTATAACCTCCAATGACTTGGGTATGGAAGTCGGTCGTATGGCTATTCCATTAAGTATGTATGGAAGTTGTCCGAATAGCTATTCCATTAAGTGATATGTGTGGAAGTCGGCCATATGGTTATTCCACTTAAGTATGTTTATGTCCCAAGTTACCTTTATATGTTATGTGATCTTTATATGGTTTTTATGGTAATATTTTGGTTACAGAAGGGTAAGTAATGAACTTTTATTCAGTGAAGAGTTTTTACTACTTTGAAAAGGTAAAAAGTATTACTTTGATAAAGTATACATGGTTTACTTGTTGTTTTAAAAAACTAACAGTTTTCATTCTTTGTGTATCCCTTACTGAGCTTTTTATGCTCATCCCAAGTTTTTGAATTTTTTTTCACAGGACTTAACATGGAATAAGGTCAAGGATGGGATCAAGGGAAAGTCATGCAACCTAAAACATGGAACTGGACATGTTTCTTTTTAAGAGTTTTTATTTTATGGAAACTTAGTAAAAGATTCTACTTTGTAATCTTTTGAGATGTAATAGTTACGTCCTAATTCTCTAAAACTCTAAACCTGAAAAGATCCTCAATGTGAATTATTCATTTAATTCAATATTAAGTAAGGTTTAAGTTCGGGGCCTTATAATTGGTATCAGAGGCCGGGTTAGATAAATTTAGAGGTTAGGGTATTCTTTAAGCATAAGTGACATGACCATAATGGATAGGATTTCATAAACAGTCCTAGTTTTAGATAAAGTGAATGAGTAAATATATCTTAGTGTTTATCTTCCTCTTTAGTACATGATTGTTTTTTTTGATATACTCACACTGAACTTTTTGGTTTTAGTAAATGTCTGGATCTAAAAGGCACCAAAGTAACGGTGGATGTGACGGAAACTGTGACAGTTTTCTGAGCGAGCAACTGAATGATATGGGAGCTACAATGAGAACTCTTTTTTTTATCATCAACCAACTATCTGGAGTCATGATTGACCACCTAAACCTTGGTGATTTCTATAAAGAATCATATATACGAGAAACAAATCCCTACGGAACTACAGGTAATAGTCATAAAGGTAAGTGTGTTCAAAAACCTATGTGTCATAGATGTGGAAAGAAACACCTAGGAAAATGTTTCAAAGGGACAAAAATATTCTATAGATGTGGAAATGGAGGTCATAAATCAAGAACCTGCCATGGAAAAAGGAAGCATCCAGTTGACTCGAGGAAAGGGAAAGAAGTTCTTTCTGACGGATCAATTGAATGTTTTAAAAGTGGTGTGCATGGTCATTATGAAAACACATGTCCTATAAAGAAGTTTCGTGAATGGGATCACCAATATCATACAAATACTGGTTTACCAATACCTAATGCCATTCCGATTGAGGATGAAGAAACTGAAAATGACCAATCAAAGGTATGGATTATTTCATAACTTTTGTTTTCTATTTTGGAATCTTAAGATATGATTCGTGATTTTGTTTGTAGGAAAGATGTATTTCAGAATAAGTTGGAAAGGAATGGTTAATGGATCATGAAGAATGTTGAATGAGTAAGAAGTCAACATATAAGGTCTTCAAGAGTTATGGTGAAATTCTTAAGAGTATTAAGTGTCTTTTGATGATGGGGTACATTAAAAGACTTTTTATAGTATGTGTAACACTGATGTTTGATATATGAAAATTTTATTCAAAGAATAGTAATCTGTTCTTTTGTGGACATAGTTATAAAGAACCATTTGGGTTTCTATGATCCTTACTTTCGAGGTAATTATGGGTTACTATATGTAATGATGGAAAGTGAAAGTCATGAGATAAAATTGAGGTTAAATTACATTATCGTTATTTTTGAAGATTTTATCTCGTTTTTGGGGAATGTTTTAAGAATTATGTAGTTTTGGAAAAAGGACAACACGCAGACCGTGTGACAACCCGTCGTGTGGGACAAGGCTACGGGAATCAAACCCACAACCAAGGTGCAATGGGTACTTATCGCCGACCACTGGACTACGTGAAGTCCCTGGTTAGTTTGAATAATCATTTTCAGTTAAATGATTTTATGAATTAAGAGTATGTTGATTTTGGGATATCTATGGAAATTTATTAACCTGTCATGGAGGATATGTGATTAGGTTAATTACTTTTCAATACGAAACTTTAGGAGAAACAGATGTTGTTTGGAGATAAATGTTACGATTTAACTTGGAAGACTATGTGACTAAATCCTTCAAACATTTGGGTTTCAATCTTAGTTTGGTTTACTTTGAGGAATTTTATGGACAAATTGTTTATCGAATGGTCCTCATTGAACTTTGGGTTTTGTAGGACAAATTTTGGAGATTAAGAATAGATTTTCTTTTTATAAAGGATTATCCTTTTCTGGATTATCTGATCTATTACTAACCTCATTGGTTTTGGTTTTGGTTAGATTCTAAAGACATGGGAAGTGTATTGTTCTCTTTTTTGGATTAGGGGATTCTCTAGAAATTGATTATATTACTATTAATGCGAACAAGACTTCCTAAATACCCATCTTTTGGAGAAAATATGAGCTTGATTAAGGAATCTAGTAAAAGCGGAAAGTCTACATGACAAGTAAGTATGTTTCATTATGATTTAGTTAAGCTCAAAAATAAACTCCTCCATGAAAAGTAACGTAAAACCAAAATGTTGTCTGTTAACTTTTCCTACTGGGGAATCGAATACCGTTTAACCCATCACATGTTTGTGATTTTCTTACGGTTAACTTTCTACTAGACATTTTTACTTTCACTCTCCATCAGAACATGACCCTATGTTTTCTCCTCCATGTCCATGTTTTCCTACATGGAATCCTAGTATGGGTTAACTCAGGTGACCTCTATAATTATCTTTCTTTATTTTAAAGTGATTGTTTTACCGACTCTTGTTCCGATGTGGGACGTTCAAGGATATTTCCAAGACGAATTTTAAAATTGTGAGGACACAATTCCCAAAAGAAGGGAAGGATGTAACACCCCATGTAAATAAAGAATATGACATTTTTATATTTATCCATATTTGTGAATAAAATATTAATATTACTTTAAAGGGGATGATATGCTCGATGGCGTACCCAATACGCAACAACGAGTTTCTTGGGAAGCATACGTTGCACTCTAATAATAAAATAATATTATTTTAAATAGTAGTTAATGCCTTGTCGTTGTAATGGCGGGAATGAACAGAACTACTTACAAAATGACTATATATGTTTGTCAAATATTCTTACTCTTTACAATAAATTTTAGAGGATAACAAATGTGAATGAATCCAATTTTAAGCGTAGACATTCTAGTATTCTTTAAAAGGCCAATTAACTGCCTTTTGAAGGCGAACCTCTTTTAAATCCACTTTTTGACAATTTTATGTGTTATATTTGACAAAATAAAATTCTTATTTAGAATCGGGACATCAAAATTTACTTTGTTTAAATTTTTGGTATCTTTCTGATAAAGTTCATTTTTTAATGAATAGTGAAAATGTTGTATTTTAATTCAAAACCTCTTTTTAATCTAGTTTATTTATATGAATATATTATCTTTTGGATTTTTTTTAGTAAAATTAGAATATATTTTTACCATTTAATCCAATAGTGGTCATTAAATTAATTTCACTTTGAAATTGGACTTAAACTAGTGTCAATCTTTTGAAGCTTATTGTTTCATAAAAACAAGTTATTTGCTCTGACTGTAGGAATTAATTATAAAATTAATTAATGCAACTTCTATGTTATGAATTTGGTAAAATAGACATCATTTTTGAATTCGGAATATCAAATATATCTTAGGGTGAATTTTTGGTATTTTTCGGAAAATCTCCAATTTTTGATGAATATTGAAACCACAAAGTGGTGGTTACAAAATTTGATTTTTCGTTTAAATGGGACTTTACCACTTCTGTGATTTGAATTTCAAAAATCCAATATAAATTATTTTAATTGTTAAGTAAAATGTGGTTCAATGGGATGAAAATAATTTTTGATGAAAAGTAACTTTTGTGTTTTATTAATCGTGATTAAAGGTAATTAGTGTGATTTAAGGTATAAATGATATTATAATAAAAGGAAAATATATTTACACTTGTCCTAATTCTATTGGATGAGTTATTTCCAACCAAGACAACCCATGGGTCGATTTCCGGTACCCCATGGAGCCACTTGGGTTTGATAATGACATTTATGCCTTTTATTTAAAGTTAAAATAAAAATGTCACAAACATGATTTGTTTTACAAAAACAATTTTTACATGTGGTTATACAAGTAATAATTTTGACTATAAATAGTTATTGAAAATCTAAAAAGATTTCCTATATCATAGTATTTGTTTTATAATTTTTAGACATTAAATAAATTAAATTCTTTATGACATCATGATGATGCAGTGATGACCTCATTATTCAATGATTTAAATAAAATGGAAAGATAATGAAAAATATAGGACCCACACATGTCAAAAACCAATTTTATGGGTGGTTTTAGACCCCTTATCACCTTATCCTCGAAACAAATCAATTTGGGACCATTAAAAATCCGAAAACAATTTGAAAATAAAGGAACATTTTATACTTTTCCAAGAGTGCCCCTCCTCTCCTCTTATAAAAGGCCCCCACCTCTACCACCTTACCCACACCTCTAAAACCTTTGGTTCGGCCAAGATCTGATAATTTTTTCTCTCCAAATCCCTCTCCTCATCCTATAATCCTTAACTTAGGCAGGAATCTCTTCAATAAACCCTTTTTGTTCAAACCAAAGGGAGTTACCCAATTTTAAGGTAACGTCTTCACCTATGCTCTTTTGTTTTATTTTGCTTCTCCAACCCCCTAAACACTTTTTATTAATTTATTTTGTAAAAACTCCAGTATCTTAAATATACTAGGAATTTTTTATTATATGTATTCGAGATACACTTACACACACCTTCATCTAATGGGTAAAGAACATACTGTTTTTGTGGATGGCGAATTTCTGCCTCACGAAACGATGATTGTTCAACACTCATATAACACCTTCAAAGGTGGCCATTATGATGTCACTATGTTTATATATGATATATAATATTTTTAAATTTTACTTAAGCTTATGTATTTTTCATTTGTGTAATACCTTTATGGCTTCCATTATGGGTATACGTGATATCTTCATTTTAGGAAGTGCGGACTACCGCCCCCTCAAAGTGATTTGATTCGTCAATGCCATATGTGGGACGTATAAAGGATGTATTTAAAGTTATTATATATTATGTTATACTGGAATTATAATATACCTTTATATCATCATTTTTTTCTTTCCATTAAAGTATTATATAGAAATGATAGTAGCGTTCATGCGAACGTACGGCTTACCGTCTCTATGAACGGTGCATTTCATTTCTTATCCTCAAATGTAATGTACTATTATAAGTAAATATAATGGATATATATGATGTATGATACATATAAAGGATGAATATAATTCTGGAATTAAAAAATATACACATCTCTCATTTATTTTTAATTCCATTAATATGACATAGAAATGAATGTAGCATTCATGCGTACGTACGGCTTACCGTCTCCATGAACGGTGCATTTCATTTCTTACCTCTAAATGATTATGTAATATTATAAATACATGTATATTCTGGATATATATGATATATATGATATCCAAATCAGGAATTTCATTCTGGAAATAAAGAACCTTTGACCACACGAACAACATGTAATTGTAAGAAGTCCACTTTTGACTTAAGAACCAAATATCGACAAAAGAAACATTATTAACTTAAATGATTACATATTGTTCATAACATGTCAATAATTTATATAAAAGGAATAATGAACTTGAAAAAGGTTCTTAAGCAAGTATAAATTAACTCAAGTTTATTATTCAGGACGTTAAAAAACAATCGAGTCAAGTCAGACCCGAGGTAAGGGATCCTACTCCTCTCTTTCTTTTTAAGTATGCTCTTTTATGTCATTCCTTTTAAAGATCATATTTCTTGTTATTGGGATGTTATTTTATATTAATATTACTGTAATTTTTATGTTCATATGATGAGAGACCCTATTCTCTCTCATCAAGCCATTTTGGAAGTTTTGAGTGGCACCATTAGGCTGCCGAATTTTCGTAAGAGGTCTAACCTCTCTCTTTATTTTTAAGTACTCTCCTTTATGTCACTTCTTTTAAGATCCTATTTTTTATTTTGGGGGATGTTCTTTTATATTCCTCTTTCTATAAAATTTATGTTAATATGATGAGATACCCTATTTGATCTCATCAATCCATTTTTTCATGTTTTTTGTGGCGTCGTTAGGCTGCTGAGTTTTCGTAAGGGATTTTTCATCTCACTTTTATTCCAGTGAGATTTATGATACATTTTCCACAATTTCCTTTGAGTGGTGTATGTACTACCCATTATTTTACTCATTGTGTAATATACTTTCATTTATGATTATTTACATAAATGTTGTATTGTCCTTCTTTCATGGGGTGTATGTTTCGAAAGATACCCATGTCAGTAAGGGAACCTTTCACCCTCCTCTTTTTAAAAGACTTCTTTTGTTATGTCATTTAATTCACATACTATTATGTTGGGATATGTTCTTATATATCCTTATTGATTTAAATTTTATTTCCATGTGATGAGATACAATTTTTATCTATCATCAACTCATTTTCGGAATTTTGTAGTGACGCCATTAGGCTGTCAAATTTTTGCAAGGGAACTTCTTAACCCAAATTTGATTCTTTGGGATAAACTTATAATCCTTGAATATGTGTGAATAACCTCTGATTATTTTACACTTAATATCCACTTATATTTGGTGTATTCGTTTGTCACACATAATTATGTAATTGATTTATCCTTAAACCAAGGATACCATCTTTGTTAGGGACTTCGTCTCAATCTCCTTTCATTGAGGAATATTTCGTTTTATACACAAATTTCTTTTATACGGTGTATAAACCCTTTTGAATTTTACTTTTATACAAAAGGAATCTTTTTCTACAAAGCGTTTTACTAAATGAAAAAAAGGAATGTTTCTTTTAACGTACGCGGTGACAATGACTTTTTCCACCGCCGCGAGTATTATGTGATATTTGGCTTCCTCAACAAGCCGTAATGCTTTTAAAATAAAATAAATACCATATACTCTTTTATGTATTTTGGTATTGAAAATGGTTTTGATAAATGATTATTTCAATATATTTAAATGATATATTGTGATTGAAATGTGGAAATGTAATCATTCCATTATATTGGTTTTATGTGATATAATTTTATAATGGTACTTGGACATATTACGAGTGGTTACATGATAAACCATATGATGGGTGGTGCCATGAATACCAAGACGAGTGGTTACATTATAACCTCCAATGCATTGGGTATGGAAGTCGGCTGTATGGCTATTCCATTAAGTATGTATGGAAGTTGGCCGAATGGCTATTCCATTATGTGATATGTGTGGAAGTCGACCTTATGGTTATTCCACTTAAGTATGTTTATGTCCCAAGTTACCTTTATATGTTATGTGATCTTTATATGGGTTTTATGGTAATCTTTTGTTTACATAAGGGTAAGTAATGAACTTTTATTCAGTAAAGAGTTTTTACTACTTCAAAAAGGTGAAAAGTATTACTTTGATAATGTATACATGGTTTACTTGTTGTTTTGAAAGACTAGCAGTTTTCATTCTTTGTGTATCCCTTACTGAGCTTCTTATGCTCATCCCAAGTTTTTGAAATGTTTTTCACAGGACTTAATGTGGAATAGTGTCAAGGATGGGATCAAGGGAAAGTCATGAAACCTAAAACATGGAACTGAACATGTTTCTTTTTTACAGTTTTTATTTTATGGAAACTTAGTAAAGGTTTCTACTTTGTAATCTTTTGAGATGTAATAGTTATGTCCTAATTCTCTAAAACTATAAACCTGAAAAGATCATCAATGTGAATTATTCATTTAATTCAATATTAAGTAAGGTTTAAGGTCAGGGCCTTATATCCAACCTATTCCCAATTAATCTTTATACATCCCTCTCTTCCACCTAGAAGCCTTACCTTAGGAATAAGGCACTTCATTGAACCATTTTTGTTAAAAACAAAAAAAGTTTCCCAAATTAAAGGATATTAAATAATGAACGGGTCAAGCCGGACATGAGGTAAGGAACTTCATCTTAATATCTTTTCATTGAGGAATATTTTTTTATAATAATCATCTATATTTTATATGTTGTATTAACACCTTTGAATTTTCATTTCATTCAAATGGAATCTTTTTCTACGAAGCGTTTTACTAAACAAAAAAACAATAATGTTTCTTTTTAACGTAAGCAGTGACAATAACCATTCCGATGTCGCAAGTATTATTTGATATTTCATTTGCTTAACAAGCCATATTATTTTTAAATGGAAAATAAATACCATATAATATTTTATTTATTTTGGTATTGAAAATGGTTTTGATAATGGATTTGTTATGTTAATATATTTAAAGCATATATTGTGATTGAAATGTTGAAATTTTATCTTCTTTTATGTTTTTTATGTGTTTTGAACATGTTATGGTTATTGGGAATTTTTATGTATACGGGTGGTTCCATGACAAAATTAGGTTGGGTGAGCCTGAGATAGCTCTCCAATGCATTGGGTAATGTGATGGAGGTAAATGTGAATGTTTATCCTAATATATTTATGTGATATAATATGATGAGTATTCCAAAGTAACTCCATATCTATCTATGATAACTATAATGTAAGTATGTTATGGATTCCATAAGTTACCTTTATGATTTATTATTTCTATATATTATTCATAAATCTTATAATTTCTTAATGTAAGTAAAAGAGTTTATGTTCTTTATGTATTTATTAACTAATTTTTTCTTTCTTTGTTTTATAACCCTTACTGAGATTTTTATGCTCATCCCATGTTGTGAGATGTTTTCACAGGACTTAAAGATGAATAGGGTCAAGGATGGGATCAAGGAAAAATCATGTTGTCTGAAACATGGGACTAGACATGACTCTTTCTTTCAAGAGGTTTTATTTTATGAAAAAATGGAAATTGTGTAGATGTGTCAAATTTGTAATCTTTTGAGATGTAATTGTTATGTCCTAATTCTCTAAAACTCTAAAACTGGAAATATCCCCAATGTGAATTATTCATTTAATTAAATATTATGTAATGTTTAAGGTCGGTTCTTTATAGTTGCTATCAGAGGTTAGTTTTGATAACTTTAGGAGTTAGGGTATTGTTAAATTAATATCCATAATGAAATTTAAGTTAATATTGAAATCATATAGCATTTATAGTTTACCATGGTGCTTCTCCTAAGATAATTCTTCGTTAAGAATCGTTTTCTACAGAGGAAACATGCCAGCTATATTGGGATGACATCAGGAGGAAGACAACCTTCCAAATCAACAACCCGAGGTGGTCGAAATCAGAACTAAATAATTTGTAGCAGTAATAGAAAAGTTGAATAAGGCTATAAATTGTGGTGGTATCCATGCATGAGGTCAGCCAGATCAACCGCAGAGGAACATGTCAGTAGTGGAGCATTTCATGAGGCAACATCCCCCATCATTCATAGGATCATCTGACCTTGTGCTAGACGAATGGTGGATTAAATAAATGGATATGATTTTTGATGTCATGGGTTTTTCAGAACATAAAAAGGTTAGACTCTTTTTTTACCATTTTGAAGGTGAAGCTGATCAGTGGTGGTCAATGGTGATAAATATCAGGGATAGTGAGGATATTGATGCTCTAAATTGGGATGAATTCAATGGTATGTTTCTTGAGAAATATTTTCCTAAGGTGGTTCATCTTAGAATAGAAAAACAATTCCTAGAATTTTGGAAAGAGGATGACTCAGTGGTTACTTATGAAGAAAAATTCACTCGATTGGAAAGGTATGCTCCAAATTTCATACGAGATCTTGATAGTAAAATCAACTATTTTTACTCAGTATTAAATCCAAAGTATCGAATGGATTTATAATCATGTGAGTTTAAAAGTTATGAAAAACATGTTCGTTGTGCATAGAAGGTGGAAATGCAGTTTGCTGATGATCAGGTGTTATTTGAAAAACAATAGAATAAGGGGTCGAGGTGGCAGGCGAAAGGGAATAACTCTTCAAAAATGTCTGATGGTAAGAAACTTAAGTTCACAGTTTGTAAAAATTGTGGTAAAAAGCATGCTAGGGAATGTCTTTTGAATTCTGGTATGTGCTACCAATGTGGTAAAATGGGACATAAGGCTCATAATTACACTGAAAAATATCAGGGTAATGGTAAGACAAAATCAGATTTATAGTCTGTAAAATGTTTTAAGTAAAATAAAATGAGTCATTATGTAAATGAGTCTCCAATAAATAACTCAACTATGAAAAATTAGCCAAAATACAAGCAGAAAGGGGTGGCGAAATCCTTTGCAACTACTTCAGCATATGTTGGGCCATCAAATGAAGTAGTATTGGGTACACTGTTTGTTTGTCCATATTATGCCAATGTGTTGTTTGATTCATGGTCTACACACTCTTTCATTTCTGATAATTTTTCTAGTAAATTGGTAATTCCATCTCAAGATTTTAATACAAAACATACAGTAAAAACACTTGGAGGAAATGCTGAGACAAAAAAGAAAACATAAGAACATTCTTGACCTTGGGTGAAAAAAGAATCTACCCAAAAACCTTATTTTTTTGCCTCTAGTAGAGTTTCATCTTATTTTGGGTATGGATTGTCTTTCTGTTTATCATGATAAGATTGAGTGCAGGGCTAAAGAGGTTTATTTTCAGAATGATTTTCATTTTGTGTACAAGAATGAACCATTGATTCTGATAACATATCAGGAAGGTGGGATACTAGTAAAATATGTAAATAAATGTTACATTGCTCATATTGTTGAAAATAAAGGAAGTGTTGAGATTAATTTTGTGCTAGTGGTAAACAAGTACCTTGATGTTTTTTCAAATGATTTGACTGGTATTATACCTGATCGGAAAGGTGAATTTTTTGTTGACTTAGTTCCTGATGCAAAGCCAATTTCAAATCCCCCTTATCGAATGGCTCAAATTGAACTTTTTGAGTCAATGAATCAATTGTGGGAGTTATTAGATAATGGTTTCATTAGACATATCACATCACCATGGGGTTATCCTGTCTTATTTGTTAAAAATAAAGATGGTTCAATGAGATTTTACATTGATTATAGAGCACTGCATAACTTCACTGTTAAGAATAAGTACTCTTTTCCTCATATCGATGATTTGTTTGATTAGCTCTAGGGAGATAAATATTTTTCGATGATTTATTTGAGGTTGGGGTACCATCAATTGAAGGTAAAGGAATCAGACAGTCCGAAGGCCTCATTTCTTACTAGATATGGACATTATGGATTTTAGTTATGCATTTTGGTTTAGCCAAATAACCTGCTGTATTCATGGATCTTATGAATATAAGTTTCCGAGAGTTCTTGGATAATTTTGTGGTTGTGTTCATTAATGATATTTTATTGTATTCCAAAAGTAAATATGAACATGAAATTAATTTATGGGTTATCTTGAAAACATTAAAAGAAAATAAACTGTATTGTAAATTCATAAATTGTGAGTTTTGGTTGCAACAAATTTCTTTCCTGGTCCACATTGTTTCAAAAAATGTCATAACGATTGATTTTGCTAAAACAAAAGTTGTTGAAGAATGGTAGAGACCCAAAAATATAACCAAAATTCATATTATTCTTGGTTTTCTAGGTTATTACAGGAGGTTTGTTGAAACTTTTGCACAGTTATCTATTCCAATGACTAAGTTAACACGAAAAGGTCTTAAGTTCATCTGGACCAAATAATGTGATGATTGTTTTGTGGAATTGAAAAGAAGATTTGTGAATGCTCCAGTTTTGGAACTTCCATCCAGAAATGGTGAGTTTGTTATCTACAGTGATTCTTCGTTGAAAGGACTTGTTTGTGTCTTAATGCAGAATGATAAGGTAATTGATTATGATTCACGTTAGTTGAAACAACATGAGTTAAATTACCCCCACTTGATTTGGAATTAGTTTCTGTTATTTTTTGCTTTAAAAATTTGGAGGCATCTTTTTTATGGAGTAAAATGTCAAATATATACTGACCACAAATGTTTAAAGTATATATTCACTCAAAAATAATTGAACATGAGAAAGGGGAGATGGATGGAATTAATCAAGGATTATGATTTCACGATCCATTACCATCCGGGAAAAGTAAATAAAGTGACTAATGATTTGAGTAGAAAAAGTAATTTCTCATTAACCATGATACGTTTAGAACAAGATCCTTTTGTTTTTTATTTGATGAACTTTTGCATTGAAGTTGTTGGTGTAGGAAATTCTTCTGTTTTGTTTCAAGTGTTAGTGAAATCATCTCTATCAGAACGAATTAAGCAAGCACGGAAAGAAGATAGTGAGTTGCAGAAAAATGTAGAGTTGGTTCAAAAGGGTAAGTTCATGGATTTTAACGTTCATAATGATTGGGTTTTGAGGATTGGGAAGAGAGTATGTGTTCTATGTGAATCACATTTGAAGAAATAGTTGTTATGTGAAGCTCATAGTTCTCCATTTTCAGCTCATCCAGGTAATGCTAAGATCTACAGAGATCTTCGAAAGTATTATTGGTGGGATGGAATAAAAAGAGATATTGCTGATTTTAATATGAAGGGTTTCACTTTTTAGTAGGCTAAAGAAGAGTGGTAGTTACTGAAAGGAATGCTTCAGCCTTTACCGGTGCCAGAGTGGAAATGGGAAAATATATCCATGGACTTCTTTGTGGGATTACCGAAGACATCTCGAGGTAATAATGCAATCTGGGTTATTATTGATCGATTGACTAAATCTACTAATTTAATAACTATTAGAGATACATTGTCCCTAGATAAAATTTCTCGGTTGTATGTTAAAGAGATGGTCAGGTTTCATGGAGTTCCCCTCTACATTGTATCTTATCGTGATCAGAAGTTTACTTCTAACTTTTGGAAAGCCCTTCAAAAGTCGTCGGGTATTGAATTAAATTTTAGTATATATTTTCATCCACAATCATATGGGCAGTCAGAACGAACAATTCAGACCTTGGAGGACATACTACGTGCTTGTTCATTGAATTACCAGGGTCGTTGGGACCAACATATTTCTTTGGTTCAATTTTCATATAATAACAGTTTTCATTCCAGTATACAGATGGTTCCTTTTGAGGCATTATATGGAAATCATTGTCAAACTCCATATTTTTTGGACGAAGTCGGTGAAAGGAAGATGACTGGACCAGAATTGGTAGAAGATATCGTAGTGAAAGTTCAGTTGATTCAAAAGAACATGAGAACAGTTCAGTGCTGACAGAAATGTTTTGCAGATAACCAGAGGAAGGAACATTCTTTTTAGGTAGGTGATCATGTCTTTCTCGTAGTTTCTCCATGGAAAATTGTGATGCGTTTTGGTAAGAAGTGAAAGTTGAGTCTGAGGTTCATTGAACCTTGTGAAATTATGGAGAAAGATGGATTGGTTGCGTACATAGTGGATTTACCTCCATGTTTATACCAGGCACACAATGTTTTTCATGTTTCGATATTGAGAGAGTATATGCCAGATCTATCTCATGATTTGAGCCCAGAGGTTGTTCAGTTGGAAGATAATCCCTCTTATGAAGAACAACCAGTCTAGATTCTTGACCATAGAGAGAAAGTGTTGAAAAATAAGCTACTTTACTATGTAAAGGTTTCGTAGAAAAACTTAATTGTTGAAAAGGTCACGTGGGAATCTGAAAATACTTTAAGGGATAAATATCCCAACTTATTTTGATATGTAAAATTGTCGGGACGTAATTCCCAAAAGGGGGAAGGATGTAACATCCCCAGTAAATCAAGAATAAGACATATATCATATTTATTATATTTTTTGAATTAAACAAGAATTTTACTTCAAAGGGGTTGTTACGTTAGATAGCATACTTGATACGAAACAACGGGTTTCTTTGAAATCTTACGTTGCACACTAATAATTTAATATTACTATTTTAAATGGTAGTTATCTCATATTCATTATATTGGCTAAAATGAACAAAAATAACTATAATACGACTATAAATGTTTTTAAATGTACTTACATTTATTAAATAAAAACGTTAGAGGCTTAGAATGTGAATGAATCTAATTTTAAGCATAATTTACATTAAAAGGCCGATTTATACCTTTTAATGGAGAACCCTCTTTAAATCTATTTTTGGTAACAATAATACATTTTATTTGACCGAATAAAATCTTTCTTTAGAATGGGGTCATCAAAATTTACTTTGTGTAAATTTTTGAAATTTTTCCGATAAATTTCTTTTTTTAATGAATAGTGAAAAATATTGTATTTTAATTCAAAACTGTGTTTTAATATAATTTATATACATGGTTATATTATATTGTTAATTATTTTTAATGTGTAATTATAGTATATTTTTACCATTTAATCCAATTTTGATCAATGGAATTAATTTCACTTTGAAAGTTGAACTTAAACAAGTAACAATCTTTTGATAGTTATTGTTTATTAAAAACATGCTATTTGTATTAACAAAAGGAATTAATTTCATATTTATTTATCCCACTTCTCTGTTTATAATTTTTCAAAATAGACACCATATTTTAATTCATAATATCAAATAAATAATAGGCTTAATTTTTGGTGTTTTTTTTAAAAAACATCAATTTTTGATGAATAGTTAAACCACATAGTAGTAGTTAAAAAACTGAATTTTTCATTTAATAGAAATTTACCTCTTTTAGGAATTGAATTTAAAAAATCTGAAATACTTGGTCGTTATTATTAAGTAAAACGTGGATCAATAAGATAAAAATAATTTTTGGTGAATAGTAACTGTTCACTTTTTTTACTGCGGTTAAAGGTAAATAGGATAATTTAAGGGAAAAGTATATTATAATAATTCAAAATTACATTAAAACTTGTAAAAACCATATTGGATGATTAATTTATGACCAGGGACAAATTTGGGTCTATTTTGGAACCCAATTTATCCACTTGGGAGTGATAATGACACTTTAGATAAATTAACTTAATGTAAAGAAAAAAATGACATAAATTAAACGATTTTAGTAAATCAATTTTTACACGGGGTTATATAAGTCATATTTTGGACTCTAAATATTTTTTAGAAAGATAAAAATATTTCCTACAAGATGGTAGTTTTTTTATAATTTATCTACATTAAATGTTTTAAATTATTTATTATTTAATAATGATGTAGTGTTTACCTCATTAATAAATCATTTAATTATATAAGATTATTAATATTAAAATAACATCCAAAACCTGTCCAATTTTTATTGGCTGATTTTATTTTGACCATGAGTCATCTTATCTTTGACTCTAATGATTTTTGGACCTTTAAGAACCGAATATCTTTAAATAATAAAATAATATTTTCACGCTTTCCTAAAGAGCCCCTCCTCCCACTTATAAAAGGAGACCATTTCTATCCAATTCCTCACACCTCTCAAGCCTTTTGGCTCATCCAACCCCTGCACAATTAAGATCTCTACATCCCCGTCTTCCACCAAGAAGCCTTACCTTAGGCAGAAGGCACATCAACAAACAATTGTTTTTCAAACCAAAGGAAATTACCCAAATTAAAGGATATTAAAGAACGAACACGTCAAGTCGGACACAAGGTAAGGGACATTGTCTCAAACTCTTTTCATTGAGGAATATTTTGTTTTAATACCTGAATTTCATGAATATTCTATATTAATACCATTTACTTCTCATTTCATTCAAATTGAATCTTTTTTTATAATGCGTTTTACTAAACGACAAAAAAATAATGTGTCTTTTTACGTAAGCGGTTACAATGACCTTTCCACTGCCGCGATTATTATTTGATCATTGGATTCCTTAACAAGCCATAATATTTTTAAAATGAAACTGAATACCATATAATCTTTTATGTATCTTGGTATTGAAATGGATTTGATAATGGATTTTTTATATCAATATATTTATATGATATATTGTGATTGAAATGTGGATATGTGATCTTTCTTTTATGGTTATTTTATTTGTTATGAACATGTAATGGTTCTTGCGAATTGATATGTATATGGGTGGTTCCGTGATAAATCTAGGGCTGGTGATCCTGATATATCTCTCTGTTGCATTGGGTAACGTGATGGAGGTAAACTTGAATGTTTCTTTTAAGAGATTTAGAGAATATACTATGACGGGTATTCCAAATTAACTCCCTAGGTAGTTGTGATTGCTATAATGTAAGTATGTTATAGATTCAGCAAGTTAAATTTATGATTGATGATTTCTATGAGTTATTTATAAATCTTATAGTTTCATAAAGTAATTAAAAGAGTTTATGTTCTGTATGTATTTATGAACTAATGTTTTCTTTCTTTGTTTTATAACCCTTACTGAGCTTTTTATGCTCATCCCAAGTTTTGAAATTTTTTCACATGACATAAAGATGAATAGGGTCAAGGATGGGATCATGGAAAAGTCATGTTGTCTAAAACATGGGACAAGACATGAGTCTTCTTTCCCAGAGTTTTTATTTTATGAAAAAATGGAAACTGTCAAGAAGTGTCTACTTTGTAATCTTTTGAGATGTAATAGTTATGTCCTAATTCTCTATAACTCTAAAGATGAAAATATCCCCAATGTGAATTATACATTTAATTCCTTATTATGTAATGTTTAAGGTTGGGTCCTTGTACATAGTCCAGGACTTTTTCCAAGACTACAAATTAGATTTTGTCATGGCCTTGTTCCAAGACACTAGTTTTTCTCATTAGACCTACTGATGCATCGATGAGCTATAGTGGGCTCCACCCGTCAAATACTAAATCCAATGAATTCCTCATATGAAAAGGTTTAAAAATAACCTAAACATTTGTATTAAAACTAGAATACGAAATGTCAATACATTATCCATAAACCATTAATTGTGTAAAAATAAAATTTCCATAGAAAAACATATCCCAAAACCTTGAATACTATATGAAAGTTTTGTATCATAATAAATCAACTTCAAATAAGCTAAAAATCCATCAAATGATATTTTCATAGATGAAATCAAAACCTTCTTTAGAGAAATATCCCTTTTTATTTAGAAATCGTTTTAAATTCATATAATTCTAATAGAAAACATTTATTTTTTAAATATTTTTATAAGTTTTTATGGGAATCATTGATGATATTATAATGGCGGAAAATAGTTGCACCCGCCGTATAAGTTAAAAAAACATTCATACCTTAATTTTGTCAAAAAGGTCATAAACTACCGTGTTAGGAAAATGATGAAAAGATTTATTTCCGAACATATAAGGTCAAATAAGGGTATAAATGAATTTAACCCATTGTCTAGTAAATTGTAAAAATGTTTTGAAATACCTTTTTAAGAATCATGGATGTGGATGATAAAGATGTCCTAGTAGATAATTATGTATAAACAACCTCTGATCGTGAAGAGATTGTGAAGTTAAACCTTACCTTGTTCTTTTCATTAGTCGATGGTAGGTTAACCTCATGTATAATGGTGAAATCAATGTTATTAAATTATACAAGAACCATATACATTAATATTTTATCATATATTGTCTTTTAATATTGCTTTGATAATGACATTTCTGTATTATCATCCTTTCTGTTGTTAACTGATTCGTTTTCCTTTATATTATTTGTAACATAAGTAATGTTTGTTGTGTATATAATGTATCTTATTCATTTTCATAATACTATTAAGTATTTAAACATTATATTTTATAATCAAATGAAAATTAGTCTTGAATGGATATGATGGGGAATGAATCTAATCGCATTCGTGGAGACGGTAATCCGTACGTACGGACGAGCGACAATATCATTATTTTGATATTAAAATAATATATAATTTAATGGTATGTCATATATAAAGAATAATTATCATGTTATATTTATTATTTACATCAATTATAAATCAATATTATACCCATACAATTATAATGTATTGAATAACAACTATACCACGATGTGGAGACGGTAAGCCATATGTATGCACGTATGATTACATGTCATTAAAAGTATGGATATAATAATGAATATGGTTTTACCATATTTATAATAACATCATAGTTAATAGAAGATTCTGTATTTATTGTTTTATAATGGAAAAAATGAATAAAGAGGAAGTGGAGGGAGAAAAGAACTTGAAAGATGTGATAGAATATTTACATCTTCTTCAGGTTCTTCCTTTTGATTTGATCATAATTGACCTATAGGATGGATTTATGACTAAAGGAAGGCCTTTAAGATGAAGTGAGTACTGTTGAAAGAATATTTGGGTTGGGTTTGGTCAAGCCAAATGGCATTGAAAGTGTAAATTTGAGAGAAGGGGAAGATCCCTTTTATAATATGGGTGGGGGGCACCTTAGAAAAACATTGAAATATTATTTTATAATAAATTCATTTTCGACATCTAATGGATCCAAAATGATTCATTTCGAGTATAAGGTGGTTATGGGCCGTAAATCACTCAACTAATAGGTTTTAGACAGTTTTTTGTCACTATATTAAACTTATCTTCTAGATTTAACTCTTAGTTAATTAGTTTGACATTTACCATGTCTCTTTGTATTATTATATTATATGGTTAATAAACATACTATAAACATCCAAGAGAACATAAATTGGATCATTAAATTCATATATAATATTATTTAAGACCTTTTTCTGAACCATAGATTTTTAGGAATAGAATATAAATTAATAATAAAATATTTGTTTTAAAAAATATTTTATGTAGATTTTGACACTATTTTCTATTTTGTTTTTGAAAAATTCCTAGAATAATTATTAATTTCAAAAACAATTATTTAATCAATAATAAAATGTCACATTAACCTATAAAATTCTTGGATGGCATCAAGACTTTCAAATTATAGTTATTTTAACATCTATAGTACGATTTATTTGATTCTTTCATTAAAATGAGAAATACTACATCATCATTGTGTTATAAATAAATTTAATTATTAAATGTCTAATTTTTTTAAATAAAATACAATTATGTAGTAAAGAGTTTTATCTTTCTGATTAATATTTATAGTTTAAGATATAACATATATAAGCCTACGTAAAATGCTTTTTTACTAAAACGTATATGCTTATGTCATTTTTGTATTTACATTAACTTAATTAATTTAAAGTGTCATTATCACTTACAAGTAGATCCATGGGGTCCCAAAATCTACCCAAGGATTCCCATGGTCATACATGTATCATCCAATAAGTTTATAACACATGTTAGAGGAATTTAATATTATTATAATATAATTTCTTCACCCTTATTTACTGAATTTACCCTTTAACAATGGTAAATTAAATATTTACCGTAGTAATTATTCAAAATGACTAAAAATAAATGTTACCTTTTTCATAATTTTTACCTCCTGATTCTAAATATGGAATCCATTTTTCTAAATTCTAAACACAAGTGGCAGAAATTAATTTAAAATTAATTCTCGTTTTCAAAACAAAAAACATTTTTTTAAATATTAACTATCAAAAGATTGACACTTGCTTATGCCCAGTTTAAAGTTGAAGTTGCATCCAATGACCAAAAATAGATTAAATGGTAAAAATACTATATAATTATACTTAACTAATACTCAATTCTATAATTTATCATTATAAATTATTATGATTAAAAAATTTCTTTTATTTAAAATTTTGTATTTTTCACTCTTCATCAAAAACTGAATGTTTTCATAAAAATAAAAATATTAACTCTATGATAATTTCAATATTCCAAACCCAAAAATTAAGTCAAGTTTTAATGAAAAAATTTATAAAATTTGAAAAAGTGGGTAGTACTATTCATAACGGCTAGTTTGATTGGTCCCGATATGTTAGAATCTCGAAGTTGCGTACAACACAAGCTATTGCATTATTCATAGAGAAACGTACCATAGAATCCTAGGGTGTTAAATTTCCATCCATGCCTCCATAATCGTCTCAATTAAACTCTTATTCACATACCATGTCTATTTCACCACCAAAGTTGTTTTCACTATTACCATATCTATATCCATTTATATATCCCCTACCCCACGACCCATATCTTTCCATGTTTAAACTGTCACTATTTCCTACTATCTATCTAGGATCATATGACTCTATTCCTTTAATTCTACTCTATTGAATATAGAACACTTAGAGCATGAATTGGAATAGGAAAATACTTTAGAGGTTACATATTCAGGATAGCCCATGGATACATAAAAACATAATGGGTAACATGAATTAGTTTTTTTATTATAACTGTGTAATATTATATCACATCATTTTTCAGGACATACTATTACCAAATTCTACCTTTTCTCCTTTGATATAATTCAATTGGATCTTTTATTAGGCGATGTGGGAACACCCATTTGAATGAATCCTCAAATCGCAAAAAAATATTAATGGTGGACTAAAATGAAAGGAATGAGAGGATAGGTAAAAAATACAATACACTATAAAAGATTCTCATGAACATTATCCAAGTTTGATGATATCATTGTGGTGAAACCAGTCTCATGGAGTCATATTAGTAATAAAATCAATGATAATGAATGGGTAGAGAAAGGGTTATAAAATTTGTTAAATTTATATCTATTTTATTTTTGTATTATTATGAATTAACATGCACATTATAGATTTGGTCCAAACTTCCCGATGTCTAAGTTGCTAAGGTTGAAAGTATGAGGGATCTAAGAGAGTTTTGGTGATTATATTAGAATGATTTATGTATTTGTTTGAATAGTATATTTGGTTCTGATTGATAGAGTATAACAATATTCCCCAACTATCTAAAAGTGCAATATTATGAAATTTAAAAATATTAAGGGAGTGATGATATTATGGTATTCCTAAAAATTAATTTCAAACATATAATATTTATTTATTATTACTTTTTTGAAATTTGATGTTTAGGATGCATCATGAAAGGAAGAGAAATAAAAAATATTAAATTATGTAATGTCACACATTGGGGTGAACTAAATTGCTCGAGCATGAAAATATCTAGGTGCTTCAATAAGAATAGAAATAGTATCATGATATATAATTTTACATAGTTAGATTAACATGGAAAAATATTAGTTTAATTTTCATTAATCCCTCTAATATAAAGCTATAAATACCCCTTTAATATATCCTAATGGCTTATTAGACTATAAGACAATTGTCCAATTTACCAATTGCCAAAATCAACTCATCGAAAATTTGAAAATTGGACTATTTGACTAACATAATAAATTCAAAGTGTCCTATTTTCCTAATAGCCTATTGGACTAATGACCTGACAGATAATTAGACAATTTTCCTAATCAACCTACTTTCCAATTGGATAATTTTACTAATGGCCAATTAGTCTACTGGCGCATTTGTCTTAATGGTCCACTTGTCTAATTTCACTAATGGACTAATGTTCTAGTGTCCATTTGGCCTAATTTCCAAATAAAAATTTTGAAAATTGGCCCAATGGCCAATTGGATAATTTTCATAATATCCTATTTTTCTGATTTTACTAATTGAACTAATAAACTAATATTTTAATTTTCTTAAATAAGCTAGTGTAAAATATTCCTAATGTCATAATAGCTAATTGGTCAATTGGATTAATGGATTAGTATTCCAATTATCCAAATGGCCTAATTTATAATTATACTAAAGACCAATTGCAAAATTTTCCAATTGGCATAACGGGATAATGGCCTATTGGAAAATTTTCCTAATGGCCAAATTTCCAATTATCCAATTTAGAAATTGTCCAATTGGCATAATGGGCTAATGGCCTATTGGAAAATTATCATCATGGACAAATTTAAAATTATCCAATCTTTATAATGGACTAATTACCCAATTTCCATAATTGACTAATAGCCCAGTGGCCAATTGTTCAATTTTCCAAATCTCATAATGGCCTAATTGGTCTAATATCCAAATTCCCTACTAGTCAATTGTCTTAATAAACTAATTGGTTAATTGGTCTAATTGGAAAATTGGACTAATTGTTCTAATTTATTAATTAGTATAAATGGAATAAATTTCCTAATTGGACTATATTGAATTAAATTTACTAATTTTCCGAATTTGTCCAAATAAATGGAATAATTGTCCTAAATTGGCCAAAATGAGTGAATTGGTCTAATGAACTAATGTCTTAATTAGCCAATTTATATAATTTCCTAATTTCTAGAGGGCATAATGGACTATTGGAAAATAATAATAATTACCCTAATGGATGAATTAGACAATTGTACTAATGGTATAATGGCCTAATAAGAAAATTGGACTAATGAAATAATAGACTAATTTTCCTTTGGTATAATGACCAATTTTTCTAGTTCAATAATATCCTACTTGAATAATGGCCAAATGGTATATTGGCCAGATGAAATAATTTAAAACTAGGAAAATGGATTAATAGACAATTGGCATAATTGAAAATTTACCAAATTTCCTAATGGCCTAATTTTCTAATGTCCAATTGGACTAATATCTATTTATTCAATTGGTCTAATTTCCTAATTGGTCTAGTAAACAATTGACCAATTTTACAATTGGATTAATGGCGTAAATGAATAATTTCCTAATGGACAATTGGCCTAATGTCCCAATGGGATTATGGAATAATGTAAAAATGGCCTAATTAGTCAATTGGCCTAATAGAATAATGGCCTATTTTCCAAATATACTACTGGACTAATGGAAAATCAATCAATTTACAAAATGTCATAATGAACTAGTTACCCAATTTTTCTAATGGAATAATGTTCAACTAACCTAACATCCTAATTATCAATTGGACTAATTGGAATATTCACCTACTTCCATAATGAACAATTATCTTAAATTCCTAATGGCCTATTGACAAAATTTCCTAAGGTCCAAATGGCCCAATAGAAAATTGTCCTAATGTCCTAATAAAAAAGTGACCTAATGAAAAAATGGACTATTTTCCAATTATATAAATAGACTAATGGACTAATAGAAAATTTTCTTAATGTCTTAATGGCTGAATTGCACAATGGCCAATTGGAACAATGACCTAATATCCTATTTTTGGGAGTTTGTTCCCTAGAATGGACTTCTGTGTATTTATGATAACAAAAATACATTGTTTTAAATATTTACAAACTGTTAAATACATTATTATTGTTCTTAGGCATAACATATTAGGTGATAATTTCTTAAGAGTAGTTATATCACTAAAATACCATATCATTTCCCCACCATGATGAGAACCTGAAAGTGTTATGCCACTGTTCATAAATATATGTTCTAAATCCAGAGGATATCATTTAGAGAAGAAAAATGATATAGACTAACAGGGGTGGAGAATCACAGGACATTGAGGCACAATCTTATGGTTTATCCCTTAGTCACATCCATTGTATGGTATTATAAGATCGATACCCATTGGTAAGAAATCCATAATCTTATGTGTCATTGGATGTTCCCATATACTGATATGTGTATTGATCCAGGGAAATTATGATGACTATTTATTAGTATTACAACTCATGTACAATGATGTATTTATGAAAAAATACAAATGTTCATGGTGAGGTAGGAAACGTTTGGTGTGTCATGTGTAATATTGCATTAATGTAAAATTTGAGAAATTAATTTTCCTTTATGTTCTTTATGATAATTTGATATCCCATTCCATTTGATGAAAATGATATAGTCCAAATAAATACATGTACATGGTGATCTATAGGCCTGATATATTTCTAAACAGACAAATAATGAGTCATTGAGAAAATAGGTTGATGGCATAAGCATAGAACCTGCTAGATTATAGATATAATTATAAATGGATTATATTGCGCAATAATTATCTATTTGAGGTATGATGTTGTTGTGAAATTAAATTATTTTTCTATGGGTCTATTGGAATGTTTCTAGATTCTAGCCTTAGACATTATGTATCATTTCCTATTTTTATTAAGAAATAGGCAAATAGGGTCACACACTAAGCGCATCCCAAATATAAGTAAAATAATATATTATTATTTTCCATAGAATATAATGTGAGAATAATATTTTATAATTATTAATTTTATATTTAGTGAATATAATATTTATTCATTTATTGGTGAATAATGTTGTGATATTTATTTATAAAATAAAGTCATTATTTGAGGCCTGATAAATATTTTGGAGGAATAGTAGACCTATTTATTTTGTTTTGTGAGAAATAATATATCTTTAATATTATTTTATTATAAAATATTTAATTAAATTCCAATGATAATCACCTAATAAGGAAATATTATTATTATTTTCATTTTAGATACAGGGTTCTATAAGGGATTAAATAAAAATTAAAGGGAAGTTGCGAAAATAATTATTTCTAAACCCTAGTGGTATTTAATCCTAAGTATACTATTTTTCAACAGAGGCAATTAATTTTGGGTTACGCACAATGACAATTGGAAAGAATCCTCTTAATCCCAAAAGAGATCCCTCTAGAAGAATTCTCCTAGTAATGATGAGCGATCTTCCTCCACCTCCCACTCTCGAGTCTATAGAGATCACTGAGAATTATTTTGAACAAATTCTGGAGATGAACAAAGATGAATGATGAATTTAAAAGAAACTATTGTTCTATCACCAAGACATTCTTATGAAATCATTTAGATATTTGTGCAACATGTGTGGATCACATTTAGATTGAATCTACTCTAGATTCCTATAATTAATTAACAATACAATGTAGATAGGTTTCCTAATCCATAAATCCTGAAATAATTCATTCAAGGTAATTATTCAATTGATTAAATTAATTATAAATAATATGTACTGATCTTGGGCTTGATCCAGCATTATGTCCCATGTGTGTTTTCTTTTTTTCAATTATATTAATAATTATCATTAACCTTATATAAATTTTGGATTGATCCCCGATCATGCAAGAAAGAAAAGTATGGAACAACCCATCACATGCTTCCACTATTCCAACAACTTTTAAGTGGTATCAGAGAAGTCGCATTATTGTTTATAATAATTTAATTATCGTTGATTGATTTAGGAATTTTTCTTTTATTTTTATATACTGTTTTAATTCTTATTTTAATAATAATTATGATATATGATTCTTCCTATTTTCTTTCATGAATAATTATTCAAATAGATTAATTTTATGAATTAAATAAAATCAATGATCTCATCTGGAGGATCCAAGGATTCTGGTCAAATAAAACAAGAGTACACTCCATGTAACTTGAGTTACATGCCATGTATTTGTACTCAATCTACTTGGAATAAGCTCAAAAATAATTCCTACTATGTTCCATGAATACATGTGGTGCATTTATTTTCTTATACCCCTTTTTGTCCAGGACATCATGGCACACATTCATCTGGAGCACACACCATGTATCCCACATACATGGCATGTAATTATTTAGGTCAAAGACATCCCTCATGTTTTTATACACATCCTAACTAAATGGTGACCACGTAACTCATAATCCTCTGACCATGAATCACTTTGTACATGTGGTGTACTCCAATTTCACTAAGGATCAATTTAAACACTAAGTTAATTGTCATGTGCCTCAAATTGGTTGTGAGATATGTACATGTCATGTAGCTCACTTGTACATGATGTGTACTTATACCTGATTGTTTAGAATTAAAATTAATTTATTATACAATATAAAGCTTATTGACATGTGATTGCATGTGGTCATTAAGTTGACAAGACACACCGTGTGATGGGTCTTGATATATATATATGTGTGTGTGTGTGTATTTAATTAATTTTTCCGTAATTATCAAATCTACATAACATGTAATATTCCTATTACATTTATTAATATACAAGCATTGAAGCATAACATGTGACCAAAAATGATGAAATTCATTTAATCATTAAGTTGATAGTACATGTGGGGAAATAATTTGATAATTCATGTGTGTAAAATGTCACAAAATTATATATTATATTACTATAATTCATGAAAAATCATATCATAATGAAGATAAAATAATTGATAAGTTAAATAAGATAATTAACTACTTCATGCATGATTTATCTTAAATAAAAATTATTATAAAATTAATGATAGTTTAATTAATTGTGTAACTTTATAAATGCATGTGGATGATCATGAGCATAGAACATACATTTTTATGTGATTGGTTTCAATTAATTTATTATTATAAAATTGTTTTTCTTTTCCTTCTCTTATCCCATTATATTAGGACCAGCATGCCCATTGTTTCTTGTATGTAAACTATTTTCTCCTCACCTGTAAACTATTAATGAAATATGTAATGGATGGAGGTCCCAATTTAGTATAGGAAATTAATTTTTGGATATGTGGTTAAATCAATCCAAGTGAGATACATAGTTTCATACATGGAATGTTCTAACATGTGTCTAGTTAGATGTTTTACTTCTTTCTTTTCCATTTCATTAGATTTTTAAATCACAAACACTTAAAACATGATTAATAAATATTTATATCCCATTTATTTTAGAATATTTTTGTAGAAAACATTATCTTTTTCCATTAATAGAAAAAATTCTAAATTATTGAGAATTTAAATTTACATTTACTCATTACAATAATCAAATCAAGTATGAATCGGATTACCAAATTCAACTTTAATTCTACAAATAGTTAGAGTTTTTTCATGTCTATTTTACTAAAAAACACAACCATTGGAATGTTACTGGTACCCAAACAATTATATTAGCCCTCATAATGATTATCATATTGAAAATTGTAATGTAATTTCATTAGACCAACCTCAATTTATAACCGAAATACATAGAATTGTTTCTATCATTTGGAAAAGTTTTAATACTGAAATGGCTTTAATAAATATGACACTCGACATTTAATTACAATGAGATGTCAAGATCTAGATGTCCAAGTTTATTGTAACAAACATGGAAATATAACAGTTGGGGGATCTCCTATAATACCATGTCATATAATGAATTTGGAGTAGGTTGATTACATTTTCTTCGGAATATTCCTCTGCATGAACTACTCATTCATAGGCATTTTAATTGTTTAAATTATTTTCATTATAAGGAATCCTTGTAAGGTTTTCTCCATAATAAATTTTTTTATTGTAGTCTGCGTCCAATCATTGTTATGATCGGGGTAATCAAGTGATAATAAGATAGTAAATCTTATCCACCATATTAAGAACTTTCGGGGATATGATTAGAAATCCTATCATCAAATCTAAGGCTTTATATGATAGGAATATATAGAAAATTTGATCATCATGTTTGGGGATCTCTTTGTAAGGAATGATATAAATTTTAGTAAGTATAAAATAATGGATGCATTTAGATGTGGTAATTGACTACCTTACTCTTAAGGTTAAAAGGGGTAAATATTTTCATAGTATCTCTTAAGTAATTTTTAATATTATGTTTCTATTTTATTTTTTATTGTTATAAGATTTCATTCCACCATTTATATAAATATAATGATAGTCATTGTATATAGCTTTATATATAATTTGTTTTATCAATGTTATATTAAATAAGGAAAAAACAATACTTTTATATTAATCAAAACATTAATGAATACAATAATTTTACTCGGAAGTAATTTAACGTATTTTTTTTTTATTTTTTTAATCTTATAATCATAATAATTCTATGTTTGACCATAATACTTTAATATGTTTTTGGTTTGTTCTATTTAAATGTTTTAAAGTATATTTTTAAACTAAAATCCACCCTTTTGTAAGTATCATTATCATAATCTACTCTTATGGTCCTCAAATTGGTATCAAAATAGGTTCTACTACTCATACTTGTTGAGGTTTTACATCTTATATCCACTTTATGTTTTATTATATTTTTTATAAACATCGCATTTATACATTGTTATACACTAATGTGTCGGAAGAAAAATATTTTCTAATATTTTTAATATGGATGGTCATAAGGTTGCCTCTATATATAATCTAAACCCAAACATACCACCTAACTTTGATGGTGTTTATTATTAGTTCTGGAGATATAGGATGAATACTTTTTTGTCAACATGGTGATGATAATTTTTTAATGGTTATTAAAGACTTCAAGTATCCTAATAAATAAGTTACTTCATTTAATCATCAATAGAAACAAGAGTATTAGTTAAATTACAAAGTAAGGAATAGTATGTTGTATTCCATGAAAAGAAGTATATATAGTCATATATCTTCATGTGATGCTTCAAATATAATATAGAAAAAGATTGAAGTCACACACTTTGGTACTTCTAATGTTGTTGAGACTATAAGAGTTATTCATAGAGCATGATATAAGGCCTTTACTTTTCATCACGGAGAATTAATTTCCATGATGTGCCAGAGGATCATAACTGTTATTAATATTTTACAATAAATTATATAAAAATTACTTTATAATTATAATGTTGTAAAAAAGATTATTGAAATCATGCCCAATGAGTAGAGATAAAAATGAATAGTTTTGGATGAGACCACAAATATTAATAATCTTATATTGGATGATCTCATTGGAACTCTCATGCGGTACAAAGGATGTCGTAAGAGAGATGATGAGAAAGAAAAAAACATTGGTGTTTGTTTTTTAAATATTATTGTTCTTACTAATGATCAAACACCTGCGAAAGTGGTTAATCTTAAAGAAATAAGAAATTTTTTGTTCGGTCCAATTCATGTACATGATAAAATCTTAAAATGAATTAGCTAATCTTGAATGAATAGTGAACAAGATTTTTTGGATGAAATATTTTTATTTCTGGTGTAATAAAATTCATATGGATAAAGCCCAAATGAAAGATTCTTATGTCACATGTTATGAATTTAATAAATAGGGACATATCCAACAAATTTATTTTCAAATATTAAAAGGAAATACAATAATGAAATAAATAAATAAATAAATGATAATATGTATTACAAATCCAAAGGAAATAAATTTTTAAAAACCTATGACACATAGAGTTCTAGTGGTGATGGATCTTATGAAATTTGTTCATATCATGGAAGTTCCTGAGAGGTAAACATATATATTTTTTATAAAGTACCCATTATAATTCATTGCCTCATGGAAAAGGTAAATTCTACTAAATCCCTCACAAAAATTTCTTTAAATTATAATTATGTTAAGGATAAATATTATACACTTCCTAATAAATAATATTTCTATATAAAAGAAAATTATTTACACAATAGTGATGAATTTTCTCAATTTGACAAACTTTTAGAAAGTCAGAATTTTATTATTTAAAAAAAACCTGATAATTGAAAATCCAAACATTCTAAGGCTGATTTAAGGATAAATATTTTTTAGAAATTAAATATCAGATCTATCTAATGATCATCATAAAACTATTTTTGAAAAATATGTGTTTTTAATATATTTTCAAAAAGTAATTTCTGCTGAAAATAGTTTTCAATCTAGTTTTGACAGACTTAGTTGCAAAAATATTACTATTGAGGAAAAGAATTTCTTTGAATAACTAAAATCTAAAATTTATAATTTGAAGAAAATTTTATCAAAATTGATTACGGATAGTAAAATTTTGATAAAAAAAAACAAACAGCTTTTTCAATATAGTGATAATATTGGGAAAGGTTATACATATAAAAAACTATTTTCAAAAGAAATGACATTATTCCTAAAAGGGAAACTTTTTCACTATGTTCCAAAGTGTTGGGAACTAGAAAAATATTTTTCTTAATTTTAAATGGAAATGAAATTTTTCCCAAAAACAAATTCAGATAAATGTGGTTGCCAAACATATATTTTCTTACTACACATGTCCCAATAAGGTTAGGTATCTGATATTCTGATGTTTTTGTTTTCAAGAAAAAAAAACAATAATACCAATAAGAAGAATATATGGTTCACAGATAGTAGATTTTCATAGAACATGACCAAAAATAATAATCCTTCTAGAATATAACCAAGATTAATGGTTGAAAAGTGACTTTTATATATAATAATCAAGAAGAGATTATCATAATTGGTAACATTTTTCATCTCTGAATAGCTCTTAATTAAAATGTCTAATTTGTTAATGGTGTTAATTAAAAACCAATTAGAATAATTTAATTTTGTGATGGAGATTTTCTTATGAACATTTGTAATGATTAATGTTTTGTACATATTAAAAGGATTAATTTATCCTTTCTACCAATTGGCATGATAATGTTTATAAACATAACATAAATGACCTTAAGAGAAAATAATTATCATGACTTAGTACAATGGAAGATAAATAGTTTTTATAGAATTGTTTAATAGGACACTATAAAATTATAAACTTACCTATGTTTAATAAGAAAGGATTTGTTATTTATCTAGCTAAAATTATGTTTGACACTTCAAAGTTTTGTGAAATTTTTCAATATAGTAAGAAACAAAAGTGGGTTTTTAAATATATTATGGAAGTCTCAACTTATGATTCATTATTTTTAGTGCACATGGACTTATATAATCCTATCTATATTGAATGTGTTTGTGGAAAAGAATCTTTATATGTATTAGATGATTATTACACTATATATAATTGGGATTATTTTCATAAAAATAAATTTTAAACCACTTTTTATTTTTTTTAAAAAATAGCCAAAACTAAAAATCATAAAAACCACTCAAAGATAACTATTAATAGTTTTCAGGGTGGAGATTTTGAAATTTTTTATTTTGAAAATTTATGTCGTATTAAAGGTATTTAATGTAACTTTTCAGCAAATAGAACCCCCCCCCCCCAAAAATGGTGTAGTTGAAAAAAGAAATAAAAATAATCAAGAGATTACTAGAACCATGTTTTGCGAATACTTAGTTGTTAAACCTTTTTGATGAATCTCTTAGTACTACTTTCTATACGATAAATCTTGTTTTAGTTATACCTTTTCATAATGATAATACTATTGAGTTGTGGAAAAGAATAAAACTAAAAACATTTCCTCATGGATTTTACTTATAATGTATTAATCCTGAATACAAAAGATAATTTACATAAATTTTCACCCAAATGTCATGAAAGAATGATTTTTGGTTATTCCATTACATCTAAGGCTTATAGAGTTTTTTATAAAAATTATTATACAATTATGGAATATTTATATTAAAATTTTGATTAAACTGATCCGTTGTTTTTCATACAACCACAACCAACATTCTCAACTGTTATTTCTACAACTAGTTTTCAAACTTTGTTACCAATATCATCTCATAATGAAATAACTCATGGATTAGATTTCGAAGTTATTACTCGAGATAATTTTCTTGATTTTGGTAATGAATATTTGTTTGAAAACCCTAATAATTCACCTGTTTCTTAAGAATCATCCTATAGAAAGTATCATTAGTGATGTAAATAAACTAGTGAGTAATAGAAGTTCCTTAAGAAATAAAATTGAGCTTATCAATTTTATGTACCAATTTGAACATAAGAATCGTGATGATGGATTACATTATAGAGATTGGATTAAAATTATGCACGATAAACTTAATGAATTTGAATGGAATAATGTCTGGACTTTTGTTAAATGATCTATAGAAACTTATATATTTTGGAGTAAAATGTAGATACCATAAATAAAATATGATGAAAATGGAATAACTAAAACAAATAAATATATATTTCTTGGTAAGGGTTATATTAAACAACATGGAATATAATATAAAAAACCTATGATCACATATCAATATTTGAAGTTATTCAAATACTTCCATCCCCTATAGAATTAATTAATATTATTATTTTTGAAATAGATGTGAGTTGCTATTTTCTAAACAAATATTTTCATGTTGAATATTATGTTTAAAGAATACCTGGTTTTGAAAATAAAAAACAACCTGAACATGTTTATAAACATACCAAATATATATATGGACTTAAACATGCCCTTAGAGAATTTTATGACAGACTACTGGATTTTTGGTGTCAAACTAATTTTTATACGATAGCTACGAATCCAACTCTTTTTAAAAAATAAGTTAATAAAAATATTTTGATTATAAATTTTTTTGTTAATGACATTATATTTAGTTCAACTAAGATATCATTAGAGGATTCTTTTTCAGATCTTATGAAATACGAGTTTTAAATGAGTATGCTGAATGAGTTAACCTGTTTTTTTGGTTTTAAAATTTTAAAAAACAAAATTGAACATTTATAAATAAAAATAAGTATTAAAATTTTATTCTTAATAAATTTTTATATGACCATACTAAAAGTATTTGTAATTTTATTTGTACCACTAATACTTTATATATTGATGAGGCTGGGAAACTAGTAGATCATAAATGCTATAGAGGTATGATATGAATCTTACTTTACATAACAAATAGTCATCGAGATTTAATTTTTATGTATTATTATCTTCAAGATATAAATATAATATAAAATAATCCCTTTTAAAAGTTTTAAAACAAATTATTCATTTTATTAAAGGAAATATAGATTTAAGCCTCTACTGTTTTTTTTATAAATGTTTTGGATCTAAAATGGTTTTTGGATGCTGGATTTTGTAGATGTAGAATATATAGGAAAAGAACAAATGAAAATTGTAATTTTTTAATATATTAATTTTTATAATGTTAATGGATGAATCAAGACTTAGTAGAACTATCTACTATTGAAGCTGGATATGTTAAAGAAAGTTGTCGTTATTCCCAACTATTGTGTATTCAACACATACTTTCTAATTATGGCATGTGTTTTACTAAAATTATAATACTTTTTAATTATTAAAGTTAAATTAAATTAGGTAAAAACCCAACACAGCACTCATGTGATAAGAACATAGATATAAGACACCATTTCCATTAAAATAGAAATTTAAAAGAGTTATTGTTTTTAAATTCATCATAATATAAGAACAACTTGCTGATAGTTTTTAAATACTCCTAACTTATGATAGACGTAAATACATCAAACATGTTGTTGGAATGATCAATTTTAAGGGGCTATTCATATCTACTTCTTTTTTACATATATCCTTTCATTAATATACATCTTTTTATTGGGGTTATAATGTTTAATATTTTTAGAATACTTTTACTTTTTCTTAAAATTTAGTATTCTAAAAACTGGTAGTTTTTCAAAATCTTTTTTCATAATGACTTTTCCATACTTCAACATTTTACAAAATATATGATGTCATATTTCTCAAAATGTTTTCCAGCATCAAAATTCTTTAAAAATATTTCCAAAAATCCAAATTTCTAAAAAAAATTAGATTCAAAAAATTTGTATTCAGTTTTTTTAGAAAAAACCATCATATTCAGTTTTTTTAAACTATAATAATAATTTTTTTAAACTATTGGATTTATATTTTTTTACAAAACTATCATCATATTTTTACTCAAAAAACAATAATAATAGCTTATTCATATCAGTGGATCTTTTCACTCTTAAATGTGCTCTTCTATTATTTTCGGTTGTTTCACTATTCCATTATGTTAGATTCTAAATATTTTTGTTTTAATAATTTTATTTTTTTTAAAAAAATATTTCTATTCAAATAAAAATACTTTTCCTAATCTTAATTATCTTCACTCTGATAAATATATTAAAAATTTTGAGTGTTTACATTTGTTTTAAAACTGTTTTGCATCAATCATGACTTTCAGATCATAATGTTTTAGAATATAAACCATTTTTTATTTAATTAAAGATAAATGGTGACACATAATTCATGTATTAGTGTGGGTCACCCCTTATACCACATTGGTTATCCAGTTATTTCACACACGATCTATTGTAGCCCACTCAGGTCTCAGTCTGAAAATATTCCTTTACGTCCAATATTCAGTTTCAAAATCCAAATCGGAGGGAAACTTAGAAATATTTATATAAGTGTTTTGTCTTTGAGGAGAGGTTAGTTGAGATTTTATTGTATGAAAAATAGAATTCAACCCTTGATAAGATAATATCATTCCAAGGATGGGATCCAGTATATATCAAAAAACATGATAAGTACTTTTTTACCTTTATTATCCTAAAGTTTTTTGGAGTTTTATGCATCCAATTAGATAATGAAATAGGATATTAAAGAAAAAGTATCCTTCAGAATGTCTAGGAAAAGAATTAAGTTGTTTGATAGAAAATATTATGATCTTGATGGATTCACATCAGAATGAGAAGTGTATTTATTTTATCATGACATTCTGTAAAATATTTTCACAATTAATAAGAATGGGGTAGATACTCCTTGTATTAATAAAATTACAAGACTAGAAAAGTATCCCACTTGACATTGGATAAAAGATTCATAACTATTTGAATTCAAGGTTCCGTGATTCTAAGAAAATAATGTGCCTATATATTAAAGGTATTAAATTTGTTTTTTTGTATTACTTATTGAATTTGAGAAGATTGTATTTATAAATTTCATCATTATCAAGGTATAAAATATCAAACCATGTTTCATCAAGTCAATGAATTTTCATGTTTACAGAATTAATTTTTAAAATGATGGTAAAGTGTTTGGAAATTTTCAATATTGCAGACACATCATATCTACTATGTGAAAAATCCCTTATATTAGTGACGATACAATGTCTATGATGAGATTGGTTTTGGATATCAAGTCAATGAAATTTATATAAAAGGATTATGTGGCTACCTGTGATGCCTAGATATCAAAAAAAACTAGGTTCTTTAAGAAAAAGAAAAGGAAGTAAGGGAGTTCTCTTCCTATCAAGAGAATTAATATATATAAATTGATTGATGATGTTTTAAATAAAATTATGAAATGTATAGATGATAAAAATCTAAATGGTTTGGAATTCGGAATCAACCAAATATAAAAAACATCTTGGATAATTTAGCCTACATAGATGTTGGAAGAAGAAGAAAAAATATATATAATAAAATATTACAATATGCAAGAATTGTGGAAGTCTTATTACAAATAGTTGATATGGCTTCAAAAAACCATGTGATGTCGATATCCCATTCTGATAAACTAATACTAGATGCTGGTCTAGTATTCTGGAAAACATATGTTATTCCAGTAGAATTTCCATCAATTGTAGAAAAAGGGAATGGAAAAATTTTGTTGATGATGAATCGGTCCCAGTTATTCCAATGAGGGAATTAGAAACTAATCCGGCCATAATAGTTATATTGGGAATTGAAATTCAACTCAATGATTAGATTAATGAATAATTTTATTTGAAATAAAAATATAGAGAAGAAGATGAAGGGGAAGAGGAGGAATAAGAAAGGGAAGTGTATTATATTTAAGAAACTCACTCTAATAAAGATTCATTAGAATCAGAATCCTCATATTCATTGGGTATACCCTCCAATACTGATATAGAATAGAAATTGGGATGTTCACCGAAGGAATGTTCAACATCAAAATAGGAAGCACAATCATCATCTAAGAAAGAAGAAGGAGTCTAACATTCCAAAAAAAGAGTTAATGGTAAATGAGATACTGATAAGGATGCTGAGATTGTATAATTTTTATATGAACAAAATACTTCTAAGGAAGGTTAAAATAATTTTTAAAATAAAGATAAAAAAGAAATGCAAAGAAGATCTAGTTGCAACCGGATGAACTAAACCTCCCCATCTTTAGCCAGATAAATCAGACTCAGGAGGAAAAACATCTCATAAAGGATTATATTATATATCCCATGCTTTGAGAGGGCTAGAAGAAATTATTCAATAATATCCAAATATTGAAGCAAGATAACAACTCATTCAAACCATTATTATAGAGAAATAACAATATGTAAAAGTTTTGACGAATTTATTGTTCCAGATTCAAGTTGAATTGAATAATTTTCAATATAATTTTAATACACATAAGTGATTTTGTAATTAGATATTGAATTTTTCTATCATTATTGATTATAATTTTAAGATTTATGATGTGCAATTTGATTAAATATAGAAACTTATGTTACAATCTATCGATTATTATAATAAGTTATCTTTAGATATGGAAGATCAAGTCAGGTTTATTGATTAGTTCATAGATGAAATCAATGAACATACTAAAGATATAAATTATCTTAAAGTAAATATTCGATATATATAGTTGGAAATTAGTAGACTCTTGTCCTTTAAATGAGAAGTGATCAAATTGAGGGGTTAGAATAAATAATTGTCTAAGGAAGTCAAATGGTTGATGAAAAAATATTAGATGAGGGAATAAATATTTGCAATGCTATAAAATTATCATTGTGATTTCAAAAACAAAAAGGCTTTTGTAATTACCATGATGAAGAAATAATGGGAAATAAATATTTTGAACTCTTGAAGTATTTTCTTATCAAATTTTTTTAAAAAAATGTATATTTTTAATGAATTATTATTCATCCAAATATTATTTTTTTGAATGTTTTCCAATTATAATTTTTCATATATTCATACATATTTTTCATGGATGATTTGTTATTTTAATGCATTATTTCATTTGTCACTTTCTAGCATTTTTGGAAATTTTGGAATATTCATTATTTATTTTTTTAAAAACTCAAATGGGGAGAACAATTAAAAAATAGGGATGTTCATTATAATAGTGGATATGTTTCTTCGAAGGTGTGGAATTTTTCATAAGGGAGAATATATTTTAAATGGGTGAATGTTTTATCAAATGGGGAAATAATATCATTAGAGGGAAAATAATTCCGAAGGGGGGGTTTTTTCTTAATGAAGAATTGTCTTAAATACTCCTTATCGTATTCAAATGAGTTCTAAACTCAGGGGGAGTTATGCTTCATTGTATAACTCATGATAATCTATTATTAAAAGAGAATAAATTTTTATTTTATTCGTGTTATTTTTAATTTATGTTTTGGGGTTTGTGATTTCAAAAAGGGGGAGGTTATTGAGTCAGAAGTTTTACTTATAAATTTTCCATTCCTTAGTTTTGGATATAAAAAACACTTATATAAAACATTATTGGTAATTATTTAAATACAAAGTGTTTTATTATGTTTTTTTAGAAAATATTATATTTTACCATACATAAAAAATTCTAAATTATTATAAAAACAAACTTACATTTCCTCCTCATGATTATTGTAATGCGTATGAATCTAATTGTCGAATTCCAATTTAATCCAACCATGAGTTAGACTTTGGTCTTGTATATCATAATGAAAAAATTTCTAACCATCATATTTATTCTAGTACCCAAAAAATCATACTAATTCTCAAATGTATTATCATATTGAAAATTTATATAGAATTACATTAGACCAACCAATGTTTATAATTGGAACACATAGACTTATTTCTATCATCTGGAAAATGATTAATATTGTAATGGTATTAATAATTACAACATCATACATTTTTTTATAATGATCTTTCCAACACCATTTGTTCGACATCGTTAAAATAAACTTAGAAATATGACTATTAGAATATCACCTATAAATACCATGTTATTTTAAGAGTTTCAAGTAGTTTGACTAAATTCAATTATGGAAATTTCTCTATATGAACCGCACTTTCATAGTCAGTGTAATTTTTTAGAGTGTTTTCATTCTATGGAATCCATTCCATGTTGATTCCTTAATATCCTTAGTAATTTTAATCCATGTTTGATCATTTTAGGATTAATGGAATCCATAGATAGAAAGATAGTGGATCAAAACCCTCGGATCAAGGGTGTCAGGTGATTGGAAAACAGAGATGATTAGTATATCCTGGGCTTCCAAGGATGTGATTATAAAGAAAATAAGATCCTCGTATTGTGGTATTTCTTAATAAGGAAAGATAGTATATTTTGTAATTATTAATAGTGGGTAACTTTAGTCATCGTTGTTGATTGACTTACTCTTAATATTAAATTTTTTAAATCTATTAATAATAGATTGAAAGTCATTATTACTATTATGTAGTTATTATATTTCTAATTATTAAAGAAGAAATAAGAAAACTCACTTTCTTAGTAATCATCTTCTATTTTGAATTCTTCCTAACTGATTACTCCATTTAGGAAAATAAGATCTTACATAAAATCTTCTACCCTTGTTTGTTGCTGAAATGTTACTGAGATGATATCCATAGACTTTATTATAGCATGATGGTTCCCTCTTGAATTTGTTTTCATCACGAACATTGAATGTGTACCAGGTTTGGGAAGCATAGTATTGACAAGGGAGGACACTGTGATTTTGTTGGGGGAGATTGAAACCCCAAGATAGCATTGGATTGTGTGATTCTATTGGAGGTGGTTACCTAAGGTGTGGTTCCATAATCCCTAAGATACTATGGAAATTAATGAACAATATCTTGAGATCTTCCCTATTCCCAGAGATTTGGTTCGGTGATGGAAACCCCTGGAATATAGAGTTTCATCTTCTGACATCCCATGTTCAATGGATAATCATTGAGATTTTATAGCGATTGATAGTTGAATATCCATTATGGAATGATCATGTCCAAGTAATTTTTATTATTACAAGGGTATATTATTTGTACGTATTAATAAAAAGATAGACATCGTACTTATCTTACTATAAAATTGAATTTATTTTTTTTATTATGAATAATATAAAAACAATACATTCATATTAATTGGATACATATCCATTCTGATGATTTTACTATAATATAATTGAACTTATTCTGATTTTGATTTTGTAACTCTGATAATCAAACTATGTCTCATTTCAATAATATTAGTTTAATATGTTTTTTCTTAGATTAAATATTTTCAACTAAGTTTTGAAACTACAATCCCCCTTGTAATTATGTCCATCATAAGGTACTCTTACGATCCTAAAACACAACCCATAATTGGTTGGAAATATTTTCCCCAAGATCAATGGTTAGTTTAAAAACTACTATGTAAATTATTCCTTTTTAAATTCTCATGATCATTATACTTTATTATTTTATTTCAATCAAGTTGAATTTTTAATTAATTATGTATCTTTTTCACTGTCATTTGAATTAATGAATTAAAAGGCAAGAAATATAGATCTAAAATAAATTGGATTATGTATATGTATTATCTTGAAAAAGGTTAATCAATTATGTAAATCCACACAACATTAAGAAGGAGGTGATGAAGATAATAATTGGATATTTATGAATAAAAGATATAATCCTTCAATGATATACTAATTCGGTATATCCTTCCACTCCATATATTAAAATCAAACCATAGTTCAAAGTGCTTGACTAGCCAAAGATGGGATTCATTCTATTAATGGGGAATTCTAAATTGGTGTTTCGGGTTGACTTAATATAGTTCACCTCATGGTTTTATTACCAAATTAGGGCTTTGTTTAACTAAAAGGGAAGTGTTTAGAAAATCCAATATTAGTATTTCAGTATTATGGATTCCACTAAATAGATCATGAAACTATGTGTTAATTCCATTGAAATTTGAAATTCCTACCTAAAACCCTTCATGTTTTTTAACCAACCAATATACCAGTAATTGGAAGGATAATATGGATCATTGACTCTAGAATTAATTGGAAAAATGAGATTATGAATCCAATGGGGATATATATTGGGATTCAATAAAATAGTGGGAGACTAATAAATATAATATTTTTTTACTTGTCTATATTGTATCAGATAAATTACTAAAATTCTACGAATTTTATTTATAGAAATATTAATCAAATGATTTCTAAAATATCACTATAATCCATAAGTGAGAAGGATCAAATTCAAATTGGCACAAATTTCCAACAGTGGAAAATGTGCTTAAGAATTAGCCTTCACCGTGAAAGGAAATCATATGTACCAGAAGAACCAATTCTTGATGTTTATGAAAATGAGTATAGTGATGAAGATGTTTCCCTCTGTGAGAAACATTTTAATGATGCTATAAATATTCAATTTTTAATTCATTAATCCATGAGAAATTATAATTTGAAGCAACATGGGGTTATGGATTCATATAGAATGATGTATCACCATTGGGATCACTGTTAAGAGAATGGGAGACAAGAGAGATACAATATCTTTAATTCTTTCTTTATAACTATGCTTGGAATTTCTACGCCACCTGGAGCTCATGTAGTCACACATATTGTTAATATTTAATGCGTAGGTATCTTAGTGATTAAATTAATGAACTTTATTTCAATATATCTCATACTTTCCTAACTTCCCAATACATTAACTAGTTTTATTATTAATTAAAATATGATTAATAACGAGATTATTATTTAAAAACATCTTACTTTGAATCATTATGTTGATATAAACATGGGGTTTGAAAAACCTGAAATCTTTAGGGTGAATAAGAATATGAAGAACATGGTTAAGGGAACCAAGAATCAACATATGTCTAAATATCCCAATAACTATCCCAACAAGAAGAATAATATCTAAAAGAGGGTTAAGGAAAAAGAGGAAGTATTCTTTTCATGTGGAAATAAAATCCACTAGAATAATAATTTCACCAAAATGTAATAGGAATCTAAAGGTTCATTCATTATTGATTCTAATATTTCAATGTCTACACATTGGGAATTAGATATAGCTTGTGGTGATCACATCTATATCCAAATGTAAGAACCGTGTATGTTTCAAAACATTGCTAGAGGAGAGGTGGGTTTGAGAGATCATAATAATGCGAGAATGGATTCTATATCCATTCAGTACTACCACGTTTCATTTCCAAGGGGAATGATTTTTGTTTCAAAAAATTTTAATTATGTACCAATAGTTACCAAGAACATAATTTTTTTATTATGCCTATATGCTAATGGGTTTATTTTCAACATTGAAAATAATAGTTTTTTCTTTTAGAAGTACGAAATATGATATGGAATGTTAAATAATGTCCATTATGTATTAAATTATAAAAACTATGTATTGAAATTTTATAATGAATCTTTTTCACAAGACTCATATAACACTCCGCTATGATGTCACCATATTGGTGATATAAAAGAGAATATCTTGAAAATGTTTTTTCTAGATGGTTTTGTAGAATCCTCAGAGAAAAAACCACATGAATGATGTTATGCTTATTTATAAGTAAAAATGATCATACTGTTATTCAGTGGAACTGGTGAAATTACCACTGAGATTCTTAAATTCATACACACTGATGTGTGTTGACGATTTTCATTAGAAGCTTGAGGTTGGTAATCTTAATTCATAAGATTTATAGATGCTTTGAGTAGATATGTTTATGCATACTTCATGAGGTATAAGTCCGAGTCCTTTTAAAAATTCATGGAATTAATGAATTTTGTATAGAATCAACATGAAAAGAAGATAAAAAAATTATTTGATTGGATCAAGGTGGTGAATATGTTAACCAAGAGATTAATAACATTTTATAAGAGTTTGAGATTCTGTTTCAACTCACTCAACCTTACAAACAACAGTGGAATGGTGTTATTGAAAAAAAACATTCCTTATTATATATGGAAAGGTTTATAATGATTCATTAAGATATTCTATTATCCTTATAAGGATATGCATTACAAGCTGTAACATAAAAATTAAAACAAGTACTAACTAAATTCTAAAATTGAAATCCCACCAATTAATGGAGTGGTAAGAAATCAGTTTTGTCAAATACATGTGTGTGGGATGTGACTTGTTTTTATAGTCCATATCAGGAAATTACTACCACCATAGGGCACAAAGTGTTTATTTATAGATTATACTAAGGAAACAATGGGATACTTCTTATAAATCTCCTCATATGGGAAAGTAGTTGTCACTAGGCAAGACATCTTTTTTTGAGAGGGAGCGAATCCTCAAAAATGATAGTGGGGGAAATATTTTCATCGATGAAGTTGATTCTTAAGATACACTGTAGTAGGTATATGAAAAGGATACATAATTACACTTAGAAGAAGTTGTTCATGAAAAAATGTACATCGTATGATCACAAGATATGTAAGAGAACCAGAGAGATATAGTTTCTTAGTAACTGAGGTTGGTGACTCATTATAAGTTTAAAATAGAGAATCTATCTCTTATAAACAGGTATTAGAGAGATAAAAAGATGTATTATGTAAAAAAGAAATGAATTAAAAATGGATTCCACATATCATAACCAAGTTTTGGTTCGGGTCGATCCTCCAGTTGATGTAAATGCCATAGGGTGAGATGGGTATTCATGAAAAAAATGGACATGGATGTTATTGTAAATACCTATAAAGAGAGGCTAGGGGATAAAGGGTATAAAAAGAATCATGTAATTTACAAAAATGAAATATTTACACTATTTTCCTTGCCTAAATCCCTCATAAGTGTACTTTATAACATCTTACCATGACTATGATATTTGGGAGATGGGATCAAAACTTCTTCCATTAATGGGAATCATAAGGAATATGTTTATATAACAAAAAAAGAATGGGTTGGGACTCTAGTTGATCCCAAAGGGTTTTTAATGTTGCAGATATACATTTATGGATTGAAGAAAGCCTCTAGGTCAAGAAACATTAGATTCAATAAAGTGATAAAATAATTTGGTTTCATTAATAATGAATGTGGGCCATTTGTTAATAATATATCTAGTGATAATATAGTTAGTTTACTTCTAGTTTATGTTGATAACATATTACATATTATAAAAGTCATACCATGCTTTCATTCCATTATGGACTGGATAAAAAGGCCTTTTTTCAAGAATTAATTAGGTTAACTATACTATATTCTAGGGATTAAGATCACTGATGATAGATCCAACAGGATTCTTGGACTAACATAAATGTCATATAATGACCCGCTACTAATGATATTTATTATGGAACTATATATGAATGGAATGGATTAAGTGTCACATGGTTTATATATTTATATGAAACTGTGTCCTTAGAAATAGAAAGAGAATGAGAGGATGAGAAATATAATGTATGCTTCAATGATAAGATCAATTAAGTATTTTGGGTTATATAATAGACTTGATATTACCTATGCGTTGAGACTGGTAGGATGATATCATGATTATCAAGGTGAAAAGAATTATTCTACTATTGAGGTCATCCTTAGGTATCTAACAAGAACTAAGGATATTCTCTATGTGTATTTAGGAGATAAAGAGATGTGCATCAGGGGTCATACTGATGTTACTTTTAAGATAGATTAGAATTATCTGAAGTCACAGTCAAAATATGTTTTATATCGCAATAGAAGAGTTGTGATCTAGAATAGTTCAAATTGTCTTGTTTTCACTAATTATAAAATAGGGTCTGAGTATACTGTGTAATTTGATGTATCCAAGTAATAGATTTGGATATGGATATTTTTCTAGTATCTTGATGTGGTTCCTATAATTTGGGAACCTAACACATTTTATTGTGATAACACTGATGTAGTGGCTCTTGGAAGACCCCCAAGGCCACACTAACGGGAAAAGAATATGCTCTAGAAGTATCACCTCTAGAGATATGTTTATCAATGTGGTGATGATTCATTAATAAGAGTACCCATAGAAAATAATTAGGTGTACCCCTTGAATAAAGGCATATCTTAGAAGAAGAATAAGTGTCATGTGAGGGCTAGCAGACTGAATGTTGTTAGTAGTTGCCTCTATTGAATGTGAGAGACAATTGGATTTATTTCCCTATAACTAACATATTTTCACTTTAAAATGACATTATTCATTTTTGTTAATATTAATAAACATCTTACCACATCATTATAGTTCTTCTTCATGAAATCTTGTTTTATAATTTTTTAAGAGTAGTTTTCGTACAAAAAGTTCATACCAGTTCCCCACAATGATAAAACCCATTAGGATTATAAAACTATTCTTAAATATATTTTCTATAGCAGGATGATATCATTTTAGGGACAAAAAATATATAGTTTATTATAGGTGAAGACTCATAGAAATTTGAGGCACCTTCTCATGGTATACTCCCTTTGAAACATCCAATTTAAGATATCATGATATTATGAAATGTTACTAGGAAATCTAAATTCATATGATTTATTGGGTGTTCCTATATACTAACATGTGTGTTGATCCTTAGATATTAATATTATAATTGATTAATATTATAAGCCTCTTACTTTGATATATTGATAAAACCCATGATGATATATGATCCTTGTGAGGTAGGATACATTGGGTGTGTCACAAGTAATGTTTTATTAATGAATAGTGAGAGAAAGGATTTATCCCTCATGTTCTTGAAATAAATTTAAAATCTTAAACCCATTTATGGAAATAAAATTTTCAAAATATATTAATTTCCATGGTGATCTATAAGAATGTTCAGTTTTTGGAATGTCAATGAAAGGGACATTCAACACATAGGTTGATGGCACCAGCATACAACCGGGTTAATTTGAGAAAAAATAATATATGAAATATATTATATATTAAGTTTCCATATGAGGTATTATGCCATTTTAGAATTAAATTCATTATCTATGGTTTCCATGACAAGTTTTTAGACACTAACCTTGGACCTTAGGCTGCTTCACCTCATGACACTGAGAAATAGGCATAGAGGGTCACAAACTAAATGTTTAAAAAATATTTTTTAAATAAAATATCATTACGTATTATTTAAAAGATGAATAAATATTATTACCACACATGGTTTAATAATTATTATTTTTTTCAGAATCTTATATATTGAGTCACCATTATTTTGAGAGAATATAATGTGAAGATAATATTTAATAAATATTCATTTTCAATTTAGTGAATATTATATTTTTTATTTATATGAAATAAATTTAGTGATATATATTTATTAAATAAATAGTCATTATTCAAGGTCTGATAGATATTATTTAGGAATGGAAACCTATGTTTAAGGGTTAGGTAAAAAATAATATATATTTAATATTATTTGAGTATTTACTAATTAATTTAATTCACAAGTTAATTGCGTGTTAAGGAAATAATATTATTGTAATTATTTTGGACATGGGGTTTCACAATGAATTAAATAAATATTAAAGGGAACTTTTGAGAATATTTATATCTAAACCCTAGAAGTTTCTAAACACAACTACATTGTTTTTCTAAGAGTTCAAATTCATTTTTCTGTTCTGCACAACAGCAACTTGAGAGAATCCTCTCAATCCCTAGAGAGAACCCTCTCGAATAACGCTCTCATGAGTGGAGATAGATCATCATCCACCTCCCAATATTGAGTCAATAAAGATCAAGGAGAACCCTTTTGGAATGGATTCTCGATGCGATGAAAGGTGATCCACTCAAGTGATGCATTCTTCCATGATGGCACCCCGAGATTCCAATAGCGATGTCTAAGATTTTCGGAACACATGTGGATTAGTGCAATAGAGAATTTTCTTCTGATACCTACATCACAATGGCTATAAAAACAGATCTATTTTTAGATGCGTCAATGAAGAAATAATTCATAGAATTAAATTATTTAACTAACTATATTAATTACAATTAAATTATGATGGTTGTGTTCAAAAAATATAGAATTCAATCCCATGTTTGTTTTCCATAATTAAATTTAATTGATCCAGGTATTTACTATCATGTAAATATCCAATTGATCATTATTCTTAAAAAGAAATTATTTATGACTCATTAGAATCCTCTAATACAACCAAAACCTTCAATGTTGTCCCAATATCCTAATGGTTTAATGGTCAGTTGGCATAATGGCCTAATTGCCCAATTGAACTAATGGATAATTGACTTAATTCCAAAATGAAAAATTGGACTAATTGAATGATGTCATTTTTTCATAATGCCCATGTGTCCTAATGTCCTAACATCCAAGTTTCCTGTTAGCATATTAAACAAATTGGCCAATTGGCATAATGACCTAATGGCCAATTTTTCTAATGGCCAATTGGTCTAATGGACTATTAGATAATTGGCATATTTTCAATTGTCACAATGGCCTAATGGAATCATGACATGATATCCTAGTGTCCTAATGGCCTAAATGTACTAAATTTCCTAATTGGCCCAATTGGCCTATTTGGCCAAGTTGTCCTAATTTTTCTTGTTGTCTTAATTTCACAAAACAGCCTAAATGACCTAAAGGGAATAATTTGACTATATTACATAATTGGCATAAATTTCCCAATTCTTCTAAATTTTTTAATTTTAATAAATGACCTAATAAGAATATATGGCCTAATTGGGAGGCCAATATTGGAATATATGTCTTAATTGGCCTATATTAGCCAAATAAATGGTTTAATTGGCCTAAATTTTCTAAATTGTCCTAATTTTCCTAATTAGCCTAAAATTCCTAATTGGACCTAACCACCAAAGTGGAAAAATTGACTTTTATTTCCTAATCTGTCTAATAGTACAAATTTTACAAAATATCTTAATTCTCCAAAATGACCTAAGTGGACTAAATAGCCTAATTGGATAAAAGGATAAATATCCAATTGAATAATTTACCAAAAAACCTAAACTAAAAAATGAAACTACTAAAAAAATGATCAATATTACCATTTGAATGAATGACCAAATTACATAACAAAAACATAATTGGACAGAAATGAACATACAATATGAATACATATGATACCCATGTTTATCATGCTAATTAGTATGTATTGTTTATTTTATTCCACAAGTATTAAATTTATAATTAATTGTTTATTTAGAGGTGTTAATTTTATGGATTTATTAAAAATATATAATTTTAAATCATTCACAGTTTATCACTTTCATATTATTCAATAATGTAGTATTATACAAATCAATGAAATTTCTAGTAATTTGTAGTGGTTATCAAAGGTTATGTACCTTGAGAAAAATTACCTTCCCTGAGTTGGAAAAAAAGGGATATAATTGTAGTGAATTCACAAATACAAGAATACATTTTATATTTTATTTATTGATATTTCATATATTTATACATAATTCATAACTAAGTATCTTGTTTATATTTTCAACAATGTGTCTTTGAGGCCCTTAATGACATATAAGATGACAACTTTGAGCCAAATAATAATTTGAGACTAGTATTGGGTGATTATTACTATCAGAGAGTATGATGGAGACCTAGGAAAAGCATCACCCCCACTAGGTATTATCCCTCATCGGGCAACTCTCAAACCCTCAGACCAATGATATATAAAAAAATCTTGTATAAGTAGATGAGGACAATGAAATAGTTTTATAGGAGAGTGAATCAAGTAAACTGGTCACTGAATACTTTATGAATGTTATGTTAGTTATAACTCCATAATTAATTCAAAGGATTCTATAACTTTTTATTCATGTATGGGACCAATGTACTCTTTATATTATTCACCTAGTGATGTTGATAATGTTGTTAGTGATGAGGATGTTGTTGTTGGGGATGAGGATGAGGATTTTTGTGATGGGTTAGATATTAATCCCCTCCATTTCTGATTTAGGAGTAAATATACATGTGTATATTCTATAATATCTTGAATCGATTGTACAGGTTTATATGAATGTTATAGTATTTTAAATGGATTGAAAATTATTAAAATTAATTGGTTGAATACTAAATATAAAATATATTTATTGAATTTAAAGTTTAATTTGGTTCATATTTGAGTTATATGTTGGGTATGGGATGGAAGGGATGTTTCTTTGGAATGGGGATAGCTACCTATACTCGTGGTTTACTAAACCGTGGGTAAACATTTTTTGATGTTAAAATCAATACCAATAGACTCACCAAAATCATGGGTATGATAAAATTTCTTCGAATATACCCATGGTTACTATAGAAACCATGTGTATAGCTCTATACTGACTGATCCATCATCCATGGTTCATACAATTTTTCTTATAGGTTATACCCACAGTTTTATGGGCTATTCCAATAGTTCTAAACTGTGGGTAGAGGATATGTTTCTATTAGTGACCCAAAAATATCATAAATAAACATTAAATCCTAAAATATTAATATTAATTACATTGAATAATAGTAAATTTGATAATCAGTTAGGTATAGTGCCACTAAAAACATAGACACATAAAAAAATTGGTCCATAAGTTAGCAACACCATATCCCAATATGTTGTTCATAACTACAACCTTCTTTTAATTATCACACATACTTAATTTCTTCATATCCTGTGGAAATTAAACATAAGAAAGGGTGATATAAAATTAAAAATAAGGGTAAATGAGGGAGATATAATTATAACATGATCATAAGTATGTGAGAACATGATAATAAAATATGAGAAACCATAACCATCATATTAAAGATCATGAAATTGAGTCATAAAAAAATTCATGTTCATAAGACATATATAGTTAAAAATCAATAAACAAGACCCATTATAACATAACATTGGAATAAAAAATAAATTATTTGTATACACAAAAGTATAAAAATACAATTTCAAGTATATTTACCAAGACATCCATAACATGTTATGATTGGCATAAAAACCACTATACATGCTTCGAGATTGGGATAACCACTATTGTATCCCTTTTTAGGAGTCGGAAAACCTCCCTTGTACCCAATTGTGGGATTGGGATAAACCTTCATTTACCAAATGAGCTCACATAACATTAATCATTGCCCAATGAATTAGAGGGAGATAAAGCTCCCACCCAACATATAATCAAAATATTTTTGTTCCAAAAAATCATAGAAAATTTATCATATCATAACCACTAAAAATTAATGGGTTTCATATACATTTCATAATATACTAACTAATGGAAAAGAAATGAGATCCATAAACATTTCATTATTTCATCGCCGAAACAATCGTAGAAAGGGAAAGGCTTTCTCAAACATCCTCTCATAATATAAATAATTCATCTAGAGAATGAATAATGATGATGCAATTGGATCATATCCCCAGTAAATATTATGTATGATAAAAAGATATCATCATAGATGGAAACTAATTTTAAAAGATCACATGGACAATTTATGGATGAAAATACCTTTTTTAAAATGAAATAACTTATTAAAAATATAAAAAATTAAAAATATTAAATAAAACATTTAATTTTTAAATAATCTCGGTATCCTATATGGTATTCTATAAATCATTCATCAGTCCTAGATGTATTAAATATCAATAAATCTATAAATGTTTCAATAAATATTCTTTTAATATTTTTTGTGAAAGAAAAATGGGCTATATTTGAAAAAAGACACAAATATTTATTTTATAAATTATGAATATATTTGTACAAAAGAAAGAAATTAAATTAAAAAATCATATAGTATTATTAAAATATTATTTAATTTCTTTGAAAACATTCACATGGAAGAAAAAGTGTTTCAATCAAAGAGATAAATAAAGTTAATATTTCTAAATTGAGTTACATTTTACTCATGAGTATATAAATATAGAAAAATGATAGGAACACATGTATTTTTTAGATATAATATTATGATAATAAAATCCATGAGTTTCATGATGAATAGTTTATTATATTTCCTAGTCATAAAATTAATCATAAATAATTCTGATAAAAATGAGAGTGTAGCATGAATCTTTTTCCACATTGTTATCTTTTAAATCATTATAACCATGAAATAAATAATAATATATGGATATTTAGATCCCATAGTTTAAAAAGAATAATCATAGAAATTATTCATGTGTTATGTATACTCCACAAAAATAAAAGAGTAGTGAGTATGTCATGTCTCCCATATAAATAAAATTGAGATAGAAATCACATACTATCTTTGATAAATATTAAATATTTATCCCCATTAAATAAAAAAACATTGAATATAATTATAATTAGGATAATAATGATATAAATTTTCATATTCTGTTTACATACTCCTCCTAAAATAAGATAGGTTTATAGTATAGCATATAGCCTGAAGAAGACAATTAGAGACAAAATCCCTTACATAAATCCTCGACTTCCATCGTACATGTTTGATGAAATTTTATATTAAATATAGGGTTATTATTAACCAATTATTTAACTATACCCATTTTTATCAAAACATATGTGATTTATTTATGACTTTTTTCACCTTATTATTAACAATTCTTTGTCAGAAGCAAATTTAAGGTATTAACTGGATGGTTTTTCATGTATGTTTTGTTTTGTGAACTTTTTTCTTTCATTTTTATCATGGTTACATCATATACAGAATTTTAAACATGATATAAGTACAATATATATTAATTATGTGTTTATCTAGAATAATCCATTAAATACAGATATATAAAATGAGTTACACTATTCTTGGAGATAGTAGATCATATGTACAGATGAACTTTGTTTCTAATTTCTTGATGGATGAAAATAAAGAAAATAATATATTATATTATAATAATATATTCATTTTTATTTTATATATATGACATATATTCACTAAATTTATACTTATTACCTTCCAAAAAAAAAATTAAAAAACCAATCACATCATTTCACGAGAAAGTAGTATACCATACACATGAGAAACATTTCCGAATTCTAACTTAATTGAAAGTAAGAAGTTATATGTGTTATTATAATTCAAAAAATCTAATAATATCGTAAATAAACTATATAGACATTAAATAGATCATTATATCCATCTGTGACATTTGTCTATGGAAAACAAATAACATCTGTTTGTGAGGTGGTAGTCTGTCGTACAAATGATTGACGATTTTGATTCACATTGGATAGAATTTTATATAAATATATGAAATTATATTAATAAAATAAAATCTATGTATATGGGACAAATTATTTTTATTATATTATCATACATTAAGAATATTTTATGTAGGTGGGTGAAGAAAAGACACATGTAAAAGAGATTTACATCTTATTCTAAGAAACTCTTTAAGATTATACCTAAATCATTATTGGGAAGGATTTATCATAAATGTAACACCTATAGGATATGGGTATGGAATTTACTGATATACATATTTTATCCTTCATGAACCCAAGGCTCATGAATGTGTGATGAGAATAATATAGCAGTGTCTTTTCATATGTAGGGGAGAGAACACACATGGAGTTTTCAAAGGAATAAAGTGTACAAATGTTTTTCACAAGAAAAAGGATCCAAAATAGGTCATTATCAAAAATTAGAGATTATATTGTATATATATGGCTATACATTTGTTTTTAGACATTTATCTAGTTAATTTTATAACTTTTCTTTTTTATTTTTACTCCCTCGTAAACCCATTTTAGCATTAACCACGGAAATTAATTTTTATTGTATTATTATGAATTTTAACAAAAAACTACGTTGACCTTATTATATGGTATTAATGATTATAAGGAAATTTATTTAATCAATTTTTCAAAATTCAATTTATATTAATGGAAATTTTAAATCTCAATTGAAACCAAAAGGCATGATGAAAAAACTATATTCCAAAGAAAAAATTTTCAAACAATATTAAAAAAATTAATTAGAATTCCAATATAAAATTGATTCTATGTACCAATATTGGATTAAATGTAATATAATTGATTTTGTTTGACTATTTAAACCATTTTTAAAACAATTAACTATATATATTATTCAAATGTATATAAAATTTTCTATAAAAAGCAGTATTTTTCACTATTCAATGAAAAAATAATCTTTTCAGAAAAATCCAATAAATTTACCCTAAGATATTATTTCATGTATATTCTAAAAAATGAATTTCATATTTTAAAATAATTTTTATAAAATTTTCAAAAATTTAATTCATTATTTTTTCCTAAAAAGAATGTAAATCATTTTTTAGAAAAAAAATGTATTTTTGAAATCATGTAATGTCTTTAATAAAAATTATGAAATTTTTTATCAATATGATTTACGTAAATAAAAATTAAAAAAATAACATTTGTTTTATTCCTATTCATTATAATATTTTAAATGTCTAGTCTATAACATTCTTGAAAAAATAATAATATTAATATTATATCGTGGTTCGTTAATACTCGTTATTGTGTGTAATGCATGATAAAAAAGAATTATATTTATTCAAAAAAGCTTGTTTCATATAATATTATTTTTTAAAAATAAATTGTCTTTTTCCCTTCTAGGAATTTGAAATATATTAACAAATATTTTCAAATCCAGGCGATGAGACAACACACGATCTTGAAGCCTAGTGAGCGGATAATTAATTTTATAAAAATATTAAAAATATTTTTTATAAAGTAAACACATTTTATCATTTAAAAATCCATATATAATAATAGTAATAGTCTTATATCAGCAATCTAAGATCACTTTTGAATCATAAGTGAGGGATTTAACCATGGAATAACCTAAATTTGGTCAGTGTTGAATGATCAGATAAGGTATCTATTGGCGAGTTGTTTAAGTTAATTAAGTGAATAAATTATTAAATTAATTCATTTAATAGAAAATACATAATATTATATACATGTATATTTTCATGAATAATATCTATGGTTATGCTATAAACGAAGGAACATTGGGAGGATGATCCATCATTCTTTGTCAGTGGATCGTGATTAGGCAAAGACTGGTGATCAAATCAAGTTATATTGTAAAAAAACAGCGAATCTTCTCCCTATCTAGTGAATTCATTCCTCACCAAAAGAAATAATTTCATATCAAGGTGTGTAAGATTATTATTTTTATTTCTACCCTAAATAACTAATCAATCATGTATTAAATTAACAACATTGATTTTTAGAATTTCTCAATATTTCGCATGATCTCATGTATCCATGTTAATTATTCTCTCTAATTATACATGATTACTCAATGGAATCACCCCTAAGAATACCTAATTATATTATCGTTGGCCATTAAAACATGTATAATTATGTTATCACATTATTTCTTGTCATTTTTATCACTCGTTCTTCATGTTCTTCATTGTTCAATGACATGGTTATGATTCAACAATTGTTGGGAAATTCTAAGCATGATCGGACACATAATTTTGAGTGGATGTGTGAACAATGATTATGATAGAGTTTTGAGGATTAATTTGAGAGAATTATTGGAAATTGTGATTTAGTAATGTATCCAATGTAATAATAATAATAATAAGGGGAATGTAAGGACCATGGGGTAGCAGAAACTTAGATCGGATGATCGATAATCAGATTTCCAATAATAATAATTCCAAAATAGATAGTTCAAAGAGTATTCCAGGTGTTTTTATGGTCAAATAATGAATTTCGAGACATCAAGTACTGGTCTATAAACCTATAAATTTATTCTAAACATTCTATGAAATCCCATATTACACGTTGTGCAGTCTTAATAACAAATAGTGTATAGTCCCTTGGATATGGAGTCTAGGGTTAATATATGAGTTAAATATCACACACCGTGTGTGACCCCCTCATTTTGTGTGACCGGGTGATGGTTTCCCATAATGTTCTATAAGAGTACATTGACATAGACATAAACAATCACAAGATGTGTCATGTAACATTTCTAGTGTACACAATCACGACCAAAATGACATAAGAAGGCCTTGGGTGACAAATGTGTGCCATATAGTACCCTCACACACCATGTAGTACTAAATAGCTAGTGATCCATGTGCTAATAAGGATACTACCAGGAAGAGGATACGTAATTCTTATCATGTGGACCCCTTACACTCTATATACTTTTGATAATGTTCTATATCTTCTATATATTTCATTTAGACTTGGATTTTTTCCTGTGAAAATCCTATATTGAGTGTTTTTCCATGTAGAACGAAATGATGGCCTTAATAGTGGAATTTGATATATGATGTAATATTTTCCAAGAGTGATGCTTTTTTACTTCGTGCTAGAAAATGGATGTGATTAGGATGGATCATCTAAGAGAGGAAGAGATTGGAAATCCCATTTTTTCGACCCGGAAAAGGGTCCCTCAAACACCTTTATCTACTAAGTGGTACCCCCTAACAGACTATGGAATGGGTCCTCTATCAACATACTTTAATTCCCCTATCATTCTAGATCATAGATCCACTACCCACTAATTAGTACCCCTCCCCCCTGATGCACTAGGGTATGGGTGCCTTATCAATACTTCTCGAGTGAAACCCCCTAATGAAATTGGGAGTGGTACCCCCATCTACTGAGTGGTACTCCCTAATAGACTAGGGTGTGGGTCACGTATCTAGTGAGTGGTACACCACTAATGGACTCGTTCACGGGTACTCTATCTACTGAGTGGTACCCTGAATAGACTAGGGTGTGGGTCTAATATATATAGATTGGTACCCCCAAACATACTTGGGTGAGGGTACTCTATCTACTAATTTGTACCCCCTGACAACCTACGGAACAGTTCCTCTATCTACAAAATGGTACCCCCTAACTACTTATTGTTACCCCAAGGAAAAAATTGGGTGTTCTTCCTCTATCTACAAAATGGTACCCCCATGATAAACTAGCAAGTGGGTCCTCAACATGGATATTATGCTCACTTGACTATGTGGTAATGTGGTGAGATATGGGTCCTCCAAATAGTTACTTCCATGGAAGGACTCATGTGATGATGGGCGATCAATGATGGAACATAGAACTATTGGAAGAATATTTCCTAGGTTGTTCAATGAGATGTTGATCCCCTTTATCTATTTTATGGTTTTCTTATATGATCACATATATCTTTATTGATGGTTTTTTTCCCAAATTTATTTGGGTTGAACTGATTTCTTCTATTTTGCCTCATGTTTCTTCCCCTATTGTTTTCTGGGGAATCCTACTTTATTTGTATATAATCACCACTACATGATATTTTCCCAAATGTTTCAGGTCTTATCCAGATGACCAATATGTTAGAAATCATTACAGAGGATAATAATGGTACCTATATTCTTTTTACTATATATATCATGTGGTTATATCTGTTGAAGTAACCACGCTCTATGACTCTAACTACCATCTTTTCAACCTAGACAACTAAGACCTTGTCTATAGGTAAATTTGGAATTTGAAACATAGAGTATTGAGTCCTTAGACTATCATTCATGAGTCATCACACTATATGTATGTTCATTTTACCATGGTATATCTTAGTCACATTCTTGATGAATATTTGAAGAAAACTAGCTTTTTGGATGATTCAGGATCACAATGATGATACTATGAGTGATGAGGCCTCAGTTAAGGAGATTTAATCCAAGATCATTCCTACATAAGATCATTTATCAACACCCCCACCTATCAATTAGTATATTATCCCGTTAGAGTAGCCTAAGGAAGCACATAGGAAAAGCGCAATCTGTGAGTTCAAGAACCAGAGGCCACTAAGGCTCTATGGGAATCCAGATCTCGAGGAAATAGAGAATTGGATTAAGTAAATGATCCAAGTTTTCAGGATTTACGTGGATCTCGACTGAACAAATAGTTGTACTCATAGATATCTCTCTTCATAGATAATGATTTTGATATATTGGTACCATAGAATTGTGCACCTATATTGAGTGTTCATTTATTGTTTGGGAGGTAGAGATCGCACAAGATTTATGTTGAGATAGAATCCCTTATTAATTGTTAAATAATTAGTTGGATCTTGTGGTATGGTTACCGACTCAGATATGTCCCCATTTGATGGTGGTACTCATTGTGGGGCTTCTCCATTATAATGCAAGGAATTAGTATAACCATGTGATAGATATGTTTAGCATGGCTTTATATATGAAATGAAGTGAGAAATTTTCTCTACTAAAATATGTTCATGTTATGAAATTTAAAGTGGTGTTGCTGAGTCAGTAACACCCAAAGAGGATAGTTTCAATGTGTGGTAGACAATTCCCTTTTACATTTGTGTTTAGGATAGGTTGGTCTATTGAGGTTTTTTAGTAGGCCCGGGTTGGAGAGAGAAAATGGTAAAGGGAAAGTATGACATTCTAATAGAGTGGGATTCTAGCCTAGAGGCTCTAGTTTGGTTTGTAATATAACCAATATCTCTACATATCCAGTTATATTTTTTAGTAAAGAGCTGAAATCCATATTTCCCTATATGTATCCCCCTATTGATACATAACAATTCAAATCGTGTCATTTTTTCTCCACCCTTATGTTTGGGGTTCCTTGTAGAGATAATCGATTTTCACATGTTTATTCCAAATGAGTGACCTTACTTTGTGAGGATAGAGATCCTCAAAACATATATTTTCATAGTGCGAGTGAGATCTTGTGATGTTTTCCACGGTATGGACTATTCCTCTACCATCCATCCTTAAATTATTGCTACTAGAGAGTATGGTAGTGCTTCGGGTGTGTGGTATTTAGTTTCCATCCTTGATGAGGAGTGATCCATGTATAAGGTAAGATGATACCACCTGTAAGAGGTTACATCTGATTTTCCATTTGGCTAGTGTTACCCCTGAAGTAGTAGATGTTTTTAGCTCTTGTATTACTATATTATTGGTAGGGTATGATGAAATAATTTCTGAGGTCATTTCGGGTCTTCATCGCCACAATGAGATGGAGCACTATATATAATTTCAGAATGGATTGTCTGATGTCTACTATAGAATGTCAGATGACCTCATTGAGGTGTGATATCTAGTGGTTTAGTTGGAGGGTCTATAGTGTTAAGGCATTTTAACACTCAATTTTCTCATCTGGGATGTCATATTTTGTTTATCTGGTAGGAGGATGAGAGCTCAAAGTGAGGTTTGGAGTGACACAACATGAACTAAGTGATTTTATGGCATTAGTATCCACCCCTGATACAACATTACTTCTTCAACCAATGGTTGGGTGAGAAGTAGTTCTCAGATTTTTACCTCTGGATGGGTTGTCGTCAACCTCACATTTGAGAAGAGACTGTACCAAATGCAGCTTTCTAAATCCACCACGGTAACATTGAGTTAATATTGATACCCTTTGGCTTGTTTTATGACCCATAAATGTTTTGAGACTTTTTAACAGGGTCCTAAAACCCTATGTGAATCGATTTATAACAATTTTCATCATTGGAACCCTCATTTTCTCATTGTCTAAGTATGATAATTAACGACACTTGAGGATGTATTATAGACATGCTTTTAGAGTACCATTAAATGGGGAACTCTCATTAAGTTAGTTTTGGATTAAGGATTTTTGTCGAAGTCATCTTTAAGATTTCTTCCCATTTTACTTCCTTGATATGGAAAGAGTTTTATTTTTTACCTGGACTGGGTGTTTCTAAAGATCCATTGAGGATTTGAGGCTAAGTCTGACTAGTGATCATATTTTGAGACTATCAAAGGATGTCATCGAGTACATTCTATAAGAATGAAGTGATCATCTAGAGAAAATATCATCATGAATTGTGATTGCTCTGGAGCTAGTATCATATGTTTTTTGAATCAGAGTAAGGTAATGGTCACATCTGTGTTGAGGTAGTTGAGACCCCATAAGTTGAACAATGTGAATCACGTCCTAGAGTTTGCATTGATAGTCTTTGGTCTGAGAGTGCACATGAACTATCTTATGGGAGATCACATTGTTCCCTACTCAGAACATAAATGTTTTAGGTATATCATTATGTAGAGATAACATAACCTAATTTAGATTCTCTAGTTAGAGTTGCATTAGGAATATGACTATGATATTGTTTATACTCTTAGGAAGGGAAACATAGTGTAATATTCCATTAATATGAATTCATTTTCTTTCCTAGTGGAGAAGATTTTTGGAAATTTTTTTTCATCTCATCCCAACGTAGAATAGGAGGGTGTATCTTATCACCATTATATGGTGTTGACTCATTACCTTATATAGAATTTGATGGAGGCTAAATTGGGATATAATGATTATGATTTCATATATGAACGGATAACCAGAGGATATTTAGAAGATGAATTATCTAAGTTAGGTAACCATATAATAATTTTTCAAGGATGAATGCTGGTTATAGTCATGATTCAAGAGGAGGTTATTAGGTAGTTAAACACTTCTACTTATTTTTAACATCTTGATATGGTGAATATGTACACAAGCCACTAATAGTAGCTTTGGTGGGCTTGAATGAGGAAAATAATGGAATATTTTGTATCATGGTGGCTCACAAGTCAGCAAGTGAAGGATGAAACCCATGTTAAAGTAGTTTTGTCAGATCCTCTCAATATCCCAAATTCAAATTAGTACATTGTATCCATGTCCATTTTGACAAGTCTTCAATAAACATTGAGAGGTTTTGATTCCATTTGGGTGATATTTGACCAACTTACCAAGTTAGTGCACTTAGTTTCTATCTAGGTTCATAGTTTGGTGGAGATTTTAGGGTAGTTTCATGTATGGGAGATTATTTGTATTCAAGGATATACCTTGATTTGTATCCCAAACTATGTTGCGTGGTTCATTTCATGGTTGTGGAAGTTCATGTATGTGAATTCAAGACTGAGTTATGAATGAGTACATATTTCAACCCACATATAGATGTGAAGAATGAGCACAATAACAAGGTGCTAAAGATATGTTGAGGTATTTCATGTTATAATTCATCCAGATCTATGATTATTACATATCATTGGTATATTTTCCTTATAATCATAGTTTTTACTCTACTATCAACATGACAAATTTCAATGCCCCATATAGGAGACCCTATATGTCACCCTTATATTTGACTGAGATCAGTGAGGCATCTATTTTCAGGGTGAAGATGGTGGAGGAGATTTAAAATATGGTTCAGGTGCTACCTAAGATGGTTTTGAATTCCCATAATAGAAAGAAATTTTATGAATATCGACATCCAAGGACCTTGGATTCTGAGTGTGGATACCATGTTTTCTTGAGAGTATAACCACGATGAGTATTGTATAAATTCTTCTATAAAGTCAAGTTATCTCTGTGGTTCATGAGGCTGTTTGATATCATGAAGTGGGTTGGTGAGGTTTCTTAAACCCTTTCCTTACCCCCAAAATTGGAATGGGTTCTTCATGATGTTGGGACCAAGTTGGATGGATACAGAAGTAAGAAGAGTTTTCTTTTGAAGTGTGTTTTCTTTTGTTTTCAAAAAGTATAAATGAATTCACTTTGAAAAATATTTGGTAAATATAATGATTAATTATGATTTTTATTTCAAAAATACCATAAGTTGTTTTTAGAACATGTGATTAAAGCCTTTTGAAGGAAAGGGGTAGCAATGGTGCTACTAGTATTATTCAGTTTTTATTTGAAAGAAATATGTTTATGGAAGATAGGGATGTTTCAATAATTTTCTATAAAAATATGATGATTCTAACGGTGATCGATAAAATATTACATATCAAAAAGGATGTAGATCATGATGAATGTAATGACTGAAAAATAGATTTTATGGTATTGTAGAAGAATATTTTTACAGTGGAATCATTTCTAAGTGTTTTCCAAATTTTAGGGCCTCAAAATCGGGAATTTAGTATAAAGAAATTGAAGGATTTTTCAAAAAAAAGATTGAGAAGAACAATTATTTGACAACTAAAGACATTTTTTTGACCTCATAAGAGGTACACATAGGGATGAATGAAATTTAGAAATAGTTGAATTACTGGATGTGCGGTACATGGATGAAGAAGGATAAATGGTTCACAAGTGTATCATGATTCATGGGAGGCATGCAGTTTTTCGAAGGTCAAATGATCATAATGAATGATGTTTTTCATGGAATGGAGATGGTGATTTTGGTCTCCATGAAGGAAGAAATATGGTGTGTGGTCTGTGAATGGGAAATGGTTTGCAAGATGTGCACGGTATGCGGTAATGACTATACCACGTTGAAAAATTGGGTAAATCGGATTAGAAATGTTTTTGAATTTATTTTCTTATATAATTGCCCCTAATACTATCATTAAAAATCTTCATTTTCATAAGAGAAAATATTCACTATGGGGAAGAATTTGGCTATGTCCAAAATTTTTCATGGAGGGAATATTTTGAAAAGGGTGAAGTTGTCGATAGAAGATGAAATGGTTTGGTGAATAATAAGAAGTAGTCTTTTGAAAAAGAAATTCTATAGAAGAAAGTTTTTTATGTGGAAGTAGTATACAGAGGCTATACGTATAAACCTTACATAGAAGTGGTATGCAGAGATAATACATGGAACTGGTATATAGAGGTGGTATGCAGAGGTGGTACGCAGTGGTGGTATGAGGAGCGATGACAGACCATGGAGCCGAGATATTTCCCAGAAGAAGAGGTTTTCTGAAAAGCAGATGTATTATGCGGTGCAACTCAGTTAGCAGAGAATAATGGTAGTTCATGGAGGAAGCTTATATTTTTTTGAAAGACTAAAGGAAGTTCCTACCAGATTCTAGGTGGGAAATATAAGATTTTTTTGAATGATTAAATTTTTGATAACTGAACAATATGCACCGACACATTGAAAGTCATCATTTTGTGCTAGGAGAAGCAGTCACACTATTGGATTCTTTTTAAAGTGATTCAATATATTAAGGGAACATCTTACTTCTTGTATTACACATAAAATGATTGTTTTCTAGATGAATGTGTAGTATTGTATTGTTTTTAAACCATACTAATGACGTAGTTACTCTTGCTGAGTACTAAACCATGTAAATTATTATGTTTTGGGGATGTGTGTTTGGATTGTGTTCACTATATAAATAAATATATAACATGAGGAAAAAGTTGTTTCAAAATTAAGGAATCATGAATTAAAAATATATCATTGATTCACCCCTACCCCTATTTGTGATACTTGAATCCTGACTAGGTAACATCAATTGGTATCAGAGAATGTTCCCTTCCATTATACTTTACTGACTGTTTGAAGAGAAGTTGTGACGGATAATCTGTATTGTGTGAAAATAAGGTAAATATGTTATTTGATAGAATTAATTATCGTATCTATAAATATATAATTACATCTTATCTTATGTTCATAGGGTATCATGTTATTGAAGCTACATCAGATGGAATTCCTCCTATTTATGACAAGGTTCCTCTTACACGTGTCGATTTGAAGAATAATGAGAATTATGAATGATCCAAAAATTAATTATTCTCATCACTTTCTAAAAGTTAGTACTTGAGTGTAAAAGGTTTTTTCAAATATAAAGTTATATGCGATGCGCTAAAAAACATTTATAAGGGAAATAAAAATTGTATAACACAAATCTACAAATATAGAGGCTGAAATATAAATATCTGAAATTGGGTGAGTTTGAATATGTTGGGGACTTATTTACCAGGGTAAATGACACTATTAACACTATCAGATGTCTTATTTAAATGTTTGTGGATTCTGTAGTTATTGAATTCATCTTAATTAATTCTTCCCAATAAATATAATGCTAATTTTTCTTCCTTAGAAGATAGAGACATTGAAACACTATCTTTGGAGGATTCTAATAGAACTCACATGACTTTTGAAATGATAAGGGAGAAGTATTTTAAGAAAAAAAACATATGGTGAAATTATTTTCAAATCTTTCAGGATTTAAAAGACTTATAAGGCTCTTGGGGATGATGAGGTTTTAGAATCCGAAACAAAAAATGAGGTATGTAAAATCATAATTCAATTTTATTCTTATTTTCTAAAAATGTAAGAATAGGTACCAGTAAATACAAATGGAAACTTTCCTTTAGTAGTTTTGAATGTGTATCCATTGGGAACATTGTGCATAATTTCCCTAAATTGAAGAAAATTGAAGATAGTGAAGAGAGAAAAGAAGGTCAATATGTTCATGGAAGAAAAAATGTGATCAAGAAAAATCTTCCTCCAATGGGAATGATAAAAAGATCTTCAAATCCAAAATAAGATTTTTTTTATTCAAAGATGAATAAAAAGATGATAGTGAAGTTGAATCCCAAAAATATTTTTCTGAGAAATATAGAGAGAATAAATTTATTTCAACAATAAATAATGTTGACTTCATTAGAAATCGTTCTATGGAAGAATAAGCTCAAGATAAATCTCATCTGAAAGAAGAGTTGAAAGAATGTCTGAGAAAGATTAGAAGGCTTGAAAAAGAAAAATAAAAAAGATGATAAAAGAAATCTCATCGTACAATAATAAAGAAGGTTTTCCTTATGAGAAATTTAGTCTAGTAAAAGTGATTTGTGAACTGAATAATTCTCTTGTGAATGAAAAGAATCATTCTGAACATTTGGAATTAAAGCGGGAAGCAAAGGAAGAATATTTGGAACTTGTCAAATAAATATTTATAAAGTTGAAGAAAGGAATGTGATTCTCAAAAAAAACAATCTCAGAAGTGGTTAAAAGTTCTAATAATAATGAACCTAATAAGTATCCACAAGATTTACCATCAATAGTTGAGAATAAATATAGAATTGGTTTAGAGTTGAATAAATATAAGAAAACTATGTATGTAGCCAAAGTAAAGAATGTTGAAAAAAAATAAGTTTCTAATAATCCTGAATCCAGAAAATTTTCTATAACTTCTGGTTTTAATAAGGATAGAAAGAAATATGATCTGAATAAGAACGTTTAATTTGAAAATATAAAGGTTTATGTTCGAAATAGTTCTGTTAATAAGGTTTCTTAGAAGCATAACAACACTAGTCAGTATAGAAGTTTTAGAGGTAAATATTCTTTCTATGGATACTACTAGTATTGTAGTAGATTCGTACATACTAAAAACATGTTTTGGTTCAACCAAAAACATTAATATTATTCCACATGTTTTCAAAAAAAAATGGGTTGAGGTGCAGACAATCCTCCCAAATGAAGAAGTTTGAGAAGGATGTTCTGATGTAATCGGTGAAGGTAGGTGTGAAAGTTGAAAATAAATTCAAATAATTAGAAAATATTATTAAAATATATGACCAAATTGTACATCTATTAAAGGGTTGTCTTTTTTTTTACCACCGTAACAAATGTTTTTTAGAAATTATCCATAGTTGGAGGTGAAAAAAGAAAATTCCAAAGAAAATGATCTTCTTTTTGAAACTATATTGAAATAAGTAAAAGTAGAACAACCTTGGATTCATGATAGTGGGTGTTATCTCACATATCAATAGTCCTCAAGTTGTATAAGAATGTGAAATACTTCAAATAAGGAATGGAGGCATTTGGAAATGTTGAAATCTGAGGTTCGAAGGTGTTGGATCAGCCATCATTAGGAAAGAAATGATAAAACCATGTAATATGTTATATGTTTATTGGATGAAACACAACCTTCTAGGTGTTTCAAAACGTTGTGATGAGGGTAAATATGATCTTTAGAAAAGATAAATTTGTTGTGAAAATTGGGGATGATAGAACAATATTTACAATAGGCCAACGTATGAAAGGGAATTAGTTTTATGTTGTCGAAATTCAAAACTCTTGTTACTTGGGTATGGTGGAAGAAATTTAATTGTGGAATAAAATTTTGGGAAACATGTGTTAGATAAATATGAGCAATATATCATTGTGATACAGTTCCTGATATATTCATAAAATGTTCATAAGAAGAGACAGGTATGCCCCTATTTTCGAAAAAGGAAATATTACAAATTGTGGGCATAAGAAAGGTGACATTTGTGAAAAAAGACCCCATGAAGATATTCATTCCGATATCTATAGGCCAATGACAAATCAATCAACAAATATAGAAAATTAATTTATCACATAAATTTATAACTTTACTCACATTAAATGTGTTTTTTACACAATTCATAAGTCAGATTCTATGAAAATGCTTAAAAGTTTTCGAAGGAACGCTAGGAAGGAATGTGAGAATTCAGTGAAGAATTTAAAGACAAAATAATTTGTGGTTAATATAAGATTGAATAATTTTATATATATCCACAAATTATTGGAATTTGAAATGAGTTTTTATCACCACACATCCCTCATCAAAAAGAGGTTGCTGAAAGATACAAAAGAATTCTGGTTGAAATTGGGAGAGTTATGTTACTTTAACATGGTCTCCATCATTATTATTGGAGGAAGGCCATGAGTATAGATGGGCATATTCAAAACAAATGTTTCAATAGGACCTGTTTATATATGTATTCATATGAAATTCTTTGTGTAAAAACTCTATGTTTGAATAGGTTAGGGTTTTTTAGATTCCATGCATCATAAAGAGGAATGGTTGAAACCATAGAATATTTGAAAATAGAGGTTAGGATGTAATTTTACATGGATATTCTCTAGAAGGAAGTGGATATAGATTTTCCAAAAAGGAAATAGAAAAAATTATTGATTCCTCTAATGTGAATGTTGTTGAAAATGTTGATAACGAAATAAATATCTATGCTAATATAAAAGTTGAGCAAGATAATTAATTTTATTCTAAAAATTATGATTATGATGCCAAAAATGGTAAGCCTGCTTAAAGAGAAGAATCCATATAAACCATTTCATATGATGAGGATGAATTTCAAATTTCTCATACTATGATGAGGAAGCAATGTGATACATAAAACATTATTGTCAATCAACATCGGAAGGGTCAAACCAAATGAACATCAAAAGTAGTTACAAAAAAATAATTAAATTAAAAAGTCAATCCAAATGATGTGAATGAAGCTTTTTATCATCCAAAATGGGTTCGGGATATAAATGAAGAGCTTGGTTAGATAAAAAATAATGATACCTGGGAACTCATACCCAAGACAAATAAAAAAATGTTATTGGTACAAGATGGTATTTCCCGAACAAGAAGGATGAAGAAGGATAAGTGATAAGAAATAAGGAAAGATTAGTGTGCAAAGGTTACTCAAAAATTTAATGTCTAAATTTTGAGTACTTCTCATTAGTAGAAAGGATAGAAACAATTTGAATATTTATTTTTAATTCTGCACAATGCGGTTAAAAAAATTTCAAATGGATATAAATTCTTTAATTCTAAATGGGAGTCTGAGGGATAAGTTTCCATTAACCAAATCCAGTTATTTTTTTATGGTAAATATGAATGTTATGTGTGTAGGATTAATAAATCTTTTATGGAATAAAAATGCTCCAAGATCATGTTATTCCAAATTGGATACATGATTAAAGAAGATGAGATTCATGAAAGGAAGAGTTGATAACAATATTTAAATCAAAAAAATCAAGAGTTTTCCATCATTGAAATATATTATATTGATGAAATTATCTTTACATGGAATAATAAAATTAATTTTGAATGATTTAATGATGAGATTAAAAATTTATTTCAGATTTATGTGCTGGGAGAAATAAAATATTTTCTTCAATAAAAAATTTACCGAAGAAGAAACAAATTTTTATTTAAAAAGAAAATTAGGCTAAATAAATTCTTTGGAAGATTGGAATGGAAATTTTGAAACTACATTCCACAAATATTTTTGAGGGAAAAAATCAATTTAATGTTGGAGAAGGCATGGAAGTTGGTCAGGAAGAGCTTCATAAACAAATTAAAATATTATTATATTTTTCTTCCTCAAGACCTGTAATTGTTTATGCAGTAAGATTATGTGAATGGTTTTAATGTGATCCAAAAGAATAAAATTTAATATCTGGAAAATTAATCATCATATATATCAATGTCACAACAAATTTTGTAATATTGCATGATAGCATAGAAAATATTTACTTTTTTGGGTATTCAAATATTGATTGTGAAGGAAATATTGATGAGAGAAGATCCACATCTAGTGGAGTTTTCATTCTGAGTAAAAGTTGTGTGGGTTGGCATATAAAGAAAAATAATTCGGTGTCTCCTATAATGGCTGAAGATGAGTATGATGATTCCACTATAGCTTCTATCTAGTTTATGTGGATGAAAACTTAGTTAGAAGACTTTATTATTTAATTAATGTTTCCTCGTTCTCTTAGGATGGGATAGTAAAAGTGAAATAAATATTACAAGTAATCTAGTACAAAATTATCATTAAAAACATATTGACATAATGTACCACTCCATCAAAGATCTTATGGAGAATAATGAATTGATGTTGGCATATATTTCTACATCGAAATTTTTTTTAACATATTCCCAAAAACAATACCAAAGAAACCATTTTAAAAATTAATTTCATACATGGGTCTCTAACCTCTTTCTCATTATTGTTGAATATTTTTTTCTATACCATCTCTCATATTACCTTTGTATAGTTTTTTCAAGGTGTATAATTATTTCATTAATCTATCCATATTGAAGCATGCATCAAGGCAGTGTTGTGGGTAATCCAAGAATCAAGAATGTATGTGTGCGAACTATTCTATAATTTTGTTGGAGTTATTGTAGAAAATAATTTTTTTGTATTCCATGAAAGTTGAAGAAGTGGAGAAATATGAGGAAGACGGGTTAAGATGAAGGGATGATGATGAAATTTGATGATGTTTCATAGTAAAACATTTGCACATTATTTTCTTCGTTGTTAGTAATTCTTGTTTCTTATAATGATTTATATCCCATTGGCTTAGAATTATGGATATGTATTCCCTTGATTAATGTTACATATTTCATTGATTTTTGAATCTTAGTTGAAAACTAAATACAAAGGGGGATATTTTCATGACCGATTTGGATGGAAAATGACGTAAGAAGAGTTTTCTTCTGAAGAGTATAGTCTTTTTCTGTAAAAAAGAATAAATCAAACCAACTTTTAAAAGCCTTGGTATGTATAAAGATGATTTTGGTATTTTTATTTCACTAATATAATAAGATTTTTGGAGAACATGGTATGTAATTCTTATTAACAAAAGGGGGACTAAAAGTGTTTCCAGTCATGTTCACTTTTGATTGGAAAGAAAGATGTTTCTAGAAGACAGGGATGTTTCTATAAATTTATCTGAAAATATGATGATACTAAAAGTGCTCAATCCAAGATTAAATATCATTATTGATTGAATTTTTGATTAAATAATTTACTATAAAACAGTTTGGATGGTGTCTCTAGATCATATTTTTATGAAGGTATCATTTCCTAGTGTTTACCAAATATTTGGCCCACAAAATCTGGAATTTGTTTTATTGAAATTGGAGGATTTTTTACAAGGGAGTTTGAGAAACCTAGTTTGTGATCCACAATTCATATTTCATGAACCAAATTATAGGTTTGAAAAGCATAAAATGAAATTAAAAAAAAGAATAGTTTAGTGAATTCTGGTACGTGGGCTGCATTAGAGAAATAGTTCATATGTGGATCACTATTTTTGACAGGCATTCTATTTGTTGGAGGTTAATAGTTCACACTGAAGACTATAATTATCAAAATGGAGACAGTAATATTGTTAATCATGAAGGAATAAAAGCAGTCTGTGGACTTGGAAGGGAAAATGGTTTGCGGGACATGTACGGTACCCAGTGAAGATTATACCACATTAAAAAAATTGGGTAAATCAGATTAACTAGATTTGTGAATTTATTTTCCAATATAATGGACCATAATCAAAAAATTAAAAAAATATTGATTTTCATAAGATAACATATACACTATAACGATGAATTTGGTTGTGTTTTTGAGTGTTCATAGATAGAAAATTCTACGAAGGACAATGTTGTCCACAAATTAAGAAATAGTTTCTAGAATAGGAAGAACCAGTCCTTGGGAGATGGAACTATATATAAGTATAGGTGATATTCTAAATTGTTATTGAGAAGTGGTACACAGAAGTGGTATGTGGATATAATATGTGTAAGTGGTACACAGAGGCAGTATACTAAGGTGGTATGTGAAGGCGGTGTGCAGAGGTAGGACACAGATTTTGGTATGTGGAGTTGTGATAGACCCCAGGATAGAGACAATTCACAGAAGAAGAAGATGTCAATAAAGAAATTGTGCTATGCGGTTCAACTCAAATTTCATAGAATACAAGAAGTGTCTGTCAGAAGAAGAATAGTTTTCTAAAAACTAAAGGAAGTTCCTCCCATCTCTTGGGTAGGAAAGAGATGAATTATTTAGAAAGATCCAATTTGTGAAAGATAATCAATAAGAAATGAGACATTTTATTGTGTCATATTGTGATAGTAGAATCACAAACACTATTGGATTGTTTTAAATGTGCTACATGAGTTTAAGGACACATCCCACTCATTGTATTCCACATCAAAGGATTGTTTTTTGGTGGATTTTGTGTTATTGGATTATTTTCAAACCGTACCAAAGACATACCTACTCTTATTGAGTAGTGAACCTTGTAAATTCTTGTGTTCCTATGGATATGTGTTTGGATTGTGTTCATTATGGAAATAACTCTTTAACAGGTGAAAAGGATGTTTCAATATTAATGAATCAAAAAAGAAAAATATATCATTGATTCACCCCCTCCCCTTCTCAGTGATACTTTAATCCTGGATGGGGAATATAATATGACTTTCAAGGGTCACAAATAAGAAGGTAAGTCCAATATAATAATAATTTTAGTTATTTGGGAGAGATTTATATCAAGGATGGATCAACCTTTGCAGATCAACCAGTAGATATCGATGATCAGTAGGAGATAACCTAGCATGTACGGACTATTCACTTGGTTCGTGTGTTATGGTAGCATGAAGGCATGCTGGAGGGATCTTGTGAGTGGGAGATCCATTTGAAGGCTTAGTATCCACACCTATTTTATTATTTTCTACTTCTGGGGGGAAATAAATAAGGATGGAATAATGTAAAGACTCTATTTTTTCCTTGTAATTATTTGAAAATGTGTTAACAAAAATATTCAGATTCATGCACTGAAACGACAATATTTTGAGGCCTGATGTGCTCATAATTTATTTTATAAATATATTATTTATATTTTATATCACGTGTCAAATATGATTAATATAAATTTTATATTATCCTAAATGGAGTCTTTTATCAAAAATCTTAGACCACGGTGGAATCTTGAGACTGAAATTTACCATATAAACTACCTAAAGTTGGTCGGAATGGGATGTACTGATAAATAATCAATTGGAAGGTATACGAATTGAATTAATTAATAGTATTTTATAATGAAATAATTTAATTACCAAGACCTTATCTTCCCTATATGTATCCTTCTATGGATAATTGAAAGTACTATACGAGTAACTTTTGGATTGTTGAGAGGACGTTCCACCATTCTTCACTAGTGGCTCGAGATCAGAAGGCAATCGGTGACCAAATCAAGGTGTGTTGACATAGATAAAACATATAGAATCTCCCCACCAATATAAAATTCATTTTTCACCAAAAAATTATCCTATCTTTTTTTCGCGAATGTTCTTCATTGGTTTTCCACTATTTTGAATTAATCAAGTTGGGATGAATTATCATCTTTGATTTCTGGAATTTTCTAATCCTTCACATTAGTGTGTGTATTTAAAAATATATTTGTTCGATTTATTGTTGATTATGAAATGTGATAACCCCTTAAAATACTTAATTAATTATCACTGGACAATAATTCTTGGCCATGAAAATATATCCTTTGTTCATGTGCCTTCCCCACTACTTCTTCACATTCTACATATTTGGACCACAGGGTCAGGATTCAACTATTCTCAGTTAGTTCTAAGTGTCATAGGACACTTAAATTCATATTTTATGGGTGAACAGTGATCATAATGATGTTTTTATAATAAATCAGAGAGGATTATGGGTAGATTTGATGGATTTTTGGATCTAGCATTCAATGTGGAAAAGGAAGCAGAATTGGAGTCCCGAGAGGCAGTAGAGGCTTCGATCGGAGGAATAAAAATCCTTTTTCTAGCCACCATATAGAAATAATCAATGAACATATTCTTTTTCCACTAATATTTTGGGGTAAAATGTGGTAATCACAAATTCAAGGCTGTATCTAGAAACTAAAAGAATGATTCTATGTATTCTGTAAAAAACCCCTACTACATGTCATGTATTCTAATGAACAAATTATGTTTAGTATAATGGTTTTAGTGGATAATATTTACATTTTATTTTAATATCGCACACTTTGTGGGATACACACATTCCATGGGATCCAATTCTGGTGTTCTGACGTGTACTCCGGGAGTACATGGATATGCACATGTCTTGAAACAAGTCGTGTACTCGGCACATGGCTGGTGTACATGAGCATAAAATGAATCACATGGTAGGCCCTACGTGGTTGTTTCACACAATTTAGAATTGTTTCAAGACATTTATTACTTCTTGGAATTTGAGTAATGTTCTAGAGAGTATATATCCAGGTAGAGGAGATGGTCCCAATGCAGCGTAAACTCCTTACACATTGTATTCATTTTCATAATTTTATACCTCTTGTATCTCCTTTGTTTTGACTGAAATTTTTGACCATTAGTATCCAATCAAGAATTTTTTCACATGTTTAACAAAATGGTCCACTTCTCTTTATCCTTAGAGAAATGATGTGATATTTTTCATGCATGAATCTTCTTTAGGTTCCACTAAAAAATGACAGTGATAAAGAAGGATCCTCAAAATCCCTGGGACATGACCTACATTATCTGAAAATATGTTATGGTGGAACATTTGGGACAATGGTTACACCATAGTTAGAGAGAATTCAATTTTTTTGCCGATGAACTTGCAAGTTTGGGAATTTTAGAATAGGGGTTAACCATCTTTGATGGTTTTTGGTTTCTTTCCAGGAGTGTCAGATATTTGCAAAAAACAGATGACCTTGGTCTACATTATTTTCGACATCCATGAGGCTTTGATATTTGGAAGGGTCTTGACCTCTTTTTCTCAAGTATAATAAAAAATATATGTTTTAGTCGTATATGGATAAGGGTCCACCACACACCTTTATTTACTGAGTGGTACCCCATGATAGAAATTAGAATGCATCCTCTATCCACTAATGGGAATTTACCTATCGTAAAAGGGTGTGAATACTTTTCCCACTTATTAGAACACCTCTGATTAACTAGGGTGAAGGTCCTCTATCAACTAGATGGTACCCCTTGATAGACTATGGTGCCGGTCCCATATATTGTGAGTGGTACACCCTGATGGACTATTGTGTCATTCATTTATCTACATAGTAGTACCCCCTCGAAATAATAGGGGCTGGGTCCTCTTTCTTCTGAGTGGTACCCCCTAGTGGAATAAGCCACAATTACTCTATATATTATGTGGTATCCCCTAATATACTAAGGCTTTGGTACCCTAAAAAAATAGTGGTAAAAACCTCATAGACTAGGTAATATGTCCTCTATATTCTAATTGTTACCCCACTAACAACATAGGGAATGGGTCCAATACTTGGATATTGTTCCCCTTTACTATGCCACATAATAGAGATGTGTGGGTCCTCCATAAAATCAATTCTTATAATAGACACGTGGGATGTTGGAAATTGATGATGGACATTGGTATTATCAATAGACTCTTTCTTTTGATGTGTTGTGATATGGAAATTCCATTTTCCTCTCATATCAGTTTCATATTTGAGAAAATATATCATTGTTTATGGTTTTAATTTTTAAATTTATTTGTTTTATGGTTATTACATCTATCATGTCTCATATTTCCACCCCCCCCCCTCCATTTTCCAAGGTGTCCTACTAGGTATGTAGATAGTCACCCCTATAAGGGAATTTACAACATGTTTCATGTCTTATACAGACAACATACATGTTGGGAGTGATTATAGTGGAAAATAGGGATACCCTGGTGCATTTGACCACATACAATGGTCAATGCTTGGAGATCCGGATTTGGGCTCTCCAAGTCTGACTTTACCAGTTATTTCTAGGTTGAGACCTCTATTCTAGTTGGGAATGTATTTTTCCTCTTTACATTTTCAATTTCAAGGTTTCACCATTCTGTTTATCCTAGAGGTTATTAAATTCAAGGTTTATAATCTAGATGTGACATTATTTTATTATTATTCATATGCACTTCGGCATGGAAATAGTTGGGTTCTTTAAAACATATACTGTAGGAAGAGGCCTTCTATTTTAGTTATATAATTCGGTGTTTCTTTCCATCTCCTGGACTATAGAGGTACGATTTTGATAGTTACGTCTCGGCCTTCATCTAGCCATGCGGGTCCCAATGGTTCTGTTCATGAAAATTAAATTTTATCCCCCATCCTAGAAAATTAATTATTCCCACAAAATTCGTTCAATTTGGTATATACAATGGAGGATACTTCTTCCACATTACATCATTGGGATCCCACATAGATTCCTCAAACTAGTGGATTCACTAAAAAACATTGACCAATGTTTTTTGTTTTCTATCACTTTATTGATTAATAATATCCAATAGTTTTCCTCAAAATATTGATCATTCTCCATTGGTAAAACATATGAGTTTAGAACATGTAATGTATTAGTTATGTAATCCCCCAAGATAAATACATTGAACACATCGTCAACCTGAGATAGAATTTGTGTAATCACGAAATTATTAACTATACCATCGAAACTACCATGAATTTAAATAGGACCAATATACATTGGGATCAGTTGAAACATCTCTGCAAAAATTATAACCATCTTCGATGGATAAATTAGTGAAACACCTTATAACCAACATCAAATTCTAGATCATGTAGGCCATTGTGAGCATAACATTTCTACATACATTATGATGCCCGAATGTGTTTTTAAATGCACATAAACTTCTTTAAAATTTCTTCATCTTGATTAGGTCACAATATAATTCTTTCACCAACATTATCAAATCATGTTAGATTCATACACTTAATTCCATAGAGGGGTTCATGAAGATCTATTTGAATTCTTGAGTAATGGTTATTGTTGTAAGAAAAACCATCCAGAGGAAGGTGTTGATCCAAACCATATTTTAATGCCATAGAAAAGGATCTTAGTATGTCCTATAGGGTTTTATTTTTTCTCTTATACTGATATTCTATATTAGGATGACACAAAATGATAATCCTAAACATTATACCAAGATCAAGTTGAATACTTCAACAAAACCTTGATAACATCTGATACGAATCAGATATAATGGAATGTGGTAATCGATGAAACATTTCAGTTATTTAATGTATGTGATACCAAGATAATCAAGATAAATTTTTCTCTAATTGCGATTAGGTTCATTGATTTTTTAATTTGATTGACTATAACCTATATTGCATTATACCCTTTATACAGTTTGGGTAGTCCCCTGAAAAAATCCTTAATGATTTTCTCATATTTTAATTCTGGTATGGGTAATAGGTGTAACATAAAATTATAAATTTGTCTCTTGACCTTATCTTTCTGACATACCTAAGACCATGATGGAAACTATAAAACAGATCTCTTCATGTTTCCCCATAAAAAATACTTTTAAAATTATTATAAAAATATTTACTTCTTGTGTGAATATATAACCAAAAACTATGAGAATTATCTAACAAATCCTTTTCCAAATATAGTATGGATTTAACAAATATCTTGTTCCCGAACCTTATCACTCCATCATGATCAAGGTTAGAATTATGAACATTTCTTACCTTCTTGTTCATCTCTATATCTTTTATTTTCACCTCTTTAATCTTCACTTGTATTGATGGTTAAAAATTTATTTGAGAAAATAAAATTTCTCCCTTACATTACTATTTCAAGATCCATCCATTGAAAGTCCATAAATATTATATCTTTGGTGATCATTATCATGGATAATCTATCATTACCATTTTTAATAAAATAATTGGGAACTTTGTTCTCTATATGAGGGTAGTAATGTATTAATCTGTAATAATAATTAATTAGTTATGACCACATTCTCCAGCACATTTTCATCTATTTCTATGTCAATATATATTTCAATATTTGTTATCAATTTATATAAAAATCTTTTCTCCATAAATATAATTCCTCTATATATTTTATTTAAAAATTAACACATCTAACATCAAATATTTAGTTGGGTAATTTTTCTCTTGAACCTTTAATTTTTAGGAGGCATAAGATGTAACCATGTCATAAATCATTATAATGAATCCAAATTCCCTCTTGGATGAATCACAGTATTTTGAAAACCCTATTCTGCAGTAGGGTAATGTGAGCACTGGTGCAGTGAAAAATATTGTCTTATGTCAAATGAAATTTCCCTCATATTCATCTATCCAGAGGAACATGGATCCCTTAAAAGGTAAATTATTATTGGATTAAATATTAATTCTAAATTATTCTCAAACAATAAATAATATATATATATATTAACCATAATATTTTGGAATCAGATTCACTATGGTCTGGGCCAATGTTCCATAGCACCCGTCTTTGATAGATCTATCGATAAACCCCCTCTTGTGATTATATGACCCGATAATGAAACCTTCTATAACCAAAATTCAAAGTTTGTAAATTTTTCATATAATTTCTCTTTAAGTAGGGTATTTACTAAAATTATGATGTAATCTTCATGATATTCCTTTATATTTTAATAAATGAGAATATCATTTATAAAGACTGCCACAAACAAATCAAGTTAATCTCTAAAGACTATATTCATTAAACTCATAAAGATTGTGGGGTGATTAGTAAGAATGAATTTCCTCAATATATACTCATAGTGTCAATAAATAGTGTGTAATTTTATCTTGGTTATATTCTCCATAAATTATTTTCACTAAATTGACTACCAAAACTAAGGGTTGTATTCCTATAAATATCTCTAAAAATATCATTAATATTGAAAAACTCTCATCACATTTAACCTAAAAAAGTTGATTCTATGAATTTCAACATATGGTCAACCCTAAACACATAAACTTTCAATGGTTTCCATAACACTTATTTCATTCTAACAATGATGAATATATGTTTCTGAAATTAACATAATCATTAGTAGTCTTACAAGACAAGTTCCAATGGTAAAAATAATTCTATAATATAACCCTTGAATCAAAATATGATAAATAATTCAGTCCTTATACTTAAATTATTGATATAGAATAGTTAATACATTAATTAATAAGTTAACTCTATGATAATGACATTAAAATGGATAATTATCATGCTCCCTACACCTAAAAAAATTGTACTCCTTGATAAATGTTTACTCTATGACAATATTCTCAATATTGAAAACATGTTCCCCTCCATTTGATATATTTTTCTAGGTTCTTATTCCCAAATTATTGATATATAAAAGTCAAATATTATTTCCTCAGAGTTAATTTCCATATGAACTTTCATATAAGTCAATATTCAGCTTATATTATGTGTAAAGAAGCCCATTGAAGTTCATTTTTAATCATATATCTGGATAATTGATTAGGTATAATCATAATATCTTCCTTCCAAACAATCATATAATTTGTGTAATCTTAAACACATTTTCCATCACATTCAAGGTTAACCATGTTCTTTCTAGTTCTAGTTATTTATTATAACAAACAAAGAGTAGTTTGAGAAACCCTAATCATAGTGGAAAAACATTGTTATGAATGCCAATTTAGCATTTATGAATAATGACACCTTATTTTCAATCTACGACATCATATGTTTAAAATATGTCATCTATGGTTACCATATATTCAAATCCTTCGTAATGGTTCATAAATAGTTTCTGAATTTCCAAATAAAATCCCCTAGGATTGTCAAACCAAGTTCTTAGTAAGGCTCATTTTCATATACCGGTTAATTCTGGAGTCAAGATCGAAGTTCCTTTTTAAATGTTTTCACAACTATGTACAATTTTAAAACAACTACATCCACATGTAGTATCTAGAAAGGAATTGAATTTCGTAGAAACCACTCACACTTATCATTACCAATATTCTATGATATATTCCTATACATTGAATTATATTTATCCTTATCCTTTGACATATCCCAGGGGAACTCACTAAATATTTCTCATCCAATTTTCTAAAGGATAAATGAAACATACATTTATATCAACTATAATGTTTGAAAATTATCAATCATAAATATTAAATTTTAATAGGATAATATTAATTAAATGACATAATGATCAATTATTGAACCATATATTTGTTCTTTTATTGGAATCATAGACACATAAAAACTAGCAAATAATTAAGATACATCATCTCTCAGTAAGTTCTTCAAAACAAAAACCTTCTTAAACAGATAATATATAATTCTTTTATTCGTAACATGGAAAAGAATACATTATAAGGGTGAGCTTAGATCATAAACATCAGTAATAGAGTAAATCTTGGAAATTTATATAACATAAATCGCAAATGAATCATGGAACATGATCCCTGAGATCATGTCATTAGAACATGATACAGATTTGTGGAATACATATAATATTAGAAAATTTTATGTCAAGTCTATCCAACATGAATTTCATAACATGTTAGGATTGGGATAACCCCCCCCCCCCCCCCATGTTCCTTCTTCAAACATGGGATAACCTCTTCTGTACTTATTTTTGGTGTTGGGATAACTTCTTGGATACACTATTTCATTATTGGGATAACCACTAATGTAAACATTATGCTCATAAAAAATTAATCATTATTCAAAGAATTAGAGGGAGACATTGGTCACACCCACCACATAAAACATACATTATTATTTAAAAAGATCACAAAACATTCCTTGTATCATAACCCATGAAAATAATTGTTTTTCAAAAGAATTTAATCATATAATGACCCATCAAATAGAAATTAGTTTCATAAACATTTAATCATTTCATTCAGGTATAACCCACTGAAGAGGAATGAATTTCATAAAATTATTTTCATTATATTTAAAAACCATCTATGGAAAAAACAAATATGGTATAACTAGATAATATCCCCAGTAAATCATAGGTATCCTTAAAGGATGTTGTATTTGATGGAAAATTCTTTTGAATTATTACTTAGAACATTTCCTAAGGAAAATACACTTTTTATATAAAATCACATATGTAAAATATAAAAATTTAAAAAACATTAAAAAAACATGTCCCTTGAAAATAAAATTGTTAACACATAAAAGAAATATTTAAATTATTTAATGGACATAAAATAGGTAAATATCATTCATGTTAAAATAATGATTCCATTCGCATTTTTTTAAAATACACACGACCATTGTTTGATAAAATACATGAATATTAATTTTATATTTTTCAAGAAAAACAAAAACAAGGGTACAAATTACTTAAAATATAAAATATAGACATTAAAAATTTATTGAAAACATTTTTAGATAACATGGATAAGAAATAAAATTTGTTTTTGACGGACAGGAAAAATAAAGTCAAATTTTTTAAAAAAATATTATTTTGAACTGTTGAATACATAAAGTGATAAAAATTTAAAGAAAAAATATTTTTTTCATGAATTTAATAGAGGAGAATAAAATTTATGAGTCACATTAGAAATATTTCATCATATTTCATATTCATAAACTCAATCATAAGCAATCTTAAAAAACAATGACATTTGACCGTAAAACGTAAACTAATTTGGTAGATTTTGAATAATAATCCTCATGAAATAAAATAAATTATATGGATATGTAGATACCATAATTTCATAATAATAATAATTAAATAAATTTATGGGTATTATAAACACCACATAAAAGAAACAAGTGGGTAATACGGTATGTGTCCCATGAAAATAAAAGTGAGAAAAAATATCATATATGCTTTGATAACATTTGAATCGTATCACGCATTAAAGAGTAAAATAAAATAAAACATTATATATAGTGATAACAAGGATATTTGTGATATAACATGTGAAATTGGATGTATATACACAACATAAAATAATACATGTTCGTAATATAAGATATCATCAAAGAAGTAAAATAGAGGAAACATCTTGTACAATAAGTCTTCAATTCCTTCAAACACATCCAAAATTCATGTATAATAAATATAATCCTTTTATAAATATACAAAAAACTATATACATATGTATCATACCATAAATATTTACTTATAACCTTTTATAACTGATTTATTAATAATTTCTTGTTAAATTCATGTTTCGGGTAATAACTGCTTCTTTTTTCATGTATATTCTTCTTTGGTATGATCAATACTTTAATTTAGATCAGGGTTCAATCATATCCATAATCGTAACCATGATATAAATATGAAATATATTCATTATATAATTATTTATCATAATTTGTATAATTACTTATATAAAATGAATTACACCATTTTTAGAGATGGTAGGTTATACGTAAGCATGAATGTTGTCTCCATTTTATAGATGGATGAAAAATTAAATATGGAAAATTATATATGATAATTATAGAAATATTTTTCTTATATATATGTAACATATATTTGTTAAATTTATCTCGATTAATTCCCACAGAAATTGCATGGGAAAAATGAATCACATCTCTTCTCTTGGTGATTGTTCGTTGTACACACAAGCGACATTATCGTATTCCAATGGAATAGAGTAAAAGAAGGTAAATGTGATATTATTATTTCATAATTACTATAATATAATATATAAAAATTAAATATATCATTATATTTAGTACTGTTGGGTGGTGGTGGAAAACGAATATCATCACTTCATCAGGCGGCAGTTTGTCGTACACATGATCGACAGTTTTGATTCGCATTTGATAGAAGAGGAAATATATATGTATTTAATTCCACTAAAATAATATAATTTCATAATATTTGGATTAATATTTTAATTTTATTGTCATATTTGAACATTATTTAAAGGATATAGATGAAAAATAAACAAAAACACAAGTTTATGAATTTTACCTCTTCTTCGAAGAACCACTTAAGGTTTATAAATAAAGTCTTCATTACAGGGCTTCATAATAAATCATATAATTTGTGGGGATAAAATTAAGTCATATATTTTTAGAGTTAATGAATGAGCCAAAGGATTTTTTTTCTGGTGTTAATTGGATAGGGGAGAAGGGTGTCCTTTTATAAGTGGGAGAGACGATACAGATTGAATTTATGAAAAGAATAAAGTGTACACTTTCTCACATGAAAAAAGGTACCAAATTTGGTAATTATATAACCATATATATTATAAGGTTTAAATATGACTATATAATTGGTTTTGGATAAATTTATTGGTCATTTAACCCTTTATATGTTTATATTAACCCCCAGTAAACTCATTTTAACCATAACAATGATAATTAATATTTACTATTTCCACTATTTTGTTTTGACAAAAATATAAGTTGAAATTTTTTTTATAATACTAATCATTATTATTCAATATATGGAATATATTTTTTAAAATTCCATTAACAGAAGTATAAAATTTTTATTGATAACTAAACCCACTGGTAAAATGAAAATGTTGTTTTCTAATATAAAATTTTCAAAATATTTAAAAAAATTTATATAAACATTAAATAATAAATTTATTCCATTGAACTATATTAGATTAATTATAATATAATTGAACTAATTTTACATTATTTACACTTTTAAAAAAATTAATATTTAAAAAAAATTAAATTAAATGGTTGTTTAGACTAAAACTGAGTATTTTTTAATATTCATCAAAAAATTATTATTTTCCAAAAAAACCAAGAAAAACAGCTTAATCTAAAGTTGGAATTTTTATTTAAAAAATGGGGTTAGTTTTTTCAAATATTTTTTCCAAATATATCTAAAACTAACTTTTTTATTTGTTCACATAAAGTAATACAAATATTTTTTTAGGAAAAATTAATTTTCGAATCATATAAAGAATTTACTAAATAATATATAATTTTCATCAATATGATTTCTTAATATAAAATAATTATACGTAATTTTTTTAAAATAATTATTCCAATTCATTCCATCTAGTGTAATGACTAGGATATAAAATTCTTATTTAAATAATAATATTATTATTTTATCCTATTTTTTCAAAACTCGGTGTGGATTGTAAAACAAGATATAAAATAAATTAATTTTATTTGAAGAAATATATTTCACAAAATCTTTGAGGGTTACACAGAAAATATATATTTTCTCATTATACATCTATAATATGAAAAAATATTAGGATTAGGGTAAAATCATTCCCTATCTTTTTCTATGTTTGATCAACCTATCGAGTATGGCATAACATTATTGGGAATATATAATAGTTCAGATATTTTATTAGCCCTAACAATTAACTAATACTAATAAAGAGAATATTTTAATATTGGAACACATATTCCTATTTTCCCACCATTTTTTCTTTGATTCAAATTTTTTTATTTATTTCTCTATTAAAATGTCTTATTTCTTCTATATCATGTTATGATATTGCCCAGTGATTGGAGACTCTTATGGTTTCAAATACCTCTCTTTATGGGTTTATGAGTTGTTGAGTTTTATTTTTATATTTATGGATATTTAATGTAATTTCAATCTAGAACATCATACTAATGTTTAATATTAAAAAACATTGACCAATTACATCTGAAGATTAATGCCAAAAATCTTTTTTAAAATCTGTAATATATTCTATATGGAATGGGTAGGACAAAACCCAGTGTTAATGCATTCTCTAGGATAGTATAAGATTCCTCATAAATAAGTGAATAAAATTTAAGTAAATTGTGATTATACCATGGAATCATGAGGATTAAGTGAAAGTGAGAACGACCATCAAAGGATAAAGATTATGATGTTATATTTTTTCATTGAAAATGGATATGATGCTCAGAAGTGTAACCTCAAAGACACAGAAATAAACTAAAATAACTATATTAGGAAAATGTAAATCATAACTCAAGATATTTATATCAAGGTATAATGTTATCAAATATATATAATAGGTATGAATGTTCACTAACTTTTAATTATGGTTTATACTATGATTATTATAGAGAATACAGATAATAGAGGACCTTCCCTTGGGATAAAATATGACTATTATTGGAAGATATTAAAATAGCATTGGAACTAATCATTAAAAAAATTGGGTGACCCATAGATATGAATGATATCACTTCCAATAACTTTTATTGTAATATTAATATTCAAAAATATGAGGAATAATGTAGAATTTTGGAGATAGTGGTGTTCACAAATGGTAACCATAAACTAAAGGTCATGATTTCATGCATTGAATACGTATAAAATGTGAAGGGATTGAACATGAAATTTATTTAAATATTTCTTCTACAAAATATTCTAACAAGTAAATATGAACCTTTTTTTGTTTATATGGTGGGTTTCAAATTCATAGTGCCTTTTCTTTTTCATTTTAAGGGTCTTTCCATTTGGAACAATGAGAGAAAGAGTTCAAGGTTGTAAAATTTCGACAAACATATTAGCTAGTTTACATAGTAAGAGATAAGAAAACCCAACATAAATAAAAGGAAAAATGATATCATATAGTTCCTTATAAATAGAAACACATTTAAGGTCTTATTTTTTTAGGTCACGAGTCGATGGAGTTAAAGATCTCATAGCTTGGAAAAGAATATGAGACAATCTTTTTAGTTATAAAGAATGGTTAACCCTATATGAATATAAACCCTACACAAATGATGTCGATATCATCAATGGAAGTTTAAAATATTTTATAGTTATAGTTCATTGAATATGTTTAGTGGTAATGTATGAAAACCCAAATAGAGCTCAAGATATAAAACACTAAATAATATTTTAATAGGAAACAATGATGATGAAATTCATGATATGAAGTATTTTAATCAATTAAATTAGTGGAAAAAATATTATAAGGATGATATATATCCGATATTTGAATGATATGTTCCACTAAAATGATGTTGGAGGTATACAGGTATTATAGAACCTCATCCTTTTGATAAAATTGTCCTCTTGTTAGTGAGGTCGAATATGTAGCACTGATAATGATTATCAAACATGGGAGTCCCTTGATGATAATGAACTCTTTATCAATAACCATGAATTTTTTTAGTGGTTTAAATACTTAATACATGAAGTGTGATATATATAATGAAACATCTAAGAGGTGGTTGAAACATCACAATCTCAAACTAACCATGGTTAAGATGTTTTTGGAAGATAAAATAGGTATGGAGATAGATGATAAGATGTAGATGGGTCTAAAACATATTCTTCAAAAAACACTAAGAATACTAAAATTATAAGATTCAATAAACATAATGTTTTTATAAGTATCTCATGTATCATTATATATTAAATATTGGGGGGATAATTTCTCAATCTAGTAATGGTCTTCAAAATATAAGATTCAATATGATAGTGCTGAAGGAAATGAGGAAGTATATAAACAATGGGGTATATAATATAGCTTTAGTGTCATGTATATTGTATAACCTTATATGGATTTGATTCTCATGTATATTAATCCGGTTATGTGGAAGGGATTACTCAAAGGTGATTAAGCTCTTTCATGACAAACGATCGAACATTTGTTTGAAAATAAATTAGAAATGATAAAGGTGTTATAAAGTATAATTTCATATGAAAAGGACCTCTATATAGTGAGATTTTACATAGATTTTAATCTTGCAAAAAGTATAGAAACTCCACCATAGTATTGAACTCATGAATAAAAACATCATATGAATGAAACAGACAAACCCAAAGATGTAATAGTAGAATTTGTAGGATATTAGGTTATGGAATGTAATGATATATTTGTTTCCTCATATATGCCTATCATATATATAGAGGATTGGTAACATAGAATGCATTACTCTAACAAGTTTGGGGTCTACATGGTATACCAAATATTATTTTTCTTTTTTTTCATGCTACCTATACCAGAGTGTTCGCCAATTTTTGAGTGTATTTTGTGGACCTTCATATTACATCCATATTGGGGTATTTGTGAAAAACTTGATCAAGGGATAAACATGATAACACAACCCAAGTGTCAGGTAAGGATAGTGAACCCCGAAATGAATTAAAGTCACTGTTATAAGGTGGTGTTTAATTTGAGCATGTGATTGGCCATAAGATATAAGATATAAGTGTCACAAAAAAATCCATATAAACGCGAATTAATATTAACATTTATCTTGAAAAAAATGATCTCCATGAAAGTCATACTCTTATATAGGGGTAATTTTTTGGGTAGTTGATTTTAAAAAATATGTAAAACATGTACTAGGGAATCTAAAAAAGATATATATCTTTGGAAAAGATGATAGGTCTCACTAATAGACCATCCAAAAAAATTTGGGATATCATATATAATATATTATAAGTCATATAGTTTATCATCATGTGATGAGTTAAATGGTTTTATGTTACATATGGTTGTACATCGGGGACCTGTACCACATTGTTTAACATAATGTGACTTGGAAATTTCCATTCCCCATGTGAAAGTACATTATAATTAAAGTCAAAAAGATTTAGGACTAGGCATGGAATCAATAATCTTATTGTCAGTACATATACGAAAATACCATAAATAAAGTCACATTTAATTCTTGTGAGGACTCTAATGAGATCTAGATAATATGATAGGCTTATGATAGAGTGGTTTCACTTTGGTGTCAATAGATTATAAGAAACCTGATGTAATTTATAATAACTTCATTATCCTGGGGGAAACCATGAGGATTTCTAGCTAGATTTGGAATAGATATTATAGGCAACACAATTTTTCCTATAATAGTAGAAATAAAAACACATGTAGTTCTTGGATTTAGGATCCTTTTTTATAGATCTAGGTTTTTTACAAAATAAAAAATGTATAATGGATGGATTCCCTAGTTATATAAGGATAAAAACCTTTTGTGAATGATGTATGTCTCCATTAGTAGAGAAAAACCAGGAATGAAAATGAGATTTGTGGTTGAGCTTAGGATGAGATGTCTAGAAATCACTGCATTTCTTTTAATTACTAGAATCAATCCACACAAATGTTCATGTAATATAAGATCATTGTTCAAGTTTTTTGATAAGTGAATCATGAAATCATGGTAGTAGAGTGAAATTAAATCTATATTTCTATTAAAGGAATTTATCACTTATAAATGGATAATTTTTAGATTATGTTCAGTGAGAATGAATCCAATATAGAATTATACTCTATATATATATGGACCATACATAAGAGTGGGGTATTTTTTTCAATTCGACTCTATAACTATAGATGGGGATCGATGCTCTGGAATGGTTATTAAATGGATTTAGATCTCATGTATGAAAATAATTCTAAAAATTTAGGATACTATAATATGTTTATAGGTTTATATGATGGATTGAACAACATTTTGTTCATAATAATGCAGTGAGGAAAATTATGTAGGATGTTTTGTGAAGATCAATCTTTCATAAAAAAAATATTGTTTAATCAAAGTTCCAGACAGGTTGAGCAAACCCTGTTATGAATTAGATTCCAAAATACTATAGAGAAGTATGGATTTTATTGAGACTCATGAATGGTCTCAATAAATGTGATTCAAGAATTACTATATATTCTATAGTGATATGAATGAATACACACATATTAGTATTGTATATGTGAGGTAATTTCATCTTGGTACATGTTAAAAAATGGGTAAAGGAAATATTCTCCAAGAACTCTTACTTGGAACATTATATAATGTAAAGATAAGGAGATTGGGAGATATGGGGACATGTGACTGGTATTAGGGGGAGAGATCATCACATCGATAATTATCTTGAAACATAAGTAATCAAGATATATTTAGTTCTTACAAAATTAGGAAATTTTCCTTATTTTAGGTTTATGATAGGAGGAAACAGTACACTTAAATTTTCTTCCTAGGATAGACTCTCATGTAGAGATATGAGGCTATATAAAGTGGTCCACTATAGGAAATTTATATTAATAATGGATGGGATCAAAATGTGAATTTTAATGTCATATGATAAGGACTATGCTTTCTACCATTGAACATTATGTATTATGATCATGTAAATTATAGAAATCCACAAAAAAACCTTGTCACATGTTATCTATGATTAGTGCGATAAAGAAGAGGCATTTAAAAGATCAATTATATCATAAAAGAAGGCTTGATAGGGGTTTATGTTAACCATAAATTTTATCATTTTATAAATAGTACATATCATTCAATTTATGGTCATATTGTGAAAACCTAATCTAAGAAAATTAACATTATAATGGAGAGATGTTTTCATATATTTTTACACCATAAAAATATGATTTATATCCCATGAAGATTAGGATTGTATAAAGAGGACATGGGAGTTACGTGTTTTTCATTCATACAACTAAAAATTTGTGTAATTTATTTTAGTGTCATGCTGATATATTGATGAAATGACAATGTGAATTTTTAAAAAATAGTTTTTGAAAAACCTTCTATTAGTGACTGGAATGATATTGTTTACATCAATCATGATTAGGGTGTAGGATCCATTGGAGTGAAGCCTATAGATGGTGTATGGTCGTTACCTTTTGGTTTAATCTATAAGAGGTTTCTTCTCAAGTATCATGGGGGTTATAAGAGATAAAAAAATTCAATGGATTAATCATTGAAAGAAGAAATTATTATTTAATAATTTTGTGACTCAATTCTGATAGATTTCATAGTTTTTCAATCTCAGCCACCATTTATCATCACATCACCCTAACTGATCAATGAATTTATATGAATGTTATACTTTATACATATGATTGTATGTAGTGATGTAATGAAATTTTATCTGAACATAAACGGTAGGACTATCTTTATCCCTTATATAAGAAAATATAAAGTTTCAGGGGTAGAAGTATGGATTTTTGTACAATAATCACACATAGAATACTGGAACTTATTATTCAGTGACTCTTTATCCTTTTACTTTTTATTATTAAATATATTAGATATATTCTCAATATGTTATCATGCATTTTAGTGGAATTAATGGTTAGACAGAATGTTTTATTCCAACTAAAATCATTTCAATTTAGATGAGAGAATATCAGTTCAATTATCCTTAAATATTTTTTGAGGGACACCAAATATAGTGTTTATTTCGACTTGATGAAATTGATGACAAATTTTATCCAAACATTGCTGAGGGATATAGTCATGGTTTGTTTAGGTAAAAATTACATTATAGTAAGGATATACTTTAACATTCTAGTAGTTTTGGGGGGATATAGTTCCACGATATATATCCCCTAGATAGAAAATGGCTAAGAATATTTGGAAAAATTCAATAGTACTATGATTGAAATATGAAATTGCAATGTGTTTATAAATCATGGAATTTCATTATGAACTAAATGAATTCTTGCAGAATTGATGGATAAATTTATGAAAACCACTTAATTTGATGGGAGATCTTAGCTCTCAGGTGATGAGTGTTTTTGGTGACCTCATGGATCTCCATTCTAGGAGTAGCGGTCTATCATCCTTAAATGTATTTAAGGATAACTACATCAAATCCCAACCTTTAGTATAATTTAAATTAATTTTGTGTCTCATGGATGACGATGTTCATTTCCATCCTTTTGATATTCCCTTTCCTCACATGTTCGAATTGAGGAATGTTTATTTTTGGAAATTCTATTATTAGGTACATCCATCTAGTAGAAACATTAGTTATAAATAATATCATCATACCTTTAATAAGGGTATAGTTGTTTTCTTTGACTTCTCCTATTACAATACTGATGAATGAAAAAACAAACCAGTGATGTGTGATGAGGGTTAATATTTCATCCTAATATGAATCTCATTGGTTTATGGTTGTATTTTTCAATGCACTAGTGTAATCATTATTTTACCACTGTATGTGATACAATGTTGTCTAAGAGGGGAATTCCATTATAAAACATTCTACATAACAAATAAGAGGGATTAATTCCTCCTCTCCAATGACATATTCACTATTAATATCCATAATAACTAACTATGAATCACTTATAACTCTCAAGATATCTATATGTTTTATCAAAGAAAGCATTACCCCATTGATATGATCTTAGTTTTTAACATCATCATTGGTGAAAACATACTACAATTTTATGGAATAGAATAAAACCAATTTTTGGGATAATAAGAATAATTCCCATGAAAATCATGTTGATCTTCTAATTTTCTATTATTCCTCTTATCATGCTCCTAAAGGAACCATTTAAACACCTTTATTTAATTGGGTAATTTCTCTAATGGGGAAAACCTCCTTCATAGAGATCTATATTTAGTAATGCAGTTTATATGGTAGGTTGTGATGATAAAAATCTATTAATTATTTACAATTGGATACCATATGAGATATGAACAAAATTTAAAACTATTACATGAAATTTTACCACAAAACTCGATTCCCATTTTATATTGGACTACTGAAGATATATTTAAGTGATTTGAAACAAGATGTCTGGAAAAACTCATGATGATATAGGTATTGTCTAATATTCTACACCATGAAAATTATTTCAAGCTAGTTCATTTTTTTATCGGAATATCATGTGTTTGTATCTACTATTTTCCAAATAAGATGGAAAAAACTATTCTCATTACACATATAAATATTTTGTACCTGGAGGGAGCCAACTGATCACTCTATGGTTATCACATATACCCTGACTGGATTTTATTCTATGGATGTAATCAATATTGATGGGTCAAGATATATTATTCGGTATCTTTATAGGATCTTTCATAATATTTTTCCCACTTATACGTGTATCATTTATCCCTCAACATCGTGAAGGTAAAACACTTTCTCATGAGGTAATCTGTGAAGAAATTGAGGTAGGGGAGATATACCTTAATCCCCCTTAGTCTGTTTAGGTTTCTGTGTGGTGTCCTATCAATAATTCCATTAAAGTTTATGGGTTTAAATATGATTCTGTGATATCACACAATGAATCCATGAAATATCCCCAATGTTTCCCCAAAATCACATTTTTAGGAATTCATTTTTTTGTAAATATTACTTTAATTTTTTTCAAATTATTTCATGATCAAAAAAAATTATTTTTTTTGTATATTTTATCACTAAAACACTAATGTAACACTCTATAGTCTTTCGTAATAGGGTTTTAAAGATATGATTCATGGAACACTAGTATGTGGTGCCTCTAGTATTCCTAGAAAATAGAATTAAATAGTAATAGTATACCCCATAGGGTGACCTTAAGTCAGTTTCCTCTTCTTAATTAGAGTGTATTCAAATTTGGTTGTATCCTTTTTAATATTACATGAAAGAGAGGACTTTGAAACAAGTGTGTACATCAATCTACAATTACGTGATTGGTGTTAGGAAATAATCCTTTGGGAATTAATAATTGATATTGCTTAAATATATGAAGACAGAAATTTCAATATTATTATTCATTAACGTGACAATGTTTATAATTAATTGTATGTATTGGGACTCCTAAAAAACTAGGCCTTGATTAGATTATATACACTATTTTTTACATTTATTTCATATTTCTAGTAAATTCATTTTACAACTCTAATACAATCATGATTATCATCTCATATATCCAAATTGTTTCTAGACACATCAGGATCTAAATTTTGAATTTATCTGTATTTCAATGAAAATAAATCCTTATATAATTTCAAAATGATATATTTTTATCCGGATTATTGGTAGCCATGGAGTCCCAAATTAATCTGTATTTCATGTTTCTAATTCGAAAAGAAATTATCCATCTAATTCCATTCCACTTTATTCATTATGTTTCCTTCGTAGATAATACTTCTCAAATGGGAAAATATTTGATGATGAAACATAGATACCCCCAGTTTTCTATAGATTAACACTCCTTAAATTGTTCTTAAAAACAACTTAACATCTAATTTTATTTAAACCTTCCCATTGATGCCAAATATAAGACCCCATAATTTAAACAATCCATATTTATAAGATTTATAATCAGGGGTTCACTTTCTTCTATTTAATTTACCTTTAAAATTCATGTTTTATATAATTAGGAAAATAATTTACACATCAAACCCTTATAATCAAAACTGGACACTTCCGCTCAATATTTACTTTTTATATAAAAATAAGATACTTAAATTTAATCTCATATTACATTAATTACATGATCACTTATTCCAATTTAAATCCCCAGAGGGAAAATTTATACCTTTTAATAGTTTCCTACACATACTTAGGCCCTATAAAATTTATTTGAAAAATTGGGATGAGCACAGAAATCTCAATAATGGATATAAAAATAAATAAAGACAATGGTCTATTTTCAAAATCAAATATTAACATAAGTATGATTCTTTTTAAATGTACTAAAAATTAATATAAAATATTTATTTTCATAATTATGGAATAATATTAATTAACAAATTTTTTTCGTAAAACATATCGTAATCAATATAATAGAAAAATAAAAATCATTCAGGTTTTGTTGTAAAAAATTGGTGCTCCTAAAAAAAATACTTAAAAGTTTTTTTATACACTTTAAAAGGGAGTAAAAAGTTCCATCAATATAATAATATTATCTTAACATACGAAATAAAAACTACAAATCCTGAAAATTATTTTAAAACAATATTAAGATTGATTTCATGCTTAACACACAATATTGATCTTTAAGGGAACTATGATATACTGTCAAAATATTAGTATTTACATGTGATTTAATTGACATTGGACATTAAATTGGATGTATGAATATCAATCACCAAATTATAAAAAAACTAAAGCATATATAAATATATCAAATTTATTTATTAATACATAATTAATAATTACATGATTTTCAGTAATGTCATTTTATTCTTCAAAAATACTTTTTCCTCAAAACTGATTTATTTTTTATTTTATGCATATACGTTATAAAAAAATTATGACCATTTATAGAAACCTATTTTTATGAAATAATATAATTTTTGAAACCTTCATGTCAATGTTATCTTAGGAGGAAATTTTAGGGGTTTTCATAATATATTAATTTTTATGTGGATAGTGAAAAATATTGATTTTTGTTAAAAATTAATTTTTTCATTATGTTGAGTAATTTAGAAGTAAAAATATATTTATAATGTGATATTAAATTAGAGTAAAATTCCATTAATTGTGAATATTATAATTAACTACATAGTAATCACTATCATACTTGATTCTTATATAATTTTGTTTTTTATGTTAAAATGTATTTTTTATAAAATTGTTTTTATGTGTGCATTGTGTTATTGACATACAAAATTAAATAAAAAATATTATTTTTAATTAAATTTATATAGTATATATTAAAAAAAATATTTTAATGTTTATTTGACAGTTTTTACTTGGAAATTAATGTAGGTAAATTTAGTTTTATTCAGAAAAATACATATTTCTAAAAACACATTTTCATTATGTTTCATGTAATAATTTTATAATTAATTTCTTACACTTTATGAAATTGAATTTGGTAAAATTAATTTTACATTTATGGTCATAACATCTAAATTTTTTAATGAGTCCACTTTCATTTTTATTCCTCAAAAACAGTAAAAATAGAAAACTTTTTACCATTATTATGGGTAAAAAAAATTACTCTGGGTTAAACTAAGAGATTAGGATATGAGTGCCACCGAACATTTTTTTATTGGTATTGTTTTATGTTTTTTGACCCCACATTGTCTTATTTTATAATTCTTTTTATTTAATTAACACTTTACCATGAAAGTGAACCTATATTATTTTAATCTTCTAAGTAATTCCATGTGCATCCTCATGCTCACATATAAATGGAAACCTCCTAACTTCATTTATTCATGAACATTTAGCCATCTAGGTCATCAAATAACTATCATAGGACCACTATATGTTCCTATAATTTCTCTTGGATCCATTTTCATTTTCTGATGATGGGTATTTGAATTCTTAAGATGTATTCCAAAGGATGACTCTCTAGGAAGATGTTTAAATCCCAATCGAGCTCTTTCAATTTTATTTATTCATCTACATTATCTTAAACTATATTATCAATCATAAAATTAGGAATCCAATATAATAAATATACAAGAAATCTATATTAATGATTTCACAAAGTTTTCTACCTTTTTCCCATCAAATGAGACATGAATGTATCGCTTATGTGTAGGTGTGGACTACCACCTCCACATAGTGATATGATTTATTTTCCTTCATCCACTCACATTTATGGATATAATTATGTATTTAATAAATAAATATAATATATTTACAATATAATTATTATTTTATAATTATAAAATATTATATATCATCAATTCATTTCTTATTATAAAATCAAAATATCATTTATGTGTTAGTATGAACTACTATCTCCAGGAATGGTGTAATTCATTTTCCATTATATAAATTTTTTTTAAAGGTAAAAATAATTGTAAAATAAATATCTAAGTTATTTATATAATTATTAAAATTTATATCATAATATAACCGTGATCACGATTCATTCCAAAACAACTCGGTCCAAATATATGTGAAAAACAAAAAATTAATCACCTTGAATAGTGATATTAAATAAAATTGTTAGTTAACTATTAATAAAATGTTATAAATTATCAATTTATAGTTTTAAAATTATAAATATTGTTTTATTTTAAAATAATAATAATTTTATATTTATTATATCTATTGTTATAGTATATATGAAACATTTAAAACTTGAGGTATGTGTTTTACGTTACAATATCATTTTTTTACTGGGATTTTTTATTCTTAAATTTCCAATGATGAAATTTTATGATCTACATCTAAAAAATATTATTTATTTTTATATCCAGTTTTTTTGTAGAAATTAAAATTTTTATTTTCATTGTTTAGATTATTTCTGAAATTACAAGTTATTCATTTATTTTCCTATCTTTAAGAATGAAAAAATATTAAAATGATTTTATAGAAAAATAACTTTATTTTTCTATTAGTTTTGAAATATATTTCTTCAATGACCATATTTTCCTTACAATGTTTTGAAGAATTTTTTTGACTATTCTCCTATCATTTTTATGAAGTCGTTTTTACCCAATTTAACCATCTATAAAATGGATTAAAATGAATCTTCATGTTATTTTATAAAAGAGGTAATTTTTTCTCAAGGTGTGAAGAGAAACATTATTTTAACATCAATCACAAGAACTTATTTCTTTTCTATAGTAATAACTCCTAACTTTGAATATTACATTACCTATTATCAATGTTTTTTCATAGAAATTGATTTCTTAGTATTTTGTAATTTTTAATATTTTAAATTTCTGATTTCAAAATAAAAAGATTATTTTCCCCAAAAAAAATATTAAAAAAAATATTTTAATTCTATATATTATATGATAACAGCCATTTATGTTACTTACTCTTCCCTATGGATATGATCCAATGATACAATACTTATTATTGATCCAGATTTTTTATGATGTTAATGATAAAATATTTAGTAAACCCATTTTCTTTTAAATTTTTTGGGATGTGATGAAATGATAAATTGTTTAACAATACATTAACAACCATATTAACAGATTATGATTATGTGACGGGTGGATCAATTATATCTCTATAATACATTGATTAATGATCAATGTATTATGATATCAATTGGTTCAACGGTGGTTATCCCAACCCCAATTAGGGTATTCATGCTATTTTCCTAAGCCCAAAGTAGGTATACGAGTGTATAACCCAAGCCTAACATTTATAAATGTATTTGAGTGGGTAGAGGTGACATTATAATTCTAGGAATATTATTATTTCTAACATTATTCCACATTTTTATGGAATGTTATTATGCCAATGTTATGCTCCAATGAGTCATGTTCATTTTTTTCTTCATGATTCATTTCTTATGAACTACCCAGCACTATTCTGTGACTCATGATTATGATCTATAAATTGATGAGTATGATTATTAAAATGTTAAGATCATTTCCTCTTACCCTTAGGCTCATATTATGGTTTAAAATAATTATTGATTGATAATTCCCTTTTTTCCCTTACTGATCATCTAAGATCAATCTATATTTTTTTTCCCTTCCCCATGATATGATGAAAGGTTTTAATGTTGACATGTCATAGAAGGGTGTTAGTTGCGAAAAACATAGTGGAGAATGATGTGGATATTTTCTATACTAGTTGTTTATCATTCCAAGATTCCAATGTCATTAAAATTTTAATGTTCTATAATGGATTGTAATTAAATGTAATGAATACTAATCTAATAAGATATAATTTTGTTGAATCAAATTATTGTGTCACCTCAATAGGTATAAAAGAAATATATAGTTTATTTTAGAAACTAGGATGATAAAACATCATTGGTAACCCGTAAAATAGAAAATATTATTTTATAACATCGAAATTTATTATAAATAAATTAGTGTTTATTTCATATCAAATACTTATATTCATGGTGAAATGTCTCGAATTTTTGAGTGGGTAAGAAGTTCCGCAGTCTCTTTGAATTTTTATGGTCGGTAATCGGGCTAAACATTTACGTGATATTAAAAACATATTTCTAGGATATTTATTTACCCAAATCCTTGATTTTAGGGAGTATTTAAGACAATAAGTGTTTTAGGGTTTTAGGTGATTTTTGGGAGTGTAAAACCCTAGAAAACTAGTTTCAATAAAAGAGATACATACGTGCAAGGTTTGGAAAAATCGTGCCGCCACCTAGGAGTAACTTTGCATCCCTCTAGTAGCACAAGACAATGTTTTTAAATCCATTCAAGTAGTGGTGTGTGGATGTTTGAGGCCTCTTTAGTTTTTAACAAAAGGATTATCTATTGTCTGTGAATAGTTTTGAAAACTGTGCACCTAGCCTATGTGATTGTGGTCCTTAGCCAACGTGCATCACATGGTTGTTAGATAGTTCTCCAAACCATGTGTCCAAACCATTAGGATCATTTATTTTGGTGAAATTTTCAATCCCCCTGCCTATATTAATATTATTTCCTAATATTTTCTTATCCACCCCCACACACAATAGTGTTAGCTCCTTCTTTTCTTCCTCCCTTGGTATTTGAGCGAACTCCTTCAAGAAGACTCGGATCCATGATCTTTTGGTGTATATAAATTCATCTTGGTAGGGCGCTTAATATGAAAGATTGTTTTCTTCATTTACCCCCCATATAATATTCTGAATATGTATGATATCTTTTTTAAAAAAAATATGTGATTTTCTAAAATAACAATTTCTCTTCATTTGGATAGAGTTATTGTTTAATATTCAACTAATAAGTTCCTACCATCCAAAGGTATTCGGTTTATATATTTATCCTTTATTAATAGGATTGGATTGTGTTAAATATATTCTATGTGGGTAGTCAGGAAATGTCTCCAATAACTAAATGCTAATTCTTAAATAATGAACTGACTCCATGGTATGTAATTGGGTATTCCCAAGAACTTTTATGTATGATAAAATAGATGAGGGGCTTTAGACCACATTAGAAAATTAGGCTGGGAGAATTTTTATATTAATTTAATTATTATATTGATATGATTGGTACCATGGTAACATTATGGTCTAGGGCTAAGTATTCAGGTGATGATGATCACATGGTTTGAGGCAATGTCGTATGTCAGGTTGAAAAACACGTGAGACATCTGGGGTGATGATGATCACCAGGATGAGGATTTGGTTATAAAATTGAGGGTGAGAGGTTGTCTGTTTGAGGTAATGGCCAGTGTGATATGTGATTGTTTTGAGCATTTGTAATTAGTGACATAGTTGTAGGGGAAAGGTGTTTTATGATGTGTCTTCGGTTGTTTAGTTATTTTAAGTCACCATTGTTGGCCTAAACGTTGTGGGATACATGTGCACGTAGATAAGAATCATATGAGGTGGTGTTGATCATGAATTGTGGATTGAGACCCATGTAGACTATACAGATTAGGTGATGGTTTTGGCCATTGTATGGGGTTGTGATACTCAACGATGAAATCAATGTGAATTGTGATAGACCATTGTTTTATGGGGTTGATACCATCAGTTATTGGATATGGCCTTCAATTATGATTGACTATATTTGATCTAGAATTGGGATGATGGATGGATTTGAGTTGATAGTGATTATATATTGGAGGGAAGACATTTTCTTTCTCAAGAAATTGGCCTTTGATCTAATGGCGATTTTTTGAGATGAGGTTCACAGTACTAATACAAGTTTGGCCATGTCGTTCAGATGTCATTAATGAGACTGATGGAACAAGGATCAGGGTTATATATTTATAGGTGGATATTAAGGGTTCACTTGGGTTTATTTTCATTAGGGTATTACTTGGGTGATAAGTCATTGATCACTATCACTACAATTATATATATAAATATAGGTGTTTTATTACATATATATAATTGGTTTCACTTTTTCAGTCTCATATCTATGTTCTATGAAGCATGCATAATTCTTTCTTGTAGATTTTGAGCCCAAGGTAAGTGGGTATTTTATAAAATGGATGTGTAATGACTTTTTGTTTATATTTATCATACAGCTTCATAATTATCAATGTAATATATGAACACATTGGTAGTTTCTTGCTGATATTTATTTTCACACCCAACATGAGACCCTTAGGATGTGTGTATAATTTATTTCATTGAGATCATGTAAGGGTCCAATATTAGGAGGTGGATATTATTTAATGTTTTATGCTACTTATCATGGGATGTATGGAAGTGGGTTAAGTTAGTTCCTCTAAACCAGATAATGTTTTCTTTTTTATTATGATTTTTATATATAAGTAATGTTATGGTTTTCCATGGTTGACCCACATATCTATTTTCTTATAGGACCTTCAACTTTTTTCTTGTCTACAAATGTTATTTTTTCCATTGTGCGATTTTATTATTCTGTTGTTATATTTTGCATCCACTATGATGGTATTTACTTTGCTATAGTATATACATATATATATATATATATGAACCAATATAATCATAACCACTATATGGTATAGTGTCCCCACCATCACTTCATAGTTCTTCCCTTCTGGATGGTATCCATTAAATATATGGGGAGGCATGCCTATGTCCTAGTGTCCAACCATCCTAGAGCACTATTGAGTGGAATACCAGTTCCAAGCACTACAAATGGTTTGAGATAAGGTAATTGATGATTTTTTCGTACATCATCACATGGCCTAGGTATTAAAATTTCAACAATATTTAGAAGTTTAAAATTGATATTAAATTATTTACTTTTGTTTTTTCATCTTACTATTTGGATTATTGTAGACTGGAGACTAGTATGTTGCCATAAAATGGTAAAGAGCTCATTTTTTGGTTCTTAGATCCCCACGGATAGATGACATACCACGTTTTTAGTGGTGGATATTCTTTTCCACTATATATTTTTATAGTTGATTTGATTTCCACCTCGAATTAATCACTTGAGTGTGATGTTTATCTATTATGTGGATCTTAACCATTTTCTCTATATATAAAGGGAGATTTTCCATGCATCCAGATAGTCACTTAGGATCATATGATGCATTTTGTTTGTGATTTTCCATAGGAACTAATAATTATCAAATAAGGTTTGGGTTGTTTAATGTGTTAACAATGAAATTAAAAAAAATTCCTACATAGCCTATTTTGGAGGAATTATACACAGCCATTCTAGTCATATGGTTCCAATGTGATCTAAATTTGATTCTATGTTCTATGATATATGGTCCATACCCTAATAAGGGTTGGAATGGATGATTCCATGAGTGATTTTTTAAATGTGTCGGAAAAGAATATAAATAGTGTTTCTTGAATATTCACTTTCGTGGAATTTTACTCAGCAACTCAAGATACTTGATATATAAGACACATGGTGTCTGGCTCTGCTTTGTGTTGGAAAGTGGCCTTGAGGCCAGATTATATTTGATACATGACTCATATTTTGGTTGGTATGGGGCTATGAGAATATATTATTAGTAATTCCAGTCCATGTTAAGGGTAGGTAAGGGGCCACATGGTCTGAAGTCATGTGACATGGTGTGGTTGGGGGTGTATGGGTGGTGTGTTTTTTTATTATATCATTCCATATCTATGATAAATATATTTTTTTAATGGGTTTCCAACTAGTGTGATTGGTATTCAGTGTGATTCCACTAGGATGGGATAGGTGGAGCACTATGATGGTGATGATACATTATTGGATGAGTGTTCATGAGATAAGGCCCCAGAGGGTCAGGATGATGCCCCGAAGGGTCAATATGATCATAAGCTATATGTATAGGCTTCAGTATAGGTATTTTAGCCACATATGGTAGACATAATTCCATGTCTTGATGAGATTCTCATGGAGATATTATTTTAGGCCATACATGGTATTGATTGAGGAGATCAGGTATTTGATCCATCTAATGAATAACTAACTCGAGATTTCCACTCATAAGACACTCCTTTATTATAGGGTGAGGGTGGACCATAGGTTGTGCAAAACTAGATTGACTTATTCCATAATATCTTTGACTAACTCATGAAACCCCATGCCATAGGGAGAAACTAGATATGTGCATGCTCAAAGGACTAGAAACAAACTGGTGGGATGTAATTGTATTAGAAGAAAGAGAAAAGGGACTACCCTAGAAAGATTTCATGGATATGGTTTTCATGTACATTTCCCTAGAGATTCTACAGGTATATTAATCCATTGATTTCATGGAAATACATAAAGGGGACACTTATGTCATGGAATTTGCATCTAATTTCATTAATTTCTTTTGATTGTTATATTTCATGATGGGAGATGATATCTCTAGGGAGTTGTTTTTTGAGGATGTCATATGTCATACAGACAAGGTGATGGTGAACATCTTTAGGATGACCTCTTTCTCAGTGGAAGTAAATTAGGAATGGATAGACAACGGTAACCTGAAAGACCGTTCATATAGTAGCTTGTTGATAATTTTAGGTGAGTTGATTGGTCATTATTTAGGTAGTAGGATGTAGAGTCATGTGGAGTCTCAACACAACAGTCAAGATAGGTACTCAAGTAGACCACTAAGGAGTGGGAATTTAGTGATGTGCTTCTATCTTAGACAATTAGGGAATGTATAGACTCATTAAGATCATCCTGTAAAGGAGTTCTATCATGTGTCCAGAAGGTCTATTTAGACATGTTTGTAGGGAGCCTTCATGAATAGTTGGAAACCATGGATGGGGGGAAACTTCGGGATCTAGGTTAGATCGGTAGTGGTACTGGGAGCTGGTATCCATCATTCTACAACACGTGGAGGTTATTTTAGATATAGTGGGACCCAACCGTGGGTCCAATGTCTAGTAGCTAGTGAATTTTCACAAAGAGGCCAAGCCTCAGTAGTTGGAATTTAGACTAGATGCTCGCAGTGGAGATGCTAGGTGTATATCTTGTAGGGGAGCTGACTATAGTTATAGGTACATCATTGGTATGACCACATTACTTTTTTTGTTTTGATTGGTCCAATTTTTGTGTACAAGGTTCACATATGTTTTATTATAACTAATTTGGATCTGTTTATAAATTTTAAATTGGTTATGATGCAAGGTATATATATATAAGTTATGTAGACATTTATGAATCAATGTGATTTGGATTCTATATAGGGTGCATATGAATCGGGATTTTGATTGGCACATATATATATATATGTAAATATGATGCAGGATATATGTGACCATCTGTGGAGATGTATGATTTATGGGAATGTAATGATATATGGGATTTGATGGGAGTTCGGTGTGACATAGTCATGATTTGAGCACCTGATGAGTTTCAAGAAGTGTGATGCATAATGACAGTACATTTATTTCTAGTAATGGTCAGTTGACCATTGTAAAATTTGTTTCTGTCAGATGTGGCTAGTTAGTTAAATCTTATTCTTATTGAGTTTTTTAAGGGTAATTGGCATGTTTCTTAATATCTAGGATATAATCGGTTGATATAAAAATACGGCTATGTTTGGTACCATCTCTATGTAATTATTGATTTATTAGGGATGATCTTTGTTAAGGTGGGGAGATGATAATGTCTCGGTTTTTTGAGTGGGTTGGAAAATCTCAATCATGCATGAATTTTTATGGTTGGTGAATGGGAAAACTAATTTCTTTACCTGAAAAAAGTAATTATTAGAGTTTCATTGAATCAAATACTTATTTTTTGATGTTTTTAGCCCCTATAGGTTCTATGGGGTTTTGGGTAACATTCAGGTATATCAAAACCCAAAAACTCATTTTTTTAGAAAGAGAAGATATATGTGTAGGGTTTATAAAAATTAAACAGACTCCCAGGGGTAACCATGATTCCCCTCCGAAGAACTTCAAACAATTTGGAAATTTTAGAAGGTGTGGTCTCATGGTTTTTTGAGGCCTCCACAAAATTTAACAAAGGTCTAATGCACCGTATATGAATAGTTTAGAAAACCATGTGCCTATCTCACACATGTGCGGTGCTTAAAAAGTGTGCATCACCTGACATTTATTGGTTTAGAAAACCATGTGGCTAAACTATGACTGTGATGCCACATGTTTTTTAAAGTGAAAACTATGTTTTATAGAATATGTGATACAAAACACTAAAGGCAAACAATCAATGACTATTTAAATATGAATGTTTTAACCGTTCTATTATATTTTTATACATGAATAGGATTAACTGCTTTATGAAATATATATGTGTTATCAATATATTGATAAATTCTTACTAAAAAATAAATCATTTTTGGTAATGTCTTTTTGTTCTTCCAAATATATTTTTTTCAAAGAAAATTATTTCTTTTTAAAAAAATATTATAATTAATTCGTAGAAAATTTATTAAATATAATTTACAAATAGAACTCCATTTTTGATATCAGCATATAAAAATTTACATTAGGTGAAAATTTTGTAATTTTTGAAAAAATTTGGATATTTTGGAACATATATATTTTCTAATGAATATTTAAATATATCATTTTTTATGTTATATTTCCATTTATTTTGATAAATTAAGTAATAAAAAAGACCCAATATTATTTTAATTAGATTTAAAGGTAACATAAGTATTATTTAGTAACATTAAATTCAATTAGTTACATTTAAATCATGTTTATACTATATTTTAGGGAAATATTTTTGTTAGCATTAAATGGGCATTTTCTATAAATCATTTTAAAATGCATGTTGTTTCTCCATTATGAAAAACTAAAATAACCCCAAATTATAAGTGAAATAAATAACAGAATTAGATTACATATTTGTCTTTATTAATTTAAATTCATATAATAAATATTAATAGTAATAGTGTTAATAATAAATCATATTTTCCTTTATAAAATGTACATTTTGGAAAACTATTTTCTATCATGATTGCGAGATTTATAATAAATTAAATTACTTCACTTATATGAATTTATTTTGAAAAAATTAATTTGTTACGACCCGCCTTCACCAAGATGAGGGAAGGGACGGGAGATTTCCAGACCCTTCCTTCTTCAAGTTGAAGGTGTAACACCCTAAGATTTCATAGTGTGTTATTTCTTTAAAACAATTTAATAACTGGCACTACATGCAACATCGGGTTCAAGCGCACCATGACTTACCAAACAAGCCATTCAAAAGAGTTTATGAATTTTATTAACTAAATTTTAAACTTTATATAATCCTTATAATTTTAGAATCCATATTATCAGTTTCTTAGGCATAATGTAAGAACAAATTCATTTTCAGTATTGCACTTTTACCAACTTTTAATAGTGAACCCTTTCTAAATACCATATTTTAAACTTTTTGACTAAATGGGGACATCAAAAATTTAAAATGAAACATCCCAAGCTTCCACGGTACGCTTTCCTTTGAATAATACAGTAGCGTGTGTTGTACGCAACTTCGAGTTTTAACACACACCCCAACCGATCAAACTAGCCGTTATGAATAGTAATACCTACTTTTTGAAATTTTATCTCTCAAAATGGACTTCATTTTTGGATTCTGAATATCGAATTTAGCCTAAGGTGAATTTTGGTACTTTTCGGATAACTTTAATATTTTGATGAATAGTGAAAATTACTAAATTTTAATTAAAAACAACTTTTTTAATCAAAATAATTTATAGTGATAAATTATATTATTGAGTAGTTTTAAAGTATAATTAGAATATATTTTTAACATTTTATCCAATGGTGTTCATTAGAATTAATTTCACTTTGAAATTGGACATAAACAATTATCAATCTTTTGATATATATTGTTTCTTAAAAACACGCTATTTGTTGTGACAGCGGGAATTAATTATAAAATTAATTAATGAAACTTATATGTTGGGAATTTTGTAAAATAGACATCATTTTTGAGTTCGGAATATCAATTATAGCTTAGGGTGAAATTTTGGCATTGTTCTGAAAAACTTCAATTTCTGATGAATAGTGAAACTACTAAGTGGTAGTTAAAAAACTGAATTTTTCATAAAACTTAATTTTACCGCTTCTGTGAATGGAATTTTGAAAATACGAGAGACACGGTAAATATCAAGAAGTAAAATGTGGTTCAATGAGATGAAAATAATGTTTGTTGAATAGTAACTTTTTACTTTTATTTACCACTGTTAAAAGTAAATAGGGTAATTAAGGGTAAAAATGATATTAATATTACCCTAACACATGTCCTAATTCTATTGGACAAGTGTATATCGACCAAAACAGACTTAGGAATAAAATATTATCATTTAGGTCCACTTGGATTAGATTAGGACATTTATTATTATTTAATTCAAAGAAGAGTTAAAAGAGTTAAAATCAACGTTTATTTACAAAAAAAAAATTTAAAATAGGGTTATACATAAGATAAATTCGATTGTAAATATTCATTAGAAAGCTAAAAAGATTTCCGACATAATGATAGTTTATTTATAATTTTTAGACTTTAAATAATTTAATTTATTTATGACACAATGATGATGCAGTAATTACTATAATAGTGAAAATTCAAAATAATTGATATTATAAATACCCAAATAAATATAATATGAGACTTTTCATGAAATAAACTAATTTTATAGGATAATAGGATCTATTAGGATTGATTAAATTGACTTTGTTTGAAGTAATAAATCTGTTATGAGTTTCACAAAAATCAACTATTTAATAGTGTCAAAATTGACATAAAAGAGTTCTTAAAACAAATATTATATTATTAATTGATATTAAATTCCTAAAAATATAATGTTCGGCCAAGAGACTTATATCATGATAGTTTCATCATTAATGGACCACTTGAGGGTCGATTGGATGTATATAGTAAGTTTATTAACCATATTATATAAAAATACAAAGAGACATTGTAAAAGTGAAACTAATTAACTTAGAGTTAATACTTAAAGATAAGGTTAATATAAGTACCCAAACCTGTCTAAATTCTATTGGTTGAGTTTTGTTCGACCTATCCCCACCTTAAAATTTAAATAATCAACTTTGGATCTATTAGAAACCGAATATTAATTTATTATAAATTAATATTTCTAGCTTTTCCAAAGGTTCCCCTCACCACTCTTATAAAAGGGCACTCCTCCTTCTCATTTCTTCACACCTTCAAAGCCTTTTTGTTTGGCCAAACTCTGCCCAAATACTCTCCCAGCTTCCCTCAGTACAACCTAGAGGCCTTATTTTGATCAGAAAGTCAACCTAAGGAGCCCTTTTGATCAAATCAAAAGGAAGAACCTGAAGAAGAGGTAATGTTTTCACCACCCCTTTTTAAGTTGCTTTCTTCTTCCACTTATTATTTCTTTGTTATTACCATTCTAAAATATTAACTCCAGTATATTATATACACTGTGATGTTATTATAAATATGGTACAACCATATTCATTATTCTATCCACCCTTTGAATAACATGTCACCATACGTGCGTACGTACGGCATACCGTCTCCACGTCGTGGTGTAATTGTTATTCAATATATTATTATTTGGATGGGTATAATAATGATGTGTAACTCGTGTAAATAATAAATATAACATTCTAATGATTCTTTATATATGATATAACATCCATTTATATATTATTTTAATATCAAAAGAATGATATTGTCGCTCGGGCGTACGTACGGACTATCGTCTTCACGAACGCGATGATATTCATTCTCCATCGTATCCATTAAAGTATAATTATCATTTGATGATTTAAAAATGATTTTTAAGGACTTGATATCATTCTGGATATGAATAAGATACAACCTATCGATAAAAAACACGGCTTATGTAACAAAACATATAAAATAAAATGAGTAAGTTAACACACGAAACGATGATAATTAAAAGATATTATTAAAAAAGCAATGTTAAAAGATCATATATGATATCATATTAATATATATGATTCTTGAATAATTTAATAACAATTATTTTACCATTATACAGGAGGTTAACCTACCCCAACCAAGGGAAAGTACAAGGTAAGGGGTTTTCATCTCACTTCTTATTCCCGTGAGATTCATGCCATATTGCCACCATCACCTTTTGTGTGGTGTGTGTACTGCCCATAATTATATTCTTTGTGTAATACACCCTAATTTATGTGTATTTACATATTAATTGTATGATACCTCTTTCATGGGTTGTATGTTTCATAATTTACCAAATTGGTAAGGGTTATTTCGCAATCTCTTCATTATCCGAGGTTTTTTATACGTAATAATCTACTGGGATCTCTTTATCATCCACATCCATGTTTCTTAAAAATGAATATCAAAACATTTTTACTATTTACTAGAATTATGGGTTAAAGTCATTTATACCCTTGTTTGAATTTTTATAAGAGGTTTATAAAGGAATATTTCTGTCGTTTTCCAAACAATGTGCTTTTTAACCTTTTCGACAAAATTAAGGTAAGAATGTTTTTTTTAACTTATACGGCGGGTGTGGCTATTTTCCGCCGTTATAAAATTGTCGAAGCTTCCCTTACAAGATAATAAGAATATTTTCAAAAAAAAATGTTTTATTTCATAAATATAAGACTCTTAAATTATTTCAAAATAGAAAGAGGTATTTTTCTAAAATAGTCTTTATTTCATCTATGTCAACATCCTTTGATGGATTTTAAGATTATTTGAAGTTGATTTATTATGATACAAAACATCCATATTTTATTGAAGGTTTTGTGATATTTTTGACTGTGGATAAGTTATTCTTATGTCACTCATGGTTTTTGTTTGGAGTATTGACATTTCATAAGTTATTTGTAATCTGAATGTTTATGTTATATTTCAACCTTTCATTGATGAATGTGTTAGACAAGTATGTTCCGGGTTGGGGACCGGTAAAAGTAATCCCTCCGGTTTGGTCTCCGGTTATTAGAGGAACTCCGGTTTGTTCTCTGGTTATTAGAGGCACTCCGGGTTGGTGTCCGGTTATTAGAGGCACTCCGGGTTGGGTTCCGGTTACAGTTATCCCCTAGGTCTTGGGACGAGTCCTTGACAACGAAATTAAAGTTCAGCATTATGCATTCCGACATTATGAAAGTGGTTATTGATATTGCATGTGATTATTCGATTAGTAGAATATCCATGTGAATAAGTAAATGGCATTATTTCATTTTACTTTTGCCATACTATGTTGAAGTTCAAGTTTAAAAGGCTTTTGTTTTAGTACTGCACTGCCTTAAATGTTTATGCTTATTTTTGAATGTTCCGCTATATTGTTATACTTACTGGGCATTTGAGCTCACCCCTTTTCTATGTTTTATTTTTCCCAGGATGTGAAGAAGTAAGTTATGAATGACTTTCAGGGATATTATGAGGGGATAATAATGTGGACTATAGAGACATTATGTTGTTGTAGTAGTTTTTCACTTTATGATGTAATGTAAAACTTATGAATATATCTAGTGTTTCCAAGGCTACTAAACCAATCGGTCTTTCGATATTTGATCTTTCTTGTGATCATGCCAATGTTATGTAATAATGCACCGACTCTGGGTAACTAGGGTCGGGGAATTACAGTTTGTATCAGAGGAAGTTTAGTACAAACCATGGAAGCTATATTTAGATAAACTCTGATTAGAGCACGTAGACCTAAGATGAAATTTGGGGATTAGTATATAATAACTTCCTATAATTTTGGTATTGTAAAGATTTTGTGAGTTTTCCGAGCAATACATCCCTGTCTGGATACGAGAAGGTAGAGGTGGCTCTGGCACAGATGTACGTAGGGGTAAAACCCGAAAACACCACTTTGAGCTAGACTCGAACGGGAACCGGTGCATGACAACGGGCCTTGCTGCACTCTTGGTTACGACACTCCCGGGGGATATGCTTAGGATAACTCTCATTTTCTTTACAAATCATTATGAAGGGTTTATGAGTATATACTTCCTCAAAGTAGACATTTTTATGATTATGGATTATATCCATAAACTATTTAATTTATGTTATGTGTTTTACAAGTTTGGGATTAGGTATTGTTATTCATAAACTAATCTAATGTATGCCATTGTTTAGAAATGGCGCCCAGTAGAAGGAATGAGAACTCTAGCAATGAACATGATACAAAGAGAAAGAAGGATCATATATTTTATGGTCTTAAGACAGAATTTGTAGGAGAAATAGTCTCGCATGTATTATCATCATATGAAGAAATAATATCATGTGTTGATAAGATAAGTAAAGAGTTTACTGAGTCCTATGGCTTTGAAGGGAAGCAAGAGAAGAAAAGGATGGAAGAGAGAAAGATGGATAAAGGGAAGGGGGAAAAGAAGAATTTTGATAACTGTGGAAAGAAACACCCTGGAACTTGCCTGAAAGGAATGGGAGTTTTTTATAAGTGTAGAGGAAAAGGGCACAAAGTACGTGACTGCAAGGGTAAGAAAATGGTTTCAAATGTACAATGCTTCATTTGCAAGGAGTTTGGACACTACGCGAACCTATGTCCCAGTCATCATACTATGCCTCAAATGATGCTATTGGATAATAATCAAGTTATGATACTACCACAGATGAAGAGGAATGATTAGAGTTCTTATGTTGATTATGTCAATTGAGTGTTGTATCGACAATGTACTTGTTATAATAAATATGGAGTATATAAGGATTGTACTACAGTACTATTTCATTAAGGACTTGAGATTGTGTGGAACAAAGAAATGTGACTCAATAGCAGGATAAATTTTTGGAAAATATATGGTTGAGAGAATGATAAACCATAATATAGTTATGATACCAAGGTAGTGATTTTGGAATAATACATGATTGTTTTGGATAAATTATATTGGATATTCTTGACTACCTTGGAACTAATTAATGATTTGTTTATTCCATCATTGTTGGGGTTTAAAACATTTTTGGATTGATGAATTATATCCAACATTCTATATGGAATAAGGGAGCATGAATGTAATCAATAAGGAATATAGTAATTCAGGATGATTCAGTGTATTAAAAGAATACATGATGAAGGTATTCATATGCTATTACGGGGTAAAAAAGATCTACATTATGTTTACCTTCCTTATAAATGTTGGACTGTGAGTTTGGACAGAAGTATTTTGGACAGTTCTAGTTTGGATTATTTTGGATTGCCATAAAAGGACAACCTGGAAGTCGGGCGGCAACCCATCGCGTCCGGCAAGGCTGCGAGACTTGAACCCGCAACTGAAGGGCGACAAGGGTGTATCACCTACCACTGGCCCACGATATGTCCTGGATTAAATAAGGTAGTTTTTATTAAAAGATCTTGTAGATGAATTAAAAATTCGTTTATTTTGGAACCCTATACGAATAGTGTAAATAGAATTTTTTACGTTCTATTATCTTTTAGAGTGAAATATGAGTTTGTGGTAGAAATTTATTAATGGATAAAACTATAATTATAATGTAAGTATATCTCCTTATGATCTTATCTAATATCATAAATAAATTCCTCAACATTAAGAAAAGGAAATTAGAACAAAAATGTTGTCCTAGATGGTACCTTAAATCATCACTAATTTATGGCTTTGGGATTATTGGCCTTTTCATAGCCATGTTCTCTACCACTCTCCATCAGATAATTGATGGTTAGAGTTTTCTTCCATATCCATATTTTCCTACATAGAACCCTAGTATGTGTTATTTTCGGTAATCTTCATACTTTCCCCTCTTTATTTTAAATAGAGGCCTCATTAATTCATTTTTTTATGTGGGATTTCAACTAAGATATTTTGAAACGTCAAAAATGTGTTATCCTAATACCCTATGTTTTGTTGAACCGATGGTATTTCAAATTATCATAGATTGATGAATTTAAGGACCTCAATTTTACACTTGTTTGTGATTGATGACCTCAATCACTACCTATAAATATTTACGTTTTCCTCCAATTATATGTCTCTAATTTCCACCAGTGTTCTCCTAATCGATATCATAATTTGGTGGTGACCCTTTCATTTCTCTTTTCATCATATTAAGACTAAATTTTAGTAACTCAATTCCCAATGTGGGTTTTCCCACAAATATATTTTCTGTTTTCAACCTTTTATTCTCGAAGAACAATTTCAAATTACAAGGACGCAATTTATTGATGGAGGGGAGAATGTAACACCCCAAAATTTCATAGTGTGTTATTTCTTCAAAACAATTTAATAACTGGAACTACATGCAACATCAGGTTCAAGTGCACCATGACTTACCAAACAAGCCATTCAAAATAGGTTATGAATTGTATTAACTAAATTTTAAACTTTATATAATCCTTATAATTTTAGAATCCATATTATCAGTTTCTTAGACATAATGTAAGAACAAATTCATTTTCAGTATTGCAATTTTACCAACTTTTAATAGTGAACCCTTTCTAAATACCATATTTTAAACTTTTTGACTAAATGGGGACATAAAAAATTTAAAATGAAACATCCCAAGCTTTCACGGTACGCTTTCCTTTGAATAATACAGTAGCGTGTGTTGTACGCAACTTCGAGTTTTAACACACACCACAACCAATCAAACTAGCCGTTATGAATAGTAATACCTAATTTTTGAAATTTTATCTCTCAAAATGGACTTAATTTTTGGATTCGGAATATCAAATTTATCCTAAGGTGAAATTTTGGTACTTTTTGGATAACTTTAATATTTTGATGAATAGTGAAAATTACTGAATTTTAATTAAAAACAACTTTTTTAATCAAAATAATTTATAGTGATAAATTATATTATTTAGTAGTTTTAAAGTATAATTAGAATATATTTTTACCATTTTATCCAATGGTGTTCATTAGAATTAATTTCACTTTGAAATTGGACATAAACAATTATCAATCTTTTGATATATATTGTTTCTTAAAAACACGCTATTTGTTGTGACAGTGGGAATTAATTATAAAATTAATTAATGCAACTTATATGTTGGGAATTTTTTAAAATAGACATCATTTTTGAGTTCGGAATATCAATTATAGATTAGGGTGAAATTTGGGCATTGTTCTGAAAAACTTCATTTTTTGATGAATAGTGAAATTACTAAGTGGTAGTTAAAAAACTGAATTTTTCATAAAACTTAATTTTACCACTTCTTTGAATGGAATTTCGAAAATCCGAGAGACACGGTTAATATCAAGAAGTAAAATGTGGTTCAATCAGATGAAAATAATTTTTGTTGAATAGTAACTTTTTACTTTTATTTACCACGGTTAAAAGTAAATAGGGTAATTAAGGGTAAAAATGATATTAATATTACCCTAACACATGTCCTAATTCTATTGGACAAGTGTATCTAGACCAAAACAGCCTTAGGAATAAAATATTATCATTTAGGTCCACTTGGATTATATTAGGACATTTATTATTATTTAATTCAAAGAAGAGTTAAAAGAGTTAAAATCAAAGTGTATTTACTAAAAAAAATTTAAAATAGGGTTATACATAAGATAAATTCGATTTTAAATATTAATTAGAAAGATAAAAATATTTCCTACATAATGATAGTTTATTTATAATTTTTAGACTTTATATAATTTAATTTATTTATGACACAATGATGATGCAGTAATTACTATAATAGTGAAAATTCAAAATAATTGATATTATAAATACCCAAATAAATATAATATGAGACTTTTCATGAAATAAAATAATTTTCTAGGATAATATGATCTATTAGGATTGATTCAATTGACTTTTGCTAAGTAATAAATCTTTTATGAGTTTCACAAAAATCAACTATTGAATAGTGTCAAAATTGACATAAAAGAGTTCTTAAAACAAATATTATATTATTAATTGATATTAAATTCCTAAAAATCAAATGTTAGGCCAAGAGACTTATATCATGATATTTTCATCATTAATGGACCACTTGGGTGTCGCTTGGATGTATATAGTAAGTTTATTAACCATATTATATAAAAATACAAAGAGACATTGTAAAAGTGAAACTAATTATCTTAGAGTTAATACTTAAAGATAAGGTTAATATAAGTACCCAAACCTGTCTAAATTCTATTGGTTGAGTTATTTTAGACCTATAACCACCTTAAAATTTAAATAATCAACTTTGGATCCATTATAAACCGAATATGAATTTTATTATAAATTAATATTTCTAGCTTTTCCAAAGGTGCCCCTCACCCCACTTATAAAAGGGCACTCCTCCTTCTCATTTCTTCACACCTTCAAAGCCTTTTGGTTCGTCCAAAATCTGCCCAAATACTCTCCCAAATTCCCTCACTACAACCTAGAGGCCTTAGTTTGATCAGAAAGCCAACCTAAGGAGCCCTTTTGATCAAATCAAAAGGAAGAACCTGAAGAAGAGGTAATGTTTTCACCACCCCTTTTCAAGTTCCTTTCTTCTTCCACTTCTTATTTCTTTGTTATTACCATTCTAAAATAATAACTCCAGTATCTTATATATACTGTGATGTTATTATAAATATGGTACAACCATATTAATTATTCTATCCACCCTTTGAATAACATGTCACCATACGTGCGTACGTACGGCTTACCGTCTCCATGTCGTGGTGTAATTGTTATTCAATATATTATTAATTGGATGGGTATAATAATGATGTGTAACTCATGTAAATAATAAATATAACATGCTAATTATTCTGTATATATGATATACCATCCATTTATATATTATTTTAATATCAAAAGAATGATATTGTCGCTCGTGCGTACGTACGGACTACCGTCTTCACGAACGCGATGAGATTCATTATCCAATGTATCCATTAAAGTATAATTATCATTTTATGATTTAAAAATGATGTTTAAGGACTTGATATCATTCTGGATATGAATAAGATACAACCTATCGATAACAAACACGTCTTATGTAACAAAACATATAAAAGAAAATGTGTAAGTTAACACCCGAAACGATGATAATTAAAAGATATTATTAACAAATCAATGATAAAAGATCATATATGATATCATATTAATATATATGATTCTTGATTAATTTAATAACAATTATTTCACCATTATATAGGAGTTTAACCTACCCGAACCAAGGAAAAGTACAAGGTAAGGGGTTTTCATCTCACTCCTTATTCCCGTGAGATTCATGCCATATTGCCACCATCACATTTTGTGTTGTGTGTGTACTTCCCATAATTATATTCTTTGTGTAATACACCCTAATTTATGTGTATTTACATATTCATTGTATGATACCTCTTTCATGGGTTGTATGTTTCATAATTTACCAAATTGGTAAGGGTTATTTCACAATCTCTTCATTATCCTAGGTTGTTTATACGTAATAATCTATTGGGATCTCTTTATCATCCACATCCATGTTTCCTAAAAATGAATTTCAAAACATTTTTACTATTTACTAGAATTATGGGTTAAAGTCATTTATACCCTTGTTTGACTTTTTATAAGAGGATTATAAAGTAATCTTTCCGTCATTTTCCAAACAATGTGCTTTTTAACCTTTTCGACAAAATTAAGGTAAGAATTTTTTTTAACTTATACGGCGGGTGTGGCTATTTTCCGCCGTTATAAAATCGTCGAAGCTTCCCTTACAAGATAATAAGAATATTTTCAAAAAAAATTTATTTCATAAATATAAGACTCTTAAATTATTTCAAAATAGAAAGAGGTATTTTTCTAAAATAGTCTTTATTTCATCTATGTCAACATCCTTTGATGGATTTTATGCTTATTTGAAGTTGATTTATTATGATACAAAACATCCACATTTTATTGAAGATTTTGTGATATTTTTTACTGTGGATAAGTTATTCTTATGTCACTCATGGTTTTTGTTTGGAGTATTATCATTTCATAAGTTATTTGTAATCCGGATGTTTATGTTATATTTCAACCTTTCATTGATGAATGTGTTTGAAAAGTATGTTCCGGGTTGGGGACCGGTAAAAGTAAGACCTCCGGTTTGGTATCCGGTTATTATAGGAACTCCGGTTTGGTCTCCGGTTATTAGAGGCACTCCGGGTTGGTGTCCGGTTATTAGAGGCACTCCGGGTTGGGTTCCAGTTACAGTTAGCCCTAGGTCTTGGGACGAGGCCTTGACAAAGAAATTAAAGTTCAGCATTATGCATTCCGACATTATGAAAGTGGTTATTGATATTTCATGTGATTATTCGATTAGTAGAATATCCATGTGAATAAGTAAATGGCATTATTTCATTTTACTTTTTCCATACTGTGTTGAAGTTCAAGTTTAAAAGGTTTTTGTTTTAGTAATGCATTTCCTTAAATGTTTATACTTATTTTTGAATGTCCCGCTATATTGTTATCCTTACTGGGCATTTGAGCTCACCCCTTTTCTATGTTTTATTTTTCCTAGGATGTGAAGAAGTAAGTTATGAATTAATTGCAGGGATATTATGAGGGGATAATAATGTGGACTATGGAGACATTATGTTGTCGTAGTAGTTTTTCACTTTATGATGTAATGTAAAACTTATGAATATATCTAGTGTTTCCAAGGCTACTAAACCAATCGGTCTTTCGAGATTTGATCTTTCTTGTGATCATGCCAATGTTATGTAATAATGCACCGACACAGGGAAACTAGGGTCGGGGCGTTACAGAAGGAGAGTTAATGACCCCCCGAGACCCTCCTTCAATAGGCCCTGGAGTGGCGACTAGCACCAAGGGTGTAGAATCACACACAAGATGAATGTAATTAGCCTTTTCCTTTATTAGGATCAGGAGATAAGATAGTAAATCCCAACAACACCAAAAGAGGGGGTAAAAGTAAAGCCAAAAGAAAACTATTCTCATATGCATGTTACAATAGTAAATGCCACAATGTACTAGGAATCTACGAAGTTAATGTTCCAAAGAAAAGAAAAATAGCAACTGCAATTGTCTCAATGACTGAGCTAGTACGACCCTTCATGATCCCTAAAGTCCTCCCTGATACCTGAAATTAGTTTTATATACATAGGGTGAGCATACAAGTGTACATAGTAGAGAAAACCAAGGCTCTTGTGCACATGTGGGGAGGCATTCTAATACCTTGTGAGAAAAGAGATATCCAAAGCACCTAACAAGGAAAACTAACCACCAAAGCCTCACCAAGGTACACTCCACAAATAACACAATTCAAGTAATTTATAGTAATAGAAAATTGATATTTGGGTACCCCGCGCCACTTTCCCACAGGTTATTGAAGACATCCTATGCATCAAACCAATCTTGCCATTCAAACCCCAGTCCCACTGCCACACCCCGCCCGCACACACCTGGGCCACAACCACACATCCCGCTTGAAAACACCTGGGCCACAACCACTATCCCACCCACAAACACCTGGGCCACAACCACTATCCCACCCTAAAAAACCTAGGCCACAACCACCATGCGTAACCACACCCGTAAACACCTAGACCGGAACAACTACTACCATGCCCAAAGACACCTTAGCCTCATCCCAAAGACTCTTGGGAAAAAACCTGCCCGCACACACATGGGATAACCACCAAAATTTCCTTGACCAATGAATCATGGGCTATAATGGACCTCATGATGTCACAGCCTGCCCGAAGAGTCTTGGGCTATTAGTGAAAGGGATCAGAAAAGGAGCTAATAACCAATCACTCATAGGAGTGTTGGGAAAAACACCCTCCACCATGAAATGGGGGTGTTCGTCACTAAGTGCTCAACATGGGTGGGGCATGAATAAGAAACATAATCACTACAATTATATTTATAGGTTACAGGAACTCATCCCATCCTTGGGTCTCCAAAGCCAACCTAAGCACAAACACCCATTTTACTATTCATTCATAAAAGAAGGCACGACACTCATGGCCAAGTCACAACTCATTCCAAAAACCAATTCCCCATTTAAACCATTCTTTTTTTCAAATTCAAGTGATCTTATTTAAGTGAATTCTACACTACTGGGAAACTAACAGGAATAACCACAAGCTAGTGAAAAAGAAACAACCAACAATCAATTTAAGCATTCACACCCGGTTCTCTTGTAATGTCACAACAACGAAGGGACAAGTGAGATCTCTCAAAGTACTGGAACTAAACAGAGCATTGAGATACATCCCCACACAACTTCAGATTCACAACCAACAACTTTTCCACAACAGAGGATCCCATCCTCACCCACGTCACCCCATAAGCATCGAGCAGAACAAGGAAGTTTCTGGACTCAAGTACATCATTCACCAAGTTTTCTTCTTTCTGTTTGGTTATCCTGGGTGATCAAAGAAGGATTTTTGTTCACTGGACATTCATTTAATCAGCCAAATTTATGTAATTAGGCAAATTCCCATGTTGGAGTCATTCAATTATCACAGAAGGAAAAGTTTCATTAGTAAACAAGGAAATACCACCAACAACCATGATTTTCAGTGAGCATGAGCCCATACAGTTCACAACATAAATAAAGAATAAGAAACACAAAAGAAACATTGCTCACACCCCCCCCCCTTCATTCTTTAAAAGTCTGTTCATTATTTTCATTAAAATTTTGGTTTCATCCATCCCGTAGAAACAGTATCATGCCCACCCGGCATAATACACAGTAAGGAGAGACGAATGAAAAATACCTACCTAAAATGTTTTAGATGAAAACACCAACAAATGAAGAACACAAAAGAAATCCAGGTTGATCCCCCAAGAATCCTTCTTATATATCATCTCCTAACACAACAAAGACCAAATCTCATCATATTTGGCATCCAAACACATAGATCTACCTATAACAGACACATATCGAGGAAACTGAGAGAAGAGGATAAGTATATCTAACTAGATCTAAGAAACCAACCGAGAAATATCACATACGTCAAGAAACCGGCTTTGATTCACCAAGGGAAGCCCTCATATCACCTCCAAAATGAATGGGAGAGAATCCCCTATCTTCAAGGGAGGGTAATCCCATGTTATGGCTGCTAAGGGGCTTAAAAGAACCATTTAGAGGAAAATGAGTTAGATACACAATTTTATGATCTAGATTTAAGTGCCCACATTGTTAGTTTGTAGGGTTTGGAAAACCGTGTGCTAACCGTGTGTTAGCATATACCTCATCAAACACTCCCCACACAGTTAGTCTATACGGTTAGACAAATTGTGCGCTGACCATGAATTAGCCACAGCCTCCAACACCAACCTCTCACGGTTAGGCCACACGGTTTAGACAAACCATGCGCCTCCCGTGAAAAAACTATCACCCTTTTGTTCTCCTGAATAGTCCACCCATACGCACCCCCAAGTCACCCTAACCTCCCGTAACACCTCTAGCACCACATTTCCACAATGTAATGGACCAGATAGGTCCATTCCATTACATCAGATACCACTCAAACTATTCTCTCCCTCGAGAATTAAAACCATACCTGAAGAAAAGAGAGGGTTCCGAACAACTCCCCCTTGAAAGATACCTCTCAGGAACAAACCTCCTTGTTACCAACGAGAGCGCCCTTCTTCACTTATCTCCTGAAATTTCACAAACATACAACTCATCTCCCCCATGCAACCATACAAAGCAAAAGATTAAACTGTCCGGTCATGCGGGTGATGGCTTTTACTTCCTCCATTTTAAGAGACTATCTGCTTTGGGTGGCACTGACTCGCCTGCACGGGTTTAGGAGAATCCACTTTAATTTGTCTTAACTAGGTATCAGTTCCTCCCCTCCCCACATTTTAGGAAACTTCTTATGCACTTGAAACACATTTCATTGCTAACTAGGTCAAGAATTACATCGTGAACAGGTACGAAACAAAATAGAATAAAACTCAAAACAACTATGGATACTGGGCACGCTTCTGTGCTTCCTGTTCCCAGGTACTCTCCTCAATCCCACCATGCCTCCATAGCACACGAACCAAAGGAATGTTTCGTCCATGAAGCACCTTCTCTTCACGACCTTCGATCATCACGGGTTTCTCCACGAACATTGCATCGTCCCCGATATCTAGCTCTTCCTAGTCAAGGACGTGTTAATCGTCGTGCAGGTACCGATGGAGTTATGAAACAGGGAAGACTTCATGTCTGATCAGTATCGGTAGTGGTAATGCTAGCTGATAAGCCACTTCTCTGATCCGCCACAACACTTCGAATGGTCCGACGAATCTTGGAGAAATTTTACTCCCCCTACCGAACCTCTGTTGTCCACATCGAGGGGAGACCTTCAAGAATACGTGGTCCCTGACCTCAAACTCCAAGGGTATCCTCCTATTATCGGAATATGACTTCTTCATATCCTACGCCACCTTTATCCTATCTCGTATAATCTGAACCTTCTCTGTTGTGTTTTGCACCACCTTCGGGCCAAAAACACTAGTTTCCCCAACCTCGGTCCAGCACACGGGTTAGCAACATGGCCTCTCGTACAATGTTTAGAAAAGATACATGACAATGGTAGAGTGATAGATGTTGTTGAAAGATAACTATACGAGAGGAAATAGTTGTCCCAATGATACTCCAAGGCCCAAAACACATGTTCGTAGCATGCCATCCATTTTCTGGATGGTGCGCTCTATCTGTCCATCTGTCTGGGGGTGGAATGCAGTGCTAAGACGTAGCTGAGTGCCAAAAGCATGCTGCAATCCTCTCTAGACTCATAAGGTAAACCGTGCATCCCTATCTGAGTCTATGGTCCTCGGAACTCCATCCCACCACTCCACCCCATCCACGTATCTTCGTGTTAAGTCATCCACTACACCCGACTCCTTGATCACTAGAAAGTGAGCCGATTTCATCAACTGGTCCACCACCACCCAGATAGCATCACAACCACCCTGAGACTCGGGTAGTCCTATGACGAAATTCATCGAGATGTCATCCCACTTCCATTCATGAAAATTTGAAGGTTTCAACAGACTGCCTAGAACATGGTTTTCACCCTTCACCTACTGACACACTATGCATTTGGCCACGAACTCCGCCACCACCCACTTTACCTCGGGCCACCAAAACTGATTTCTCATGCACTGGTACATCTTGGAGACGCTTGGGTGCACTGCTAGGGGTGATTTGTGGAACTCACCAAAAACCCTATTGCGCATCGTCTCTGGGACAAACATTTTCCATCAGAAAAGCATCTGATTCTGACCATGTTCCGTCCATCCTTCTAGAGCATTGCCTTGGTTAGTTCGATCGCGCATCACTTCACTCTGTATGTCTCCCCACTGAGACTCATCCACTTGCCGCAGGAGAGAGGATTTCACTTTCATCTGAAATAGACAACCACTACGACCATCTTCCCTTACCTCCTGGTGCAGGGCAACCAGCTCCTCCATCGCCTTCCAAGCATCTGCCGACTCTCGAACCACATCCTTCTGCGGCATCCTACTCAAGGCATCGGCTACCACATTCCCTTTTCTTGAGGTGTAGGAAACCTTGAATTAGTAGTCCTGACGAAACTCCATCCACATTCACTATCGTATGTTCAGGTCCCATTGGGATAAGATATACTTCAAACTTTTGTGATTCGTGAAGACCACGACGTGATCCCTGATGAGGTAATGCTGCCAAAACATCAGTGAAAAAAATGAATGCAGCAAGCTCCTAGTCGTGGGTGGCATAATTATGCTCATGAGGATGTCACTGTCTAGACCCATAAGAGATAACCCCTTGTTTTTGCATTAGTACACACCTGAAGCCATGTCCGGAAGCATCACAAAATACTTTATATGTTTCCCCTTCCTATGGAAACCTCAGCACTGGGGAACTTACCAACTTCTCCTTCAGATAGCAGAAGGCCTCCTCGCACCACCCATTCCATACGAAAGCCTAGTCCTTCTTGGTCAAAGCCGTCAAAGGTGCTTCAACTTAGGATAATTGGGGCACGAACCTCTAGTAGTGACCTTACAGTCCAAGGAAACTATGAACCTCTGCCATGTTCTTAGGTGCTGCGCAAGAAACAACTACCTCAAATTTCTATGGGTCCACTGTTATTCCCTGCTCTAACACCACGTTCCCTAGGAAGTGCACTTCTCGTGTCCATAACTTTCACTTGGACAACTTCCCATAGAGTTGGTGCTATTAGAGGACTTCTAAAATCGATCTCAGGTGCTCAGCATGATCCTACTTTGACCTTGAGTAGATCAAGATATCGTCAATAAACACAACTACGAACGGATCCTGGTATTCCTAAAAGACAGAGTTCATGAGCCCCATGAACACTGCTGGAGCATTTTTAAATCTGAACGGCATGACCACAAACTAAAAGTGCCCTTATTTTCAATAGTGGAATATCCCTGATAGACTAATGTGGCCCTATCATCAGTCTACACCCTTGACAAACATAGAACAAGTCGGTCTGACCTTCGACTGGTGTGCTCAACACCAGGGGCACTGGAAGTCTCTCAGCATCTAAACCCATATCACGGGCCACATTGGGTGAAACAAATGAGTGTGACGATCTTGTATCGAACAAGGAATATGAAAAAGTATTAAAAAATCTGATAATACCTCGAATGACTTCTTGCCCTGCTATAACTGCTGCCTCCGTGATGTGAAACTGTCCATGCCCAGCTCCCCTGCCTCTTGGTTGTCGGCCGCCTCCCTAGCCACGCCCTGGTCATGGTCCCTGAGAGGAATCCTGAGGTCGGCCTCCTTCTGCAACACCTACCCTCGGAGGAAAGGGAGCTTGCTACTACTGCTACTACTGCGGAAAGGGTCCAGCTGGAAACTACTGCTGTTGAGGTGGGCGCTGAACTTTCCCACCCTCTCTATACTATACTTTGTCCAGGCACTGATTCTGAAGGTGCTCATAGCTTCCACTGATGAATCACCTCATCCCTAGGACTAAAAAGAAAGGCTGAGGGCAAGGAGGTCAGAACTAAAACAGCTAAGGACTGCTTCCTGTAGGTCGAAACCTAGAGGTTCTTGATGCTGGTGGCCTGCTTTAACACCCCAAGCTTATACGGTACACTTCTCTTTGAATAATGTGATAGCGTGTGTTGTACGCAACACCGAGTTCTAACACACCATAACCAATCAAACAAGCCGTTATGAATAGTAATACCTACTTTTTGAAATTATATATATTTTATATTTTAAAATGGACTTCATTTTTGGATTCGGAATATCGAATTTAGCCTAAGATGAAATTTTGGTACTTTTCGGATAGCTTTCATATTTTGATGAATAGTGAAAATTACTAAATTTTAATTAAAAACAACTTTTTTAATCAAAATAATTAATATTGATAGATTATGAATTTGTGTGGTTTTAAAGTATATTTAGAATATATTTTTACCATTTAATATAATGTTGTTCATTGGACATAATTTTACAATTAAACCGAACATAAACAAGTGTCAATCTTTTGATAGTTATTATCTCTTAAAAACACGCTTTTTGTTTTGACAGCGGGAATTAATTTTAAATTAATTTCTGCCACTTCTGTGTTTTGAATTTAGAAAAATGGATTCCATATTCGGAATCAGGATGTTCAAATTTTTTATATAGGTAACTTTTATTTTTAGACATTTTGAATAATTACTGCGGTAAATATTTTATTTACCATGGTTAAGGGTAAATCCGGTAAATAAGGGTTAAAAAATAAAATTATAATAATACTAAATAACCCTAAAATGTGTCCTAGCCTTATTGGTTGATAAATTTTAGACCATAGGCATCTTTGGGTCGATTTTGGGACCCCATGGTTCCACTTGTAGGTGATAGGGACATTTTATTTTAATTAGGTTAAAATGAATACAAAAATGACACAAGCATATATCTTTTAGCAAAACAATTTTTACATAGGGTTATATAAGTTGGATTTTAGATTATAAATATTAATTAGAAAGATAAAAAATATTTCCTACATAATGATATTTTATTTATAGTTTTTAGACATTAAATAATTTAATTTATTTATGACACAATGTTGATGGATTAATTACTATAATAGTGAAAAATTAAAATGATTGATATTATAAATACCCAAATAAATATAATATGAAACTTTTAATGAATTAAACTAAGTTTATAGGATAATATGATATATTAGGATTGATTTAATTGACTTTGTTCGAAGTAATCAATCTGTTATGAGTTTCACAAAAATCAACTATTGAATAGTGTCAAAATTGACATAAAAGAGTTCTTAAAACAAATATTATATTATTAATTGATATTAAATTCTTAAAAATATAAGGTTCGGCCAAGAGACTTATATCACGATAGGTTCATCATTAATGGACCACTTGGGGGTCTCTTGGATGTATATAGTAAGTTTATTAACCATATTATATAAAAATACAAAGAGACATTGTAAAAGTGAAACTAATTAACTTAGAGTTAATACTTAAAGATAAGGTTAATATAAGTATCCAAACCTGTATAAATTCTATTTGTTGAGTTGTTTTCGACCCATCCCCACCTTAACATTTATATAATCAATTTTGGAGCCTTTAGAAACCGAATATGAATTTATTATAAAATAATATTTCTAGCTTTTTAAAAGGTGCCCCTCAACCCTCTTATAAAAGGGCACTCCTCCTTCTCTTTTCTTCACACCTTCAAAGCCTTTTGGTTCAGCCAAAATCTACCCAAATACTCTCCCAACTTCCCTCAATACAACCTAGAGGCCTTATTTTGATCAGAAAGCCAACCTAAGGATCCCTTTTGATCAAATCAAAAGGAAGAACCCGAAGAAGAGGTAATGATTTCACCACACTTTTCCAAGTTCATTTCTTCTTCCACTTCTTCTTCCATTGTTGTTACCATTCTAAAATAATAACTCCAGTATCATATATAAACTATGATGTTATTATGAATATGGTACAACCATATTCAGTATTCTATCCACCTTTTGAATAACATATCACCATACGTGCATACGTACGGCTTACCATCTCCACGTCGTGGTGTAATTGTTATTCAATATATTATTATTTGGATGGGTATAATAATGATATGTAACTCATGTAAATAATAAATATAACATGTTAATTATTCTGTATATATGATATACCATCCATTTTTATATTATTTTAAAAGAATGATATTGTCGCTCGTGCGTACGTACGGACTACCGTCTCCACGAACGCGATAAGATTCATTCTCCATCGTATCCATTCAAGTATAATTATCATTTGATGATTTAAAAATGATGTTTAAGGACTTGATATCATTCTGGATATGAATAATATACAACCTATCCATTATAAACATGTCTTACATAACAAAACATATAAAAGAAAACAAGTATGTTAACACCCGAAACAACGATAATTCAAAGATATTATTAATTATCAATGTTAAAAGATAATATATGATATCATATTAATATATATGATTCTTGTATAATTTAATAACAATTATTTCACCATTATACAGGAGGTTAACCTACCCCAACCAAGGAAAAGTACAAGGTAAGGGTTATTTCACAATCTCTTCATTATCTGAGGTTGTTTATACGTAATAATCTACTGGGATCTCTTTATCATCCACATCCATGTTTCTTTAAAATGTATTTCAAAACATTTTTACTATTTACAATAATATGGGTTAAAGTAATTTATACCCATTTTGACTTTTATAAGTGGTTTATAAAGGAATCTTTCCGTCATTTTCAAAACAAGGTCCTTTTTAACCTTTTCGGCAGAATTAAGGTAAGAATGTTTTTTTAACTTATACGGTGGATGCGGCTATTTTCCGCCATTATAAAATCTTCAAAGCTTCCCTTAAAGGATTATAAGAATATTTTCAAAGAAAATGTTTTATTTTATATGGATCTTAAATGATTTCAAAATAAAAAGAGATATTTCTCTAAAAAGAGTTTTTATTTCATCTATGTCAACATCCTTTGTTGGATTTTACGTTTATGTGAAGTTGATTTATTATGATACAAAACTTCTATGTTGTATTGAAGGTTTTGTGATATGTTTGAGTTTGGATGTGCTATTTTTATACCATTCATAGTTTATGGTGAAAGTATTGACATTTCGTATGCTAGTTTTAACACGAATGTTTATGTTATGTTTAAACCTTTTCATATGGGATTGCATTAGACTTAATATGTGACGGGTGGAGCCTAATATAGCTCCTAGATGCATCGATAGGTCTCATGAGACAAACTAGTGTCTTGGCACAAGGCCTTGGAAAAATCTTATTTTTAGTCTTGGCACGAGGCCTTGGCTATGTGGTTACGATAGTCTGGCATTATGCATTCCAACATTATGAAAGTGGTAATTGTTTTTGCATGTGATTATTCGATTAGTAGAATATCCATGTGAATAAGTAAATGGAATTATTTCATTATATATATGCCATACTATGTTGAAAGTTCAAGTTTGAAAGGCTTTTGTTTTAGTATACATTGCCTTAAATGTTTATTCTTATTTATGAAAGTTTCTGCTATATTGTTATCCTTACTGGGCATTTGAGCTCACCCCTTTTCTATGTTTTATTTTTCCCAGGAAATGAAGAAGTAAATTATGAATGACCTATAGGGATATTATGTGGGGATATGAGTGTGGGTTATGGAGACAATATGTTGTTGTAGTAGTTTTTCATTTTATGATGTAATGTAAGACTTATGAATATATCTAGTGTTTCCATGGGTACTAAACTAATCGGTCTTTCGAGATTTGATCTTTCTTGTGATAATGCCAATGTTATGTAATAATGCACTGACTCTGGGTGACTAGGGTCGGGGCATTACAGTTGGTATCAGAGGAAGTTTAGTACAAACCTTGGAAGCTAGATTTAGATAAACTCTGATTGGAGCACGTAGACCTAAGATGAACTTTGAGGATTAGTATAGAAGAACTTCCTAGAATTTTGGTATTGTAAAGATTTTTTGAGTTTTCCGAGCAATACATCCCTGTCTGGATACGAGCAGGTAGAGGCGGCTCTGGCACAGATGTACCTAGGGGTAAAACCTGAAAACACCGCTTTGAGCTAGACTCGAACGGGAACTGGTGCACGACAACGGGCCTTGCTGCACTCTTGGTTACGACACTCCCGGGGGATATGCTTAGGATAACTCTCATTTTCTTTACAATTTATTATGAAGGGTTTATGAGTATATACTTCCTCAAAAAAACATTTTTATGATTATGGATTATATCCATAAATAGTTCAATTTATGTTAAGTGTTTTATAAGTATGAAAGTATGTATTTTGATTCATAAACTGATCTAGTTTATGCCATTGTTTAGAAATGGCGCCTAGTGGAAGAAATGGAAACCGTATCAATACACTCACTCCATGTAGGGATTGACCTCCTACTCAAGATAATTATAGTGGAGATGGTGAGGCAACTGGTGTCGATCAGCTAATCACCATACTGGGAAAACTCACTCAGGTTATGAATAATAACCTTACCCGTATGGAGCACCCTGATCCACTGCGTGGAGGATCAATGTTAGATCGATTCATGAGGCAAAAACCACCAATGTTCAATGGGAGTACAAATCCCTTAGTAGCTGAGCAATGGATAAATTCCCTAGAGAAAATATTTCAGGCTTTGGGGAGTAGTGAAAGGGAAAAAGTTATCATGGCAGTTTACCACCTCACTGGAGATGCTGATCAATGGTGGCCATTGATTCAAAACATGAAGGAAGATGATGAAGTATCAAATATGGAATGGAGGGAGTTCAAAGATCTGTTTTTAGAAAAATACTTTCCTCGCGACCATCGAGCAGAGATGGAAAGGCAATTTTTGAGTCTGAGACAGAAGGAGGATGAGAATGTCTCAAAGTATGAGGCTAATTTTACAAGGTTAGCAAGGTATGATGGAGATTATATACGTAACCCAAGAAGTAAGATTGATCGTTTCTTTGATGGGTTCGTTATTTATAGTGATGCATCAAAGAAAGGACTTGGTTGTGTCCTTATGCAGAATGATAGAGTTATTGCCTATGCTTCACGACAGTTGAAAATTCATGAACAAAACTATCCTACTCATGATCTCGAGTTAGCAGCTGTGATCTTTTCTTTGAAGATTTGGAGGCACTACCTCTATGGTGAAAAATGTTAGATTTATACTGATCACAAGAGTTTGAAGTATATTTTCTCACAAAAAGAACTCAACATGAGGCAAAGGAGATGGCTTTAATTACTAAAGGATTATGATTGTACGATACACTACCACCCGGGGAAAGCAAACAAGGTGGCAGATGCTTTGAGCTGAAAAGACCATGGAGTTTTGAAGAATATGAGAATTGAAAGGGATCCAATTTTCATGGATCTAGTAAAGATGGACATGGGAATAACCAGGGAAGGCGAAACATCAATGCTTTTTCAAATGGTTGCCAAACCATCTTTACTAGAAAGGATTAAGAGTTCTCAAACCGATGATGAAGAATTTCAAAAGATGATTAAAGCTGTGAATGATGGGAGATTGAGGGACTTTGTGTACGAAGATGGAATTTTGAAATTCGGGAAGAGGCTTTGTGTTCCCGATTTACCTGATCTAAAAAGGGAATTGCTGGATGATGCTCATAGTTCCAATTCCTCTATACACCCTGGGAGCACCAAAATGTATAGAGATTTGAAGGAACATTTTTGGTGGGACAACATGAAGAGGGAGATTGCTGATTTTGTGTCAAGATGTATGGTTTGTCAGTAAGTTAAAGCTGGAAGGCAACAGCCTGGAGGAGTCATGCAACCTCTTCCCATACCGGAGTGGAAATAGGACAATATTACAATGGACTTTGTCATGGGGCTACTAAAGACTCCTAGAAGGAACGATGCAATATGGGATATTGTTGATCGTCTTACCAAATCAGCACATTTTCTTGCTATAAGAGAAGATCTACCCCTGGAACGTCTAGCAAGACTATATATTAATGAAGTTGTGAGACCTCATGGAGTACCCCTATCGATTTTTTCTGATCGTGATCCCTGTTTTACTTCAAGATTTTGGAAAAGTCTTCAGAAATCACTGGATACTAAACTTCATTTGAGCACTGCTTACCACCCTCAGACAGACGGACAATCAGAACGGACTATTCAGACCTTAGAAGACATGTTGAGATCTTGCTCACTTGACTTTCAGGGTATGTGGGCTCAATATTTACCTCTGGTAGAATTTTCCTATAATAATAGCTTCCATTCGAGTATTCAGATGGCACCATATGAAGCGTTGTACAGAAAGAGATGTCGTACACCAACCTGTTGGGATGACGTCAGTGAAAGAAAACTTGTAGGTCCAGAACTGGTGGAGGAAATGATGGAAAAGGTGAAGGTAATCCAAAATCACATCAAAGCAGCTCAAAGTAGGCAGAAGAGCTATGCCGATAATCGAAGGAAGGATTTGGAATTTCAAGTCGGTGATCATGTTTTCCTGAAGGTATCTCCATGGAAGGGAGTCATACGTTTTGGTAAGAAAGGTAAATTGAGTCCCAGGTACATCGGACCTTTCGAAATTCTAGAACGAATTGGGGTTGTAGCTTACCGATTGGCAATGCCGCCAAGTCTCTCCAAAGTTCACGATGTGTTCCACGTATCTCTGTTGAGGAAATACATGCTTGACCCAACGCATGTACTCACCTATGAAGAATTAGAACTGGAACCCGATCTGTCTTATTGTCAAGAGCCCGTCAAGATTCTTGATACGAGAGAACAAGTGCTGAGAAACCGGACGACGCGTCTGGTAAAAGTTTTGTGGAGAAACCATAAGATGGAAGAGGCAACATGGGAACCCGAGGAACTTATGATGAAGAACCACCCGAGTCTTTTCATGTGATAAGTATTCTAGAAATTTCGAGGACGAAATTATTTGAAGGAGGGGAGAATTTAACACCCCAAGCTTATACGGTACGCTTCTCTTTGAATAATGTGATAGCGTGTGTTGTACGCAACACCGAGTTCTAACACACCATAACCAATCAAAATAGCCGTTATGAATAGTAATACCTACTTTTTGAAATTATATATATTTTATATTTAAAAATGGACTTCATTTTTGGATTCGGAATATCTAATTTAGCCTAAGATGAAATATTGGTACTTTTTGGATAACATTCATATTTTGACGAATAGTGAAAATTACTAAATTTTAATTAAAAACAACTTTTTTAATCAAAATAATTAATAGTGATAAATTATGAATTTGAGTGGTTTTAAAGTATATTTAGAATATATTTTTACTATTTAATATAATGTTTGTCATTGGACATAATTTTACAATTAAACCGAACATAAACAAGTGTCAATCTTTTGATAGTTATTATCTCTTAAAAACACGCTTTTTGTTTTCACAGCGGGAATTAATTTTAAATTAATTTCTGCCACTTCTGTGTTTTGAATTTAGAAAAATGGATTCCATATTTGGAATCAGGATGTTCAAATTGTGTAAATAGGTAACTTTTATTTTTAAACATTTTGAATAAATACTGCGGTAAATATTTTATTTATCATGGTTAAGGGTAAATCCGGTAAATAAGGGTTAAAAAATATTATTATAATAATACTAAATTACCCTAAAACGTTTCCTAGCCTTATTGGTTGATACTTGTTCGACCATAGACATCTTTGGGCCGATTTTGGGACCCCATGGTGCCACTTGTAGGTGATAGGGACATTTTATTTTAATTAGGTTAAAATGAATACAAAAATGACACAAGCATATATCTTTTAGAAAAACAATTTTTACATAGGGTTATATAAGTTGGATTTTATATTATAAATATTCATTAGAAAGATAAAAAAATATCATACATAATGATATTTTATTTATAATTTTTAGACATTAAATAATTTAATATATTTATGACACAATGATGATGAATTAATTAATATAACAGTGAAAAATTAAAATGATTGATATTATAAATACCCAAATAAATATAATATGAAACTTTAAATGAATTAAATTAATTTTATAGGATACTATGATATATTAGGATTGATTTAATTTACTTTTTTAGAAGTAATAAATCTGTTATGAGTTTCACAAAAATCAACTATTGAATAGTGTCAAAATTGACATAAAAGAGTTCTTAAAACAAATATTATATTATTAATTGATATTAAATTCCTAAAAATCTAAGGTTCGGCCAAGAGACTTATATAATGATATTTTAATCATTTATTGACCACTTGGGGGTCTCTTGGATGTATATAGTAAGTTTATTAACCATATTATATAAAAATACAAAGAGACGTTGTAAAAGTGAAACTAATTAACTTAGAGTTAATACTTAAAGATAAGGTTAATATAAGTACCCAAACCTGTATAAATTCTATTGGTTGAGTTTTTTTCGACCCATCCCCACCTTAACATTTATATAATCAACTTTTGAGCCTTTATAAACCGAATATGAATTTATTATAAAATAATATTTCTAGCTTTTCCAAAGGTGCCCCTCACCCCTCTTATAAAAGGGCACTCCTCCTTCTCTTTTCTTCACACCTTCAAAGCCTTTTGGTTCGGACAAACTCTGCCAAAATACTCTCCCAACTTCCCTCACTACAACATAGAGGCCTTATTTTGATCAGAAATCCAACCTAAGGAGCCCTTTTGATCAAATCAAAAGGAAGAACCCGAAGAAGAGGTAATGATTTCACCACCCTTTTCCAAGTTCATTTCTTCTTCCACTTCTTCTTCCATTGTTGTTACCATTCTAAAATAATAACTCCAGTGTCATATATAAACTGTGATGTTATTATGAATATGGTACAACCATATTCAGTATTCTATCCACCCTTTGAATAACATGTCACCATACGTGCGTACGTATGGCTTACCGTCTCCACGTCGTGGTGTAATTGTTATTCAATATATTATTATTTGGATGGGTATAATAATGATACGTAACTCATGTAAATAATAAATATAACATGTTAATGATTCTTTATATATTATATACCATCCATTTATATATTATTTTAAAAGAATGATATTGTCGCTCGTGCGTACGTACGGACTACCGTCTCCACGAATGCGATAAGATTCATTCTCCATCGTATCCATTCAAGTATAATTATCATTTGATGATTTAAAAATGATTTTTAAGGACTTGATATCATTATGGATATGAATAATATACAACCTATCCATTATAAACATGTCTTACGTAATAAAACATATAAAAGAAAAAAAGTAAGTCAACACCCAAAACAACGATAATTCAAAGATATTATTAACAAATCAATATTAAAAGATCATATATGATATCATATTAATATATATGATTCTTGTATAATTTAATAACAATTATTTCACCATTATACAGGAGGTTAACCTACCCCAACCAAGGAAAAGTACAAGGTATGGTTTATTTCACAATCTCTTCATTATCTGAGGTTGTTTATACGTAATAATCTACTGGGATCTCTTTATCATCCACATCCATGTTTCTTTAAAATGTATGTCAAAACATTTTTACTATTTACAATAATATGGGTTAAAGTAATTTATACCCTTTTTGACTTTTATAATTGGTTTATAAAGGAATCTTTCCGTCGTTTTCAAAACAAGGTCCTTTTTAACCTTTTCGGCAGAATTAAGGTAAGAATGTTTTTTTAACTTATACGGCGGGTGAGGATATTTTCCACCATTATAAAATCTTCAAAGCTTCCCTTACAATCTTATAAGAATATTTCCAAAGAAAATGTTTTATTTTATATGGCTCTTAAATGATTTCAAAATAAAAAGATATATTTCTCTAAAAATAGTTTTGATTTCATCTATGTCAACATCCTTTGTTGGATTTTACGCTTATGTGAAGTTGATTTATTATGATACAAAACTTCTATGTTGTATTGAAGGTTTTTTGATATGTTTGATTGTGGATGTGATATTTTTATACCATTCATAGTTTATGGTGAAAGTATTGAAATTTCGTATGCTAGTTTTAATACGAATGTTTATGTTATGTTTAAAGATTTTCATATGGGAATGCATTGGACTTAATATGTGACGGGTGGAGCCCGCTATAGCTCCTCGATGCATCGGTAGGTCTCATGAGAAAAACTAGTGTCTTGGCACAAGGCCTTGGAAAAATCTTATTTGTAGTCTTGGCACGAGGCCTTGGCTATGTGGTTACGATAGTCTGACATTATGCATTCCAACATTATGAAAGTGGTTATTGTTTTTTCATGTGATTATTCTATTAGTAGAATATCCATGTGAATAAGTAAATGGAATTATTTCATTATATTTATGCCATACTATGTTGAAAGTTCAAGTTTTAAAGGCTTTTGTTTTAGTATACATTGCCTTAAATGATTATTCTTATTTATGAAAGTTTCCGCTATATTGTTATCCTTACTGGGCATTTGAGCTCACCCCTTTTCTATGTTTTATTTTTCCCAGGAAATGAAGAAGTAAATTATGAATGACCTGCAGGGATATTATGTGGGGATATGAGTGTGGGTTATGGAGACAATATGTTATTGTAGTAGTTTTTCATTTTATGATGTAATGTAAGACTTATGAATATATCTAGTGTTTCCAAGGCTACTAAACCAATCGGTCTTTCGAGATTTGATATTTCTTGTGATCATGCCAATGTTTTGTAATAATGCATCGACTCTGGGTGACTAGGGTTGGGGCGTTACACCTAATGCTGACGGTTTTCCCCTTCGACGAGCCCAAATGGATTCCCTCTCGCGATACCACTCCAAATGTGTGCATCCTTTCCACCACTTCATCCTTCTTCTGGACCTCTATGTACGTAGGTAGGGTGAAAGGAGTAAAAACATGCTGGAGAGAAGGCCGAAGTGCCTCCTCCAAACATCTCACTAGAGACTCCTCATCCGGGAAGAGGTCAGAACCAAATCAAAGGAGATCCTTGAACTTGATTCCCAACTCTCTCACTGACATACTCCCCTTCTAGAGGGAGAGTAGTTCCTGCCTCTTTTCAGCCTTCATCTTGGAAGAGAGGAATTCCACCCAGAACTCCTTCTCGAAGTCATCATATGTAACCTTAGTCTCCCTCTTCTCCCCAAGATAATGATTATACCACTAACATTCTGGTCCATGCATATGGCTCATATCCAAATGAACCCATTACGCCGTCGGAGCCCGGATCAAGCTGAATGATATCACCAGCTCTTCAAGCTATCCCTCTGTCTCCATGTCTGAGTTGCTGCCCTTGTACTTCCCGAGGGTCTTTCGCTGAAAGGCACAATGCTTCCTCTACCATTGATCATCTTCTTCTTCTCGGTCAGCCCTTTGTTGATCATCCAAGTCAAACTCCTGGGTCTCGACCTCCCACACTACTTGTGGTAATCTCCCAGGAGCCATAGCTGCAAGGTAAACAAGGAATGCCTAAGTCTGAGTAGTGTAGAATATTGTTCGTAAAATTTTCTTAGACTCTTTTTCACATTAAATCCCCAAAACACCCCAGAAACAGAAGAACAAAAGTCATTATGATGCATGTACCATTCTTAGGGTCTCTACCCTGAAATCAGTGTAGCCTCACTTGGTCGTTCGGTAGGTCCAGAGCCCTTGCATCAGATCACGGGGGGGGGCTAAAATCATGTTCCCTAGATGGTCTTCCCAGACCAAATTCATGCACCAAGATCACCCAACACTATTTCCATACCATCCCATGCAATCCTCATTGTGCCTAACTCCAGACCCCATCCTATCTCTCAACCTATCCTCCGATACCATTATGTCACGACCTACCTTCCCATGATGAGGGAAGGGAAAACATATTTCCAAACCCTTCCTTCTTCATGTTCAAGGAGAGATAATGACCCCCGAGACCCGCCTTCAATAAGCCTTGGAGTGGTGACTAGCACCAAGGGTATGGAATCACAAACAAGATGGAATTTATTACCCTTCTTCTTTATTAGGATCGAGAGATAAGATTGTAAATCCCAACAACTCAAAAAATAGGGGTAAAAGTAAAGACAAAAGAAAACCATTCCCATATGAATGTTACAAAAGTAAATAAAACTAATTACTAAGAGACTACAAAGGTAAAGTACTAAATAAAAGAAAAACAGCACCTACAACTGTCCAAACAATCGAGCTAGTACGGGCCTGCATGATCCATGAAGTCCTCCTAGAAACCAGAAAGCAGTTTTATATACGTAGGTAAACATACAAGTATACGCAGTAAGGAAAACCAAGACTCTCATCCACAAGTGGGGAGGCATTATAATGCCTTGTAAGAAAATATATAACCAAAGAACCTAGCAAGGAAAACTAACCACTAAAGCCTCCCCAAGGCACACTCCCCAAATAACACAAGTTATGTAATGTATAGTAATAGCACGTCGATATTTGGTTTCCCCATACCACTTTCCCACTGGTTATTGAAGACATCCTATGCATCGAACCAATCCTAACATTATCACCGCAGTCACACTACCACACCCTGCCTGCAAACACCTGGTCTAGAACAACTACTTCTATGCCCGAAGACACCTGGGCCTCATCCCGAAGACTCTTGGGAAACAACCATCCCGCACACACCTGGGCTAACCACGACAATTACCCTTCCAGAAGAATCTTGGGCTATAATGGATCGTAGGAAATCACAGCCTACCCGAAGAGTCTTGGACTATTCGGGAAAGGAAGCACCAAAGGAGCTAATAACCAGCCACTCATAGGTGTGTTGGGAAAAACACCCTCACCCATAAAATGAGGGTGTTCGGCACTAAGTGATCTACATTGGTGGGGTGTGAATATGAAACATAATAACCACAATTATATGTATAGGTAATAGGCACTCATCCCAACCTAGGGTCTACAAAGCCTACCTAAGAACAAACGCCCTTATTACTATTAATTCATAAAAGATGGCACGAAACTCATAGCCAAGTCACAACTCATTCCCAAAACTAATTCCCCATTTAAACCATTCTTGTATTCACGTTCAAGTGATCCCATTTTAGTGAATTGTACACTACTAGGAAAATAATTTTCATAACCACAAGCTAGAGAAAAAGAAACATCCAGACATCAATTTAAGCGTTCAAACCCGGTTCTCTTGTAATGTCACAACAAAAAGGGATCAGTGAGATCCCTCGAAGTACTAGAACCAAAACAGGCCTCGAGATATAGCCCCACACAACTTCAGATTCAAAACCAACAACCATGCCACAATAGAGGATCCCATCCTCACTCATGTCACCCCATAAGCATCGAGCAGAATAAGAAAGTTTTTAGACTCAAGTACACCATTCACCAAGGTTTCTTCTTTTTGTTTGGTTAACCGGGTTGATCACACAAGGATTTTTGTTCACTGTACATTCATTTAATCAGTTGAATTTATGTAATTAACAAAATTCTCATGCTGGAGTCATTAAATTATCACACAAGTCAAAGGTTCATTAGTACACTAGGAAAGACCACCAACAGCCATGATTTTCAATGAGCATGATCGGATACATTTCACAACATAAATAAAGAATAAGAAACACAACAGAAACATTGATCACACCCCCCTTCATTCATTAAAATTTCGTTCATTATCTTCATTAACTTTTTGGTTTCATCCATCCCGCAGAAACAGTTACGTACCCACCCCGCATGATACACAGTAAGGAGAGACTGTCCCGACCCGTCCTCACGGCTCGTGTCTTGACTACCCAAATCCCTCCTTCCATAGGCCAGGGGCTGACGACTAGCCCCAAAGGCATAAATCCCGATAAAAGGGAATTCATTGCCTTTATATAGTTAAACAAACACAATTGAGTAGGCACATGAAGTAATCACTAAGTAAAACTGAGTACAAAAGTAAGTGCTCAAAAGTAAATGGGCCGGTATAAAACCCAACAGAAAGTATAGTACAACTGAAAAGAAAAGTACAATAGTAGTAAAGTAAATCAACAACCATTGAGTCATCCTCTGGGAATCCCACCTGATGGGTGGGTATAGATAGCCTCGTCAGTTCCTCGGGTTCATCCATCCGCTTCGTGTACATCCCGCCGGGTGGTCCACCTCCGGATACCGTCCAACTCCACAATCCTCAACCACGATCAGTGTTGTCTATCATATGAAACCAACACAACGTTTTGTGGGCAATGCCCATGTAGGGTTGAGTATACGATACTCAGTAGGGACCCCGAGACCCCCGAAGGTCTCCCAGAATCAACGAAGGATAAACTACAAAGGAAAGGAACCAACATGAATAATAAACCAAACTTACTTAGGAATATTCCCATAAATATACCTGAGTTATCAATCTCAGTTCAGCTCCATCTTCCAAGCCCAAGCACAATCCAATCCACACAGGAAATAAGTCAATCACATCATTGATAATGATTTAAAGACAAGACTCAGCTCACCCAGGTATACTACTTATGAAGTAGGGTGGAGATGATTAGATGTAGCCTATGAATCATCTCCCTTGCCAAACCCAGGTAGGATAAAAGTGAAAAAGTCGCCGATGTCGAACCCACGTAGGATCCAAGTACAGTAACCATCACTGCTGAACCCACATAGGATCCATGTACAATCGTCATCGATGCCGAACCCACGGAGGATCCAAGTACAGTCTTCCTCACTGCCGAACCCACGTAGCATCCAAGTACAGTCGTCCTCGCTGCCGAACCCACATAGGATCCATGTAAAGTCATCATCATTGTCGAACCCACAGAGGATCCCCTCACAGAAATCGTCGCAGTCGCATCCATCTCTAGGGTTCCTGCACACTGCGTGCTCGATTCCAGGAGGGTCCACTCCTCGAATAAATGGGGTCGATACATAAATCGTTACAATGTTCAGATTTGATGTATCCTGAAGTTCCATCTCATCAAAAGGAACTCAATGCGACAGACGGCGCGTCAATCAGACGCCCGGTCTGAGAGGTATTGGCCTTTTCATTCCAGGGGCCTGGTTGGAAATATGCTCATTCCAAACACGGAAATTTACCAAAGTTGTTCAAATCTCACTTATAGTATCATAAAAGGACCTCCTCGTCGAAAGGATCACAGTCCTGTAGACAGTACATCGATCGAACGTGTGGTCTTTAAGTTATTCACGTTTAAGTGAATAACGGGCCCGACCCGTTAAACCCAGTGGGCTGGCAGGTTGGGTCACCCAGTTTTCATGGGTCTGACCCAGTAGGGGTGTCGTACCGGCCCGAAGATTCACGTGGCGCAGCCTGAGGGGCGCGGCTCAGCCCGGCCTAGCCCGGCGTGACCCAGCTAGGTGTGGCCCAGCTGGCTCGGCCTGAAGGTTGAGCGGTCTGAGGGGGGGGGGCTGCACGAACCTGCGGTGCCAAGTGGCACCACCCTCTAAAACTGGCCGGCCATCTAGCGCAAGCGGCCTGCACGGGCACATTGTGGCTCATCCAGTGTGACGCCCTCCTGGGGTCGCGGCTCTTCTCCGCCTGGTCAGCTGACGGGGTGTCCAGTCCTTCTACCAAAGCGGCCCGCAATGCATGCCCCAGTTCTTGTTGCACAGCCGGCGTGACAGCGCCGGCTTCCTCTACTGTGGCATGCGCTGGCCGCGTCTCTACGTCCCCAGTATGGCGTGACCGCATCATGCTTCCTCAGCCTTGGCCCTCTTGGCCCCGGCTTTTCATTGCGATTTCGACGGCGGCCCTTGCGCCGCCGGTCTCTTCCTTGTTCTGCCTCCAATCGCCAATTCCATATAATTAAACAAGATCAAATGGAGGGTCATCAGGACATGTTTGTTCGGCCTGCACCCTCTACATTACACGATAGCAATAGTTCGAGTCAATCAAAGTTATACAATGACAAATCGAGGCACAATTTTAATCAATTAAAATTGAACATTACCCCTACCTCGAAAATTGATGTCATACGTCGGGCGTCGCGAAAGGCGGCATCGTTGGGTGAGGATTCGTAGAAGACGTCGGAGTGTATCTGAGGAAGAAGCGGCATCTCCTCACTTTTCGCGGAGAAAATAAAGTAAGTTGCATTGATCGTTCTTCGTGAATCCAGTGTTCTTCATCGAAGAAGACGCCGTTCTTCGTCAGAGGGTTAGTGCTCTTCAAAAACTCAATAGCTCTCCCAATTATCCTTAGAACAACGAAAGCCCTCCCAAAATAAAATAATAGGCTTATGCCATTGTTTTATTAACCCATGAAATTTAAAATTAAAAATTCAAACCACTTCATTTATTAATTGATGTGGTTGAATTATTTAAATTAACGTTTTGGCAGTTAATGAAGAGAGGGAGAGGAGGAGGTTAGAGATCTCATATATGTTGGGATTTTTTTCATCATTAAATAGGGGTGTTTAATGGGGGGGTTTTAGGGAGTTATTTGGAGATTTTAAAGAGGGTTATGGGAGATGAATGGTTGGGGATCATGTGGGCCCCACCTATAATATATCCACACATGGGAGGTTGGGTGGTTGTGGGACCCACCAACAACTTCCCCTAGGAGGGTTTAACTTCCAAAGTTATAAAATAAAATTGTTCCAACAATTTTATTTACTTTAAAATAAGTCCCCAAATAATAATTCTCAACCCGCTTAAAACACAACTGTGGTAAAGGTCCCCTTATACAATTACCGGCGTTGCAGGTTCATCAGTGCCCTCAGATTTCAATTCCGAGCACCAGTTCAAAATATCGAAAAACCCGCTCGTTCGTTTACCGAACGTACCCGAGCTAAACTTCGTAAATTTATTCTGGGCACACAGGGCCTCAGGTTCAAGTTTTGTCAAATGCCAAAGACTCGTAAAATTATAAAGTATTTAAAAAAATTCCTTGAAATTTCTGGGTCGTTACATTACTCCCACCTTAGGTATTTACGTACCCATTAAGCTACAACATAAACTAGGGAAACAAATTATGGTATTTTGCAGGTATCTGAGCCTCTTTCTCCGATGTTCTCTCCTGGAGGTTCTCGTGCTGCCAACGAATGTGCACCAGAGGAATCTTCCATCCATGTAGGACCCGCTCCTGTCGATCCTCGATCTCCACCGGGACCTCCGTTAAAGTATCCCCTTCATCGATGTCTAGCTCCCCATGATCTATGATGTGGGTGGGGTCGTGTATGTACCTCTTCATTTGAGATACGTTGAAGTCGTCATGCACCTGGTGCAACTTAGGTGGAAGGTCTAGGCGGTAAGCCACCACGCCTACCTTGCTGAGGACCTAGAAAGGCCCGATGAAGCATGGAGATAACTTGCCACCCCGGCCAAATCTCCGTAATCCACATCGAGATGATACTCGTAAGAAAACATGGTTGCTATCCTAGAACTCCAGTGGTCTCTGTATCCTATTATAATAGGACTTCTATCTTCTTTGTGCATTCCTCATCCACTCATGGATGATCAGAACCTTCTTCGTCATAGCCTGAACCATATCATGTCCTACAAGTGCTTACTCCCCAGGGTCAGTCTAGCACAGAGGTGATCTACAAGGTCGGCCATACAGTGCCTCGTATGGTTCCATCCCAATGGTGGAGTGGTATCTTTTTTTGTACAGAAAATCCACCAAGGGTATGTGATCCTCCCAACTACGACCAAAGTCAAGAACACATGCATGGAGCATGTCCTCGATATTCTGAATGGTCCTCTCCGTCTGGCCATCCGTCTGAGGATGAAAGGCGGTGCTCAGGCATAGCTGCATCCCAAATGACTCCTGAAACCCCTTCCAAAGCTGGGAAGTAATGGGAGCATCTCGATCGGAGATGATAGACGATGGCACACTATGAATCTGTATGATCTCCTGAACGTAGAGGCGTCCCAAGCTCTCTATAGATCTCTACTCTCTGATTGGAAGGAAGTGGGACGACATTGTGAGTCGATCGAAGATCACCCAGATAATGTCGTGTCCCCAATAAGTACATGGAAGCCCCGTCACTAAATCCATGTATATCTCTTCCCTCTTCGACTCCGAAATCTCTAATGGTTGTACCAAGCCTACTAGTACCTGGTGCTTCACCTTCAATTGTTGACAAGTGAGGCATCATGAAATAAATTATGCTACAGCCTTCTTCATAACCGACCACCAGTTCTGTCGTTTGAGGTCCTGGTACATCTTCGCCACTCTAGGATGTACCGCTAGAGGATAAGTGTGAAACTCCCTCAGCACTTCCTCCTACAGTGCAAATGGTACCATGGTACATCCCCTAAAAAGGATGACGTGATCTCCTCCTTCAGAAAATCCATCAAGTGTCTGCCTTGTAGAAATCTGAGCATGTCACGTCTCACAGTCAACATCCACATGATGTACCTCTCTAACCCGCTGAATTAGTGGAGGAGTAATTTTGAGGGACTGTAGAAAAGGTGTCCCATCTCTATCTATGAAGAATATATTCAAAGAGGATAACTACTCTGTCGCCTCTCCAAGTAGCAGAATGCCTGATCTCCTGCTAAGAGCATCAGCCACAATGTTCCCCTTCCCAGGAGTATAGATTATCTCAAATTCATAGTCCTGGAAAAACATGATCCATCACCGATGTCTCTGGTTTAGGTCCTTCTGTGAGAAAATGTTCCTGATATTCTGGTGGTCAGAGTAGACTGTAATGCTCTCTCCGATTATAAAGAGCTGCCACATCTTCAGCGTGTAGACCACTGCTGCTAACTCCGGGTCATGGGTAGCATAGTTCTGCTTATGTTTCCTCAACTGCCCTGAACCATAGGTGATCACTGCCCTTTCTTGCATTAGGACACACCCGATTCTGGTCCCTATTGTGTCGCAATAAACCACGTACCCAACGCCCTCCTCCGGTAGCCTCAATATGGTCACACTAGTTAATCGCTGCCTCATCTTTTGAAAGCTCAACTGGCATCTATCTAACCACATGAAGGATTTATCCTTCTTCGTCAAATCTAAAAGCGGTGTTTTCACTCTGGATAAGTCTGGTACAAATCTCCGATAGTACCCATCCATACCTAGGAAATTCTGCACCTCCATCATGCTCTTGGGTGGCTCCCAAGAAAGTACTATCTCGATCTTTTCAAGATCTACTACAAATTATGCCTCGGAGATTACATGCCCCATGAAGTGAACCTCTAGAATCTAGAACTAGAACTTTGATAGCATACCATAAAGATGGTGCTCAGGGAGTGTGTCCAGTACAACCTGTAAGTGGTAGGCGTGCTCCTCCTTAGTAGTCGAGTAAATTAGTATGTCATCGATGAAGACTACGACAAAACTATCGAGGTAAGTCTTGAAGATCCTATTCATGAGACTCAAGAACATTGTTGGTGTGTTGTTTATGCCAAAGGGCATAACCAAGATCTTTTATTTTCCATACCAATAGCTGAACGTCTTCTTCTTCACATCCCCATCTTGAACTCTGAGCTGATGATAGTCTAACCTGAGGTCTATCTTCGAGAACCATCGTGCTACCTTGAGCTGATCGAAGAGGTCTTCAATACTAAGTAGTTTTTACTTGTTCTTTACGGTCACCTGATTCAGGTGATGGTAGTCGACACATAGTCGTAATCTCCCATCTGCCTTCTTGGAGAATAAAATCTGGGAAGCCTAGGGTGAAACATTGGGTCAGATAAATCCCTTTTCTGGAAAGTCCTCCAACTATACCTGCAGCTCACGAAGCTCGGTGGGATCCATTCGGTATTCTGTAGTAGATATCAGTGATGTATTGAGGTATAGGTAAATGTAGAAGTCTACCTCTCTATGAGGAGGTAGTCCTGGAACATCGTCAGGAAAAACGTCTGCATACTGATCCACCACAACAGGAAAACTCGGACTCCACACATCAACCGCTCCTAGGATGAGACTAGCCAACTAATGTGTGATCGGCTTCCCTCTCCTCTGTGTACTTCCATCCTGCACTACAAAGGCTCCCTTCTCACCGGTGAAGGTGAACCTACTCCCATCTGTGCGGACACACCGCACTTTGTTCTTAAAACAGTCGATCTAGGCATGGACTTCAGATAATCAATCCAAAACCAAGATGACTTCGTAAGGCCTCGACGCCACAAAAAGAAGATCTCAGCCGAAGCTCTCGTCTCCTAGAGTAAGCTCACACTGCCGACACATGTGCGTAATCATCGAGCCTACTCCCGTATGAGTCTCTAGCCATATGAATCGATCCAACAGCTCCGTCGGAATCTCTATGCTCCGAACAAGGGTAGCAGAAATAAAAGGATGACTTTCTCTTGTGTCTATAAGAACATCATCAACGGTGGAGTAGACACAGATAGTACATAAAATCATCTCAGTTGCACCATTTAAATTGGCCTCGACTTCCTGGAGCTGTGCCTGCCCCTGTCTGCCTGCTCCCTGTGGTCGGGGTGGTCCCCCTGGTGGTGGTGGTAGAGCCTCAAAGCGTCGTCCACCACCCACTACTCGGCTAGCTCCTCTACTTCGTCCACCTGCTCCCTGTAGACTACCACGGTCGAACCTCTTCCTCTTCCTGGGAGGTCCCTCTACTGTCTTCTGCTCATCTTCATGGTGGGTCGGGTAGTCCTGATCCATGTGGCCTTGCCCGCAGCATGCATAGCACTACCTGCCCCTCGTATGGCTGGATCTGCTCTGTGTCCCCGCACATCCGAACCAGTATCCTGAGGTCACCCACCTGATGGCCTAGTCCGCTTGGACCTCTACAACATCTGTCTACTGTCGGCTTCAAAAGACTCTGCTATGTGCCCCCCTGCGGTGGGTCTCGCTGTTGGTGTCGGATCAACAGGAAAGTTGTCGACAAGAAGGGCTCGCTCCAGTACTCCTACCTACGTCGGAATGCAGAGGGAGACCATCGAAGCCCTGATATCATGCCTCAGTCCCTACTCGAAGGTCCGGGCTCGGAATAATGGGTCTCATACCATGTCCGTGGATTAGCACAATAGGTCGGTAAATCTCACCGAGTACTGGGCTACTGGCATGTTGCCCTGCCACAAATGTAGTAACTCCTGGATGCGCACCGCACAGAGGGTGGCAGGAACAAACTCTGAGAGAAAGAGGATCTAGAAGTCCTTCCAAAGTAGTGATGCATCGTCATGTGCCTGGAGCATCATTCTCCACCATCTACCTTCTGCTACATGCAGGAGACTGGTGGCAAGGATCACCATATGGTCCTCCGGTGTCCCTACCAATCTGAAGACTCTGACGATAGCCTCCAGCCAGTCATTGGCTGCCTGAGGGTTCATCTATCCACGTAACCTGGGCGGATTATGTCGCTGAAACTCGTGAAATGCACTCAGGCGACGTTCCCTCTCTACTACTAGGGCCGGTGGCATCGGTGGCTCAGCGGGTAGTGGTACCGCTGGTGCTTCTGTTGTAATGGGGCCTTACATCGAGGCCTCATCACACGGTGGTCTTCCATCTCACACATAGCTCGGAACCCTAGCTGGCTGCCTGCGTGGGGCCATTCTGAAAAGTAATAAGTGCGCCATGGTTAAACAGTATACCTGGTGATCTGACTCAAAGTAATCACAAAGAAAACTTTTGGAACAATCATGCAATCAGTGTTTTCGAGCACTGAGTCGGAAATCAGAAGTCAGGGTACTAGTGTATGGATACGTCGGTCGCTGCACCAGCATTGGACTCCCTCAACTGAATACCACACTCAATACTCTTAAAACTATTGCTTCACAAAGAGGAAATTATCAGAGTCCTGAGTTCTACGGTAGTACTGACTCCTCTGATACCAATTTGTCACGACCTATCCTCGGGACCCGTGTCGTGACTACCCCAAGCCCGCATTCCATTGGCCTGGGGATGGCGAGTAACACTAAGGCATAAATCCCGATAAAAGGGAAGCCATTTCCATTATATAGGTAAACAAACTCAATAGAGTATGCATGTGAAGTAATCACTAATTAAAACCATGTACAAAAGTAAGTGTTGAAAAGTAAATGATTCAGTATACAAACCCAACTGAAAGTACAGTACAGCTGAAAAGGAAAGTACAAAAACAGTAAAGTAAAGAAGCAACCATTGAGTCGTCCTCCGGGAATGCAACTTAAAGGGTGGGTATAGATAGTCTCGTTGGTACCTCGAGTCCATCCGTCTGCTCCGTGTATGTCCTGCCAGGTGGTCAACCTACAGATACCATCTAGCTCCACAAGCCTCAACCACGATCAGTGTTGTCTGCCATCTGCAACCAACACAACATTGTGCGGGCAATGCCCATTCATGGGTGAGTATACGATACTCAGTAGGGACCTCAAGACCCCCGAAGGTCTCCTATAATCCACAAAGGATAAAACAAAAAGGAAAGGAACAAACATGAAAAATCAACCAACCCTACTTAGGTATATGCCCATACATATACCTGATTTATCAAACTCAGTTCAGCTCCAACTACCATGCCCAAGCACAATCCTGTCCACACAGGAAAGAAGTCAATAACTTCAATGATAATGATCGAAAGACAAGAACCCTCTCACACAGGTATACTACTTACGATGTGGGGTGGAGATTATTAGATTTAGCCTCTGAATCATCTCCTCTACCGAACCCACGTTGGATCCAAGTATAGAAGTCATCGCTGCCGAACCCATATAGGATCCAAGTACAGTAACCATCGCTACTGAACCCATGTAGGATCCAAGTATAGTCGTCATCACTGTTGAATCCAGGGAGGATCCATGTACAGTCATCCTCGCTACCGAACCCACATAGGATCCAAGTACAGTTTTCCTCGCTGCCGAACCCATGAATGATCCAAGTATAGTTTTCATCATTGTCAAACCCATGGAGGATCCTGGCACAGTAATCATCGCAGTCGCAGCCAGCTCTAGGGTTCCTGCACACGACGTGCTCGATTCTAGGAGGGTCCACTCCTTGAGTAAAGGTGGTCCAAACATCAACTGTCATGAATTCCAGAGTTTATGTATCCCAAAGTTCCATCTCTTCAAAAGGAACTCAATGTGACAGACGGCACGTCAATCGAACGCCCGGTCTGAGAGATATTGGCCTTTTCGTTCCAGGGGCCCGGTTGGAAATATGCTCATTCCAAACCCGATCGTTTACCAAAATTGTTCAAAACTCACTTAGAGTATCGAAAAAGGACCGACTCGTTGAAAGGATCCCAGTTCCAGAGACAGAGCGTCGATCGGACGTGTGATCATTAAGTATTTCATGTTTAAGTAAATAAGGGGCCCGGGCTATTAAGCCCAGTGGGCTGGTGGGTCGGGTCACCTAGTTTTGGTGTGTCTGATTTGGTAGGGGTGTCAGACCAGCCTGAAGATTTGTGTGGCCCAGCCTGAGGGGCGCGGCCCGGCCCGAAGAGGGCGCGGCCCGGCCCGATTTCACGCGGCCAAGCCCAGCGGGGCGTGGCCCGACTGGCTTGGCTTGAAGGCCGAGCGGTCTGAGGGGGGGCTGACTGCCCTAACTGGCGGTGCTAAGTAGCAACGTTCTCCCAAACCGGCCTCCTAGGCCGGCCGACCTTCTGGCGTTAGCGGCGCGCACTGGCGGGTCGTGGCTCATCCGGCATGGCGCCCTCCTGGAACTGCGACTTTGCTCCTCCCTGCTGGCCGACTGGCCGGCCGGTCCTTCCGCCAAATCGGCCCACAATATGGGCAGCGGTTCCTACTGCACAGTAGGAGCGAAGGTGCCAGCTCCCTCCTCCGTAGCCTATGCTGGCCGCGGATCTTCGTCCCCAGAACGGCGCGACGGCGTTGTGCTTCCTCTTCCGCGGCCTGCTTGGCTGCATCTTTTCTTTGCGTGTGCGACGGTGGACCTTGCTATGCCGGTCTCTTCCATATTTTTCCTCTGATCATCGATTCCATATATTTAAAAAAAATATAATGGAGGGTCATCAGGTTGTGTTCATTCAGCCCGCGCCCTCCGCGTTAAGCGATAGAAATAGGCTGAGACAATCAATGTTATACAATGTCAAATTGAGGCACAATTTTAATCCATTAAAAATGAACATAACCTCTACCTAGATAATTGATGTCGTACGTTGGGCGTCACGGAAGATAGCGTCGCGGGGTGAGGATTCGTAGACGACGTCGGAGTGCGTCCGAGGAGGAAGCGGCCTCTCCTCACTTGTCGCGGAGAAATTAAAGCAAGGTGCATCGATCGTTTTTTGTGAATATGGGATTCTTCATCGAAGAAGACGTTGTTCTTCGTCGGAGGGTCAGTGCTCTTCAAAAACTCAAGATCTCTCCCAATTCTCCTTAGCACAATGAAAGCCCTCCCAAAATAAAATAATAGGCTTATGCCATTATTTTATTAACACATGCAATATAAAATTGAAAATTCAAACCACTTCATTAATTAATTTATGTGGTTGATTTCATTAAATTAATGTGCTGGCAATTAATAAAGAGAGGGAGAGGAGGAGGTGAGAGGTCTCATAAATGTTGGGAGAGTTGTCAATATTAAACAAGGTTGTTTAATGGGGGGTTATGGGAATTATTTGGGTAATTTAAAGAGGTTTATGGGAGCTGAAAGGTTGGGGCTCATGTGGGCCCCACCTCTCATATATCCACACATTGGAAGTTAGGAGGTTGTGGTACCCACCAACAACTCCCTATGGGAGAGTTTAACTTCCAATGTTATAAAACAAAAATTGTTCCAACAATTTTATTTATTTTAAAATAATTCCCCAAATAATAACTCTCAACCTGCTTAAAAACCAACTGCGGTAAAGGTCACCATAAGAAATTATCGCCGCTGTGAGTTCATCAGTGCCCTCGGATTTCAATTCCGAGTATCGGTTCAAAAGATAGAAAAACATGCTCGTTCGTTTACTGAACGTACCCGAGCTAAACTTTGGAAATTGATTCTGGGCACACCGGGCCTCAGAATAAAGTGTCGTCAGAACCCATAGACTCGTAAAATTCCAAAGTATTTAAAAAAATCATTGAAATTTTAGGGTCTTTATAGAGACGAAGGAAAATCAATACCAAAAAGGTTTTTAACGAAAACCCCAACAAACGAAAAATGCACAAGAATGCTGGGTTGATCCTCTAGGAATCATCCTTAGATCTCTTCTCCTAACACAACCAAGCCAAAATCTCATCATATTTGGCATACAAACACTTAGATCTACCCATAACGGGTGTAGATCTAAGAAACCAACCAAGAACGATCACATACCTCAAGAAATCGGCTTCGATTTGCCAAGGGAATCCTTCATATTGCCTCTAAAATGCTTAGGATAGGTTCTCCTATCTTCAAGGGAGGGTAATCCCGAGTTATGGACACTTAGGGGATTAAACAAACCATTTAGAGGCAAAACGAGTTAGATCCACAATTTTAGGATCTAGATTTAAGTGCCTGCATGGTTAGTTCACACGGTTTGGCAAACCGTTCGTTAACCATGTGTTTGCTTCTGCCTCATCAAACACTCCTCGCACTGTTAGTCCGAATGGTTAGACAAACCGTGCACTAACTGTGTGTTAGCCACTACCTCTAACACCAACCTCGCATAGTTTAGACAAACTATGCGCCTCCCGTGCGTAAGCTATCACCCTTTAGTTCCCCTTAAAAGTCCACCCAAATGCAGCCCCAAGTCACCCTAACCTCCCGGAACACCTCTAGCACAACATTTTCACAATGTAATGGACCGAAGTGGTCCCATCCATTAAATCTTTCAATATTTAATATCATCATAATTAATATTTACAAATAATTCCATGTAATTTTTTTTGAAAAATATGAATAGTAAATGTAGTAAATAAAAATTACCACAGTAAAAGGAAAATATGTTAATTAAAGGATAAAAATAATTTTACACTAAACATAAACAATGTGACAATAATATTGTGATTATTTTTATTTCCATTTCATTTAAATAATTATTATATTTATTCTATATATTTTTTTACATTCCAAATGATTTTAGTAGTCAGTTTGATAAAAATTATATTTTGATATGATAAAAATAAAAATTGTATTTTTAAGTAATATCCTATTTAGATTATAACATTCCATATTTTTAATTAATGGATTTTTAAAATTAATTTTATATAAATATAATATTATTATTAAATAATTTTTTCAAAAAAAATGATTTTATAATTTTTATGAATCCATGTGTAATTTTTATTAGGTTTTAAAAGCATTTATTGTCAAAAAACCATGGATTTTTCAATTAATGTCGATTATTATTATAAAAGTAAAAATTAAAATATTTATATAATTATTTATATAATATTTATATAATTATTTGAGGCAACATGTTTAAACTATCCTATGGTAAATGTTTTATAAAAATCTTTGACATTCGAATATTTGTGTCAAAATTAAAAATGGTATAAATATATTGTGTGTATTATGACATCATAATGACCCAAATCAATGTAATAAATACAATAAATGGTATCCACGACAAAATAGATGTTTTAAATTTAAAATAATATCATTTTTAGGTTATTATCATCTTTTTAGAAATTTATTAGGGATCCTCTAAAACATATAATATATTTTATGGTTTTAAAATTTTTTCTTTACGGACATGACTCACTTCCACAATAACAAGGGTATTATTTTAAAACTTTAGTCCCTTTTACATATAAAATAATTTAAACCGCCCTTATTTTTTAAAAACTCATTGGTAAAAACCATGGATAGCTTTGTGTATTTGGTTATTTTTTTATATATAGTCCCAAACCTGTGTTTGGGAAATTATAATGAATTCCCTCGCACTTTTCATATATAAACCCACCCCACCTCACATTTATATTCACTAAAAAAAATTTGAGCATGCCATTAATCTACCCTACCTTATCTAGTGTCCTCCTAAGGTTATAAATTATCTCAATAAGCTCCTTCTAAGCATTGGGAGTCACACTCTCTAGGTTAGGGTTCATTTCCTTTCCCTCTTTATACAAGTTGCATCATTATCCTATGACATCTATTTCAAATTTGGAATGTTGGGATACTTTTTATATGTCTTTATTACTATCAATTTTATTTCAAAATATTGTAGACCCATTTCAATCTCATCGTCCCATTTTATGATTTTTTAAGTAACGTTGTAATGTTGTCGAAATTTCACCAAGAGTTTCCATGCAAAAACAATTGGGTAGTGAATACCATGACAATTTCATATCAAAGGGGATAACCTTTATAAAATTTAACTTCATTTATTGGATTCTTACATATTTTTATTCCATGTTACTTTATCGTGGAATAAAATATGATGATAAATGATTCTATATTTGATGATCTATGTGGAACACATAATCATGAGAATGAAATGAAAGTGACTAGTGCACCACAAATAGATAGTGCTACAATAAATTAGGTAATGTTTTATTCTCATAAGAAATCATTCTAGGGATTAGAGAGTGAACCTAATACACCATGAGAATTTTTCCATAATTATTTCTTTGATGTTATCCTTGATATATATTCATGATGCACTATTTTATGTTCTTCCTATATTTACCATGTTTCCTTTGTAATTATTATGTCATAATTGTCCTCATTTTTCATGTTTATAATTATCACCTTCTTTATTCCCCTTTGATATGAATTTTGTCTAAATTTATTACCTTATTCATTTTGTTGAATTTTTATTCTCTTATTTGGATTTATAGCTCACCAATTCGTTATGTATCTCCCCATGTTATCCTGGGCAGATTTATGTAATAGACAATTAAGAAAGTTTTCAAAAAATATGATGTATTTTTCTTTAAGTTGTTCTGTAATGTAACTAATTCCCAAAGACACTTGAATTATTTGTATTCCATGTGGTATTATATGATATATTATATAACAATAAATAAATTAATGTCTAAAAAAGAGCAGGTTTTTCATTTTTGGTATCAATGGAATGTTTAGTTATTTTTGCGAATAGGACTAGAAGACTATATAGAAAGACATAGGGAAAATTTAAAAAAACAACCAAAAATTTGGGAAAGTATAGATTCATTGGTTCATTAAGAATATAAATCCCTATCTAATACAAGTGGGTGTGGTTATATAATAGATATGCATAGGGGTAAATCCTAAAAACACAGCTTTGAGGTAAAATCTATACGGAACTGGTCCATAAAAATTGGCCTTCCTGCACACTTGGTTTGACACTCCGAGAGTATATTCTTCAGTGGCAACATAGCTCAGAAAAGCAGGGCATTCGGCTCAGTTGACAACATCCAGTCGTCTTGGCCTGGTCATCCACGTCACCACGGCTCAACCTCCTGACAACCTCTTGGGTAGGCTTCATTCTGATCATCAAGTTTCGGTGTGTCCTGGTTCGTTCGACATCAACGGTACGGTTTTAGTTCTGTTTTTTCCAGTGTGGCCAGGTGTTGTCTTTAGTGGGTTCCTGGTGTGTCTCTGTTATTGTTCAGCATTGCCTTGGAGGGGGGAATATCTTGATCTGGGTGTGGCTGTTAATTTTTTCTAGCTTTCTGGTTTGGTTTCCTGTGGATTTGTCTTTATGCTATGAATTTGGTGATTCTGATTCTGGTTTGTGGCGACTGATTTACCCCTACCCCTTCCCGATTCTCTTAACCCCACCAGCTTCCTCCGAAACCCAATTGGGGTGGAGTCTTGGTTCCGATTAGAGTAGATCCATGTCCAGAGTGACGTTTCTATTGCAGGATGATTAGGATTCCCTCATTGTTGGCATTCCCTTAGTGTGGGTTTGGTCCATCCAGTCCTAGGTGATGATAGATTGGATTCGCATCCTTTGGATTCTCTTTTGGGCCTCATCGTCTGTGGTGGTTGGGGTGTCTTGTGGAGTGCGCCAAGGCTTTTCTAGGAGGGTAGTTGATGGTGATGTTTGGAACCTCATATGCTTTGAAATTTTTAGATTTTTGTTGGGTTGGTTTTCAAGGCTCAGATTTTGAAGATTCAGTCAGACTTTTCCTCAAGGAATTGGCTTCAAAGGATGATTCAGATAGGGCAGTTCACTTATGAAGGCTGTATGAAATTGTATGTTTAAGAGGGTATGGCATCAGCCATCAGATCGGGCCTTTTCTTTGTCATAGGACACTTTCTATCTGTACAGTCTTGCAATGGTGGAGAGCCTTTTCATGTTTTAAATGCTAGGGAGAGGCAGATCAAAGGTGTTAGTCTGAGTTTTTTTTTATGGATCTTGGAGTCATGTTTGTTTTATGTCCTCAAGTATGTTAGTTTTTTCCCCAATTCTTACCTTAAAAACGGTTTTATCATATAATGATAAAATCTTAGGCTTATAGGCCTTTGGAGTGGAGTGATATACAACACAGAACCCAAACAAACAATGATTATTTTAATATGAACATTTTAACCATTAAATTAAATTATCATATATGATTATGATTAAATAATTTATGAAATCTAAAAAAAATTTCTAAATATATTGATAAACTATTGGTAAATAATCAATAAATTTTTGGTAACGTCTTTTTTTTCTTTAAATACGTTTTCTTCATAAATGATTTCTTATAATTTTAGGAAATAAATTATTATAATCACATTATAGAAAATTTGTAAAAATCATTCAATAAAATAAATTATATTTTTTATATCAGCCTATCAATATTATATTAGGTTAAAAATTATAGATTTTTTTGGAAAATATATATTTTTATATGAATAGTTAAATATACCGTTTTTGTATAAAATTTCAATTTCTTGGAAAAAAATTACATAATATGAAAGACCCAAAATAATTTTAATTTTTTATAAATTTTACATCAGTGCTATATAGAAGGATTTTATTTAATTAATTAAATTTAAATTTTCTTTATACTATATTATATTGCAAGTTTATTTTTTGGATTAAACATGTATTTTTCTAAAAACAGTTTTAAAATGCATATTTTATCTCCAATATAATTAATTATAATAACCCAAAATGATAAATTATATAATTGAATTTTTTATATTTAATATCAATATTTATGAAATGAAATTCCTATAAAGAATATTAGTAGTTTTATAGTTAATGAAAAATATTCTTTTCCTTAAAACATTTATTTTTTGGAAAAATACTTTGTTATTAGGCTTGGGGGTTTTATATGAAACTAGATTATTCCACCTATATGAATTTTTTTACAAAATTGTTTCCATTTATGGAATCCTAAAAATTAATATTCCTTAATATGTTCATCATTTGTTTTAAATAACAAAAATATTAATTATAATAAATATTAATTACAACGTTAAAATAAAATAGGTTAATTACGGATAAAAATAATTTAATAGATACCATAAAAAAATTATACATAATAGTATAATTTTTAATATTTCATTTTCATTAGAAAAAATTATTTTATTTATTCCTTATTGTTTTTATTTATTAATGATTAAGTAATAAGTTTGATAAAAATTATATTTTGATTTGATAAAATGCAAATTGTATTTTTAGGACATAATAAATTTCAATTAAGAAATTAGTATTTATGAATTAATGGATTTTACAAATGAATGTTATTTTAATAAATTTTAATTATTAATTAATTTTCTAAATATAAATGATCATATATTTTTTATAAAGTTGAATGTAATTTTTTTGAGGGTTTGAAAATTATTATTGTCAGAAAAAGCAATAATTTATCCATAAATATTGATTCTTATTTTAAAATTAAAAATTAAAATAATTAGAAAATTATTTAGATAAAATAAATTATATTTTTTAATCACACATTGAAATTATGATATGGTTAATTTTTCAAAATTTTAAGAGGCAATCAAATTTTCATGTAAAAAAATAATACGGTATAAATATATAGTGTGTCTAATGACATGATAATGACATAAAATGATGTAATAAATACAATAAATGTTATCCAAAACCAAATATTAGTTTTCACATAAAAAATAATATTTTTCTGTAATTTTATTAAATTTATAAATCCATTATTAATCCTCCAAACCTATAATAAATTTTTCAGTTTTAAAATCATATCATTAAGGACAAGACTCGCTTACACATCAGCAATGGAATTATTTTAACAAGATAGGAACATGGGCTTATAATATTATTAAAATCACCAGTATTTTAAAGGAACCATTTTAAAAACATAGGGGGTGGTTTTTTTAATTGTTATTTTATTATAAAGAGTCCCAAACCCGTGTTTGGGAATTAATTAAGAATTCCCCAATATTTTCCAATATAAACCCACAAAAGATCCCATTTCATTTCACTCAAAATCCATGGATCATTTATTTACATTTCAATACCCTATTTATATCCCTATCAATGGTTCCCCAATATCTCTAGAAGATCCTCCCATGAATTTGGAGTCACACTCTCAAAGTATGGGTTCTTTTCCTTCTCCTCTTTATTCAAGTTTCATAAATATCATATGACTTATAGTTTCAATTCCTAATGATGGGATATGTTTTTTCATTTACCTATTACAAACAATATTATTAAAAAAATATGTGATACACATTTATCTCTCATCAACACATTTTATGAATCTTTTTTTAACATCATTATTATAATGATATTTTACCATGATTTTCACGAGAAAAATAATTTTGTAGTGAATACCATGAAAATTTTCTATCAAAGGTGTTATCTATTATAAAGTTATAAATCATTGATTAGGATATTATATTTTTTTATTGAACAATCCAATATCATGAAATAAAATATGATGATAAATTATTCTTGTTTTTATGATCTATGTGGAACGTATAATCTGGAGAATGAAACTAAGGTGATAGGTGCGCTTAGAATTATATAGGACTCCAATGCATTTGGTAATGTTTTAGCCTCCTAATATTTTATAAAAGGTATTTGGGAGTGATCCTAATCCACCATGGGACATTATACATCAGGATTTCTTCGAATTTATCCTTGAAATATGATTATGATATAGTGTTTTATGTTTTTTCTACATTTCCCATGTTTCCCTTATGATTATCATTTTATATCATGCCTAATTGTTCGTGTTAATGACTATCACCCCTTTTATGCCCCTTAGATAATCTTAATTTATAACATATATTTTTATTTCATATTTTTATGTCATGTTTATTCCCTTGTTAAGATTTATAGCCCAACCATTTCTTATGTATTTCCCTTTTTTCACTTTTATTTTTAGGTTCGAGCATGTTAAGGAATTTTTCAACAATAACGATGTATTTTCTGTTTATGTTGTTATGTAATTTACCTAAAACCAAAAGATAGTTGACTTATTTATCTTTTGGGTGGTATTGTCTGTAATATTATGTAATAAATCCAGAATTAATGTGTAATAAAAAGAATGGTTTTCACAGTGAGGATCATTTATTTGGTCTAAATTCATAAAAAATCCCTCCTTCTATTTGTGTTCTTTATTCAAATTAACTTTTCCACCAACATGACATAAAATGTGGATCCTCCCAATATTCCTCCCATAGGCTTTGATCCAAATCCTTTGATTAGACTTTGGTCTATAATCCTTTGGGGGATATGGATTTTTCTTGGTATGACTATAATTCTGCTTGACCCTTTTCATTTTTTATCTTAATGTATGGAATGCTAAATCCGTATGAGTTGTTTTTTCTATTTTTAGGGAATTCCTATGAAACACCAATTTCCCTATATTTGATTCGAATTATTAAATGATATCATAAAATCAAGAACCTACCAGACTAAGATAAGTGGTTCCTATCATTCCCCATGATTTTTTGGTTTTTTGGGGTGTGTTCTATATACTCCATGTGGGTAGTTTGTGAGGGACATGAATAATTGAATTCCAGTTCATAATTAATGAATTTATGTCTTTTTAGGTCATTATGTATACCCTAGAACGTTTATATATATATATATATGATAATCCTATTAAGTGGATTTAGACCACTTGGGAGATTAGGATTTGTTCATGTTTAATTAATTAAATTATTGTGCTGATATTATTAGTTCCATGGGAATGTAATGGGATATGTCTTAGGAATGGGGTGATTATGATCACCTAGATTGATGAGATCTGTTCAATCAGGTTGGGTGTGGCCCGAGATATATGGGGTGATTATGGACACTAGGATGATGATAATGTCACCAAATTGAGATGATGAGGTCGTCAGGTTAAGGGCATGGCTTGTGTGATATGGGTTCGTTTTAATCATCAAGAATTAGCGACATGGTCATAGGGTAACATGGTTCCTAATGATATGGATTGGATTTTGTAGTGATTTTTTTCTCGTCTTTGTTGGTCAACATGTCGTTGGAGTTGTGTTCACATAGATAAGACTTAAATGATGGGCTGCTGACCACTTATTGCGGGTGGATTTCCCTATATACTCTATGGATTAGGTGATGGATTTGAAAATCATATGGGATGGGGTGATCACTATTTAATTCCATGTGGATAGTATAGGACCATTGGTTGATAGTGTTGGGACTATCTATTGGGGGATGAGGCTCGCTATTATGCTTGATTCCTTTGGTCTGAGAATTTGGAGTACAACCATCTATGTGCCTCGGGATGGCGCGATTAGATATTACAGTGATTATATATTAGAGGGAAGTTATTTTTGTTCATTGAGGCATCAAGCATTGAGTTGATGGTGATTTTTTTAGCCATGGTCTGAGGGACCAGGGACTAGATTGGGCATGTATTTTGAACACCAGTTATGATATTGAGGGCATAAGGTATTGTGTTATATGTTTATAGGTGGAACATGTGGGTTCAGCTTAGATGAATATCATTAGGGGATGCCTTGGGTGTTAAGACATGGATCCTCAGAACTATAGTTATATATCTGTGTGTGTGTGTGTGCATATAGGTGTTAAATTCCAAATATATAATTGGTTCATGTATTCATACTTATATCAGTGATGGATAAAGTTGGTATAACTCTTCATTGTGGCTATTGAGCATAATGTAAGCATGTATTTTATTAAATATATGTTTAATTATTTTTTATTTATATTTAGAATACACCTGTGTAATTATAGATATAAGAGAGGAATATGTTGGTGGTGTCTTGCTATGATTTTTTCCCAAACCTTACACAAGACCCTTGGGATGTGTGTAGACATTATTTCTATGAGATTAGTTAAGGGGTCAAACATGAGAGTGGGACTATAGTTATACAGTTTTTTTCCTATCATGGTATGAATGGAAGTGGGTCATGGTATTTTCTCTACATTAGATGTCATTTCCTTTTTTTTCATCATGATTTATATTTTTATGTACTAATATGGTTAGCCATAGGCATCTCACGTGTTTATTGTCTACTATGACCTCATATGTTATGCCTATCTATAAATAATATTATTTCCATTGGGTTTTTTTATTATTCAACTACTATTGGGTTTTTATTCCACTGTGTTGGACTTTATTTGAGTGCTATATATATATATATATGGACAATTATTATCACCAGAACCATAGGGTATTGTATCCCCACTCTCACCTCTGAAACCCTTACAATTATTCTGTATCCATAATCATATATGAAGGCTCACCTACATCCAATTGGCCAATCCACCTAGGGAATTTTTTAGTGGAAAACTAGGTTTGGTTTCTATATCATGAAACAAGAAAGTGGATATAGATATGGAATTGATGAAACTAGTGTTAAAAACTCTAAATGTTGACAATTTGGAGTTAACATGTTTGTCACTAGTGTATGTTGAGTGTCTCTAAGACTTCACACCAATATAAACACTCATAGATTATATTCTCTAGTTAAAACAATTTTATTTATGAACCATTATAAATGATATCGATAAATGATCACTATGTATGACAAATATTAAGCCCGAGGTGTTATAGATTAAAAATAGGGTGTCATTATTTAGAAATCCAAAAAATTATTTTAATGATTATATAATTCTTTACTCTGATGACTGTTTCTCGCATTATACATTTTTAGTAAATGGATTGAACTAGTAGGATTCTTGATAATGATAAATGTGATATATGATGTAATGAATATATCCATGAGAAGAAAATGAAATGGGAGAGGGAATGTAAAAGATTATAGTTTTACTTAACCATATATCTCAAAATGTTGTTAAATATTATCACAGGTGGGTTTCTTAATGAACCCCATAAGAGGAAAATGGATTTTTACGAAAACCATGGGGGAATATAGATTGATCATTGAAAATTTCAAGAATGTGGGAAAAATAATCCTACGAAATGTCTCTTTAAAATGTGGATGTATTTTATGTGTTCAAAAGATGAAAATAAATAAAAATAATTATAGAGGAAAATAAAGTTTTCAATGGAGGGAAATTAAATACTTCTTATGTTTCTATTTATAGTTCAATGTATAATTTGGGGGGATATAGGGAATTATAAAATTAAACTCCACATTCAAATGTCTAATTCCTAGAATAATGATGGTAATATGAAATGAAAATAATATAAGAGGAATTTTGGATGTGTTCATGTATTGGTATTTAATAATTATATTGTATATTTTTTTTATAAATGATATTATAGTTATAAGAATCATGAAATATATAATGATTGTTCAATAGTTATTTACCGTAAATGATATTCAAGAATATGTTGAAAAATATGAATAACCTAGAAATGCGATTTATTTGTAAATTATTTTTTTATAAAACAAGTTATTTAGATATAGATAACCCTTAATATATTCCTAACATTGAGATAATGATTTTTTGGGGATAAATAGATTATCGAGATTGATAATGGAAATTAGATAGTATTCGTGACCCTGAAATTAATTACCTATTTTTTTATAAAATGATTTATTTTATCTATGATGAAGCTTATTTATTTTTGGGTTTATGGAATACATTGGATAGTATATTATTTTATTTTAGGAATAAAGATAATTTTAATGTTTGGAATTATAGATGATTTCATTGAGTATTTATGTTGATATAGGTTTTGAAGGAGAAAATATTATCAAGTTATTCACATGTTTGGTATTTGATATTATGAGCTATATTATATAGTTTTTTTTATTAAAAATAAATTCATTTTAGAAATTTTGTTAACTAATGTTTTCTTTTTCTTTTTGGTATTGTTAATTTAATTATTCATATTATTCTTTTTAAAGAATGTTCATTCATATTAGTTATATTAGCTTGTACTATAAATTTTTTGTTTCAATAACTGCATAGATATAGAAAGAATATATTTTCATCATATTATAGACCTCAAGATATATTAGACATTTATTTTAGTGACCCAAGCATGATATATCCATATTTTTCATTCACAAATAGAATTTTGTATGAATATAGTTGGAAACTAATTGATACACACAACCAAAATTGGAATCTTGTTTAAGAATATAGTAAGATCATTATGAGGTATATAACTTTTCATATTTATATTTAACTCTTGGTTTTTGAACTAATGAAATTGATTGATGGGATTATGGGAGTTTCAAGGGTTTTTGGGGATTGTTTACAGCCCAGAGGCCTGGTTTTTGGAAATGGAAACTGAGCCACATGGTTAGCAGAAACTATGGAACGCATGCCGCATGGTTTAATGAAATTGTGAGAGGTTATATAGCCCAATGATCAATTACATAAAATTTTAAGAAACCATGTAGCTATGGGCATAAACCTTTGTGAAAGATCTACATTATTTAGCAAAGTCTTGTCATGCGGTCATCACATCATTTTGATAACTGTGTTCCATAACCATTTGGGGTCCCCCTTGAGACAGATAAGGGTGTGTGTTTGGAACACGGTTTGGCCAACCATTCAGTAAACCATGCATTAAAGATAAAATGTGGGAAATTAATTTTTTCCCCTATGGATTCATGTCTTTTCATATTTCTTTTTTTCTATAAGATAGCTTCGATGTGGGAGATCCCATTGAAGCTCAAATCATTTTCTTAGCCGCCATTTCTCTGTCTATACTCAGATTCAAGAATTTTTTCTATTATTGGATTTTTTTTCTAGTGATTTATATGGTTTTCTTGAGTTATTCTTCATTTGACTTCATATCTACAATGTTATTTTTTTGAAAGTAATGTTTTCCTATTTCAATTTTTTTGTTTGTTCGTGATTTTTCATAGGATCTATATTGAATCAAAGGTCGATACTAGATGAGTGTTCTACTACGGACCTACAATGGGTGTTTTATAAATGTCACTCATATTTTTGTGTTTTATAGTCATGGATTCTATTTTTTTAAATGTTTTACTTTTTGACAGTTCCCCTTTAATAAATTAAAGTCTTGAAATGAATTAAATGGAGCCAGTTTAGGTTTCCCACTAGTACCCTTATGATAGTTGTAGGTCATTCACAACAACATAGAACACTATTTTGGTGTTTTATTGTATCTTAACTATGTGGTAACACCCTATTAAGTTCATGTGTGCTCTCCAATTATAGTGTGATCCATAATGAGAAATTAATGAATTTTTTATTTTTTAGCTCATTATTCTAACTATTAATTGGTGAATGAAATTAATGAATTGAATTGAAAATATATTATATGGTGGATAACTCCTTTTATTATTATGAAATATGATTAAAAATGATAAATTTATTTTTTAAATAATGTTGAATAAGTTGGAAATAATCATTAATTTTTAATGACGAATGTTTTGATCAATAAATTGAAATCGTAGTGGATAACATAGATATCCTCCTTCGATCCTCATTTTATAGGGCTCCATGGAAATTTCTACTCAATTGGGTATTTTTATGATAGTGGATTCCTTGGACCTATTTACCCTTTGGATTATTATTTCATTGGATTTAATGGATCCTTCTTCCATTGGGATTTATCTTACTTTTACTCGTGTTGGACATTCTTTTTTGAGGTTCTCTTTGGACTCTTCCCATGTCCTTACCATGTTTCCATAAATATGATCTTGGTACTCAATGAGGATTACATGGTCTTCTTTATGTTGGATTTAGTCCTTTTTGGTATAACTCTAGATTTTATGGTGTGGTTTTTATGGATGTTGATATTGGGCTACATGAAAATGCTAGTGTGGATGATTCACACTTGATTAAATTTAATAACACTTGTGGATATTTATTTTATTATTTACAAATATCCCTAGTATGGGTATTAGTTTATTGTTGTTTGACTAGATATTATTAAACCTCATTTATTTATAATTTATAGGCACCCTTATGTCTGGGTTCTATAAATTGTTTTTAGAGAGACTTGATTTTATTGATAGAATCGCACTTTACTTTTTTACTTTTATAATTATGAAATTCAACATACTGAATTTGTTTATATTACAGAGATTGGACTTGTTATAGACACCATGGGTGGTGGCATACTAATTTTTATCCCACACGTTGTTTGGTCCGTCGTTGGGAACCCTAATAGACTTCATGGATTCAGGTAGGGATCTGGGAAAAAACCCATTGTATGATACATGGTTGTTCTATGCCTAGGAGTAGGGGAGCACATGACTAAGGTGGGATAATGATTTAGTCTTGAGATATATCTGTTTAGACCATTTGCTACCTTTTAATACATGTATTTTACCAGATGACTCTATAAATGTTTTACTACTTTATAAAGACATGAAATTACATGAGTTTCATATTTTATAGGAATGTTTCTGATTTTTTATTATTGTAGTCTTATAGATGAATTATCTTGTGTATATTGTTCAGTTCTTTATCTACTTTTTCTAATTGATTGATATGATTATTGAATTGGGTTGCAGTCTGACACAACGGAATAGTCTCTCCAAAGACACACACTATGTCCTCACTACTAGTCAGAAAACATATTGTTATATAGAGTCCCTTCTGGGACCTAAAAAATGTTTTCTTACATAGGATACATGAGACACCCTAATAATCCAATTATGGAACATTCATTTATAGGACATTGGTCACATGGACTAAAACATGTTGTGGTTTTCATTATGTAGATTCCATGATTCAATTAATGTGGTGTATAGCACCTTATGGATCAAAATTTGTGAACCATTTTGTTCAACTACATAAATACATGTATAAAAAAATATGAAATTACATGAATTTGAAATGGTGCGATAGAGAAATTAACCTATTCCTAGATTTAAAATGGGATTTAGGTAGTGTCTCTAGTACTTTTAACGATTTTTTATTTATTGAGTCCTACATTTTAGTGTTGGAAGACTGGTTTGAATTATTTATTGGAAGGATTCAAATTTTCCTGTACCTTTTAACTGTGATATTTTTTTATCAATCTTTTATGAGATGTGTGTTCCAAATTATAGAGATATTCCATCATTAAAACCTTATGTATTATACTAAGGGGGTGGATATGACCATGAACATTATTGGATTTGTTACCCATAGGTACATATGTTCCATAAAAACTTCCACTTGTAGTATCCAAAGAGAGATATATTCCTATAAAGAACCACATAATATCAACCTTACCAAGATTCTTGGATGTTTTTATATATTTTATCCTCAAATTCTATCTTAGGGTTATATTCTCTATACCTTTTTTTATAAATATAGTTTCCAAGGATTATACTAAAATTTTCTAATACCATCTATAACTACCAAACCCTACTAGCCAAAATCAAGATCTCTACTTTATTACATTATCATAGATACAATATGTGAATCCTAAAGGACCAATTATTTTTGTATTTTTGGAAGCCATATGACAAACATGAACCTTATATTACAATTTGCAATATAAAATTAAACCTAATGACTCGTTTAAAAACACAATTAATCTCTTAGTTTTCCCAACATATTAGTCCTGATATAAATTTTGGAATCCTGGGGAAGAGAAAAGATAATAAAGGGGTGATATCATATGCTCAGTAAGGTTAAGAATACAATTGAATCTATTATGAATAATTAAACATAAACATTAAGGAATGCTGAATAACTGCAATTCATGACATTTGAACATATCTTGAGTATATTATATACATTATACATAATACCATATAAATAATCCAATTATGTATAAAAAATTACCATATATATTTTACTAGATGAATAATCACAAGGAGTATCATTAATTAATCTCATAATGAGTTAATTTGTAATACCAGAGATCATAAACATACCGTCAAGGCTTCGGCCAAGACTCTATAAATAAAGGGATAAGACATCAACCAATAATGAAACTAGTTTGTCTCGTGATACCTATTGATGTATCTAGAGACTATAGTGGTCCCCACCAATCACTTACTAATACTAATTCACTCCTCATATAAAAAGGGTGAACCGTAAATAATATAAACTTTTGTATTGAAAAACTATCATACGAAGTGTGAATACTTCAACCCTAAAACATGAATTGTATCAAAATAAAACATACACAGTCAAAATGATCATAAAAAAGTCAATATAATATTATAAATGGTATAAAAAGAAACCAACCTCAACCAATAATTATATCTAACAAAGGATTTCTACATTGATGAAAATACTCTAATAAAATAATTAAAAATTTACTCAGAGAAATACCCCTTTTTAATTTGAAATAATCTAATTAAAAAGATGAGAAATTATGAATGAAAACATTTTATTTGAAAATAACCTTGCAAAAATCTAAAGTAATCATAAAAAAGACAAGGATTTAAGACAGTATAAAAATCACCTCACATTAAATAAGTCAAAAAACATTCCTCCCGTCGAAAAATTCACAAACTTCTTTGTTTGGAAAATGATAAAATGTTTCTATTCAGATGATTTTATAAAAAAGAAAAACATATGTAAAAATACATTAATAATTCGATGGAAAATGGTAAAAACCATTTTGGAAAATTTTTTAGAAAACATTTTTATGGATGAAAAATATTATCCAATAGATACGTACATATAAACCATCCTGTACAATAATGAGATTGTAAAATTAACCCTTAAATTGTACATTCCATTAGTTGAATGAAATTTAACCTTCTTTTTAATAGATATAAACATGTTATTAATTTATACCAGAATCATATCCAAAAATATTATATCATATATGATATTCTTATATCATTTAATTAATAATATTCTGATATTACCATTATTTCAAGTTTTTACTCCTTTATTTTCCTATGCATGTTTGGTCTTGTTCATCAGGTTTCTTATTAATAGGATATATTTATTCCCTATATATAATTAATTTAAGTTTATATATATTATATTTACCCATTATATATATTTTTATAATCATTCTTGAATGGTTTATGTGGACAATGAATCTCAATCTGTCGGGCAGATTGTAGGTCGTACATATACACGAGTAACGGTATCATTCCCTTAATGGTTAAAGGGTATGGAATTTGATGGTATGTTAATTATATAGGATAAATATCAGGTCATATTTATTATTTATATCCATTAAATCCATCATTATACCCATCCAAATAAAGTGGTGGCGATACATGACGTGGTGACGGTAAGTCGTATGTACACACGCGCAATGCTTTTATTTTACATGGGATGGATAAAATGTAGAATAAAGTTGTAAAATAATAATAATAACAAATTAGAATATATATGATACTTTATATATTGTTTTATCAAGTAAAACACATGTGAAAATTAAGTAGAATAATAAATTATGATGGATGAGTTTGTAAAAATGGTTACCTCTTCTTCGAGGGAATTTCTTTAGATCTCTTCTTAAGGAATCTAGGGGTGGTGTTTTTGGAAGACCAGAACCTATAAAACATGAGTAATTATTTTGGGAGGATAAATTTTAATGTTTTTGATCTAGAAGGCTCAATTTTGTCTGAGGAAGTGAGGGAGGAAGTGTCTATTTATAATTAAGGTGAGGGAAATGTTTCGAAACTCAGAAAATATTAAATTAATATAAATTAATTTCTAATTAGAAATGGATTAAAATTGAATTATTTATAATCTATGATAAGGATTCCTCTAAATAATATCATAAAATAATATTTAAACAAGATAAGGTCACATTATTACTCTTATATTTTGGATTCATCCATTAATTAATTCACTGAACTCTTATCGTGACAACATCTATTTGTATTCATTAAGGGTCATCTTTGTTTCTATATAATTTTACAATAACAAAAAATGGTCCATTTATGACATATTTAACCTTATTATAATAATTTAGACAAATTTTAAATTTTTACCCTTTTTTATATCATTTCGTAATATATTATTTATTTTAATGTATCAATAGTATCATTTTTTATAGAATTTATTTCATGACTTTTTTAAGAAAATCAATACACGAGATAAATTCAAAGAGAAAACACTTATATTATTAATAATAATTCTAGTTCATCTATAAATTTATTTTATGAAATCATTCATCGTAGATTATTTTTATTTTAGTATCTTTAATATTTATTTATTTGATATTTCTATAAATTAAAATGTTACTGAATCATCATAGCCTAAGATTTAAAGGATATTAATTATTTCCTAAAAATTAGAAAATAAATTACTATAATCATGATAATAATATTAGATTTCAAATCACTATTTATAGTCTAATTTATCTTTTTTTATAACTTTATATTAAAAATGGTAAAGTTATTAAAAATATGAGTAAACCTTTTCTCATTTTTTAAAATGAAATATAATAAATGTCATACTTCTTCCCATGAGGTATAAAATGCTATAATCTCAGCGTAAGGATGATTCTGGTAGAAATTCACACATCCATGTAAATTAGGATAATTTTCAGGGTATTTTTATAATATTTATAAAATTATTTTCACCCTTAATTACTAAATTTACCTTTTACTGTGTTAATAAAAATTTACATAATTTACTCTTCATAATGCCCCAAAATAAAAGAAACATATTCATAAAAATTTGAACTAATAATTCCAAATATTAAATTCATTTTTTGAAATTTAAAACAGATATTTTTCTAGAAATTAATATAAAATTAATCTCATTGACAAACAAGAAAATATGTTTTAAAAAGTGAAAACATTCACAATATGGAAATTTTTTTATACAAAAAATCAATGATAAATTGATTAAGATGACATATATTGGATTAAATTATAAAAAATATTATAATTTAAATTTTAAACTAATGAAAATTATAATTTAACAGTATAAATTATTTCGATGAAAAAAAAATTTCAATTAAAATTTAGTATTTTTACTATCACTCAAATCACGAAACATATCATAAAAATACCAAACAAATAAACTGAATATAATTTATATATTCCACTTTAAAATAATAAATTTATTTTTTCAAATATAAATTATAAAACTTCCAAAAATTGGATTTAAAATTGGCTCTCCATTAAAAGGCATTAAGGCATCCTTCAAACAAATATTGGTTTTATGTATAAAATTGGTATTGTCCATATCATGTGATTATAAAATATATCATAAAAAACTAAAAAATATTTTATTGAATATATAAATTATATATTTCATTAATATCACTTACTAATTATAAATAATTAAATTTATCAAGGAATTTTTTTTAAAAGCATAAAAAATATCTCCTTTATATATAATGGGTTTATATTTTGATTTCTAATTAATTAATAACCATTGAATTAATTTTATATTTATATATTTACAAATGTTATTTTATACTATTTATAACCTCTAATTTAACAGCTAGTTTATATCTTTTTCTATTATGTAATAATATTTTAAAAATATACTATTTTTTTGTAAAACTCGATCTTTCGTGTAATGCATGCTCTCGAGGAATTTTTTTCCTTCATGAAAGACAAGATAACTTAGTTTTATTGGAATTATAAGACATAAAATATTTTTAAATGTGAAAAATATTGTAAATTATTTTGGAGTTACTCTCTCCCAATATTAATTAAATTGTGTACTCACAATTAAAACTTGATCTGAGTGAGGCACTTGTTTTCAGGTACCAGGTTACACCAAGTCTGTCCTAATGCACCTTGTTAGAGTTATTACCCCTAGGTACATCTCAGCCAGAACCATGTCCACATGGAGTATCCATATAGGTATGTATTTATAGAAAGACCCACATAATCTCTACTATAAGAAAATTATAGAATGTTATTCTATGAATATATTCAAGGTCTGTCTTAATGTTTTTTTCATAGTCTTTATTTTTGAAATTCAGTTACTAAGGTTTCTACAAAACATACTCTAGTACCAAATGTTAGAACCCTTACCCCAGTATCCCAGAGTTGGTTCCTCACTTTATTACATTTTAAAAGATAAAATATTTCCATGCTAATGAAATTATTATTTTAGTAGTATTGGAATCCATATTACAGACATGAAACATACATTACAATTTAAATTATAAAATAAAATGTAATGAATCCTTTATGGATATGGTTATTCTTTTACCGCATCCCCATATATCAGTCATTATACACCTCTGGGAATCCTAGGAAAAATAAAACAAAAGATAGGGGTGAGATCACTTTCATAGCAAGGGTAAGCACAAAATGTAATCTATTATGAATATATAAGAAAAAAAACATTAAGGGAATGTGAATTACTGAAAAACATTTCATTTGAACATATGTTTATTATAATATAGACAGAATCAATATCACCATAGAAATAATCATATCAGATAGAAAAAATAACCATGCATACTTCACTAAATGAATAATCATATTGAATATAAATAATTAATCTCATAATGAGGGATTGCATAATTTCAGACATCATGAACATATCATCAATAATTCAGCCAATTTAGCATACATAAAAAGGTAAGAAATCTGTCAATACTAAGACTAGTTTGTCCCATGAGATATACGGATTTTTCAAAGGGCTATAGTGGGCCCCATCATCCACTTGAAAATTCCAATTCATTCCTCATATGAAAAGGGTGATACATAAAAACATAAATCTTCACATTCAAAAACTAGCATATTAAATGTGGATACATCAACTATAAAACATGAATTGTATAAAAATAGCACATGAATAGTAAAACTGATCATAATCCATTCAAAAAAATATTGTAGATGGTATCAAAAGAGATCAACCTCAATCAAGCATAGTATCTAATAAAGGATGTTTTCATATATGAAAATACTCTAATAAATTTATTAAAATTTATTCAAAGAAATACCCCTTTTGCATTAAAATAACTTATATAAAAAGCCATGGAATTATAAATGAAAAAAATTTATATGAATAAAACCTTGTTCAATCGTAAGGAAATATCAAAAAATTAAGGTTTAATCATGGAATAAAAAATACACTAAAGCAACATGAGTTAAAAAACATTCTTTTCATTAAAAAAATAACAAAGTAGCTCATTCAGAAAATGACAAAAAGATTCCTTACAAACCATTTTAAAAAAAGTAAAACATGGGTAAAAATTATTTAAAAATAAAGAGGATAATAGTAACATCCTTTTTGAAAACATTTTTATAAAACACAGACATAGATGATAAAAATTCCCCAGTAAATACTTTCCAGTAAACAATACCAAATAATAATGAGATTACAAAATTAAACCATAGATTGTAATTTATTTTTATTGAATGTGATTTAACCTCCAATATAATGGGTTAAAACATGTTATTTATTTATACTAGAATCATATATTTATTTATTACATTATATATTATCTTGTTATATCATTTTGTTTATAATATTTCGTTATTACCCTTGTTTTGAGTGTTAACTGCTTCATTTTCTTATGCATGTTTTCTAGTGTATGTAATGTTTATCATGAATATGATATATATTTAATATATAGAGTTATGTTATGTTTATATATATTATATTTACTCATTATAAAAAAAATTATAATCATTTTTTTAATCGTTAATATGGAAAATAAATCTCATCATGTCGTGGGGATGGTAGGTCGTACGTACGAACGAGCGACGATATCGTTCCCTTAACTATGAAAGAGTATGAAATTGGATGGTATGTTACTTATAAGTAATCAATGTAATGTCACATTTATTATATATATTTATTATATCCATATTTTTATCTATACAAATAAAATGGTGATTAAAAACACATTACACCATAGTGCGGAGATTGTAAGCCTTAAGTACGCATGTCTGGGGATTTTATTTTTCATGGGATGGATAAAGGTGGAATATGGTTGTCCTATAATAATAATAAATGTCATAATATATATAATACTTTATTTATTATTTTATCCTAAAACTTTCACTTGAATAACACAAGAATAATTGAACTTGGATGATTTAGTAAAAATGATTACCTCTTCTTCAGTGGACTTCGTTTAGATATCTTCTTAAGGGGTCCAGGGTTATTAATATTGGAAGACAAAACCTATAGAACCTGTATATGAATTTTTTTAGGAGAAATTGGTAGGATTTTTTCTAGCTTGAAGTCTCAATGCGTTGTGAGGAATCGGGGGAGGAGGTACCCATTTATAATTGAGGTGATGGTCACTTTTGGAAACTCTAAAAATATTATATTAATTTAGATTTATTTCTAATTAAGAATCGATAGAAATTGATTTATTTAAAATATAATATGGGTATGGATCAAATTCATTTAAACAAATAATTTTAAAACAAGTTTAGGAAACATTATTACCCTTATCATTTGGATTTATCCATTAGTTAATTCGGTTAACTCTTACCATGACAACATGTGTTTTTATTCCTTAAAGATTAACAATAATACAATACATTCCCAAACTAATCCAAAATAAATATTTGATGCAATAATTATGATTTTTATAAATATATATCATAATTTAATATTTTAATGTATTTATATCATTTAATAGAATATTTATTATTTTAATGTATCAATAATGGAAATTTTGATAATATTCCTTTCTTTGCTTTTTAAAAAATATAACTACTCAAGATAACTTCAAAAAAATTATTGCATCTCTAATATGATGTTGTAATTATCAAATTCTAGGATGAAATTAATTATCCAAATTTATTTTTCATTTTAGTATTTCTAACATCATTTATTTGATATTTCTCTTAATTTAACTATTATTGTGTTGTCATTGTGTAAGACATTAATGAAATTATATATTTCTTAAATATTAAAAATAAATTACAATAATTGAGATAATCATTTTATATTTCAAATTAATATTTATAGTGGAATTTATCTTCTTTATTACAATATATTAAATATGATACAGTTATTAAGAATATGAGGGTGATATTTTTAAGTTCTCATTAAATAAAATATGATAAATTTGATTCTTTCACACAAGTGGCACAAAAATATTAAAATATCATCCAAATAATGATAATGGGTGAAACACACTCATAAGATGAAATTACGACCTGTTTCATGTAATTTTATGACATTTATAAAGTTATTTTCAACCCTTAATTACTTGATTTACCTCTTACCAGGTTAATAAAAATTTTCAGAATTTACTATTCGTAATGACCAATAAAAAACATGTTTATGTAATTTGAATCCACTTAATCCAAATATAAAATCAATTTTATAAAATTCTAAACTCAACATTTGATGTAATTATTTTAATATTAATTTCATTAACAGAAATAGAAATGGTGTTTTAAAAGTGAAACATTCAAAATATAATAATGTTCTTATATAAAAATTCAATGTGAAATTAATTCAAATGAAATATATTGGATTAAATTATATAGAAAATTAATTTTATTATAATTTATAACTAATCAAAATTATAAATTAACACTATAATTTATTTTGAATAAATTAGTTGTTTTCAATTAAAATTTAGTAATTTTTCACATTTCATCAAAACATGAAACATATAGAAAAATACGAAAAAAATCAATCAAATAAAATATTTTTTTAAAAGAATATGTTTATTTTTTAAATATAATTAAATAAAGTCTCAAATATTGGAATTAAAATATCTTTTTCATTAATAGGCGATAAAACATTCATTAGACAAATATCGGTTTTATGTTTAAAATTGGTCCTTTTCCTATCATATGCTTATAAAATCTCTTTGATGGATATAAAAACAATATTTTGAATATATAACATAAATTTAGCATATTAATACGAGATATATTGATATTATGATTCAAATATTGTATCTAACTGGCTCTATTATAAGAGGGGTGGATTTAAGATTTAAAAACATTAGATTAAATTTATTTAAACTAAAACAATTCACAAAACCTTTTTATATAAATGATTGGATTTAGAATTGTCCCTTAGTACCATTACTAAAAAATATCATAATTAGTTCAATTCTATTTTTTTATTTACCACATGTCTTAATAAAAAATGATTAAATCTATATAATGTAAAATTATAATCATAGTAGTAACGATTATATCAGAGTACACAGAAAAAAATGATTCTATATTAAAAGCGTGTAAAATCATAATCAGAGTAATATCGTATTCATATATAAATAGTTTTAAAAAAAGTAATATTATTTTATCATAATAAAACATATTATGATAAACAATATAGAAATAGAAATTTGAATATAGAAGCATCACATCCAAATACATGCAGTTGAAATAAACAGCTTGTAAAAAACAAGTAATGAGAATGAATAAACTTATTTTATCCAAAGAGTTTGGGATAGAATATTCTAGAATAAAGTCTCTATTGTTTTATAATTATAATCATGTTTGTCTTTCATCAGTTAAGAAATCCCTCGATATGATGATCGACTTATCAACCTACCTATCCTTAGTATCTCTCAATTTGATAGATCAGATTATCTATTTTATTATCATCGCAATCCCTCGATCAAGAAAATAGGTGTCTTTATCTTCCTAACCACAGAATACATTGATCATATTCACAAAATAGTACATGCGATGAAATTACATAATAACTTTTTAGAATACATCCGAACACATTTTTCTTAATAAATTCTCTCTCTAAAAAATAAAAAACAATAAGAACAAGTTGTTCATGATTTTTAAACATCAAAAAAATCGAGAGTGAAAGTAATCAACCAACCAACATCAAAATCTTCATATGAATATGTATTTATAAGAAACCATTCCAATGTTCATATTATGTCCAAAAGTCATAATTTCTTCAAGTTTGTTATAAAGACTGGGACAACTAAAACTCAAACTACAATATTATAATAGAAAGTCAGACACCATTTTGTTTTTCAATATTATAGTGTAAAATGTATTCTAATATGATATAAAATATTTTTATATATTCATAATTTAAACATGGTCAATCATATGGATTTTCCAACTTAATTTCATTATATTAATTTCATTGAGTTTTAATCTGATGTTTATCTATTTTGGTATCAAGTCTGATTATGAAGATTTTGTCCATATAACGTCAATATGGAAAGTATTTAACCAGATTTGATAGAGGTGAATCCAATTATTATGGGTTTCATATTAATTATAATAATAATAATGAATATGATTTAATATATATTCATGAATACATTAAAATTATTTATAATTATAGTAAATGTATATATTTTCCACTAAAATATTCCAAAAAGACATTTGACATAAAAAATTAGTAATTAATTATTAAATAAAGATTTTTTGATTTTCAAAACTAAAGGAATGGAAATTTCCTAATTGAAACATTTTACTCAAAAAGATCTCACTTTTTGAATGAACAAACCATGATTCATAAATAAGAAATCATTTAAAAAATATACAGTCTATTATTATTGATGTTCTTTTTATATAGACATATGCATTGATCCGTATCTCTCTAGATTTTATGATTTATCTGAATATAATGAGTAATATAACTAACTCCCCCTTATGATAATAAATACCCCTATGGATTGTATTCTCCTTTTTAAGAAAATAATTTCTTCCCCTTTTTTATGAAGTTATCACTTAGAGTTTTTATACTCTTTTAAATAATTTATCCCCCATAATTAAAACATCACCCCATTTGTGATTTTCAAAAGGATATGGGAAAAATCTTGGAATTCCTAAAAATAGTTTGATAAAAAAAATAATAGATGATGTGAAAAATACTAATGTACATGTTCATCAATATATGAAGCAATATTCAACCAATCAGAATTGGGAGACATTTAATCAATTCCTAATGAGATGGAAAAGTCCATCATTGATAAAGATATTTATAAAAGAAATAGTTATAGAAAAGGTTCAAGGAAAAATATTTAATCATTATTCTAAATTAAGGATCTCATAATGGACATTGTCTTTTTGAACTCTTTTCTATTATCCAGAAGCCTTGGAATCACTTTATCTTAGTATCAGTTCATTTCATTCTAGATTTGAAGTCTTTCATCTGAATCTTATTTCTTCTTTTTAATGATTTTTATTTAATCCATGTAAATTATTTATCTTGAAACCTCTTCTTGTATGTATTTATTCTTTCCATGCAGTTCTCTCACATCATCAGTTTGTTCATCAGCTATATGCTTTAAGTGCTCCACAAACTTTACCTTATCTTCCTAGCTTTTGGATAACTCATTAAAAGCTTCTATAGATTCAACCATGTATTTATTTAATAATTAAATTGATTTTTACTGACTTTTGATATTTCATATACATAATTATACCATTAAGAAACAATATTAAAATATTTCTATCAATATTGATATCTTTCTTTAAGAATTTTAAGCATATACTCATTCCAAATTACCCTTTTAGATAACATTTTGACTAACTCTGATTTATGAATTTTATTTTCATCATGTAAACCAACAATGGATTACAGTCTAGGAAAGTATGGAATTTTTGATTCATGTATTTATAATGTATGAACAAGATAAGGAACTCTTTACATAATCATCAGATCCACTAAATTAGATATTTCAATATAAGGTAGTTGAAGTTGAGAGGTTTCTACTTCCATTTGTTTTCGTTTTCTATTTTTTATTTTATTTTATATAAATTCTAAACACATACACCAACATGCATTCCAAATAAAATTTTAATGATATCATCATCATCATTTCCATCATCATAATGATATTTTCCAGATACTGTTTTTTAATTCTGGGTTTTTAATCCGTCTTTGATGAAGTCCCAATTTTTTTGATTGAGGGTGAATTTTTCTTTTCAAAGCATTTATATGGTAAATCCAATAAGTAATATTACGATGTTCTTAAGGAAAATATCTTGTTATAAACATCTTTTTAATTTTCTTTTTATTATTATACTTCATCACCATCAAGATACCTTTATATTTATTTTTATTAACTACATTATCCTTATTGAATTCATTCTACATCCATTGATAAAACTTCAATTCCAACAGTTTATTCCTACATTTATTTTCGAAATTGATCATGAAGTTGTTCTTGAGATCTTAAATTGGATTTACAAGTGGGAATTAGTTCTAATGATTTTTCTCGAACCTGTGGAGGTACTAATTCATCAAAAATAATTTCTTTTTCTTTATCCATTTCCAAAAGAACGTCAGCATGAAAAACTAAAAACTCTTCTAATGATTAACTATCATCTAGTTTTATTTGAATGGTTTGGGAGGAGAGTAAGACGAAATTTTCTTATGCTTCTTCCACACCATTCAATAAAGATCTCTGATTATTTCACCTTGAATATTCTTTTTATGTTTCTTTGTTTTTTCCTCTTTTTTATAATTTTCAACACCGTGTAATATAATAGTAAAGGCTTCTACTGGATTATGTACGAATTAAGGATCTCATTCTTTCCGTTCATCCATTTCCTTTATTCATTCTATATCTACTTAATTCGGTACATTATTTTGTTTCATATATTTTTTAGTCTCAAAAGATTCACATTTTCATTTATTTTCCTGAATAAAATTCTTTTGATTATTTTGAACACTTTTATTCATTTTCTTAGAACTTTCTTCTTATAGAGATATTTTTTCAAATTTGTCAACAAAATAAATTTTTTGTTAATAAAAATGATACATCATACTCTTGATATTATCATCACTAATGAGAATAATTTTCATATCCTTTAGATTTTACTTGTTTGAAACATTCAAACAATTCATGTACTCAATAATTAATTTGGTTATTAGAGTCGGAAACATTATAATCTAAGACATTATGGATCCGGACATTTTTTTTTAGATGGATAGAAAGATGTATCCCATGAGATATATCATTTTCATATTTACTAGGAAATAAAGAATAAATACATTAGTTACTTTTAGGGTATCATGATCTACTTTTATTATAATTAAGAAACCATTCATCCATAATGCCAAAATCCTTTTTATCAGTTAGATGAGATACCTTCTGAAATTTCTCATAGTGACCAAATAAATATTTTTATACTTCTTCCTTATCAAAGATCCAATAATATAAGGTATCTTATAGTAATTACAGAAATATTCTACCTCTGATGGAAGACCAACATAAATTGAAGATTTTCTATAACTCATTTGATAACCTATTTCATTAAATGAAAATTAAATATTTTTTTCCCATATCCAACATGAAAAAAATAATTTTTTTATAAAACAATCAAACTATATCAAGAATTATTGGATCATGATTCTATTTAGGTTTTGTAACACATAGGGATTCCCAACCATGAAATTGTATATCATTCATTAAAATATAATCATAATTGTTATAAAAAGATATATTGACTAAACTTTGTATAAAAATGAACCATTATTCAAAATCCATTTCTATGGGAATTGAATTATAAGAAGAGTCATATTATGAAATTTAGACTATAGGAATTAAGAATCAAAATAGATGATTTTGAGTCTAGAAACAATTCAAGGAAATGTATCTAGAATTTTCTAGTGAGGTATATAAGTGGTCCCACCATTTATATAAGGTATGAGTGTGATAGTTCAAAGTACATATTTAATAAAATGTAAAAGATTGTTCTTATCTTATAGGTAAGTTGAAAATGATTCCAACAAATATTTAATTTATCTTGAAACTCATGAGGTTTTAAAACATTTTTTAATATTGGGAGAGATTTTGATTAATTATTTTTAAAAATACCATATTTTTTGTGAAATCTAAAAGAAACTGAAACGACAACAAATATACTGAATATAATGAAATAGTGAAAAAAATAAAAGGTAAGAAGAAAACATTTCAATGTTTAAGAGACTTATCATTATTATAATTATGTTTTTTCTTGAATATGATATTTTTACAAACGAATCAAATTATGAATGATTTTAAAAGAATACATAAAATGGTTTTTAGAGATAAAAATAGAATCTGATTAAATTAACTCATTATGAGAAAAACTTTAAATTAAAAAAAATTGTAAAATATTTGTGCATTAAAATTGTATTTTTTGGATCCAATTATTCATTTTACAATACATACACTAAAAACCTTTATATCTAAACATAAGACTATAAGTTTAAATATGATAAATTTTTCTGGAAAACAATGATTCTGAAAAAATAATTATTTTAAAAACAACAGACATATATACTCCTTCATTAAGTAGGAGTAAATTAATGTAACTATATTGGTAACAAGGAATTATATGTGAATTATCACTTTATATTGATCATTCCTAGATATTTTTTAATGTATTCAAATATATCAGAAGGTAATGGTTTTCTGAAAATATCATCAAGTTGTTCTTTCATTCCAATGAATTGTAAAATGATATATCCTTTACGTTTATGTTCCCAAATGAAATTGATGACTAATATCCATGTGTATTTAATGATAGTGATGTGTAGGGTTTTTACATAAAGTTTCAAAACTAGTGTATTCACATTGTATTTGAGTTTTGGTAAAACTCCTTCCATAATGAGTGAGCCTTTTTTTCATCCACAACACTTGAGCACAACAACTTTTGGCTACAAAATATTTAGATTAGGAAGTTGAAAGTGATACATAGTCTTTTTTATTACAGAACCAATATAATAATGAATCTTCTAATAAATTAGATGTTTTATAAGTTATTTTCCTCTTTATTATACACCCATGAAAGTCAACATCTTAAAAACATTTTAATTCAAAATCATTTCTAGAAGAATATAAATGTCAAAAACCACAGTTCACTTTAGATAATGAAAAAATCGTTTAAAATATTTTATATGAGATTCATTTATATTATCTTGATATATTTAACAAATAATATAGAAAACATTATTTTTGGTTGACTAGTTTTGAATTATAGAAAACTTCCTATCGTACCTATAAATGTTGTTTGATCAACTAATTTCCCATATTTATTAAGATCAAGCAGATTTCAGGAACCCATGGGAGTAATAATTAACTGAGTTTCTTTGTATCCAAATATTCTAATAAGTTATTTTATCTAATTATTTTAGATATATATGTACCCACCAGTTTTTGAGAATTTTGAAAACCATGAAAAAATATTAACTCACCCATCATACTCATCTAAAACTCAATATTCATAAAATCTGCAAAGAAACCTATTATATATTGTTGATTTGATCTGAATATAATGTCATCAACATAGATTTTAACAGTCATAGTATTTTTGTTAGCTTATTTTATAAAAAGAGTTGGAGTTTCATCTCCCTTACCTAAATTGTTTTTTAATAAAAATCATGTTAACCTATCATATGTAGAACTATGGTATTATATAAGGCTATATAGAGATTTTCTATGTTTATAAACAAATTTAAGATAAATGTTTTTTTTCAAAAACATGTTTTTTTTTCAACATAAACATTATACTAAACATATCCAATAAGAAAAGAAAACATCACATCCATTTAAAAAATGTTTGAAATTAAATAATGTTGTAAAGTCAAGTAGAATATGCATAGATTCTAGTCTGAAAATAGTTGAATATGTTCCTTCATAGTCTATTAATTTTTGTTGGTTTTAAATTTTTTTAACCTGTATTTCTTTATTTCTAATGATTATTCAATTTAAACAATATTTTTTTCCAAATACCCATTTTACTCCAATTATTGATGTTACTTAAGTAATTTCCACCAAGGTCCATACTTTTTTCCACTCAAATTAAATTATCTCATATTGAATAGCCCAAATACAATCCTCATCTCATAAAGCCTCATTAGGGTTTTTAGGGTAAATTTTGGAAATAAAAGAAATATGTTCTACTTCATTCCTTAAGGAACTTCTAGTCTTATATAATTAATCAACATCATTAATAATATTATCACTAAGATGATTCCTAGGAAATAACTAAGTTGGGTTTTATAAAAAATGTTCATAAATATAAGGTTGAAAATCATCCTAAGTAAATAATTCAGAAATTATTTCTTGATTATTTTGATTATAAGAGAAATTTTCCAATAAAGGTTGAGAATCGGTTTTGAAAAACACATCCATGTGTGTTGGTTGGGTTTTTAAAAAAACTATGTTTAATCAAATTTAACATGTAATGTTTCTTCAACACTAAAAACGTTTTTGTTAAAAAATTCTCTATTCCTTAGAAGTAATGGAATAACCTAAAAATAAACCTATATCATATTTGGGTGTGAAGTTTTTCAAGATTATTTTTCATATTAAAGATGAATTATTTTCATCCAATTACTCTAAATTAAGTAACTTTTGGTTTTAATCCTGTCCAAAACACATTAAGAGTTTTATTAATAAAATTTCATAACAAAACAATATTTGTATTATAACAATTAGTACTAACCGCTTCATACTAAAAATGGTTAGCAATTTATTTTTAACTCAACATGGTTCTTATTATTTCTTAAAGAATATTATTTCTTATATTAATAAAACCATTTTTCTGTGGAGTTCTAGGAGTTGAAAAGTTATGTTTTATGCCTTTCTTACAAAAAAATTCAAAATCAAAATATAAAAAATTTCCCCAATGATCACTAAGAATAGTTATCAAGGGACGATTTTTATCATTTTTAACTTTTTCTAAAAAAATTAAAACCACAAAAGTCTTCTAATTTCATTGAAATAAAATATAACTAGGTGTATCTAGTATAATCAGCAACTGGAATGAATGCATAATATTTTCCCCCAATAATCCCAGTTTTTGTAGGAGCAAATAAGTCAATGTAAACTAACTATAATGAATTATAATATTAGACATAACTAATAGATTTAAAGCTAGAATTATGTTGCTTGATGTATTGAAAATGGTCACAAAGATTTGAAGAATAAAATATAAGCTCTGTTATATCCATAAAAATTATTTTCATAGTCTACATACATAAAATTCTAAGGTTACAGTGTCCTAATATTCAATTACATAGCCAAGATTGATCTTTAATTACAATGAGTCAAGCTTAGTCTTGGTATCAAACCATTTATAATATTAGTGTATATAAATTCTCATGTCGATTGAAGAAATAATGAATTCATTCATAGAATTGTTCACTGGACATTTATAATTCTTTAAATTCACAAGGTAATACTCATCAAATAAATTACTTATGATTATATGGTTTTTATTAATACCATTAACAAAAAAACATTCTAAATTGATGCATTACCAAGAAGAACTATATTACATGTTCTAAAAATCTCACCTTTAGTATTTTCTCTGAATGTAACGTTTCTACCATAAATTTTTATTATCTTTTAGAAAATTAATTTTTTAAGATTCATAGGATGAGAACATGAACTATTCATATTCCATGTATTCTTATTGCTGGTAAATTCAATGTTATACTGAAAATAAAAATGTTAGGATTTTGGAACCCAAGCCTTATTAGGTCTAGAAATGTGAAAAAACAATTTTGAGTCTATGTTTTTTTAAATAGGCTTTGTGGAAAAATTGATATTAGACTTTATTTGAATAGAAATTCTTCTCCTAAGGACCTCCACATTGACAATTGGTGAAAAGGGGGAATTTTTAGGAACAAAGAAATTTTTACTAAAAATTAATTTTTTGTGGGTATAACCCATTCTAGAAATAGTTATATGATAAATAGTTTTTTATAAAACATATAAAATATTTATTTACCAATGGTTATGTTTGACAAGAGTTTCTTTAAATAAGATATTTTAAATTTATCTTTAACAACTAAATTCTTATCGTCTTGTGCAAGAGTTTGAATATTGATTTTATAGAAATTACTTTGTAAACAATTATAAACAGAAATTTATTTTTATAAATCTTTATGAATAGTATCTTTTTCAAAAATAGCTTTATAATGATATTTATAAAGATCAAATACTTCTTTTGTTGAAACATGTATCCTTGATTTTTTCTTATAGTGTTTTTTACAAACATTGAAATTTTAAATTTCAATGAGTATGGAAAAATGAGAACCCCTACAAATGAAGGAAGATAATTATCCTCTACTGAAGAAGATACTTCATATAAACATTTATAATGTTTCTCATTATTGGATTCTTGAAAATTTTCATTCAAATGTAAGTTTGTTTGGTTCTCAGCAGACCGTACATTAGCCCTAATAAAAAAATTATCTTTAGGTATTCGAAAAAGAAATCCAATGTTCCTCTGTTCAGAACTATTACTATCAAAGGATTTATCCAAGGAATCCACTCCACTTACACTCCATGATTCTTTTTCATTAAGGAATTTCCTTCAAATTTTCTTATAATTTTTTTTTGATTCCTTTAAAAATTATAATCCTTCTTTAATTTGCTTTTTAGCCTTATAAAATCTGGTCTGATATGTCCATCTCTCTTATAATCATAACAAGTAACTTCATTATATTTCTTTTATTTTATATCCATTTTTCCTTACTTATATCTATACTGAAAGGGTGCCTTTCCATATATCTTGTATATTCTCCTAGAAAGATAATCCAATTCATTTTCAAAATCCTCAAAAGTTTTTAAATCAAAATGAAAAACTACATCGTTCTTTTGTAGATATCTAACAAACTTTTCAATAAATTTTTTTTAAAGGTCAATTCAGAAGCAAATGCTTATGACCCTTTATTTAATAAAGAAAGGAGAAAACATGAAGAAGGTGAAAGTGGTCACACAGTCAGAAATTACCTCATTATCAAAAACTAAAAATCATATTACGACATGTCATTCCCATAATCAGAGTCTCCAGCAGGCTCCCATTCAGATTGAGACTTATCTTGGTTAAAGGCCCTCTAATAATTGTCGTCAAATTTTCTTGAGACCTTTGAAGCTGATCTAGTCGACACTGTCTTAGGAATTTGAGAGTAATCTTTGCGATGTCTTCTCTTTGTAGTAACGGAAGTAAAATCCTCTCCATCAGTCATCCTTGCCACCCCAGCTATGACCATATCCTTGAAGGAGAGAGATATGCCACTGTTCGGAGTAGTGAAGCTAGCCTTTTCCCCCTCAACATCTGAAACATCCCCCCATTTACTAGTAATGGGTTCCTGTCGATCATCTACCTGTTGCCCAGCATTAACACAAGAAGGACCACTAAGGTCTCTTGTGGGGGACACATCCATTTGCTTTTCTTTATCTTTGGGAGGAAGTTGCGGGATAGATTTCTCTGCATCTACCAGAGATGACTCTCTGGGAGCAGCATCACCCACAGTCAACTGGTTCCCAGAAATCAAAACAGCAGACGAAGCAGGAGGTGATTCTTTGATTGAGTCACCATCATGTATGGTGGCCTTTGAAAAAGATGTATCTTTCGTTTGTTTTTTCCTTCGACAGAGATTTTATGGGTGGCCCATCCTCCCACATTCCTCGCAAAGGGTGTTCTTCCGACATAAGTCCAAAGAATTCCCAACATCCATATAAAGATTACAGAAAAGTGGCCTTTTTCATATTTAACATCAATTTGGATATTGTCAGAAGGTGTAGAGAGGAATACCATGTCAATCAGCATAGAGCTAAGATCTATCTCTACCAATATTCTAGCAAAGTTACCATAACGGACATCTTCAGTCTCCTTATCAAGGCGGATGGGAGTTCCAATAGCATATCCAATATCAAGCAAGATCTTTGGATGCCAAAGGACCCAATTGATTCCATGAAGGCGGACCCAGACCTGAGAAAAAGAATTTCTTGTACGTGAAACATTAAATTCCATAGACCATTCATGTAGGTGAAGCCAGCCAGGTTTCAAAAGCAGGGTTCCACTACTCCATGCTTGCAGCTCCAACTCCTCATAGGGGAACAAACAATGAATGAATCTGCGACCAAGTGAGACACATTTCCAGTTTGAAAACCCCCATAACATTGAGGTTCTGTGAAACAAATCATTAAGTTTACATGGTTTATCACCCTTAGGGAGAACAATACGTGCAATCAGAGAGTTTTTATCAAGCATCATTCTCTCTGCAAGGGATGCACAATTGGCTTCAACAAATTTTTCAATAGATTGATCATTAGGGGGTAAGATAAATGTTGTGGAAGAACAAACACCACCTTTTTTTTCTTTTCTTTCTCTATATCTCTCTTTTGACTACCTACATACTAAATAAAGGATCAAATAAGACCATTTATAGTGATATTATTATCCTTTCTTGTTTCATTAATAATTGTATCTTAGATTACCATTCATTGGGAATGATATCTATGACTTTCTCAAAAAGAATCTCATCATCTAATATATTCTCACTAATTTTGTGAGGACTATTAATAATTTTTGAGAATATTTAATGCATATTAGAAACTGATTAACCATTTAAGAATTCAAAATCTTGATTAATGGATATAAGAATTTATCTCTTTGTTTTAACACACTTTGATGTTCCAAAATGTGTAACCACTATCTTTTTACAGATATTACTATCTTCCTCCCAATAATAAATATGAATCAAGATATTTCTAGTAAATGAGCCTAACAAAGTCTTCCTTACAATGTAATTAACCTAATATTCCATCATTTCTTGATTAGTAAAAGATCTGACATTTCTATCAAAAATTTATAGTCACCGGTCAGCATCACAAAAGTCTCAACCACACTGTTGATCAAAAAATTATTCATTCTATCACTCCAATATTTTTAATCAACACCATCAAAATTTGGTGGTCATTTGGGAATCATATTATTTATTGATCTAAAAATAATTCTTGACATCTTTTGAAAAATAGATATAAAAATTCATTTTCCAAAATTTATCTAACATTAAACTGTAAGGAATACAAAAAGTTTACAAAAAATATGAGCAGTGGAATCCCAATATGATACTAATTATTGGATATCAATATGATATATTTTGACATTAAGACTGAAATAATATATATGGATCTATTAAAATAGGTTGGGATAATTTTAGATTTAAAAACTATAGTCTAAAAGTACAAAAACATTAAAATTTTACAAAACCTCTTTATGTAAAATATCATATTCAGACTTCGATCTTTGTGCGGTTAATAATTAATATCATAATTAGGTCAATTTTGATATGTTATTTTTCACATGTCCTAATCCAAGATGATTATATCTACATAATTAAAAATCATAATTAAATTAGTTATGATTATATCAAAGTATACAAAAAATTAATGATTCTATCTACAAAACATATAATATCGTAATCAAAGTAATTTCATATTCATATATGAATAGATTTAATCAATATAATACAATTGTATAATATTAAAATATATAATGATAATGAAAATAAAAATCGAAATATGAATATAAAAGTAACACTTTCTATTACTTGTAGTGAAAATAGAAGACAAGTAATAAAATAAGTAATTCAAATGAATACACTTTTTATCAAAAAAATATAGTTTTCCAATCATCTAAGATAAAGGTTATATTATTTTAAAATTATAATAAAATTTTTCTTTCCTCAGTATCTATATCCCTCTATATGAAGATCGTATTCTCTTTCTGCCTATCCTCAGTAGACCTCATTCGGATGGACCAACTTCTCAATATTGTTATCCTTTAAATCCCTTGATCAAGTGGATCAGTGTCACTATATTCTAAGCCCCAAAATCCCACATTCATATTCAAACAATCAGATGCACAAATTAATTACAAAAACATATTAACAATAAAATTAGATAAGGTTTTCTTATAAAATACACTCTATAAAGAAATACATAATACTAAGAAAAAGTTTTTGATGATTTGTATACATCAAAAAACAAAGAATGAAAGTATTCGACCATCTGGTATCAAACTCTTCAAATGATTAGGTATTTATAAAAAACCCTTCCAACAGTCATATTTTCTCCAATTAATACATTTTCTTAAAGATCATTGCAACAAATTTGTATAGTTAGCACTCCAATAGATATATTATAATAGAAATTGAGATTTCATTTTCTTTTACACCATTACAGTGTAAAAGGTATTCTAATATGATAAAAAATTATTTTCCATATTCAAAATTAAATCCTGGTAAATTTGATAGATTTTCTTATATAATGACAATATGATAATTTCTAGGAGTGTGAATCCAATGTTTATCAGTCCCGATTTGAAGTCTGATTATGATGAAATTTATCAGTATGAGGTCAAGAGAAAAAGTCTTAAATCTGATTTCATAAATTTTAATTCGATTATTATCGATTTCATACTCATTATGACAATCATAATGAAGAAGAATTAGTTTATATTAATGAATACTTTATAACTATTTTTAAGTATGGTAAAAGTATATATTTTCTACAAAAACATTCATAAAACATTTGGTAGATAACAAGTTATTAATTAAGTAATTGAGAAATAGTTTTTGTGATTTCAAAAACTAATGGAATGGAAAATTCATTAGTATAATTTTTTAATCAACAATATATATTTCATTAATATAAAATACTAATTGTAATTAATTTGTTTTATTAATGAAAACTCCCTTGAAATCATAAAAGCTATTTCATTACATTAAATTTGTTTCTATTTTCATTTATAATTAATTAGTAACAAATGATTTCATATTATATTTATATATTTTCAAATGTCGGTTTTTATTATTCATAACTGTTAATTTAATGGCTAGGTTATATCATATTATATTAAATAGTAGTATTTTAATGATATTTTTTTTTTAAAACTCGTTATTTTAAGTAATTCATGCCCATGAATAAATTATCTTTTGTGTGTAATGAAAGATAACTTAGTTTTGTGTTCACTAAAAGCTATATAATACATTAAATTAATTTAAAAAATATATTTACAAATCTTGGGTGGTTAAAATGCCAAGCATCATGAGATTATTTTTAATACACTAAAACACCATTAGTTATCTATTAATATAAAAATGTGACACTAATGGATGGACAAGATTCAATTCATGGGTAATATATTCTCAGAATAAAGGAGTATTAGTTAACCTAGAGAAGGTTAGAGCTATAGTTTCCTATGATTATACCAACAACATCTTTGATATACGAACATTCTTGGGTATATCTAGATATTTGAGGAATTTTATAGAGGACTTATCAAGATTTAAATCGCCACTAAGGGTCTTGAATAAGAAGGGTGTGAAGTTCCTATTGAAAAATACCTATGATAGAAACCATTAGGCTCTGAAAGGTAAATTGGATTTAGTTCCAGTATGGATTTTTTCAGAGTTGGATATGATCTATAATATTCATTATGATGCATCAAGTATCGAAATAGGATTAGTTCTTATGTAAGGATATATTCTTAGTGTATTGGTCTTATTAGTTGAGGCCACATGAGAGTAATTACCCAACCACAAATCTTGAGTTAGCAAGTGTTATACTTTCCCTATGTTGTTTAAAGAATAGTTTTTTGGAGAGTGTTTTTTGGTGTATGCACACCAAAAAATCATAAATTATATATTTATGTATCATGACAAGAATTTGAGAGAACGAAGGTGGGTTAATTAAATACAGTCTTTTGACATCAAACTTTCCTACAATCCTAGAACGGAAAATGTTGTTTTCAATGCACTGAGAAGGAGGAATCAGATACAGGAAGTTCTGGAGGCCAGTAGTGAGTGATATCTTATTACCATATTTTCGGAGATGCACGTGGAGGTGCAAGGGGATGATGGGAAGACATTTTTTTATACTTAGTAGTGACTTCAAATCTTCTAGATATATTAAGGATGAGATATTTGTCTTTTTTTTAGTGCCTAGTCCTATGGGAGAGTGTAGAAGGTGAGGGCCCACCACCTTGATAGACTATGAGAGATGATGAAATTATTCTTAATAATGTTTTTTTAGGTTCCATCAGACATACATGAGGAGATGATACCAAATTTTCATTCCTTAGCTTAGGCAATACATCCTGACATTACCAATATATATTATGAAAATTTCCCTTAATATTGGGTATTGGGGATGAATTGAGAAGAAGATGGTATTCTTAGGAGGTGTTCCACCTGTCAGCAAGTGAAGGAAGAACACTGGAAACCAACTAGACATTTATAAAAGGTACCCATTACCAAGTAGAAATGGGAAGATGTTGTAATGGATTTCATGAACAGGTTTCTTAGGTCACCTCAAGGTAATAATTCTGTGTGGGTTGTTGTGGACAGGATTATGAAGGTTTCTTATTTTCTAAAATTAGAGAGTCCTTATTAGTAGATGGTCTTAGGTGGTTTTATATGTGTTATATATTGTGAATACAAGGGGTTTGTAAAAATATTATATATGATGGGGATTCCAAATTTACATCTCATTTATAAAAACGTTCAGTGGGAGATATGGGTATACAGGTGCCTCTGATCATTGAATACCACCCTTAGACTCATGGATAATCATAGCACGCGATTCAGATTCCTGGGGATATGCTTTTAAAATATAACATAGATTTAGGGGATCTATGGAGAGTCATATAACCTTGGTTGAGTATGACTACAACAATAGTTTCTAGGAAACTATATAGATGTAACCATGTGAGTATTTTTATGGTAGAGAATGTCAATCTCCTTTATGTTGGTTAGAGGTAGGAGGGTCAAATTTTCTCACACAATGTTTCATATAAGAGGCTTTAGAAAAGTTCTAGTTCATTCATATATTTATGGGTAAATCATATTCTTGGAAAAAATCTTATGCTGACAATCATCGATGACCATTGGATTTTGAGGTCAAGGACCAAGTCTTTTTATGTATCTCATTGATCCTAGCACATAGGAAAATTAGAAGATAGGGTAAGATTTCACCGTTGTATATCAGGTAATATAAGATTTTGGAGAGAGTTGGGGTTGTAGCTTATCAATTGTTGTTACCTAAAAGTTACCAAGCCATGCACAACGTCTTCCATGTATACTAGTTGTTCCGTTAACACTAAGACTAGTCTCACACTCTACAGTCGGATGACATTGAGTTATAGGTATGTGTGCATTTTGTGGAGAATCTTATATTTATTCTTGATATAAGTGTGAAGGTCCTCTATGGCCAGTCATTTACTCTATTATGGTTCATATTGAAGCGCAAACATTTACATGATAAAACATGGGAGTTAGAGGCTAACATGTGTTCTCAATAGCTAGAGTTTTTCTCAGTTGATTATTGACAACCCTTGGAAAGGAATTTTAGGGAATAATTAATTTAGGGGGGGGCAGTTTGAAAGATCTAAGGTTCTTCTATGAGGTACACATATTTTTATTATTAACACTATGGTTTTACCTAATGTGAGTGAATAATGGAATAATGGGAGTTTCAGGGGTGTATAGGGATTTTTCGGATCATGGGGGCCTGATTTTTTTAAAAACTAGTTGGGAATCATGGTTATTTGAATCCATTCCACAAATTCTACACAGTTTTATGAAACCATTCAATGTGGTCTAGCCTCTGATCATGGCTGAATAGTTTAAAGAAACCACATGGCCATGGGTGCACACCCATCTGAGAGATATATATTATTTTATAATCGTATTATAACATGGTTTGGCCAACTGGGTGGCCAAACCATGTGACCTGATTAAAACATTATATATTACCATCTTACCTTATATATTTATATATTTAAATCCTTTATTCTTCCTTTTCTTCTAGTGTACATCCTTGGTATAGGATCTTCTTTTGAAGATAAAATCTAAGGCTTGGCCACCATTTCTCCATTTACACATAGATTCAAGAACTTTTTGCCTCATTGGATCCCTGATGGTGGGTTCAACATTTATCTTGTATTTATATACAATTTACATTGTATTAATAGAGTTATTTTGGTGCAAGATAATTTTCCCTATTTCAAGGATTTTGATCCATATTTTTTATTCTGATCTAGATAGAATTAGATATCGATACTGGATGATTGTTCTACTATGAACCTGTAGTATGTGGTTTGTTCCTATCCCTTAATGATTTCTTTTTTATAAGAATAGTTTCCATTGTGCCTCATTCTAGAGTTTACACATGTTCTCTTTAATTAATTGAATTCTTGAAATTGATGAAATGAAACCAGTTTAGGTTTTCCACTAATACATTTGTTATTATTTGAGGTAGTTCACCACAACCTAGGCCAACCTTGGGGTGTTCCTTTGTATATTCTCTTTGTTATACCACCCCATTGTGTGAATGTGTTCTTTCCGATTATAGTGCACGCATTAATGTGAATTTAATGAATTTTTGTGGTTTGTATTACCTTGTTTAACATGTTCATTGTAAATGAAAAGAATGAATTTAATTGAACTGATAGAAGATGCTTGATACCTACTATATATGTTATGAAATATGATTAAAAAAGATGAATGTTTTTTTTGGAAAATATTGAATGAGTTGGATGAACACGTTTCTTTTGAATGATGATTTTTTTTATTAATAAATTGAAATAGTAATAAATTCCTTAGACGAGATCCTTGGATCTTGATTATACGGGAAGCCCTAGAAATTTCTACTCCATGGGTCTACTTTTGGTAGTGGATGCATTTTTCATATTTAATCCTCTGATCTAGGTTCTGTAGGATTCCATGTGACTCACTACCCACAGGATCCATCATTCATGGACCTGCATTGGATATGGTTTGTTGACATGCAAATTAGGCTCCACCTAATTCATTACTGAGTTTCTTTTGAGTTACTATTGTGACTCAATGAGGATTACTTGGTCTTCTATAATTTGGATCTAACCCCTCATGGTCTGACACACAATTACATAGTGTGTCCATTATGGATATTGACACTAGATTAAATGTTATTTAAATTTTTGAGGATTTACACTTTATTACATAGTACAGCTATTGTTGATAATTATTATATTCTTTATAGATAACACTGGTAAGGGTATCAGTTTATAGTTGTTAGAATAGATAGTATTATACCTTCTATAATTATTCTTTATAGCTTCTATTCTGTATGGGAGATTTATTATTATTTATAGGGATCCATGATTGGAAGGACTTAATCACACTTTAAATTCTTTAATGTTATACATATGGTATGCTGCACACTATATTTGTTTATATTACATAGACTGGACTTTTTATAGACATAGATGGTGGTGGCCAACTGGGTGTCGTCTCAAACCGTATTTTGGATGATATTGAGTACCTAGATAGACTTCATGGATACATGTAGGGGCTAGGGAAAGCACTAATTGTACAATGCTTGATTGTTCTATACATAGTAATAGGGGAGCACGTGACTGATATAGGATCGTGATTCTATCTTGAGATAGTTATTTTTTGTTTTTTCATATCTTTTAATACATGTATTGTATTGGGTGCATATATACCTATTTTATTTATTTTTAGAGATATGACATTACATGATCATCATATTTATATGAATACTTCTGGTTTATTTAATTTTAAATTATTTTAAATGATTTATCTCCTACTTACTATTCAGTTATTTATCATCATCCTCTACTTGATATATTTCATTATTATATTGTGTTACACTATAAAATGAATGAATACTCTACCCAAATACACACCCGTGTCCACCTTTTCTAGTTCCTAGCCTCTTAGGCATGGGGTGGTATGCTTGAGTCCATGTGACCCACCGGTTAGAGGAACAGTTTAGTGGCACACCAGTTAGGATTTTTTAGACATTAAGAAGTTAAGTGGGAATATTTACTTCTATTACATTCAAAAAAAATTCTTCAAATAAAAAAATGAATTTCAAATTGATAATTTTTTCCTTCCATAAATTGTTATGGTCTTTTTTATCCCTCAATAATTTATGTTCTTATAGTAATTTACATTCGGATGACCATATTCTTTATCACTCTCTATTATTCCTTGGAAATTATCTTTCTCTTAAATTTTCATATTTTTACTTATCGATAATATTCTTCTTATTTGAGAACCATAAGATGTTTTATTTAAGGTAACATTTTTTTAATCTTCCAAATTTTAAATAATGTTTTGTTACTCTATTTTACAGTGGGGGTTTTAAAAAATGGTACTTTAAAATATTAAATCATTGATTACCAAGAAAATATTACAAGGAAGAAAGTTTTTGGGTGGTAGAATCTGACACACTAGAAATTTAATTTAAAATTATAATAGTATTAATTTCATTCTTAGCACATAACACAGAACATTAAAAAAACTATGATATAGTATAAAAATATTATTAAATAAATGTGAATGTTATAAAATAGTCTTTAAAATATTGGTATGAATAAAAATAAATCCATAATAAAAAGATTTTTATAAAATTTTTGCATAAGGAAAATTTATTGATTAATTCAAAATAAATAAGTACTCAATTTTTAGTTATTTCATTTTACTCTTCAAAATTACATTTTTTTCAAAAATGGTTTTTATTTCATTTTTTGCACAAACATTGTAAATAATTTCAAAAAAAAATTATAAATTTAATTTGAACAAATTATTTTTATTTGTGAAATCATATGGTCAATATTTTATTCAGGTGAATTTTTAAAAAACAATAAATTGTTTTATTTTTTAGTAAATAATGAAAATTTTTAATTTTTGTATAATTAACATTTCTTTTAATTTAATATAGTAATTTAAAAATAATATTATGTTTTTAATTTGATCTAAGAGTAAACTAGTATATTGTAATTATAAGTTATATAATAAATTAAATTTTAATCAATAGTATAATTCATTTCAAAATAATCTCATTATTTGGATAGAAATGAATTTTTTTCATAAAACCAATTTTACATTTACAATGTGATATTACCATTACAAATTAAATAAATAATTAGTGATTAATTTTTTTAATTGAATTTATAGATTTTATATTTAATAAAATCTTGTATCTTTCATTTGATATTTTTTACTTGGAAATTAATGAATGTAACATAAGTTTAATGTATAAAGATGAATGTTTCTAAAAATAGGGTTTTCCTGGAATTTACACAGTTATTTTAAAATTAAATTATACTTATTATGGAAATTTAATTTGATAAAATTTATTCCATATTTTTAATAATAATTTCTAAATATTTTAATGATTCAACTATGATTTTTGGTAATAATTAATAGTAAAAATAGTAAAAATGTATTACCATGTTAGGTCTATAATGGGTTAACCATGGGGTTAAACTAATAGATATGGGTATTAATTACAAATAATCTTGTCTAATTAATATTGGATGAATATATTTTGACCCTATATTATCTTACCTTTTAAACCTTTCCCATTTTTCACATTCACATGAAATTTTCCTTATATAATTTAAATATTTTATGTAATTCCATGTGAGTCCCCTCGTTCACTTATAAAAGGACACATCTTATCCTCCATTATTCAGAAATTTTTATCATTATATCTGTATCAAGACCTAGACAAAAAACCTTCATATATTCCATTCATTCATCTTATATCACTTTTTCTTCTTTTATGTAAAATCTTCCAAAGCATTATGTGTATTCCAAAGTAGGTCTCTCAAGGAAGTTGTATAAATCTTAACCAAGATATTTCAATATTACTCGTTAGTCCACATTCTATAAACATATATTATCCATTATAAAATTATGAATATAATATATTAATAATACTAGTATGTTATTATGAGGATATTAAAACCTTTTTGCCACCAATTTTCAATCAAATGGGAATTGAAAGTGTCAGTCATGTGTGGGTGTGGACTACCGCCGCCGCGTAGCTATGTAATTCATTTTCAATCACCAACTCAACTTAATGGATATAATTATGTATTTATGATATATATATATATATATATATATTTGTGTGTGTGATATTTATGATATAATTATGATTTTATAATGATAAAATATTATTTATCTTTGTCTTATCCTATTTTTGGAAAATGAAAACAGTGTTCATGCTTACGTATGGACTACTGTCTCTATGAAGAATGGAATCAATTTTTATATCTCTACCTCTTATGAAATGATCTAAAATTTTTATATAATGAATATATATCATATTTATGTTAGTATTTAAATTATGAATAGTATAGTATCGTGATCAACATGTAATGATATAATAGTCCAATTGAAAAAAACATGAAAAATGAAATGGTTATCACTCAAAATATTGATTTAAATAAATATATTTTAATAAATAAGTAGAAAAATTTTAAAATTAAACCATGTATGGTATTATAAGTATGAATGTTTTTCAGGTATAAAATTATAATAATATTTTATATACTATACAAAATATTTGATAACATATGTAGCATGTCAAACATGATGTAAGGGTTATACATTTTAATTTATCTTTCATTAGGCTCGTTTGTGCATAAACATCATACGATGAAATTGAAAGACCATATTTTGTAGAGGTAAAGGCCTTTTAAAATTCTCTTTAAATGTCTTGTTTTATCCTTTTGATAATTCCTAGGGGAATAATAAAGGGTTTGGGGGATTCTGAGGCTTTTTCAAAGCCTGGAGCTCTAGTGTTTAGTCAAATAATAAGACGCACGTGGTTGGTCCAAGGTTAGTAGTTACCATAAGGCTCATTTATATGGCCAAAAATAAGGGATCTTGGTTTGTTTAACTATTCAAGGAAGGATGCATTAGCCTATGAATCATAAAACAAATTTCATGTTTATATCCCATAATTGGAACAGGTTTTTTACTAAATGTTTTTCTAACCGTGTGATGGGTGTCAAGTTTGATAGTGAGCACACATAGGATGCACATGGTTTACCAAACCATATGAATCATTTTGTGAGGGGGAGTCACTATAGGAATTAGTTCCACATAGTTGGTAAATATTTTGTCCAACTATGCATCCAAACCATGTAACCCTTTAAAAAGTGTAAAATTTCCCATTTTTATAATTCATTTTAAGTTACATACCCAATTTCTTCTACCACTCAGGAAAAGTGTCCCTCTTATGGGTTTCCCTTTTCTCCTTTACTCATAGTATATGAGTAAACCTCTTCTTCCAAAGTATGATTCAAGTGTCAATCATCTTGTTTAATATCCAAAAGCAAGTCTATGATTCCTCTTGCTTCATTTATCTATTTATCTCACCATATGAAATGTTATTTCCATCTAAGCTATTATGCCCAATTTGTAGGTTGTTTGTCTAAATTATCTTATTTCCATGATTCTAGAAAAAATATGAAGCTGATATAAGATTAGGATTTATCCACTAATATAAGGTTGGTGTCCTTGAAATTTTCCCTAAGAGTTTTTATATTTACTTCATGTGATCTCATGTTTCATGCCATGCCTTCCATGTGATGCATATTTTATGATAAATAAATTAAATGTATGGATATCCCAACATTTTCATTAGTCCTTGTAACCAAATTTCATTATTCTAAGTGGTATACATAAACGTGATCCATCTCTTTCAGTGTGACTCTTTAAATGCTTATGAATGAAATGCCTTCAAATGCTATTAATCGGCCTTTTGAGGTGTGTTGAATGCTCCCTTATAAAATAAATAGTTAAAAAATATTTTTTTAAATAAAGATAATGGTTTGTAACCTTGCTAGGCCACTAAGAATAGAATATGTAATTAAACCACATTCTATGTTATGTTGACACACTTTTACAACTATGTTGGCTAAATGGTTTAAATAAAAGGTGAATGGTACTACCATGTCATCCAGACCATGTTAATTATGAAGCATGCTCGTATATATTTCCATAATTAGGAGAATTTTATTTTTTATTATATCATGTATGAATATTTTCAAGGGCTTGAATTACCATAATAGTTTTTCATTCCATGAGAAATACTTGGATTCTAAATGTAGTTTTCCATTGATGGGCTCATGGAAAACAAATTTATTCATTGATGTGTCTTCCTAGAAAAAATGCACTTGGATTTGGTCTTTATATTAGATTGTTAATGCCCCAACATGGCACTGAGGGTTCAACTGTATTTCAGAAAATTAAAATGCATCTATTGGATGGTTCTCCTTGGATTTGGCTTAATGTTAAGGGCAGCTTTGAATTATTCCTTAGGATTCATCAAGTCATACACTAAGGCTACCTAGGAAATGATCCTAGGGCTCGAGTAGAACTTCCCCCATAGGGTAAATTACCAAGGGGGAACCCCTATTGATTTTTCCCATCTCATAAACCCACTATGAGAAAAATGGGTAATTACGATGGGGAAGGGTCTCATCACAAAATGTCAATCGAGATGGACTATTTGAGATGGGACCAAGTTCACGTCGCAAATACCCTTCAGTGGGATTTCTTATTTGCGATGATACCCATCGCAAATAGATTTCGGTGGTTTGTAGTATTTTCGATAGGTACCGTCTTAAATACCATTCAGTGGTTTTTCATATTTATGATGGGACCCATCAAAAATATCTTTTTAACCAACTCCCCTAATTAATAGGGGGTTTAACATTTGTGATGGGATTTATATTTTGTCGCAAATATTATGTCGAAGGGTATGTATTTGTGATAGGACCAATCAAAAATTCTTTTTTAGCTGCCACTTGTCATTAATATGGGGTTAGTATTTGTGATGGGACCCGTCAGAAATAATCTAACCTATATATACCCTCATCCAATTTTTTTCATTTCAAACCGCTCTCAACACCTCTCTCCCTCTCATCTCGAATATTTCTCTCTTAAAATTTTCCAATGTTTAAAATTTTACATCGAAGGAATTTTCAAGCCTTGCATCGTACAAAACATTTTGTTTTAAAGTATTTATCTATTGACTTTATTTTTAAGTTAATTCATTTAATTTTATTTTAATTATAATTATTTTCAATTAGCGACAATTAAATTATAATTACGTAGTTTTATTTTGAATTATTTATTTTTACAAATCTGTTGTTTCATTAGTAATAAATACTAATAAATTATAATAATTAACGATAATTAGAAGTAATTAGCGTTTATTTGTAATAATTAGGTGTTATTACTAATAATTGGCGGTAATTAAAAACAATTAGTTATAATTAGCATCAATTAGTAAAATTTAGTGGTAATTAGTAATAAATATTTATAAATACCAATAACTATTATTAATTAGTAATAATTAGTAATAATTAGTAATAATTATCGGTAAGTAGTGGTAATTAGTAATAAATAGAAGAAATTTGAAATACAACGCGGTAATTAATAATAATTAGCGGTAGTTGGGAATAAATCGTGGAAAGTAATGGCAATTTGAAATAGTTAGTGGTAATTATAAATAAATAGTAATAAATAATAATAATTAGGTCTAAATAGTAATAAATAGTAAAAATTAATAATAAATAGTAATAAATAAAAATAATTAGAAATTAATAGGAATAAATAGTAATAAATAAGAATAATTATAAATAATTAGTAATAAATATGAACAAATAGTAATAAATAGGAATAAATAGTAATAAATAGGAATAAATATCAATAAATAATAATAAATAGGAATAAGTAGTAATATATAGTAATAATTAGAAATAATTAGTAATAAATATGAATAATTAGTAATAAATTGTAATAATTATTATTAAATAAGAAAAATATAAATAAGCTGGAATAAATAGTAAAAAATAATAAAAAATAGAAATAAATAGAAGTAAACATAATTAAATGGGAATAAATAAGAATAATTAGTAATAATTGGTAATAAATAGATATAATTAGTAAGTATTAGTAATAATTGAGAATAAATAGTAACAAATAGTAATAATTAGAAATAATTAGAAATAATTATGTATAAATAGTAATAAATAAAAATAAATTTTAATAAATAGTAATAATTAATAATAAATTGGAATAAATAAGAATAAGTCGGAAAAAATATTAAAAATTGAGAATAATTATTTATAATTATTTATAATTATTAATAATTAGCAGTAATTATAAATAATAATTAATTAGTAATAATTAGTAATAATTATTAGTAATTAGTAATAATTGGCCATAATTAATAATAATTAGATATAAATAGCAATAAATAGTAATAAATTCTAATAAATAGTATTTTTTTAAATAATTAGTAATTATTAGTAATTATTTGTAATTATTAGGGATAAAGAGTAATAATTAGTAATAATTGAATATGGATAAATAGGAATAGTTAGTAAAATTTCTTAATAAAAAGGAATAAATATGAATAAATATGAATAAATATGAATAATTTGAAATAATTGTTAATAAATAGTAATAATTGGTAATAAATAGCAATAATTAGTAATAATTCATAATAAAAATAAATAATTATGAATAATTAGGAATATTTTGTAATAATTAGTAGTAATTTGTAATAATTAAGAGTAATTAGTAATAAATAGCCACAAATAATAATAAGTAATAATTAATAGTAATAAATAGGAATAAATTTTAATAAATATGAATAAAAAATAAATATGAATAAATAGAAGTAAAAGGGAATAAATAAAAATAAATAGTTATTAATACTAATAGTTAATAATAAATTGTAATAATTAGATATAATTTGTAAAAATTATGAATAAATAGTAATAATTATTAATAATTAGTATTAATTAGAAATAATTAGTAACAGATATTAATAATTTGAAATAATTAGGAATAAATATTTTGATATATTAATAATTAGTAATAATTAGTAATAAATATGAAAAAATTGTAATAAATACTAATAATTAGTAACAAATGTTATTAAATAGTAATAAATAGTAATAAGTAGTAATAAATAGTAATAATTGGTAAATGTATTGGAAAAAATAGTAATAAATATTAATAATTAGTAATATTTATCTGTAATTAATAGCAGTTAGCATTAATTAGTGGTAGTTAATGGTAATTAGTTATAATTAGCAGTTATTAAGAATAATTAGGAATAATTAACAAAAAAATTTAGATTGTGTTTTTCTTAAATCAAACATTTCATTAAAAACTATTTTTTTTATTTTTTAGAGAAATATGGAATAAAGAAGATGACAACAGTAAATATTAGATTATCGTTCTTAGATAAATTAGTGTAAGAATAAAAAAGATTCTGGTATAAGTCCTATATATATTTAGGTTGTTGAATCTTTTTAACATTTTCATTATCAAAACCGGAATTCATTTTAGAAGGAAAAATTTTATGTCCTTATAAAAAATGTGATCTAGTGAAGTTTGAAATATATGAAAATATTGGGGGTTCATCTATTTCGTTTTGGTTTCCAAAAAGATTATATTATTTGGTATCAATAAGGTGAACATAGTTTCAGATAAGATACTAATAATTTGGATCCAAATCCATCATGGTTTCAAAATTTAGTACATGATGTGGACGGTCCATCTTTTCAAAAAAATGATACTTAGGATAATATTCATTTAACTCCTTAGTTAGAACCATCTAAATTTTACTATATTTTTCAGGTCCTCTCAGGATTCCTTGTATCCTGGTTATAATATAATGAATTTTAAAGTATTTGATAAATTTATCACTATTAAATCAAATAATGGACTGTAAAATAGGTATTTTGATCAGATATTTTTTGGTTAAAACATTATTACATGAAGTAAATGTATTGCCTATAAATTTCTACGAGATGGAGAGGTTTGTTCGTAATCTGGGTCTAGGTTATCAGAATATTCATGTATATTCAAATGATTTCACAATATATTATGATAAAAATGAGTCCTTGAATAGTATTCCTACATGTGGAAAATCGAGGTATGAAGTGGCTCAATTAGGGATGTTTGGATTGATTCCTATAAAATAGTTGAGGCATTTACCACTTACACAGAGATTACACAATTTTTTTATGTCTTTGAACATATAAACACCGATGTAATTGTAGAAAACCAATATTTCAATAGGTAAAAGCATAAATCATCCCTATAATGGGGATTCATGAAAACATTTTGACAATGTACATCCATATTTTGCTTCACAAGCATGAAACGTGCGATTGGGACTTTCAACCGGTGGTTTCGATCCATTTGGTTCCTAGAGTAGTCAACATTCTTGTTGGAATTTTTTTATAATTTTATACAATTTACCACAATTAATGCAAATGAAGGGACCAAATATCTTTTTGAACTTATTAATTCTATAAAATTTGAAAATGAATATTTATGTTCATTTGAAAACATTGATTGAGGAGTTAAATAAATTGTGGGGTAATGGTGTTAGTATATATGATGTTGTTGTGATTTTTTTTAAAATCTATATTGATGTAGACAATTAGTGACTTCCTAGTATATTAAAATTTATCTAGCTGGTGTACACATGGTCCAAAATATTCCCTATTTTGTATTATAGAAAATAAAGTGTTTATGCTCGTCAATGGAAGAAAACCTTATTTTTTCACTACTATCGTAGATTCCTTCCCAAATATCATCTTTTTGGAAGAATATATATCATTTCAAAAAAGGCACATTTCTAAGAGATAAACCTCCAACAATAATATTAGATACTTAGTTAAAATAAATTTTCTCTTCATTACCTATGATTACATTCGGGCCAACTATAAACCCATAGAAAATTTATGGCTTTCGAAAATAACACATTTGGATAAAATAGAGATTTATTAGGATTTGCCATATTGGTCTGATTTGTTGGTCTGTCACATGTTGGATGTCAGGAATATCGAGAAGAAATATTTTGATAATATATTTTATATAGTTTTGGAAACACCAAGTAAGACCAAAGACAATGTAAAGTCATTATTAAAACCTTCCCAAATTTGAAGGTGACCAAAACATGAACTATTTAAAAATATCAGATAACAGAAGTTAAGGAATCCAAAATAATATTATACACATTCTGAAGAAAATCGATTAATGTTTTATTTTTTGATTACACATTTCATACTTTTAGGTGGTTATGATTCCAATTTTGGTTGATTTGTTAGAAATAGTCATATTAATGGATTAAAAAGTCATTTTTTCTATGTTATAATGGAAAAACATATGCCTATTAGATTAATATTTTTGTTGAATTCTATCATTTAGGATGAGATAATAGAAATATCATATATTTTTTTTCTAAGACATTTATGTTGAAATAATATACTAGGATGCACTAAGTAGACTGCAAGATTATTTTATTTTATTTTTATATAAACTATAAAAACCATCCCACCATATTTATTTGAATCAATGGAACATTTGATATTACATTAACCACATGAGAAAAAATGTGTAGGTCTGGTATAGTTCCAATGGATATACCCATTCAAGAGATGGATTTATAAATTGATAAAAAAAAGAATATATCATAGTATTGTTTGGGGGATCAATTTTATAAGATTATTTATAGAAGGAAATTTCTGTTTTTCTACTACCATTATTTTAAATATGAATATCCTTCAATAAGAAACCACATGGTCTCTAGTGAGGGAAATTTTAATGAGGAAATGAGAAATTAGTTATCAATTTTTAATCATCCAGAACATGGATTTAGTAGACTTCTTAAACGATGGCTTTCAGATGATCAACATCATAGAGCTAATACAAATGTTCTCCTCAATTGTGAAGAAATTAAATCATTTGTACTTTGAGTACTTCTATCACTTATTATATAATAGTTTTTATACATAATTAATATTATTTTATTTCTAGGTTATATGATAGTCATATCCAAAAACAACTTACACAAATTACAGTAGATTCTCATGAAAAACATCGACAAAATAATTTTTTCGTATTGCTATCAAAAACTAATAACATAAATTATTTATTTTTAACAAATGAAATAAATTAACTACTCTTCATATTGATAATTATTTTACAAATTTTCAGGTATCTCAACATGCTGATAATATTGATAATTTATTGTGTATATTGAGTATCCCACCATCATAAAATGGTTAAATATTATAATTCATATGTGGTTGTTTCCCTCAGAATTCGGGGATGACCTCCTTGATTGAAGGTTCGAACATTCCAATCGGTTTCTAACGGGTTTGTTCGTAGAACCAGAAACATACAATGATTCCATATCCATTTGTACATACTTTCCAAAGGTAGGAACTCATTAATTTGTGGACTGATGATGCTTAGGAATTTGCATTGGTTGAGAGGATGGTAGGTCGGACTTATCACACCTTTTTTAGGGGAATTATTGTCTACTCTGGGACTCTCTTTATAGATTTAAGTTATGTTCATGAATCCTTATAACATTACCAAGTATAAAATGAGATTTCCTTTAGATCTGACAATCAATGATTGATATGTTGGAAATTTAGAGAATCTTTTATATGTATTCAAGGTTCTTCATTGATAGAGAATCATCTGTATTTGTTAGATACTCTTAGTCAATGGTATCCTTTGATACGTACAATTCTATTGGTCATTATGATGACCATACTGGTTTTAAAGCCACTCAGTGGGGCACTTGAATTTTATTTTCATTCAGAAGGACATGGATTATTTCAGAGTTGGGATCGAACCCGCAGATAGGCTACCTATGTATCCTTTGATTATAAAAGGAATCAGAACCCACATAGTTCGAGTAAGGGAGTATGTTGTTTATGATTGATGGCTCAAAGAAAGATTTCATAATTATTTTTACACTCTATGCTCACGTGAGTCATGCTCAGTGTGAGAAACAAGAGGTATTGGTAAAAATCAGACAATTGTGCCATGAAAGATGCAATCAAAAGAAATAATGTGGTACTTATGTATGTATGACTGCCCAGATAAATGAATATTTGGATTTACTATAGGGAAGAAATCCAGGAACAGGGTCCATAAAGGTATATGTGCTTCATGGAGATTTGAATGCACTAAACTTGGGGATTACTCTTGAAAAGGATGCCCAAATTAGGAGAGGACCTATGATTGGATTTTTACTCCTGAGAAGGAATCCTAGATCAAAGGTAAATTAAGACTGGTTAAGAGGGATTAAGACTGGGGCTTACTCCTGAAATGGAGGCCCAGGTTAATAGACTTGAAAATTTAAGGGACTTGGGGCTTACTCCTAAAGAGGATGCCCATATTTATAACTGGGCCTGATTCCTGAAAAAGGAGGCACAGGTTAAAGATTAAGACTAGGGATTATTCCTAAAAATGAGGCCCAGGTTTAGAGAATTATGGTTGGGTCTTACTCCTGAGGAGGATGCCCAAATTAATGAGGACATGGGGCTTACTCTTAAAGAGGATGCACATATTTGAAATTTATGATTGGGGATTATTCCTGAATAAGGAGGCCCAGGTTAATGATTATAACTGGGGCTTATTCCTGAAAAGGAGGCCCAGGTTAATGAAATTATGGTTGGGGCTTACTCTTGAGGAGGATGCCCAAATTAGGGGATTGGGGCTTACTCCTGAATAGGAGGCCCAAGATAAGATAATTATGGTTGGGGATTACTCCTGAGGAGGATGCCCAAATTAGGGGACTGGGGATTACTCCTAAAAAGGAGGCCCAGGTTAAGATAATTATGGTTGGGGCTTACTCTTGAAGAGGATGCCCAAATTTGAGACTGGGGCTTACTCTTGAAAAGGAGGCCCAAGTTAAGAGAATTATGATTGGGGCTTACTCCTGAAAAGGAGGCCCAAATTAGGGGACTGGGGATTACTCCTGAAAAGGATGCCCAGGTTAAGAGAAATATGGTTGTGGCTTACTCCTGAGGAGGATTCCCCAATTTAAGACTGGGGCTTAATCCTAAAAAGGAGCCCTAGGTTGAGAGAATTATGATTGGGGCTTACTCCTGAAAAGGAGGCATAGGTTAATGAGTTCTCTCATCTTAATGGATGAGGTTTAATGAATGAAATCTCAATCTTTAGTGACATAAAGATGTGTAAATTACTAGGTTTTGAGAGATATTCCACAGAATTCCTATCAGATAACGAATTCAACTCAAGAAATCATGCAATAAATGTCAATGAAGAGTGTCTTGAAGACTGAATCTTGAATAGGAGAGGTGTAACAGCATAAGAGGGGTTAAATGGGCAAGAAAAGAACCCAAAAAGACAGGGGAGCGCAAGTCCTGGTAGGCGCGCAGGTACTGCGAGGGCGCATAAGTCCTGGTCGCGTAGGTATACCTGTATGACACATGGGTATTAGCGCGACGGTTAACCAACAGGGTGATACTTGAGTGACTCTTGGTTAAATCCTTTAGAATCATCTTGAGGTTCTTCCAGAAGAGTGGCGCACAAGTTCTATTGAAGGAGTTAGGCGGCGTGCAAGTGTGGCCATTTCCCTTAAGTTATGGCCACTAAGGCGTGCAATTGTTGATGAGTTTCAACACTTATGCCTTCCTCCCCCTCTTTAGATCTTCCGTTCTAGGTAAGAAATTACCTTAGAAGTGTTTCAGAATCTTTGAGAAGGGACTAGGGGACCGGGAGCTCAAATGTGAGTTTCTGGAAAAATTCCTTCTCAAAGTGGGGGGCCCACAGGGTCTATTTATAGGCTAGAGAAGACCCCAGGAGGTCATCCTTTAGGGCGCGCAAGTCACTTGTGTGACCATTAGGGTGCACGCAGGTATACTTGTGCGATGGTGATGGAACTTGCGTGATCTATGGGCAATGTTCTCCTTGTTCATCCCTTTGTCGATTTTTTATGTTTCTTCAAAGGATGAATCACTTTGGACTAAGTCATTTCCATTTCCATACTTTTAGACAATGTGATGAAAAGGATCGTCAACAAATGTCCCCCCTCAGAGTTGGATCCAAAAGAAATGAGGATTTGACTCTAAGGAAAAGAAGAAAACCAACTGAAAAGTGGCACGCAAGTGTTGATGGCATAGAGGGCAGCGCGCAAGTGTGAGTCGTGCAGGGCTGGAGTGCGCCTGCAGTAGGCACATAGGTAGGTAGCCTAGCCTATAAATACGTTGTCCTTTGCCGCGCATAACATCTGATTTACGGATTCTCGAGCTCTCACTGTGTAGGTTACCTTCGCCGCATAGGTCTCTCGTTTTCCGTTGTTTCTTCGTCATCTTGCTGCTGTCAAGTTAATAGGACTTGTGCGGTGATACTTGCGCGACAGAAACTTGCGCGGCACATAACCACTTACGTGACACATCCATACTTGCGCGCCAAGTTTATACATGTGCGCCTTAATGCCTTTGCCATTTTTTTTCTAAAAATTACTTCCCAAAATTTTATGAAAAATCAACATACTTAAGAGTTAATTATTCATCCTCTGTGAAGAATCAATGGCTCTTAGAACCGGAATAGCTGATGAACTGGCTAGCAAGTGGATTGATGAGATGATGAACATCATTGGTCGTGATTATTATACCTTCAAAATTAGAACTCTTCCAGATTTGGATAAGTATCTGAAGAAATATCATTGCGACATCCCCCAAAGCATTTATTTGATTTTGTATGACTACGGTCATCTGCGAGAAGTTACTATTCCAGAAGCAAAGAGCTATCTCCCATTTTCGTGGTTTCAGAATTACACCAACTTTGCATCAGAAAATATCTCAGGTGGAGGAGTATTTCTAAATGTTGTAATAGTGGAGAAGGCCCATATGATGCATCATAGCCCTTGTACGCCAGATCTGAAAGATTATACGCCTAAGCTGCAACCACATTTTCATCCTTCAGTCATCCAAAATACTTAGATGGATCAATCCAAAGGCTGGAAGAAAAGTTGGGACTTCCGTCCTGGGGGAGGCATGAAGCCAACATGGATGTGGGCATACTGGGTGCGACAAACCTATGTAGAGTTTGTTGAGGATCTAAAAGGGGTGGCGATATACAAAGCTGTCTGGGTTGGGAAAACATATGTTTACAGACATGATATCTTCATGCCAGAGATACTCATCCACTGGAGTCCAGCAACTAATTCTTTCCATCTAACTCATGGAGAAGTAGGCATCAGTCTGTGGTATGTCTACAAGATCTCAGGGGCTCCAATTTTGGGTGACATGTATGATGAATTCATTTCACCCAAGGTGACTTGAAATGATTCAGAGAAGACTCCTTCTTTATCTCGAGAATTATTTAAGATCTTCCACAGGTTCAAATCTTTAGAGACTTTATTAATTCATTCTAGAAAGGATATTCATCTGGAGGAATGGATAAATATATTTCTTATTGAGTAGAAAGAGAGGGAACCAAAGGAGAAGGAGCCGAATGAAAAAGGATCTGAGAAAAATAAATCCAAGGATAAGAGGCCCAAATGTCCTACCACCTACCCAAAACCCGAGAAGAGGGGTTCTCTTGGAACATTTTGGCCAACTCTAGAAGTAGGAGAGTTCTAGAAGTGGGGATGTGAGGTGAATCAAAGGATCCCAAAGAAGACTCGTCTGGTGGGATTCTTGGCAATGTGGCTCAGCATTTATCTCTTTCTAGTCATGGATTCAAAGGGAGGCACCAGGCCAGGGACCTTCGTCATTACGGTAAAGTTGGATGAGGAAAAAATGGTTGGGTTGCCTACCCCCATTTTAGAAAAGATTCACAAGAGTTTACTTCATGTCTTCATGGGTAAATCTTCTTTAAGAATAGTGGTACCATTCCATGTTTTATGGGGATGGATCGCCACTCACTTCAGGACTTACAATGTATAGAATAGATTACAAATTCCTGGAAGTTCTTTCAGGCCATCAGTGCAAGAATTCTCTGGAGTTTCTCTATTAGATGATAATGCTTATGACATAAAAGTGTGGTTGAGCATGTTTAAGGAATTAAACTTTTTTCCCTATGGAAATCTACCAACCGGGCGGTTTGTGGATGATGGAACAACCCACTTGGATTTGAGGGAATACATGCTAGCTTGCAGGGATGGTGTGCTGGTTTCCAGGATTGACAGAGAAATTATATGTGAGGCGTATTCTCTATATAGATTTGCATGTCAATCCAAATGTCTGCAATAGATTGTTGTATGTCCTCCGGTACATGTCAGGTTAGAGCAACATCTGATGGTTTCTTGGAAAGTATTGTTGCTGACGTCAAGGGAGAAGACTGGGGCAGTATTTGAACTACCAGTAGAAAAAGCATCACATAATTTGACTACATATTATGTCAAACATTGGATAGTATCATACCCCAAAGGGGTGCTGAATCACCCATTTTATCAAGTGTGGAAAATCAAGAGGACTGTAGATAATGAAACTCTTCCTCATCAAGGTGATGCTTCCCCACCTAAAGCTGATTCGGAATATTCCTCCTCTAGAACTGATTCACTGAATTCCCATGATGGGGGTGATGAGGCACAACCAGTGGCAAAGTGGTTTTGTGCCCAATATATTCCTCCTGCCAGAATTAAAAGACCCACTCCATCAACTCTTGGGGAGTTACTTCATTGTGGTAATTTAATCACTACTACTTTATAAAGCAATAAGTCTTATTTTCTTATTCTCTATATGTAGTTGCAGGAGCTGGGAAGAAATTTATGTCAAAGATTGTAGGACCTTCCTCACAGCCTTCATATCTAAGACCAGAGGTTGTCCAGTTATGGCATAGTTTATACTGTGGTACTGAGACCGCCTGTCTGGATTTTTGTGAGGGCCTAAAACATCCTAGAATAAGGAATCTTCTGGCTTCTACAAATCTCCAATACGAGGATAACCCCAATGAAGTACTGGCTTACATCCGAGAGTTGTAAATGCTCATATATGCCACTGATGAGTCTGTTCCTATCACTAGGCGAGTGAAAGAATTGATTGATCGTGGTGCCGCTGAGGGGATTGATGAGGAGTGGCACGATTACGTGGCTCCTGATGATGTAAGTTTTCTTTCCTTATTTAATTTGCAACATGATTCCAGTCGAAGATTTGTTACTTAAAGAAGTTATTTTCTTCATCTTACAGCTTGCAGTGAAAGGAATTAATAAGGTCCCTTGGCCACAGTATAGGCCTATTGGTACTACCATCGGGGTTTCTGCTGAATCTCCTCGCAAACCAAGCAAAATATCTCCAGTACATCAGGCCATGAATGAGGAGATGGAAACGGCCTTCCATTCGCCAATCCAAGTGCCAATAAGGGAGACTGATGATACTCCCAAAAAACCAAGGAAGCAAAGGCAGCGAAGGAGGAAGTCCACAACTAAATGCTTCATTAGCAGCGGTAAGTCCTTCGTGTAACCATGATTCTTAAACCATGACAATATTTCTCATTTTCCCTAGGATTACAGGGGATTCTTCAATTTCCCCTCTAAGGGAAAGGACTTATCCTCCTTTGAGGACCATGGAGGGTGATGTGGAACAAATGAGAATTCAAGCTGACTTGGATACTTTTGAAAAAGATCCAACATCTATTCCCAGTACGACTCCAGTTGCTGCTACAAGTAGAGGAGAACCTACACCAAAACCATTGGTGGCCATAGCAACTGAATCTACCATCCTTCCTGAAGAAGCTGTCCAGGGTCAAGGGCCGCAGAATAAGGGTTGTCAAAGGGATACATCTAATGCTCCCACTGGTGAGACTAACCAGGATTCTGAAATATCATTGGATGAAATAATGGATCGTGTCATGTCTTTTGAAGAATTTTATGATCATGCTAAGTTATCATGTGATTTAGAAGACCTTGGGTGTGAGTGTTATACTTCACCCAATAAATTTTTTTATAATTTACACTTCTAATCATGACTAAAAATAATATGCAGTTCCATCCATAGAAGCTAATGAACTGCCAATGCCTGAAGAGGGTGTGGACATTGATTTCAACCCTACCATTGCAGAAACATTAGCTCAAGTGTAACTAAATCCAATAAACTCTCCTGAGACCCATCATGAAGATCCTGTTGAAACTAGGAAAGATGGGGAGGAGTCTACTCAAGCTACTGATCAACTGTTAGGTAATGACCGAACTGAGTTTTCAAGATAGACAACCGACTTCCATTGTTCTATGAAACTAACCGTACTTTTAATTGATCGAACATGGCTATCAACTTCAATGTTTAGAACTGGAGGTGAGGTCTCAACTTCTGCCCAAACAGCAGTATAAGGTGAAGAAACCAGGGTCAGGGTGGATGAAGTAGAACAGGTCACTTCTTTAAGTGCGTTAATCCTAGATTACATGCCCCCCCTTTGATGATGGTGTTGAATCAGACCCAGAGGTTCTTAAGGCACTCAGATTTTCACGACGCAAGGCATGGAACAATATATGGAAAATAATATCTGAGGTGCCTTTAGAAGAGCTATCATCAAACATCCCTCGATTGTCGTCCCAGTTCATCATTCTAGGACTTGGCTGTTTTGGATACCAAGAGATCCATACTATGGTGAAACAAGTCATCTTCAGGAGAGAGCAGGAGAAAAAGTGTCATGAAGATTTGACCAGGGTGAAACTTTCAGTCAACAATGGAAAATTTGAGGTTGCGGTATCCCGAGCTAAGGCTAACTATGTTGCCAAGATAAAGGAGATAAAGCATTATATCAAAGAAAAAGTTGTCCAGAAGATGCACCATCAGCAACAGTTAAATGGTGTTACTGGGGAACTTGACCAACTCAATAATTCACTAGAGGGTGTTCAAAATAATGGTATGAAGACCATTGCAGATGCCAAGAAAGCACTCCATCTGGTTGAAAAGAGTGAAGTTGGTCGAGTGCATGACCTTCATGTAGCTGCCGATGAAGCTTGAGATGCGGTTCATCAATTGAAGACTTATGTTGAAAGACTTTTTTAATTCTTGAAAAAGAGAAGAGACTCTAGTCTGTGGATGTCCTTATATCTCATGTGCATCAATGAAAAAACACTTTCATCTTCAATCATTTGTACCTACATTCTTTTTCTACATGCTTTAGATTTTACTTAAGCCAATGGGCCTAGTAAGCATAGTTTGATTTTTACTAGGATTAATTTAAATAACCCTGCAAACTTTGAACCTTTTAATTTCTCAATATTACTTAAATCATAAAAAATGTATGTTTAGTGAGCTGGAACTTGACTTTTATTCATAGTTCCTTTGTATTTTGTGAGTAGTTTAAAGTCATGCACGTCAGACATAAAAAAGGCTAATGTTTAAGGTCGAAATAGCTTTGACCGAAATGGGTTAGAATTGACTCAATTCCTTGAAAACTCATCTGAAAACTTAGTACCATACTCAAGTATGAGGGAAAATATGAAAACTATAACTTAAGAATATTGGAACTTGAGGAATGATATGAAAAAGAGATAAAAGGAATTAGAAGAAGTAGTTCCCAAGAATGAGGTTACCATTATTTAACATACCCATTAGGGGGTTGAATTATGCAGGTCCACCTAAGGGAATTGACTGCATAGTCAAATAAATAGTATCTTATGGCTAAAAAGTCTATTATGTAGACTATTTATGCAAGGCCGCCTATGGGCACGTGCTGCATAGTCAGGCAAAAGAACTCTCAGAAATGTACTTTCCTAGTTCTAAAAGACAGTGAATGTTTATGGAGATTCAAATTTTCCAAATAATAGAGTTTTCTGTATGGAAAGAGGTACTTGAATATGGAGAAGATATTTCCAAACAAGATTATTGAAGAAATAGATGAATATCACTCCTACGAAGGTCTGACCCAAACGTAGGGAAGGAGAATATAAACCATAGACTTGAATACTTTCAGATCATGAAAAAGGATATGGGAAAAATATGTTAAGGATGGCAATTTTTGCGGATCCCTACACACTGTCATTTAAGAACAATAAGGACAAAAGATGCTTTATTCCCATGAATGAAGTTACCATTATTTAACAAAACCATTAGGGGGTTGAATTATGCAAGGCCACCTAAGGGAATTGGTTTCATAGTCAAATAATAATATCTTTTGGCTAACAAGTCTATTATGTAGACTGTTTATGCAAGGCCACCTATGGGCACGTGCGGCATAGTTAGGCAAAAGAACTCTCATAATTTTGTCATTTTTGTTACTAGAAGTCAAGAAAAGGTTTATGATGATCAGAAAATATTTAAGGTTAGGATTATGATACATAAAGATGGCTATTGTCCAATGTATGAAAAGATACACAAATCAATGCTAACCATAATCATGTTGTGGCTGGGTCCTGAATGGAAATGTTCGACTTCAATATGTATCTCATAAGGATGGTAATCAAGCCATACGTGGTTCTTAGACTACAGTTTAATGTCGTGTGGGACAAAAGAATTAAAGATATTAGTTTATGGTCATAGATCTTGGACCATTGTAAGAAATACACAGTGTGAGTTTTCTTGGGGACTTTTCATCCAGGGTACTGAAAGTGGAATTTGGGGTTAGGCCGAATGACATGGGGCTGGATTCGAGGGACACTCGAACATTCTTATGTATCCCATGAGGATGGGAATCAAGCCCATGTAGTTCTAGAAATACCCTCTGTAGAGATTTGGTTCGTACATGTGAAGGGTGAAAGGGGACTTTAGTGCAATAACGGTTTAACCCAAGATAAAAGGTTCGTGCATTGTCATGTATACACGTAGTCTTTTAAATGAAACATGATTGAAAAATCAATGTAAATAATGGTTCCCTCTCAGGTGAGGGTATCAAAGAATATTGTAGTTTATTGTCATACTGGACAAAAGTGTTGTATAGTTTAACGTCGTATAACAAGGACGAAAGAGAACCAATGTAAAGATATTGATTCTAGGGGCAGTTTCACGAATCAACATTGTATGAGATGGAGGTGAACCAATGTGAAGAGATTGGTTTTGGGCTTGAACCTTGGGAGGTTGCCTACGTACCCAGCCTAGAAGGCAAGGATCAAAGTCCGCGTAGTTCAATTAAAAAATGAATTAATGATCAAGTTGTTCTTGGGGAAAATCACCTAAAAATGATGTTGTTGGGACTTACACATGATTAGTAGCCCATAGAGAGTGTTATGGTTGAGGTTTCCTCTAAGCTCACATGAGTCATACTCGGTGTGAGAAACAAGAGGTAACAACAACCTTAACGATGCATAGTTTAATGTCATGTAGGACATATAAAGACACTATGCAGTTTAAAGTCTTGCAGTTAAGACTATTGGTGCATCTATGTTTAGTGTCATGTACCAGGGAAAAGGTATAGTTTAATGTCATGTAGGACGTATCAAGGTCTTTCTGTACAGTTTAGCGTCATGTAGTTAGGACGATGGGGACAATATAGTTTAACATCATGTTGGATGAAAGGGGGAATGTGAAGTTTAATGTCATGTAGTGAGGACCAAAGAGTACACCATTTAACGTCATGTTGGACGTATTAGGGACTTTTTTATAGTTTAACATCATGTTGGATGAAAAAAGGATGATACAGTTTAGCATTATGTTGGACGAAAGTGCGAATAGTTTAAGGTCATATGCATGGACCGTGGATGGTGCAGTTTAATGTCAAGCTGGATGTAAGAGACTTATGTACAGTTTAGCATCATGTAGTTAGGAAGATTAAGGGGACACAGTTTAATGTCATGTTGGACTTATGAGCAAATAGTTTAGGGTCATATGCATGGACCATTGGTTATGCAGTTCAACGTCTTACGGGAAAGTGGTGTAGTTTAAAGTCATACATGAGCTTTGATGATTATGTAGTTTTATGTATTTCCGGACATAAGGGACTTTCATACAGTTTAGCATCATGTAGTTAGGATGTCACAGTTTAAAGTCTTGCTAGATGTAAGGGACTTGCAAATAGTTTAGGGTCACATGCATGGACCTTTGATGATTCAGTTTAACGTCTTGCTGGACGATGGTGCAGTTTAAGGTCATACTGGACCATGGTGTAGTTTAAGGTCATACCGGACCTAGTTTCATTTTAAGTTTATACTGGATTATTGATGATATATTTTGTGTTTATACAAAATACTTCTTCCAAAATCTTGCATTGGTAGGAGTAGTGATTAGTTCTCCATCCATAGAGATTAATGAATAAGCTCCATTGGAGTAGACCCTATGTATTGAGTAAGGTCCTTCCAAATTTGGATTAAGATTGGGAGGTTTCTTTCCTGGTATCATTGGAGTTCTGAGAACTAATACCAATTCTCCCTGAGTGAATGAATAAAGACAATCATTTTTGTTAAAAGCTCGTGCTATTCGATTCTGATAGACTTCCAAGTGGTGAAAAGTGCACAATCTTTTCTCGTCTAACCATTCCAATTCATTCAATCTCTTTTGAGATTGTTCATATGTAGATGATTGATCACAAATGGAAACTCTGAGCGAGGGTAGTTGAACTTCAATTGGCAAGACTGCTTCTATTCCATATACCAATGAATATGGAGTTGACCGTGTTGCAGTGCGGGTGGTAGTCTGATAAGCCCATAAAGCATGAAAGAGTTTCTCAGGCCATGACTTCTTATCTTTATCCACCATCTTTTGCAGTATATTTGAATGAGTCTTGTTGAAGGCTTATATCTATTCATTGGCCGGTGCACGATACCAAGACGAATGGTTGGATTTGATGTTGTGTTCTTCATACAACTTCTTCACCTCGGATGAATAGAAATTGGTGCCATTGTCCGTCAATATGGTATGAGGGACACCAAATATGGTAATGATGTTAGACTTGATGAATCTAACAACGTATTTAGAACTAACTTCCTTGAAAGGTATTGCCTCTTCCCATTTGGAAAAGAAGTCAGTAGTAGTAAGAATGCACTTAAACTACTTGGTCATAGCCAAATGGTAAGGTCCCACCACATCCATTCTCCATGTGGAAAATGGCCATGAGTATTTAGCTGTATAAAGCATCTCTGGAGGTTGATGAATGAAGTTGGCATGTACATGGCATGAATGGAACTTTTTTGTTAAATCAACACAATCTTGTATCATTGAAGGCCAAAAGTATCCAGGCCTTCGAATCTAATCAGACAGTCTATTCCAGACTGGTGGGCACCACAGACTCCCGCATGAACTTCTTTCATGATAGCCATTGTCTCTTCACCATCAATGCATCTGAAGAGAACTCCATCAAAACCAAGTTTGTAGAGAATTTTCTCTAGGTGATCCAGGCTATCATAAAGAGTAAAATTGACCACACGTCGCCAGATTTGTTCTTTTTCGGCTCTATCAGGTGGAAGTGTTCCATTTTGAAGGTATTCCCTGATATGTGACATCCATCCTGTAGTATGACCATACGGTTCAGGAATGGGACTAATTTCATTAATTTCCTCTGTTCTAATTCGAACATAAGGTGAAATTACACGATGGTGGGCAATATTGATTGTTGTCTCGTCTTGATTTGGATCTGTCAGAACTGTGGCTATATTAGCCAGTGCAACAGCTTGAGAATATTGTGATCTTGGGACATAAGAAAATGTCGGTTCCAAATGGAATTCTTCCATTAACTCTCTGACGTAATCATACAAAGGGATTAGTTCTTCTTTTCTGATGGCATAATCCCCATTGACTTGTTTGATTACCAGGTCTGAATCACCTTTCACCTTTAATTGATTCACTTGTGCTTGAAGTGCTAATTCCATGACTATGATGAGAGCTTGGTATTCTGCTTCATTATTGGTACCACCATCCCACAATAAGAAGGAATAAGGTAACACTGCCTTTTCTGGAGAAATGAGCACAATTCCTAAGCCAACTTTGTTGAATTTAAGATTTTCCATTTTCCTCCCTGTTGGAATTCTAGAAGCACCATCAAAATACATTTCCCATGCTTGAGGACTTTCTTTAATAGAGAAGACTTCCTCATCAGGGAGTTCAATATCTGAAGATGTGTCTTCCACTAAAGGGTGTTCAGCCAGGAAATCAGCCAGATCTTGGCCCTTTATCGCCTTTTGAGACACTTACTGAATGTCGAATTGCTGCAAAATAACAGCCCACCTTTCCAGACGTCCTGTAAGCATTGGACGACTAAGGATGAATTTGAGCGGGTTATTGCGAGATACCAATTGGACCTCGTGATGTTGCAGGTAGTGTCTCAACTTCTGAACTGCAAAGATTAATGCGAGGTAGCACTTCTCATTACTTGAATACCTGGTTTATGCTTCAATCATAGTTCGACTGAGATAATAGAGGCTATTTTCATTCCCAGCATCATTCTTTTGAGCAAGAAAGGCACCCAATGATCGCTCTAGAGCTGTCACGTAGAGGATAAGTGGTCTTCCTTCAATAGGTGGCATGAGTACCGGTGGACTAAAGAGGTATTTCTTGAGAATATCGAATGATTCTTGACATTCTTCAGTTCACTATTAAGTGACTCCCTTCTTCATCAATTTGGTGAAGGGTAAACTTTTGCCTGCCAAATTGGCGATGAACGCCAAATATAGGAAGAGTGTCCTTGAAGTCCTCTTAGTTATTTCAAATTTTGAGGATGTGACATACCAAGGATTGACTTGGTCTTCTCAGGGTTGACTTCAATACCATGATGGCATATAACAAAGCCAAGAAATATTCCTGAGGATACCCCAAAAGCACATTTTATGGGGTTCATCTTCAAATTATGTTGTCGAAGCTTGAGAAATATGACTTCCAAATCAGCTAAGTGATTAGAAAGTTTTTTGGATTTAACCACCAAATCGTCTACATAGCATTCAACAAAATTCCCTAAGAAGGGTTTGAAGATATGATGCATGGTATGCTGATATGTTGCACCTGCATTCTTTAAGCCAAAGGGCATTACCCGGTAGCAAAACACACCCTGAGGGACTCTGAAGGATGTGGATTCCTCATCTTCTGGGGCCATTCGGATCTGATTATATCTATAATATCCATCCATGAAGTAAAGTGCTTCATATCCAGCTGTTGCATCAATTAAAAGTTCTGTAATCGGAACTAGGAAATCATCCTTAGGACAATGCCGATTAAGATCTCTGAAATCGATGCAAACTCTAATTTGTCTGTTATTCTTCTTTACAGGGATAATATTAGCCAACCACTTGGGATACTTAACTTCTATGACAAAGTTATATTTGATAATCTTATCCACTTCAGCTTCAATTTTGGAAGCATAAGTTGGGTGTGTTCTTCTCGCGGCTTTCTTAAATCCTCGATGTTCTTCTGGTAAACCCAAATGATGAGTAGCAACATCAGGATCAAGAATGGGAGTTTCTGTATAGTTCCAAGAAAATATATCTCTATTTTTCTTTAGAAAATAAATATACATCTCTTGATCTTCAAGAGTCATGGCCACACTGATTAAAGTGGGACGTGGATCTTCTTTTGTACCTAGATTTATTTCTCTATGTTCATCCACAGTGGTAGAGATACCTTCTTCAAATGCTGGAGGAGAATCTCTGAGATCTTCCTCTTCTTCTTTATCATGTATTATTTCTTCCATTTCTACTTGCATAGTAGATGATAATGCAGAATTTTCATGATCAGAAGAGATGTCAAAATTTTCACATCTTGAAGAAGAAGCTTCCATTTCCGACCTGATTGATGATGAAGGGACTTCTTTGGGTAATAAAGAGGAGATGATGGATTGAGAATCGACATCATTGTTCACCTCAGATGTTGCTATAAATTCTTATGGCCTAATTGGTGAAGTATAGACTTGTTGGATTTCGGAAAATGATATGAAGACATCACCATTTGTGCTTTCATTACTACTTGGTGGGTTACCATTTTCTCCCATGTTGTCTGGCACGATTTCCGTAACTAACATTATGGATATTTCCATAAGAGTATTTTGATTTGGGTATATCGTGTCAATTTGACTGATAGGAAACACATAATCTATACTCACATGTGTAAATGGATTTACTGGAATCTTCTCCAAACCATATAGAGCAACTTTGGTAATCTCCTTTGTTGTGGATTTCTCCCTTCCCTGCATGTGATAGAATTCCACCTCAATGTATTGAGACAAGCATGTCTTGAATGGGTCCTTATAACCATACAATGTCCCTACATGACCATCGAAACAATATTTGAGACATTGATGGTATGATGAAGTGATAGTCGCATGTTGATGTATCCAGGGTCTTCCAAGGAAGATGTTGAAGGCTGAGTCTTGATCAACAACCATGAAATCTGAATTGGATACAAGATCTCCAAACTGAGTTCTGTGTGTAACTTCACCCATTGGTTTTTGTTCATTTTTATCATATCCTGGTAACATCATGGTAGAAGGAGACAAATTAAATTTTGTGAAGCCCAATCGAAGAAGTGTACGAATGGGAATGAGGTTAACTCCTGAACCATTGTCAATGAAAGATATTCGGAAGTCTACGCCATTGACTTTCCAGATAAGTAAAAAGATCTAATATGCCCATGCACAACATCATCTTCATCTTCATCAGTAAATGATATTACTGCATGGCATTCTGCAAGATTATTCTCTATGTGATAGACTTCAGCTCTAGCAATTTCAGTTTCAAACTCCTAAGGACTCGACAAAGCCTTGATGAGTGCTTCTCGAAGATCTTTTGACAGAATCAGAGCATCCATAATTGATAACTTGGCTGGTACTTGGGACAAGTGTTTCAATACATCATACTTTTGATCTAGAGGTCTGTGTTTCCCCACAGGAATATGTGGTTTAGAAGGTACCTTGGAAGCAGATGCTTTGGAATTTTATGCATCTTCTATTGGGATAGGAGTTGGAAATATTCCTGGTTTTGGAAGATTAGACTGATTAGATCCATTTACTTGCTGAGAGGAACAAGATGGAACCTTCAACTAGTCTTCCAATATAACTATGCCAGGACTGAATTTTCTATTGGTAGAAGAACTTTCTTGTTCTTGCTGACCTCGCTGAAGGGTTCTGCCATGATTTTCGGCTGCGTACACAGTTCTAGCAGGGGTAGAATTGGAATAGTGGCTTCTAAAAGATCCACGTTTTCCCCTGTATCCTGAGCCTCTAGAACTTCCTCTGATTCCCCTATTTGATACAGGGAATTCAAGCTCATCAAAATCAAAACTATTACTGGCATATGGATCTATTAACTGAATCATATTAACATAACTAAAGATTAACTCTTCATCTGATGAAGAATCTTCCTGATTATCCTATTTAGGCTGTGTCGTTTGGTGGGGAGGTTCCCGTGTCTTTAAAGTAGAAGGCATTAAGTATTCCAGAGCCAAATACAATTTAGCCTTTGACACATACTCATCTTTTTATAATTATTTTTCTTTCTTTGAATCATTCCATTTCTTTGAGGACTTTCCCTCTGACGAAGTGGGTTTTTCCACAACATTCATGGAAGAAGACACAATCGGTTTCTTTAATTGTGTTCGCAAAATAGCATGAGTTCGGTTGATTGTCTTTCTGACCATCCAATCATCATACTTTTGTGCATTTTTTCTTTTGAAATCTTTCCATTCGCTTTCCTCCTCTAGAACCTTAGTAGTAAAACATACTACCTGAGCTGAAGAACCTTTCATTTTGACTTGTCCCGAGTTGACCATCTTTTGCATGAGGTATTTGAAGACAAAACAATCCTGGATGGGATGCCCCAACATTTGATGAAAAGGGAAATAATTGGGATGGTATTTATCTCCTTTCTTGTTTAGCCTCTTGGGCATTGTCAATTGAACCAGATTATTTTTCAGAGCCGAAATGAAGTAACCAGGAACTTGTTCATTTCGGAAAGAGTATGATTTGCTCTTCAGATCCTCAAATTGTTATCGTCTTTGATCTCTTTGATCATCTGGAGGAAACAGACTTTGTTGTGGGCACTCAGGAGGTGGAGCCCTTCGAGAAGATGAGGGTTTTGAATTAGAAATAGGTATAGGTGCTTGTTTAAGCATTACTGTAGCAGTTGCTGCTTTACCCATTCTCCTTCCTGGAGATGATGGAATTACACGAGATTTAGCCTTAGCCTATGTAAGGGAATCTTCAATCTGTTGAGCGATTGAAGTAAGGTCTCAAAACCCTCCTGTGTATTTCATAGGTATCAACGGCGTGCATAACACGTCACGCAAATTTTCCACACAAATTGGCAACAATTCTTCTTGAGGGAGTGATAATCTTAGGGAATATGTTAATCCCTTCCAGCGAGCAATGAAATCTGAGACCCTTTCATTCTCCCATTGCTTACAGTTTGTAAGACCAAAAACTGTTGTCTTTGGAAAAGTTGAGCTGAACTGAAGAAGGAATTGTTGACAGAGATCTTCCCATCCAGTAATTGACCGGGATTGAAAACTTGTATACCATAAAAAGGCTTGTCCTTGCAAGGTCCGTATGAAGAATCTGAGTTTTACTGCTTCTTGATACTCTAGAGTTCCCATCATAGGATCACAACAAGATACGTATTGTGTTAAAAAATTTTCAGGGTCACCTGATCCATTGAAAATAGGGAATACATGGTTTCCAAAACTGGATGGAGGAGAGATTGAATCTACCCTTTCAGGGTAAAATTTCTTTTCTGGTTGAACCTATGCACATTTCCCTTCCATAGTCTCTAAACGAGATGTTAATGATTCAATGGTAGTTATTAACTTTTGAGAAATATCCGGTTGAATTTAGACTTGGGTAGGTGCAATGACTGGAGCTTGGACAGGTGTGGTGGCTGGTGCTGCAACTGATGGTAGCACTGCCAACTGTTATTGCACTTAACTCGTAGGATTAGACCTATGAAGGTGTACTGATAGAGGAGGATATTCTTGACCCATCTCAGTAGCTGCAACAAATTCCCTTGTTTGACTGACTCTAGCACAATCACGAAGAAGAATACCCAGAAGTAGTTCTACATTTAACCTTCTTAATTCCTTCATTTCTTCCTCCTGTTGTGAAAACCATTACTCTAGTGAGAGCAATTGGCCTTCTCCAGAGGAAGGATATTTAACTTGATTCTTTCCCCTCCCATTTTTGGATCTTTTTCAGAGAGGGGGAAGTGGGTTACTTGAAAGATTACCAAGGTTATGAGTAATCCTTTTATTTTGTGTACGCACACCTTCTTCATTTGTGTCGGTGCATACATCTTCTTGAGTAGGAACCTCTTCATCTGAGTCCCTTGAGTGAGCCTCATCTGGTGGATCAGCAACAACAACATTGATGATATTGATTGATTCATAACGCATTGCATCCCTTCTATCATCATTTCTGTGATATTGTCTTCTTCCATGTCCTTGATGAGATATTTCCTTTTGTTGATTCGATCCCTCAGGAACTTCTTGACGAACCGTAATTTGGAGGGAATATCCTGATAATTTGGCTCTTCATTCCTCTTGAGGCTTCTTTCCCAATAAATAAAAGACTGAATTTCTCTGAGGAGGGGATTGATGATTTGAAAAAGTCCCCAGTCCGGTAGACTGGGTCTATTCCTGCTGTTCCCACTCAACTTCTCGAATACTATTTTTTGATTCCGAGGGTTGGTTTAAAAGAGTCCCCAGTCCAGCAAGCTGGGGTGGCTCTTGACATGCTATGTCTAAGACTTTCTTAAAAATTATCCTGATCTTGCGAACCATAGTCCGAAAATTAGCTGGATGCATTAAGTTGTATCCACTTTTATCACCTGGTTCAAAAGACTGTTGGATGATTTCCGACACTTCTGTCACTTGATGATGTGTTTGCTCCATACGAGAGGCATGTTCAATACTATTGTTTTCTTGATGCAGGAGTAATTTAACAACTTGTTCTCTGTATTCTTGATTTTGAGAGGAACTAGTTGTTGCCTGTTCTTGGGAAAGCTTTTGATTACAAACAAATCCCATTTACTATGGCCAGCCATGGGAAATAACATTGCATGAGACTATTTTCGGTGGGATTTGCTGACTGGAGAGCACCGTGAAGTGTAGTGATCCATGAACACCCCATCCTCTGACATGAATGCCAGATGGGGCATTGGAAATTAACTGATCCAATCTACTTAGTGTTCCAAGTCATGAACGTTGAAGGGCTCTCTGCTGCTTTTCAGCCTTCAGATATCGAGAGACTAATAGATATGCCAAATCAATCTGACGTTGTAACCCTTCTATTATAATAACATGATTTTCATATTCATCACAAGATAATACTTTCATTTTAAACTGACAAAGAGTTTTCCATATGTTGAGAGGAATATCATGAATTCTATCTTCCGTCATCATTTCTGGAATGTCATACTGAGAGTCCGCCAGAGGCCAAAACATGAATGGCATTTCACCTTTCGTCAGTTGTTTTCTCATGTTCAACATTTACTCTTTATCATTTGATGCAGATTATTCTACCTATTTTGACCAGAGTTGGTGCTTCCTTTTTGCTTCATTGGATTCAAAACGATTAGTAGAGAAATCAGTGGTCAAACTAGAAGATGCATGACTTAGGGGTGGTTCGTAGAATGACCTACACCCTAGGCTATCTTATGATTGAGAAAGTATTTCACCTGATAGCGATGAAGCATTAGACATGACCGGCTTTGTATTTGCAAGTGCCTCAATATAAGAGGGCTTTCTCGGCACTACATTGTCCACTGGAGCATTTTCCAGGCAATGTGCATCACTACGGTGGAGAAAACATTCGCAGTGAAATTCATCATCATGGTGAGGACCACCATAATGGGTTACAAAAAAAGATGAGATCTCTTGCTCCTTGGTCTTCTGACCACACAGAGGGTTCCTGTGGCTCTCATATGAAGATAAAACTTCGAGATCGACCGAATTGTCATGAAGTATGACTTCATGAGGAAGTGTCTGTTGAAGACCTTCATAATTAATGTTCCCATTATTGAGAAATGAGGGAGTAGAATCTTTAATTCCAATAGATAACTGTCTGAGGGCTTCAAGAACTCCAGCATCAAGTAAGGCCTTGTTACAGATTGGCTCTTGATCTCCTGACTGTGCTGGGTGGGTCTTTTTCTTAGACGCCTTCTTACTCTCTTTGGAAACCACTTGTTGAAGAAAGTGGCTGATTTGAGCAGGTGTATGTTCCTGATCAGGAAAGATGGCCAGGTTAGGCTGACGATCTCCACTCAAATCAGGTGTATGTTCCTGTCTTGGTTGTCCATATGATATGGGGGAGTATTCCCCACAACCCTCTTGGACTAGAACAGATGTTTGTGTCTGTTCCGGAGTGAATTGTTGATGTGTCACTCCACTGGTAGGGATAGATTTTTTTGTCTTTCCCTAAGATGCTGTAGAATCTGTTATAATATCCTGTAAAGCATCCAGAATATGAGCAGGGATTTGATTCTGCTCTTTCACCATTGATAAAATATGCTTGGTGACTTCAGCTGCTGGAATGGGGATATACGTCCATTCTGTGATTGGAGTACATGTATGTGCCTGCTCCTATCCTCATTTTCCTGTCAGTGAATCATGATAGTACTCAAGTGTGGGGGAAAAGAGTTGAGTCTGCCTCTTGTTTTTTGCTGGAGCTTTTCGACTGACTTCTCCGAATGCTACCAAGAAAGACTGTTGGTAGGATTGATTAATACTAGAAGGTGTATGTGCCTGTTGATTTCACTTCGATGAACGTGGTTGATGAGATCGGTCATATGTAGTCAGACGATCCTACTGACTAACCGATGATGTATAAACAGGTGTATGTTCCTCCCTATAGTACTCCGCCAGAATTGCTTTGCGGGATTGGCGTGATGCTTCCAGACGAGTCAGCTGGACAGCGGAATTAAAACGGGCAGGTGTGTGTGCCTGCTCGTTGCTTGCCACCAAGTTATGTTGGTGGATTTCTCTGGAGATGGCAGATATGAGAACCTGCTCACTGCTAACCAGATTTCACCTCTGGCGATTCGTCTTGCCTGCTCGAGTTCAAGGAACCTGAGCCGAATGCCTGTAGTGGACACCCTCATCATGTTGAGGGCGTACTTCCGCACGAGTCTGGTGGCGATTGTTGATAGGAGCCCTCAGGAAGGACTCAT